>OX451739.1:19307515-19909390 GCA_948472305.1 Vicia faba | reverse complement strand
ACTTATAATTTGTAATTTATAAATCTCATATTAAGAAATAATGAGTTAATTAAATGAAGACAATAAAAGTTAAAAGGCATGTCTGATTACTCATTGCTTAAGGTTTTTTCATGCAATTAATAAATAAGTATATTTTTAACTCAAAACAATGCTTCTTAATTCTTCTAAGTCTTGACTGTAAGATTTTCTTTAATCCAAAGATTGTCTTGACAACATGTTAGATTCCGAAAAGCAGTTAATATCAATCTTAGTGTAACTAATGAATGATAACTCTATTCTATATCATTTATGGTAATAGTTGATTAAGTGTATATTAAAAGGGACTACAACGATGCTCAAGTATAGCTATTTCACCATACTACAAAGATTGTCTTGACTATTTTGTCTAGTATTGGCTCGTTTCCAAAAGTTTTGGGGAGATGATTCAAATTGTGTTATTAAGATTGTCGATTATAATGAAAATAAAATAACCAACATAGATTATTTGAATGAGAACAACTAAAGGTGAAAGAAAAGTTGTGCACATCACGATTAAACTATCCAAAATTAATGTTTGTTATCAGGATCAAAGAAATACATGTCAAAGGTAGAATGCTATATGCTTTCAAACACACAAAATGAGAACTTGAGAAAATTGTTGCTTAACAATAGGGCATTGTTAGATTAGGAGAGTATGTTGAACTTGGATTTGAATGTTCTACAAGCTGTAGTTTTGAACCTCTTCTTACTATATTTTACCACTTGATGGACTTGTTTCATCCCCATCACCTCCTCTTCTTCATTTCCTTCATGCTCAGTACACCTCTTGCTTTTGTTTGCCATAAGAGATGCACTTGGACAAGTTTTTACTTTTGTTTCGAATCTTCTAGTAGCTGATTGTGAAAATGGAGGAGCTGCACTCAAATTACTCTTTCCTTTCTCTCTACCATTTAAATCATCACCATTATCATGCACAAAGGATTCATCTTCCGCTACACATGTAGCTCGATCTTGTCCATACATAGGCTCATCTGTCATGAAGGGTTCAAGGATTTCATCTGGAAATTCAGGAGGACTCGGACCTCCATTATAAAAATTCAACTCAAACATGTTCCTTTGATAAATGAATGCCTCTTTATAAAGCCTCCATAATTTCATATCTTGTTGCATATGCTTGAATATGATTCTTCTAACAAAAGCTTCATCACCTCCAACAAATTTCTCCTCCTCCAACCATTCTCTTTCATCTGCTTCATCTTTGAAAAATCTTTTAACAGAATCTAAGTCTATGGTTCCTTGATTCATCAAAACCCCATCATCATCCTCAGCATGAACCCCGTTTTCAATACACAGGTCACTGATAAGAGAAGCAAATAACACACTATTTGTCTCCTTCTTAAATGCACAATCAATAATCTCATCATATATAATCTTACCCACATTGATACTACGCCCTTCAAGAATACAATGCAGCAACAGCAATTTATCTCTATCAACATCTTTAAAATTGGGACTCGGCAAAATCCTAGCATAAATAAATTTGTATCAAACTTTAGGTACCGGCTTCAAAGCATCCCATGAGACCTTCAAAGTATTCTTACGTTTCTCTTCTTTCCAATCAGTATCCTCTAGGGTTTTCATTATAGAACTAAGCTTATCTTCAGAGATAGTATTCTTTAAATCTTGATACTCATCTACTATGTCATCGTCATCATCACATTCAGGATTATTGATGAGTCCATAGTGAAAATTCATGTATTTTAGCTAAAATACACAGGAAACCCTCTTACAAAAACAAATGTTTGTGTGTGATCAAGAATGCACGGGTAAAATACTTAAACTATTGGGGCGTACAGATAATTATCAGAAGAGTGTTCAACAAAGGTTTTCCAGTTGTGTTTGTCAACAGTTTCAGCCAACTCCTTTGGAAGACCGTAAAATGGTTGGTGATGGATAATAGGGAAGTTTATATCTGGATGAAATTGTCTGTGTTTGGTTATATTGTGGAATTTATTTAGGGTTTCTTGAGATATGAATCTTGGAAAAGTGTAGCCTTCAGGAGTCATGGTGTGCTTGTGATTGTAAGGTTGGTTGAATAGATGAAGAAAGAAAGAACTAGTTAGCTTTATATATATATATATATATATATATATATATATATATATATATATATATATATATATATATATATATATATATATATATATATATATATATATGAATGAGATCTATTATGAAATTCAATTTGAATGTAGTAGGTGGCATCAAATTTAATGAGAGAGAAAACTATATCAACCATTAAGATTTGATTTGATTTAGGTTGTAGAAAAGTTAAGAGGAGTTTACTTCTAGTACACACTTTCTTGTGATCCTATATATACATAAAAAATTTGTTTGACAAAACTGAACCCCTCTCTATACATTAATCTATTTGAGAGAGGTGTTACTCTATTGTGAATTTAAATATTTTTATATTGAGTTTATAATGTTACTTTACATACTACTTCAATTAGTCCTTTAACTTACAAATTTTTATGACATCTTAACAATTTTAATATATAAGATATTAACTAAAAATATATCTTTGTCTTACTTTTTATTTATCAACTCCTTCTACTGCTAATTTTATATTTTTGATCTAATACTTAGCTTGTATGCTAAGATATTTTCACAAACTCCATCAATCAGTTTCATGAGTTTATATTTTACTTAAAATCAAATAAGTCAATTCAACAGGTTTATGGTATAATATAATGCATAATGACAAACTTAAATTTACTATATGATTTTAGGATTGTTTTTTTTATCAGCAAGAGATAATATTAGATCAGAATATAAGGGATATTTTAGCCCGATACAATAGCCACCATAACGATCCATACAAGAAATTACAAACTAATATCAACCTTTGAGATAACTATACAGTTGGAGTTAGCAATTTCTCCTATGATACTTCATTTCCACAACACAAATTTGATAGACTATACTAGATCTCTTACATTACAAATTACATCATTGAATAAAATCTTGTTCCTAATATTTCAGATGCACTAAGATGTAGCCAACCATATCACTCATTCCTTGTCTTCTTTCGTATTATTTTTCAAGTTTCTTCTGAAAGTAGTCAATGATTTCCATATTGACCCTTCTAAATGTATATCTTTAGTGATCCACTTTTCCACTCATTCTCAAACTTCATGAATAATTGGACAATTTAGGAAGATTTGGTCTAAGATTTCTTCTTCCTAATAGCAAAACACACAACACAAATCTTGAGCTCTTTACACAATATTTCTTTTTCTCAGCTCCTCTATACTAGGTAACCGATTCAGGAATAATCTTCGACCAAAAGTTTTTATTTTAATAGGAACTTTTTCTTTCCACATTCCTCTACAAGTTTCGGTCATTTCCTCATCTAATTTATCCCTCTGGTTGACCCTCTCTAAAACTTTGTAGCTAGATTTAACACTGAATTTTTGTTGATTTCTTCATTTCATTTAAATATATCTTCTTGATCTATTGTTGGAGCATTGTTAGCCAACACCTCAATCAGTTCATCTTTGCTAGACTAATGCTCAAAGTCTACTACATCCTTTAATCTCTAAATTCTCCAGTTCCAAACATCATTTGACCACTATCCCATTTGATAAACAACTTCATCTTAATTCCTTCTCAGACTAAACAGTTCATGGTACATGTTCTTCAAATTTTGATTTACATACCATGGATCTTCCCAAAAAGGAATACCAATTCCTTTTTCTAATATGCATTTAATGTTTCCTAAAAAAACCTTCATCTTTATTATTACCATACTGTGAAAAAGATGTGTTCATCCTTCTTAGCTTAGTTTTGATGAAGACAACTTAGAAGAAAGATAAAAGAAGAAAAATATTGGAAAGATTGGAATCAAGGTATCAATTTTACATAAATGTTTTGGATTTCGATGGAATTGGATCATAGACCAAGATACAGTGTGCAGTTGAGTTGTTATAAGATTTAGATGCTTAAGAATTAATCATAAAATTTTAAGCATGCATAAGTTTCACGTTGCATCTCTAACTTAGCAAACATTCCTTTTTGTCATTGAAACAATCTATTTCTCAAAATCTCTATCAAGCAAAATTTAGAAATTCTAAGCATGACAATCAATTATCGTCATAAAGTAAACGATATTCATTGTGTATTTTTCAATATTTTTGAATGTTATGGAGTGAGCAATAGATTGTCATGATACAATATTCATTGTCATCTGTTTTTTTTATTGAAATTTTTTTAACCATTTCCATACCTCTTCATCTCAAATGGTCATGAAACCTTTTCATATAATGACATGATTTCATGATTTCATGATTATTTTCTAACCATTCTTTCTGATTTTCTAAGAGACGCTTGATTCTTATAAATAGACGGATTTTTTTTAATTCAAAATCATCTTCTTCATGAATAATTTTTTGTTTTTCCAGTGTCTATAATATTTAACAAAAAATAAAATTTCCTGTATAATTTTTATACATATGTGAAATATTTTAGAGAAAACACTAGAGCACTTAAATTTTTAGATCATCTTGAATTTTTATATATCAAAAAAGTAGTAAAGTCTTAATTTGATTAAGTCTGCTACAAAGTATGTTTGTATAATATTTCATCTGTTTGTTGTATTTATCACCAAGTGTATGGTGATTTTATCTGTAAGGAAAGTGGTTATACTTTCTACAGGTGTTTGTAAATAAGAGGTATTATCTTTTCATTTGTCGGTGTTGTTGGGGAAGTGGTTTGCTTATTTGTTGTTGTAAGAAGATTATAGGATAAGTCTTGGTGTGAAGTTTGTACAAAGATCTAATAATAGTGAAAATCTCGCACAGGGTGTGACGGGACTAGATGAATCCTTGGTTGAAAAAGAGAACTAATATACATCATTGTCTTATTTACTTTCTTCATTTATTTTTCTGTATTTTAATTCTCAAGTTCATTTAAAGAGTTCCAGAAAAATAAGATCATAAGAACAATCACTTAAAAACTTTAAAAATCCCAAAAATATAATTCACCCCCCCCCCCCCCCCCCCCCCTCTTACATTGCACTCAATACATATACAGACTACCAAATTTTCACCATGTCCTACCACCACACAAGCTCCTTACATCTACCTTTTTTATGGATCTTCTCAACATTTGTTACTCTAAACTTTCATACCTAGCCCTTAAAATCTCTACTCAAAAGGCCTTATTATTGTCCATATACATCCTCCACTTCCATTTGCATAAGATAACTTTGTTAAATTCTTGAATATTCTTCACTCCTAGAGCCCCTTAACTCTTGGACCTGCATACTTGTTGCCAACTAACTTGTGGACCTTTTTTAACTGGTTAGAGCTTCCCCATATGACGTATGTCCAGTAATGTGATCATAGCTAGAGTTTCTTAACTCCAATTGAGGTGGGGATTTTTTTTCAAATGAAAGCTAACAAAAATCTATACCTATTGGAAAAATATTGGGCACGACAAATCTTATCACAGGCGTGACAAACAACCTCGGTGGGTGCAAAGCAGTTGTTACAAAACACATTGTGGGTGTGATTTATGCCTTTTCTAACACATTTTTACTGCTATAAAAAGGGAAAACTGCGTAGGAAAGAGGATGGACATTCTTATGACTAAAATTAGACGGAAAATAAATATCTAAAGCTCTAGAGAAAAGGTTTTCATCACCGGAAGCCAAACTCTAACCAAATATTCAATTATTGTTTCTTTATTACTTCAGTTATGATTCTTATTAGTATGAGTAGCTAGGTTTTATTGGTTAGAGCTTGTTAGATGAACCTATTTTGATCTATTGAGACATAAAAGTTGTTTGTATTATTTACATAAGTTGATATTGAGATTTCTATTTAGTTACATCGTGCCACGATGGGTCTTCAAGAAGTTGGGATAAAATCCTGACCAAAGTCTGTTGAAAATTTCTCTAAGTGTTAGATGAAAATGTCATGACTTCATGGGCTCTCCGTCTAAGCGTTTTTTGGACATCAAACCTCTAATACAAAGTTGTAGAATTCATCAAGATCTACAACTTTCATGTTGAAAGTTTCCTTTGAATCATTTTTCATCATGGTGAAAAATTAGTATGAACTTATGAAATAAATATGTATAAAACACTTAGAAAAATTTCTGAGTCTTGAAAAGTTTTGACTTTTCAAATTGACTTTTGACTTTCTTGACTTCTTGATGATCAATATTGATATTATTGAATATATTGATGAATTTTGATCTTTGAAACTTAATATAGACCAAAAAAGTCAAAGTTTAACTTTTCAGTGTACAGTTGACTTTTTCTTCAATTGACCAAATTTCATCTATCAATCCACTGATCTTGAGAAATTTTTTGATCCATGAAATTAGGTCAATATGATGTCCTTGAATCCTTGATATCATGTTTCAAACCAATAAGTTATGTATTAAATTAAAAGTCAAGAATCAGTCATTCTCAGTCAAAACCCTAATTTTGACCATTTTACCCTTTTGATGATTTAAACATTTTTCTTGAGGAATCATGATCCAAATTTGATCAATTGATGCATATGACTTCAAAATATTGATATTGGTCAAAAATATTGAAGTTTGGCTGTAAGTTGACCACAATTGACTTTTTACCCAATACAGCTGATTTTCAGTCATCTGAGCAATTGACTGAGTAAACTTGTGATCTAAGACTTGAAACTTGACATGAGTAATATTGGAGGTCCACTATGATCCATGAAACTCATTTTATGCATTAAAAGTTCAATTGTCCTTATGCAAATCAAAACTCTAATTTGAGGCATCAGTGTTGAGGAGATGGCTTGGTCTAGTCAACACTTGTGCAAGCTTGAGCTATTGAAGATCTTGTGAGAAATATTTTAAGAAAAGAGAGGGAAAATTTTGTGATATAACAATGGATATTTACACTAGTGTAATTGTAAAGCTGCATGGTGTTCCTTTGTGCATTGTGTCGGATAGAGATCTGAGGTTTACTTCAGATTTTTGGAAGAGTTTGCAAGAGGCGTTGGATTCTAAGTTGAGGTTGAGTTTGGAATATCACCCTCAAATGGATGGTCATACGGAGAGGACTATTCATTCGTTGGAAGATTTATTGAGAGCATGTGTTCTTGAGTAGGGAGGTTCGTGGGATACTTATCTTTCATTAATAGAGTTCACTTATAATAACAATTACCATTCTAGTATTAGAATTGCACCTTTTGAAGTGTTGTATGGTCGAAGATGTAGAACTCCTTTATATTGACATGAGTCTGGAGAAAGTGTAGTGCTTGGACCTGAAATTGTTCGAGAGACTACCGAGAAGGTGAAGTTAATTCGAGAAAAGATGAAAGCTTCCCAAAGTAGACAGAAGAGTTATCATGACAAGCGAATGAAAGACTTAGAATTTCAAGCAGGTGACCATGTGTTTTTTAGAGTTACACTTGTGACTGGTGTTGAGCGAGCATTGAAGTCTAAGAAGCTCACTTCTCGTTTATTGGTCCGTATTAGATTTCAGAAACAGTTGGGAATGTTGCTTATAGAGTGGCTTTACCGCCTAATTTTTCGAATTTGCATGATGTGCTCCATGTGTCACAACCCCGAAGTATATTTCAGATCCATCTCATGTGATTCATATGAATTATGTGCAAGTATGGGATAATCTTACTGTGGAGATGGTGCCTGTGCAAATTGCGGATCATGAAATGAAGACTCTAAGAGGCAAGGAGATTGCTTTGGTGAAAGTAGTATGGCTAGGAGCTGCCAGAGAAAGCATGATGTGGGAGTTGGAAAGCAATATGCGGGACTCCTACCTTGTTTGAACAAGGTAAATTTTCGAGGACGAAAATATTCTAAGTGGGAGAGAGTGTAACGCTCAATATTTAATTAATTATTTAATTAAATATTTTCGAATATTTTTCTGATTAAACTTTTGAAGTTGTGAAATATCGATTTAAGTTGTTATATAGTCATTTGATAAATTAGTTGATTTAAGTTGTAGAAATAATATTATTAATAATATTATAATTATATAAGACTATTTATTTAGTGGGCTTAGTTGTTGTGTTGGTTATAGTAAAAAGTGGGGGTGTTGACTAATAGGCCCAATAATACTAAGTAGAATAATAATAAGGGTTAAATATATTTTTGGTCTCTATAAACATCTCAAATTTCATTTTTAGTCCTTATTAAAATAATTGCAAGTTTTAGTCTCTACAAAATTATTATGCACGTAGTTTTAGTCCTTGTTGTTAAACCAATGTGTATTTTTGAATGATTATTTTATAGACACGTTTAGAACGTTATAAAAATTTTCTTAGAAAAAAAGAAATTCAAAATTTAATTTCTAAGTCGAGATTTTCATTATTTTTATCAATATCTTTTGAAATTTAAAAAAAATCATATTTAATTCTTCTCATTTTAAAAAATTATAAATTTTGATAAAGAAATATTTTATAGTATTCTAAACACGTATGGAAAATATTATTCAAAAATTTAAAAGTTTAAGGGTAATTAAACAGTTTATAAAATTTTAGAAAATAGCAGGGACTAAAATTGGATGAACAAAAATTTTTTAGAGACCAAAATTTGTCATTTTTTTAATAGCGATTAAAAATAAAATTTGAGATATTTATAAGGATCAAAAACATGTTTAACCCTAATAATAATAATACTATAAGAAAATAGTGTTATTATATTAGTTAGTTAGAAATTATAAGAAAGAGAAGTAGCAGGAAGAGCAAAATAAGGGTTTATGGAGAAGAGAAGGTACGTAGAGTTGCAAGCAAAGGGACAAATTTAGGAGTCAATGAGAGAGTTAGAGCAACTTTCAATCCAAGGTAAGGGTGGGGTTCTGACTCCATAATAGGATATGTGATTAATAGTATGTGAATTTGGGTTATAAAATTGATATATTGTTGAAATTGAGAGATGATTGATGATTCAATTTATTATATAGACACTGTAGTATATTTTGAAATCAAAGTGAGAATATTAGATGAAGTGCTATATATATATATATATATATATATATATATATATATATATATATATATATATATATATATATATATATATATATATATATATATATATATATATATATATATATATATATATATATATATATATATATATATATATATATATATATATATATATATATATATATATATATATATATATATATCTCTTAGAGAAGAACGTAAGTGACTATAACTCATACTGTAGCGACAGGTTGGATTTGAAATTGATTAACATTATTGATCCATATATTTTACATATAATACTTCATTATTTATAAATAATAGATTATACTAGTTATTATATTAGTAGTAATCATTATTATTATTATTATTATTATATTAATAATTTAATATTATTAATAAATAATTTTATAGAAACTATGAATTAGAAATAATTATTTGGATTATTTAGCTAATTTAAGTTATTTTCAATTTCGATAGAGTTGTTACAATTGTCAATTGAGTTGTCAATAGCGTTGTTAGAATTGTCAATAGTGTTATTAAAATTATCAATAGAGTTGTTTTAAGTTATTAAAAGTCACTTTTTGTTTGTGTAATTCTGACATGTTTAGAGTTGTCAGTAGGGTAAGTTGGAACTTCCAGATAATAATATTGTTAGCATAATATTTTTAGGAGTTGAGTTATAGATAAACAATTGAGATGTATTTCAGTCTTGAAATTGATTAGCAGTGATGGTTTTAGTTGCAGAGATATAGTAGCTAATGTGTTAAATGTATAAAAATTTAGTAGCAGAATAATATTAATATGGCAGAGTTAGTAATTTAGTAAGGAAACCTTAGTAACTTATGTATATTATTTAATAGCAGATGCAATAAATTGGCATAAGGTTAATGTAGTGATTAGTAGTAATTCATTAAGTAGGTAACATGTAGTGTATTTTGGTAACAAGTAGTACATGTTAATAACAAGAAGTAATGGTACTAGTTGACAGGTAGTATACTTGTAGCAGAAAGTAATAAATAGCAGTTTGGTAGTTTTTGACAGAAAACAGCATTTGCAGTATAGACTATTCAATAGAAGTGTATTATTAATTTAACCGAGTCGTAATGAGAAATTTAGTATAAAGTAGAAATAATAGAACTTTTTGATCGATAATTAATTAACCAGTTTTAGTCGAAATAGTCCGAATAATTACGCGATTTATTTGTAGTAATTTTTGGTTGATTTGTTGGGTGGTGTTTTTGTTGAAAAATGTGAATTAGTAGGTGGTGTTATTACCTCTATTTATGGGGAAAATATTAAGTTGTAGTCTTGTGGCCAATGTTGAATTAAGTTGAATTATTATTGTAGTTATTATTACGTTCATATTGTTAATGCATACATAGCATATCATGTTGGATCTGATGCTCGTCAAATTGGCCTGGATTGGCAAATATAAAGTTGAAGGTTTATGCTGATGCCTCTATTTATTGGCAGATTTTTAAGTTGGGGGTTCTGCTCCGTTGGTACCACATGCATGTGCATAAAAACGCGTCGTATTTCATGTTGCATCTTGAGTTGTCGTGTGGATGAATTAATTATGTCAAGTGTTGATAAAAAGTTGTGAAGTGGTGAATTGTATGATCTAATTCTAATATATTATTTATCGTACATCTGATTATATTGTTTGATATCTCACCCCTTCTGTTTCAATGTTGTCCTCTATTGGTAACGTGCAGGTAATCAAGAAGGATAGTTGTTACCTTCGTTAGTCCACATCGGTGTTGCCTCTCTGATACGTAGCACTCGGGGGGAAGAACGCATGTTTTCTTTATTTTTGGTTTTCATTATGTTGCTGAATTTTTTAAAGTTGTTTTCGTTAAAGACTTGTTGTCTTAAAGTTGTTTTGAGTTGGACAATATATTATGGTATTTCAGTTGAATTTTGCGAATCTGCTGCGTAGTAATGAAAGTTGTTTTATTTTTAAAGACTAAACAGGTTGTTATCGGTTCATCCGAATTTTATGTGTTATGTATCTGAATTATAGGTGATTGAATGTCGTTGTTTAAGTTGAAAGTGTAGTATTCCATTTGTTTGTTAGAAATTTTCGAAACTCTGATTTTATATAACTCGTTGGATAGAAATGTGGTGTTACACGCACGACCTCGACCACAAGCACCACGAGCTCCTTTAACTTCATTATTAAAACTACCGCGACCTTCAGATTGAACAGCTAAAGCTGAGTGGTCAGAGGAATCATTATATGTAGTAATATGGTATGTTTCCATAAAGGATGGTTGCATAACTTAAGAGAAAACATAAGTAAGATTATTAATGTGCTTACTGCATAAAATTTAGGACCGACCCACCTCATACTCTGAATCAATACCAGAAAGTCAACTCAAGATTATAAATTTCTTTTGTTGAGTTAACATCTCTTTGACAGATTTCCACGCTAGAAGAGAAGTCAGTGCCTTGGTATATTTCTTAAACTCCAAAAAATAATCCATCAACTTACACTTATCCTATATGGTGAGGAAAATACCGTGCAGAAGAGCATAAATGCAATTCAGCTTATCATATTTATCAAAAATAAAATTCAAAAAATCCCACAACTCTTTCACATTCTTGTAGTGAGTAAAATTCCATTGAACTCGCCTATCAACAAAACTCACAAGTGACCAAAATACGTTTATCCTCTATATTTCAAATTGATGTTGCCTTTATTTCCTTTGGACATTCTTCTATTAAACATCGATCCCTTCCCGTTTCCCAGAGACCAACTTCAACTAGATACTTCAACTCCACATAGTTCTCACCATCCATATCAAGCTTGATGTTAGTTAGTTTTGTAGAAGTAGTAACAAACTCAGTAACAGGATTATTAGAACTAACTTTGACGCTATTTTCAATTCTCGTTGACATTGTTTAAACAATAACACAACACCACACATGATTTTGACTCGAAACCGCAAAAAATTACACTATATTAATTGAAATTCTGGAACTTTCAAATAGATGTTAAGATCGATGTCTCAACACCAAAACACAATATCAAGGAAGATGTTAAGACATCATCTACTGACAAAATACCTTTACCAAAACAATAAATTATGCAGAAGTAAATTACAGAAGGTAAAAAACACAATCAATTGTTAACCCGGTTTGGTGCAACTCACCTATTTTGATGGCATCCAAACCAGTAAGGAAATTCACTATGATAGTATTAGTTCAAATCTAAACAACTCTAGTTTACAACTTATCACTTAATCATTATCTTATGTAACTTCCACCTAAGAATCTCCTAGATATGATAACCCCGTCTCACTTTCCACAGTCACTTCAATGACAATAACAAAAGACCAAAAACAGAAGATCACACTTTCAATTATACACAAGCTACTCTTTGGTTAAAAGCTCACGAGTGATTGATAATAAATAAAGAACAATAGTTAAACTCTATGTATCAACATGGTACATGAGTGACATACACAAAAACACAATACTCTAAAAAGACTCTCAAACCCTAAGACTCTTGTAGAATAACTTCTCCTTATTTTTCACCATTTTCATTAGGTTTAGGTTTTTCCTTTTAAAGACCTCAGGTGTCCATGGACTTCAAGTTCTCTGTCCAATTTATTGTAGATCCATAAGCTGATGGTTGCACCAATTATGCAGAAAAATCTCCTTAAATCTTGGAACAAAATAATATAAATTTCATAAATTGTCTCAACATCCAATTTTAAAAACTAATGTACAGGTGGAGATAAAATCAATTGTTCCAAATAAAATCTTCTTGACCTGCGCAAATAAGTGAGATGTATCTAAGATAATCTCAAAAAATAAAATCAAATATGTCAAGAAAGTAACAACGGAATTTGTTATATCAGTTGACAAAGAAGTCAAAACATCCTGCTCATCATCAGGAGGCGGTAGCACCTGCTATGACAATTGTTCAAGATGTCACGATATCTTGCACAATATCCGACTGTGATACATGTTTTTCCAAATGAAATATATTTTATCAAAAAAATTACCAATCATAAAATCACATACCTAATAATCTCCATCTTTTGACAAATTTTGACTAAAACAACTTTTGCACAATAAACCTGAAGATAAAGAATAAAACCACAAAATAACAAAACACAAGCTACATGAAACACATATAAACTTTATACAAACTGCAAATATAAAAACATCAGAGATAAATGCAGCTACATAAATGCACAACCTCACACACAACTCTTCTTCAAACTCCAGAAATCTCAAAAGATCATATGTCATGACATGTGGTCTGACATCACATCAACACAGCCCAAACAACTCCAACCCAGCACAACATACTCATTAACATATCACAATGCCCAGCCACTTCAGACATGTCCATTACTCTCCCTGTCATACATAGTCGATACTCTCCCTCGAGGGAACATCCAAACAAACCAAACATGAATTGTTCAAGTTCACACATCAGAGGCACATGCAGCAGGGGAAAAAATAAACCTCACAAAAAAACTAAAAGAACCAGAGTTCTCCAAAAAATATTTCAGGCAAGATGTCAAAACATCTGGTATGACATCATGCTCACACACATCAGCAATAGCAGCAGAAGCACATTACCTTAAGCACCAACAACAAGCATGACAGACAATCATGCTCCCCTAAACAGTTATATATATAACAAGCATCAACAAAGACTATTCCCCCTAAGCGTAGTATGGTCCTATCACAATGTTAATCAACATGTTAAGACATTTGACATGACATCAACATCCGGACAAAAACTAACTTCCAAGCAAAATCACTAACACTTTACTCCCCCTTTTTAGTCAAAAATTGACAAAAATAGAGTAAATATAAAATAAAATTGAAAGTACACACATGCAAACAAGCATGATCAACAAATGAAAGCACAAAAAAATGGAATCACAAAACTGGATGGAAACAAACAATAGCAGGTGGAAACAAATTCATTGATGGAGGCACATTGTTGAAAATTACAATCATCAACATATATTAGGATACGTAGACACGATATTTTGAAACTGAGGCAAGCACCCTAATTTAAAACTTATTTTCCCCCTTTCCTCATTCATAGCAAGTAAACTTTTAGAAAACAACAACCTTAGAAACAAACAAACAAACAAAATGGATCTACGTTGAATACAACGGATGTGAGGAATGTTAATACCTTTCTCTTGTATAACCGATTTCTGAACCCGAATTTGATTGCGAGACCATTTTCTTCATTTTTTGAAGTTTTCTCGATGTTTCTTGATGTTTCTCCTTCTTTTTGAGATAAATAAAATTCGATTGTGACTTTTTATTTTTTGATATAACAACAATTAGATTATTTATTTTAGGTCTCAATCATTTTGTAACACTTACATAAATATCTTAAAGACATCCTCGTATCAGATTAATATAATTGTGCATTATCACCTTCATCTTTAATTCTTTTCTCTCTCACTATCTTCTTCTTCTCATATCCTAAATCCTTAATTGATCACCAATTGAATGTATGTTGCAGAAAAACCAAAGTTGAATAAATTTAATGTGAGGATCAATACATAGTCACTAGAAAAAGTTGCTTCCAATGTGCGTGAATATTTCTAGAATGAGTCAGCTTCATTAGACACATATATACGTACTCATTCAAACACCTCCAAATAGTATAACATAACACCAAATCGTTTCTTAGATGAATCCATTAATTACTTCAATAGTTGATGGCTTATGTACTATAACTGCCACTTATTCAATACATTTTTTGTTACAAGAATCTAAATACCACATAATTGTAAACATAATAAGCATATTACATGACAATTTCAATCCTTCATTTGAAGGCTTTCTAGTTTCATTTGAGCCATACTTCAGCTGTAACAAACCCTCTGCACTCTGCAGCTTTCTCTATAATGATGCTTCTGTCCAGAAAACTCACTTAAATTGTAGTTTCCCATTCTTGACACCATCATCCAAATATGCAATAGCCAATTATTGAGTAATGCAGTGAAAAAATACACAAGATTTTCCAAATGAATATAATATATACACTAGTAAGATTTGAAATAAATATATTATGATGCCTCCTCCCAAATTTTATAGTCTCTTCCTTCCCAAGCTGATTTCCATTTTTGAGAATCACTAGGTGGTTCAAAATGACCGGGACCAATCTTCATAGCGACTTTTTCGTCTATGATAGCAGCATAAACATCCCTTTCTGCCTTGTGAATTTTAACCTTGAACACGAAGAAAGAAAGGTAAGTGAGTGTTTCAATAATAATGATATCAATGCTTAAAAATCTGATACTCACTGTGCTTCTGCAGTTGATCCCGTTCCGTTTCCTTATAGAGAGAAGTGCCTCTATTTCGGTTTTATAGCGAGAGAAAATGTGGTCAAAGAATACCGACGGAGTTCCTGGGTGAGTAAGAGTGTATGCGTATCCTTGCATTTCTTTTTCGTGGGGAAATCTCCAGTGACCCTTCAATAAGGCGAAGCGTGGTAATCAAAATAAATTGTTCTGATAAAATTTTACCGAGCTATTTTTGAAAGGGGGAAGTCCAAACCTGTGTAGAACCAGTGTCGTGGTTTTCTATAAAAGTAACAGCGCGAGACGGCCACCATCCAAGAACGCCGGGGGGTTTTCCCTGCTGATCTGACAAACGCCAATATTCACATCTATCCAATGCCTACAAAGGAGCCAAATTCAAATGATATGTCATCTAGTAGTTGTCAAAATAAACAGACGTGTCTAGTAAAATAAACAGACTTGTCTAAAATATTAAAACCATCAAAGTTGAGCGCTTACAGAGTGAAGAATCCCTTTGGTTGTAACATCGAATGCACCAGCACTACCACCGGCAGCACTAATCCAGTCGACGATCCTCTGCCTGTGTGCATCTTGATTATGATCCATTTCGCCGTATGTATAACTGAGGGAATCCCAGTACTCTCCCACAGAAAAGTAAGGTTTCGTTGCATCCATGTAGTCCTTTACATAACCACCCCAAAATCCTCTAACAAAGTCGAGCCTCCATCCATCATATCCAATTTCTTCCCTGAAAATGACAAAATTAGAAAAAGATACAACTCTTGTAACTTGTAATACTCTTCTATTTCCAAATAATATTCTTTAACATTACCAATGAAACCATGAGTAAACATTTTGGGCTAATGAAAATGAGGATTTGGAATATAAACCTTAACCAGCATAACCATTCTTTAATATCATTTCTCACAAAGTCCTGTGAATGATCGATGTTTGGAGCTGCATGGAAATTATCTCCACTACTCTTGTTTCCCCTCCCCTGAATGGAAAAAAAAAATTCAATTGCAAATATAAATCAGATTTACCTAGAAAAACACCGGCATCATCATATTATGTACGCTACAAACAAAAGGAACTTTCAATTGTTCTTTCTGCAGTCAGCTGGCACTTGCCATATTGCTGAAAATATAGGAAAGGCAGAAAAAAGAGCAAAGTACACATAAAAACCTGAAAATGTGGATCATCGGCTACAACTGCACGATCATCCCAGTTGAGACGGCCTCCAAATATATTCCAAATACCATTTTGATTCTGTTTCTGAGCACAGCGGTGATTCAAAACAGCATCTCCTAGCACTTTGATTCCAACTTTATGAAATGTTTTCACCACATCCTTCAGTTCATCAATGGTACCATATCTAATATATACACAAAAAAACAAAAATAACAGTTAATATCAAAAATTCTTATTTAAAGCTATGAAATAGTTAGATCTTTAAGGGACTTAATAAAGTACCTAGAATCTAAGTTATATAAATCCCTAGGCATGTATCCTTCGGGTGAAACGGAGTCTGTAGGGGGCGGTAACCAAATCACAGTGAAGCCAAGAGACGCTAGTTCTGCAGCTTTCTCTTTAAGCTCCATGTACCATCTTCCAGATTTATGAGATTCCCAATTAAATCCTTGGCATACTATTTCATAGCCTGTGCCTGTTCCTGACGTTACTTTTGGAGGCAACTCCGGTGACTCAGCTTCCAAAGCAACATCGGATTCCACAATAGTTTCCGGCGAGAAAGTTGGAACGGAGGTTCTGAAGATACTGTAGGCTTCAGCAGCCAGTCTTTCGATTTCTTGAAGAATGGTTTCCTGTGCTTCTTTGGATTTCGTTTTTCGTCTCTTCACTGATGAAATACCTGTAACCAAACTCCTTATTTCATTGATTATTTCATTGGTAAATTCAGCGTTAGATTCATCTTCGCTTGTCTCTTCGCTCTTTGTGACTATCGATTGGTCCTCTATATTGCCGATAGTTAAGCTACCGGAAGTTGAGAGAGGGACGTAAAAATCATTCCCCTTGTTATTTAACCAAGTATTTCCATTTATCTTCAGAACAAAAAGAAATCCCGAAAATTCTTCTCCCAGAGAGATTTGTACTGAACTTCCCCCTCCACTGCCTCTTGACTACATAAGAGAATGGGCAAGCAAATATGTCATCGAACACGAAGAAATACAGGAACCAGTCTTAAGAGATAATTTAGAAAACAAAAAAAGACGCAACTCATCACAAGCCTACCTTTAATTTAGTTCTGAAAGCCGTATCTTTGAATGCTACGGTTTCCGGAGGATGAGGAGCAGGTGGAGCTTCCCA
Organism: Vicia faba; assembly: GCA_948472305.1. NCBI lineage: Eukaryota > Viridiplantae > Streptophyta > Magnoliopsida > Fabales > Fabaceae > Vicia > Vicia faba. The sequence continues at coordinate 19,891,797 of OX451739.1, read as the reverse complement.
CTTTCTTAAATCATCTCTACAAGCTCCCCAATGAAGGAAAATATCTCCAGGTATATCTGTTTCTAAATATAAAAGATTTTTACCTGTTTCGGAGCATTTCCTAATTGAGACACTGATAGAGTTATTGACAGTAACTTCCTTGGTTAAAGATAGTGCTACAGAGAAACCTTCTACTTGACTGCTTTCCACTTTTGGACTTTCCGATTCAACGTTGTTATCTTGAACTTTATCATCGGTTGCTTCGGACTTGAGGACAGCATTAGATATCTGCTGCCCTATGTCCCCTACGAGTGAGGAAAAGAAAATAAAGCCACGATATTGTGAAAATTTAAGCGAGACAAAATAGAATTTTCTGAAGAAGCAAAAGTAATGGATAGTGATTTCAAAAATACCTTGCCCTAAATCAAAGCCCGATTTAGGTCCAATTATATTTGCATCGTCCTTAATATCGTTGACCAGAGGAACCTTGAAGTCTCTTCCTTTGTGCTGATACCAAGCACCAGTTTCCTCGTCCTGCGTCGAGAGGAAGTTGGAATGGAGGGAAAAAGTAATGAATTTATTTGTTAAGACTAGAACTAGCATATCCAATTTCTAACTGTAAAGACATAAACCTTGAGAACAAAATTAATCGCTGAAATGTCATCGCTAGCTTTAAGACCGATTCTGACTTCAGGAAAAGCATCTCCTTCAGATGATTTCTTCAACGGTGTCTCTATTGCATAGTCCTGAAAATTTCACTTCATACTCAAACATTATACATGAAAAAAATAATCAACATGTGTCGAATGTGAAATCAAGAGAAGTCGTGAAACCATTGTCTACCTTTATAGGAACCGATCCAGGAGGTATCATATCACAGGGAGGTTGATCCCACTCACTGCACATTCAAGCTTACATCGTAAGCATCATCATTGTATCATTATGATTTAGCTCTCGATATGATGCCAAATAAAGTGCATTAATCAAATATCACATAATTAAACGAAATCAAAATTCAAACGTGATTATCAGTATCTTAACCCGCACCCGTGCAGTCTTACGTCCCTCCACAGCTACCAACTAAATTGGCTAACTTTTCAGGACTATTAGTAACATAACTTACTATTCATAATTTAGAAAATAGTACTTCCGAACTAATAACCATGAATTCAAATCAAACAACCTTATTTAAACCTTATGTACCTTCCAACATCATCCACGTGAGAAACTCCCCAATGAAGAATCCACTTTCCTGGTAGATTGCAACCAACAATAAGCTCTGAATTCTTTAAATCCTCCCCCTGATCTAATCTTACAAAAACCTTCCCCTCCACCTGTAGATTCCATTTCAAGTAACAAAAAGAAAAAGAAAAAAAAAATCATAATCAAAAAAAGCTCTTTGCCTTTTTATTTCGTGTACATGTGACTTTCTTTTATAGAACTTGGAAGTACAAACATTAAATTATTCAAAACTTTAACATTCTCACAAAAAGAAACGAAAACGTGATGACCAAAAAGTAAAAAATTAACGCAACAATATTTAAAGACAAAAGGGTGATGAAATGATACCAGTTCAATTCTGTTGATGGGATGAGTCTGATTGAAAATGACATCAGAAGACTGAATTGATTCAAGGGTATCAGTATTTGTTGCAAAAGTTTGAAACTTTGGAGAAACAAACTTGTGGGGTGGTTTCAATGTCCATGAACAGGAATCATGTTTATTAATGGAGGAGAATAATGAAGAGGAAGAGAGAGAGTGTGGATTCGGTTTTAACCGGTGAAATGAAGAAACTCTGTGGTAGTGAGAGAGTTTGAAGTTGAAGAGTGGTTCAGAGAAAACGGTGGTGGAGATGCTCATCATATGGCGGTGGTGGCGGTGGTGGTAGTGGTGGTGGTGGTTTCTTTTGCAAGACACCTTTTTGTTGGTGTTTGCTTGTAGCAACTGTGGACAAGAAAGAATAATTATTTTATTTTTATTTTTATTTTTTTTGGTATTGGGATGGATGAGATGTATTTTCTTTTTAAAGTAAAGTATTGTTGATGGTTTTTTAATCAAAATAAATAATGTATGTTGTTTCTATATGATGCAAAAATGGATGGATAGATTTGTTTTGATGAAAATAATGGATATTTTTATAGAGGGGTACATTGTCCAAGGTGAGAGTGAACACATGCCGACATGGGAGCAATCAATCAACAAAAAAATTATGATGGGAGATTTTTGAAAGAATAAAGAAACGATTATCATGTGAAAAATTATGATTGTCACTTAATTTTATTGTATTTTTTGGTTTTATCATTGATTGTTTCACACGGATGAAAGAAAATTGATTTACACACATAAAATGAAATGTTTGACTAAAGTCAACTCTTAATGATGTTATTTATAAATTATTGTGAATAGATACAAGAAAATTGTCTGATTGAATCGATTCAAAAGTGTTGGTGAATTAATTCATGAAAATTTTTAAAAATGGCTTTTTGAATTTTCTTTGGGGGAATCAATTCAAAAATTATCTGATCTTATTCAAGTGAATCGATTAATAAATATTTTGATCTGATTCATGACAGTTTTCTTAAAGTCATATTTGCTTCTGTTTGTTGTAATTGATTGAAAAATACATTTGATCCTATTTTAATGACTGTCTTGAATTGGTTTTAATATGTGGCCTAATCTTATTCAAATTGGCTTTGATGGCTTTGATCATGATCATTTTTCTAACTAACTCCCACCATTTGAATTGATAGTGGTATCATTCAAGACAATTTTCACTTATTTTAGTGTTTTGTCTCATGCACATATAAATAGTTTTTCTCTCTAAAAATAGGAGTGTGATCAAATATTTTTTTGTGAAAAACTTAGAAAACACAACTTCATCTTTCTCAATATCTTAAACTTCATTTTGTTCATGTAGATTCATCAGGTCTTGATTGTGTGTCATGATTGATTGTGAGAAAATATTATAGTATTAATTATTCATTCAAGTGTGTAGTTTTCAAGCATAATTTTAATTTTGATCCTAGGGAATTCAAGGTTGAAGTTCCTAAAGGAAAATAGAGAGAGAGAGAGCTTTTCTCCATTTTTGTGGATTTGTCAACTTGTTGAAGAAGAGGATTCAAGGCTTGAAATTTCAAGATTGTGTGAAGATCGGCGAATTTATCAAGATTGAAGTCCATCAAGGTTGAAGATCAAGATCTTGGTAAAGATTAAAGTTTTAGTGGTGGTATCTAGTTGCAAATAAGTTCTATCAAGAAGCAATGAAAAAGATAGATTGAATTATTGTAGTTTACCTTTTTCTTATCTGAATTGTTGTAATGCAAACCAAAATCAAATAACATAATGGAAGATTTTATAGTGCTAGATTTATAAGAGTCTTTGTTATTTTATGTACATTACACTATGTTTCAGTAATTTGGCAAAGTTTTAGGTTTGTCTAGTTGAGTTGTAAATTCAACATCATTCTTATTATTGATTGAAGTTGATCACTAAGGTTTAGAGATTGAAACACTAAGGGGTTAGTGTTTGAGAGAAAATAAAGTAAGAGGGTGTCTCAAATTTAGGGGGAGTCCTAAATAGAAAGTCATTGGGTAGTGTTAGGAAGAGGCATTGAACAACATAGAGTTTGTTACTTGTAAGACTAAGTGTACTAAACTACTAATAATGAATTTCCTTTCTTGGGTTGGAAGTCAATCCTCTAGAGGTAGGTGTGGTTTCACCGAATTAGGTTAAAAATTGGTTGTGTTATTAATTACTTTTATGCTCCATCATCTTGTATAAATTAGATTGTGTTAATTATGGTGATTCTAGTTTAACTTGTCGAACTAGTTGTTAGGATATTGGGTTCGACATATGTTTCCTGAGGAATTGAATTTCAACTCTGAACTCTATCGAGGAGGGGAGCCAATTAGACTTGAACAAGTGTTTGACACAAAGATTTGTTAAAATTAAAAGCTCCACCGAGTACTAACTCATGATTCAAAACCAAGTGGTGATAACTATTATATTGCCCAATAGGGCACGCATTAATGTTAGAGATGAGAGGAATTAGTTGTTCCCCTTAGAATCTCTAGTGGGTATTGATGTTTGCCCCACTACTGATATGCATGTTGCTATTGCACATGAGGGTGGAGACATCGACGATGAGATGGACTAGAGAGAGTTACTTTCTCTATCCCTCTCTCATCCACATCTCATTGTCTCCCCCCAGCGTCATCATTCACCTCCACTACACGCGCACCATGTTTCACCTCCCTTCCCCAAAATATGCATGCATCTTCTTCTTCTGCAGGTGATTTGTGTAATACCTGAGGCCGACAGGGACGGGAGTGGTTGTCAGTGCACAAGGCATGACAATGAGCGGCTCATGGTAGCTTGTGTGCAAAAACTGAATTCACATCAGAATAAGAGAGATCCTAAGGCTATACAGGTATAAGACTGCATGGTTGAAGGAAGACTTATAAGGATGCATTGGCACTACCTATACTAACAAGATGCATATTATTTTTTATAGTCTAACAAATAAGAACTCCATAGTTAAGTGTTATTGACTTGGAGTAGTATTTGGATGGGTGACCTTTTGGGACGTTTCCCATAAAGCGTTTGAGTGAGCACAAAGCATACTGAAAAGACTTGTATTGGTTTGTGAGGTCAGTTGGTAATTTTGAAAGCAGTCCAGGGCATTAAAATGGTACCATAGTAGTTCTCTCCCAGTACGATATGGTTCGGGGATGAACCAAGCAGAAGCTGGTAGACATGTAACACTTGAGGCCGACGAGGGCAGGAAGTTATCGGTGCATGAGGCATGATAATGAGCGGCTCCTGGAAGCTTCTAGGAAAAAATCAAATTCACATCGGAATAAGAGAGGTATTGAGGTTGTGCAGGTATGAGACTATATAGTTGAAGGAATGCTTATAAGGATTTATTGGTACTACATATACTAACAAGATGCATCTTCTTTTTGGTAGCCTAATAAATAAGAACTCCATAGTTAAGTGTGCTTGACTTGGCGTAGTATTTGGATGGATGATGTAACAGCCCAAAAAATAATTAGATTAATTATTTAATTACTTAATTGATTTATGATGAGTATTTGTGAGTATATGTGATGTTTTGATGAATATGATGTGTGATGTGATGCTTGTGTGGTATAAGGGAAATAAAGTGATATTGGGTGTTTTAATTATATTTTAGATAATTAGAGTAATTATTTAGTGAAATAAGATAATATATTGTGTAGAAATAATAAGGGAAAGGGGGTAATTGGTGAAGTGATAAGGGAAAGTAATATAGGAAGACCATATTAGGGGTCCAAGGGGTAAGTTTGAGAAGGAAAATTTATGGTTTTAAACGCTCATTCGATACGATCGCATTTGGAGAAGAGGCAGAGAGAAGACCTAGGGCATTGAGGAACACAAAGAAATTCTATAGAAACGCGAAGGAGAATCGATTGCTAGCTATAATCTAAGGTAAGGGGGTTATCCTTATTATTATGATTGATATAGGGTTTAGAGGTGAAATTTTGGCTATCAGATCTCTGATGTCCTAAGAGATGTCGAGACACCAGATCCGACTTCACGCACAACAACAAGATATATAAACAAAAATAACAGTGTTGAAAGTAAATAACATATGATATGTTTACCTAGTTCATAACAACCTTTCTACTCTGGGGCTACCAAGCCAGGGACAAAATCAACTAGATAGTATCAATTTGTAGACCTTACAGCAAACCTCCAGTTTACGGCATACGCACTTAATCATTACCCTTTTCTTAACTTCTACCTAAGACTCACCTAGGTATTAGCCCCTCCTCAAATACCTTTTCAATTACACTCAGCAATTGGAGAAAACCCTAAACACAAATAGAAACCAAAAACAACCGGAAGCTATACTTCCAAAACATGCAAGACCCAATGCTTGAAAGCTTATGAGAATTGACACACAATATTGTTCAATGCTTAAAAGCTTGTGAACATCTCACAAGAAACTTACAACCCAGCCATAAGAATTCTAAAAACCCTAATACAAGTACATCTGTAAGTTCCACTTAATACTATGTATACACCAGTCTATTTATAACTTTATTCTAGGTTGGGCTGGGCTTCAAAGCCGCAGCAGTGAGGCTGCACAAACTCTGCAAAAACTCCTCCATGAAAATAGACCTTCAATCATTAGTTTCCTAAAATGTCTCCATATTTAAAAACTAATCAAATCTTCGAACACCAATCACCAAATACACTGATTTGTCAATCTTGGATGCCACATAAGATAATTGAATATTCTCTGAATATCCAATAGCTAAAGATCAGTTGATCCACACTGTCAACTTGTTGTGGACGCAATGTCTTATCTCCTTGTTGGGACATCTTGCTCGACATGTTGAAGACAGAATGTTGGAACATATTGTTCAACATGATGCTGCTAAAATGGTTTTACCAAAATGTAGGCCAAACATAATTTCAAAGAAATAACAAGAGGTATGTAGGTTGTTTGGGGGTTTTATGATGAATTCGATAACATGATGATTATGTTGAAATAGATGATGCAATTGGTGATAGATTGATGTTATAAATGTTATGATATGATGTATATGATGCCTACTATGATGTGTTATTGTGACATTGTGAAACCATGATAAATTATGTTGAAATAGAACGGACTGTTTTTTAGCTGGTTTCGCGAAATGTCGCGGTAAGCAAGAGTCGCCACCGTCTTTTATGTTCTCCAACATGGAAAGGACAAAAGCACAGCAAAATTCCTTATTCGAGAATGTTTCTCGGTTCGGGAGGTAGATTTATAGAAAGGGAAGGTGTTAGCACCCTTTCTATCCGTGGTTATCCACAGGCTCTTAGGTACTTGCTCTTATGTTTTCAAAAATTGTTTGCTTTTCAAGTGTGTGTGGGTTTTGAAAAAGTTTCGTTTAAAAAGTTTCTAAGTAACTCTTGTATCTGTCCTCAAGAGTGTATGAAAAATTTGTTTTGAAAACCTTTTGAAAGTGTAGGTGCGAAAAGTTGTTTTTGTTTGTTTTGAAAAGAGCAAGTACTTAAGAGAATCTACCTACCCTAAGGAATTAAGCTGTGTAAGAGTCCTTTAGATAGTGCTATCCCACCATTGAGAGATAGGTAGCACCATCGTTGGAGGTGTTCGGGTCAATTCGATTGTAGGGACAGTGTGGTCACCAAAGCAATGGTAGGATACCTTAGAAGTAACCCTAACATCCTAGATCCTTTTATCCGAGGCAACTGTTTCGAGGCAACTGGATCTTTAGACGAAGGGCGACCTCTAAGACATCCTATACTTGATGACCACGTTCGAGGCAACCAGTGAAGCGTACCCTAGAAGTGGCATGTGCTTTGTGTGTTGTTTTTCAGTTAAGGTTATCTTATACATGTTATATGTGAGCTATGGATTGATTTTATTTACATACATTCTTTCATGCATTGTTAACAGTTAGGAGTGCGGAAAAGTAAATTGCGGAAATATAAATTCTAACTATTACAAGGCGCAGGTCTATACATCACCAAAAAAACAAAGACCCGTTTAGGTAAATGAGTGCGAGAAATTTAAATAAAGCGGTAAAATTCCTACTTAACTATTACATATCCGGATACAGTTACATAAATAATCAAAATAAAGTAAATGCGCGCGAAAGAATTAAATCGGGAACATCCTAAGGGTTTTGACCCTTTTAAGAAAAGAATTGAATTTTTTTTGTCTTTTTTGTGATTAAATGAAATTAAAATTAATAACTAATTAATTAATGTATTAAAAGAAAATATTTTTGTATTTTTATGTTTTTATGAAATAAAGTAAAAAAGAAATAAAATGTTAAAAGAAAAGCCTAAGTCTAAGTTGATTTTATTTATTATGAAGAGATTAAAATTAAACCTAAATTAAACTACATTAATGATATTTAGAATTTATTTACAAAATAAAAGAGTGAATTTAATAATAGTAATAAATGAAATTTTTTGTTTTTTTGTTTTTTTATTATGAAAAATGAAACAAAGGGAATTAAGATTAAAAGAAGAAAAAAAACCTAGTTCTAAATTTATTTTAGTTATTAAGAAAAAGATTAAAGTTGTCTATTTAAACTAATTAATTAATCATAATTTTATTTACAAAAATAACATGAGATTAATAAATAATAATAATATTAGTTTTTTTTTTTTTTGGTTTTTTATGAAAAATATTAATTATGTTAATAGTTAATAAAAAAGGAGTAAGAAATAAAATAAGGCAAATAAAATGAAATAAAATGACAAAAATAAAAATGCAAACCCAAGGGAGGTTTGGGCCAGAATTGGGAGTTTGTTTAGCATTGTTGTGGCCCATTTGCCTTCAAGCCACGTTGACTTCTTTGCTTGCCTATGCACAAGGTTGACCAGGGTACATGGTGGGGATCAATTCATGGCCTTTGGATGCATGCTTGAGGACACATGGCGTGTTTGGGTTGAGGTGTATGATGCACCTTTCTTGTGAACCTGCACATAAGCACATAAAGAAAAAAATGCATGGAAATTATGGGGGACCTGGGAATACTTACAGTGCTTGATAATGGACCTTAGGACGTGGCAAGGGTTGCTTTAACTTCAGGATATGGCAAAGAAGAGAGTCACGTTCTCCTTTTGGCTTGAAAATGCTTGCAAAACTCCTTTTGATCTCACACTTTTTTTTGACACTTTTTGGATTTTGCTCTGGCCGTTTGTGTAATGTTCTAGGTTATGAATGAGGCTTGAAAGGCTTGTATATATAGTAATGAGTGAGAATAAGTCACATTTAGGAGCCTTTAACCATTGCCATTAAGCTTTGGATTTTCTCATAACCACCATTAAAGAAACTAGCCATTTTTGTTCAAAATTTGAATTTCATGCTCATAATAGGCTTGGCATGAATTTGGCATGTGTATTATGATGCATCAAGGTCATTCAAACCACAAGATATCACTTAATTAATTTTTTTGATTTTTATTTGAATTTTATGGATTTAAATGAATTAAATCAAATAAAATTAAATAAAAATAGAAAAATTAATGTTTAATCTTGAAATTGATCATGGGACACGTGGGTGGCATGACAAGGCTGAACCAAGTGGAAAAAGTGGGCCCTTTTGTCAAAAATTGAAGTTTCAAGGATAGTTGACTTTGGCCATTTCACAAAAATTTCCCAACTTCTCCAATGCATATCTTGCTCAATTTTGATCATATGGACATGTTCTTGGACATTTTGGAAAGGTCTTGAAGTCCTCTAACCAATGCCTTTGGTTCCATGTCATTTTGATTTACCAATCTCAAGTTATGGTCTTTGACTTAAAATGCCTTTTTGTTGACTTTTGAAAATGACCTATAATGTTGAAATTGATAACTTTTTGTGAGAGCATTTCTTGGACTTGGAATGTCAAGATGAGTTGTAGGAAATGTCATCCCCTTCAAAATGAGCATTGGATGGGATTTTTCTGATGAACCATGAAAAAGTTATGCCTTGGTCAAGTTACAGTTGACTTTTCAGCTGTCCAAAAATGGAAACTTTTGTATCTTGATGATTTTTGAGCCATGCTTGTGGAATCATGATCAAGACTTGATCAAATGATGATTGTGGCTTCAAAATAAGATGTTGACCAAAAATTTTGACTTTTGACTGCCAAATGACCATTTTACCCCTACAGTTGATTGTAGAGCAAATAGGGTTTTTGACTGTGCAACTTGACCTTGTGAGCCTTGAAACTTGGCATATAGGTGCTTGGCAATGTATATAGGCATATGGGACTTGATTGGACCTTTGAAAACCTCAACTTCCTTGCAAGAACCAAAACTCTAATTTGACTGGCTTAGGAGGGTGGTTGACTGTGCAACCCTTGAGAAGACTTGAGCAAATTGAGATGATGCTTGTCAAAACTTTGAAGAATATGAGAGGGAAAATTTTGGGGTACAACAGTTGCCCCTGTTCAATCTTCTTAGACCTGAGGATGTAGATTGGCTGGCGTGCCTTTCGTGATCCGAAGGTGGAAGATGATTGAACACTAGAGTGCCCAGAAATTTGCACTCACATAGTAGAGTATCCGCAGTGTGGTAGCGAGAATGGGCTTACAGATGCCATTTGGAGATATGATGGACAGGAGGATGGGCTTATAGATGCCATCTGGAAGTATGACAGAACCTTTGTCGGGAATGGGCTTATAGATGCCATTTGGAAGTGTAATGGATAGTTGTGGAGATGGGCTTATATATGCCATCTGGAAGTGTGACAGAACCTTGTCGGGAATGGGCTTATAGATGCCATTTGGAACTTTTGGATAGCTGCGTCCGAATAAGAAATAGAATGGCCTCCGTGTCTGGAGCATATCTAGTCTGTGTCTAATTGCTGACGTCCGAACAAATAGTAGAATGACCGCCGCGTCTGGGGTATATCCATACTGTGTTTGAATGAGTGACAGAATGTCAGATCGTATCTGGACTGTCTTTTGAATGAATCTGAACTAAACAATAGAATAGCATCCGGGCTGGAGCATCTCTAGTCTTTAGAAGCTTGAATCTGAATAAGCAATAGAATAGCGTCCGGGTCAGGAGTATCTCTAAGCTATATCTCAAAGGAAACCTAAATAAGTATCAGAATGTCGCCATGTCTGGGTTACAACTGAACCATTTCTAGCAGGAAGTCTGAATAAGCATTAGAGCAGCATCTAGATCTGGAGCATCTCTAGGCTATCTCTGGAGAGAAATCTGGAATAAACAATAGAATAGCATCCGTGGTTGGAGTATCTCTAAGTTATCTTTAGGAGTTTAAATCTGAATAAGCAATAGAATAGCGTCCGGGTCAGGAGCATCTCTAAGTTGCCTTTGGAAGGAGATCTGGAATAAGTATCAGAATGTCGCCATGTATGGTTCGCATCTGAACCATCTCTAGAAGGGAATATGGAATAAGCAATAGAATAGCATCCGTGTCCGGAGCATTTCTAAGCTATCTCTAGAAGGGAGTCTGGAATAAGTATCAGAATGTAGCCATGTCTGGATCGCATCTGAACTATCTCTAGAAGGGAATCTGGAATAAGTATCAGAATGTAGCCATGTCTGGGTCGCATCTGAACCATCTCTAGAAGGGAATCTGGAATAAGTATCAGAATGTAGCCATGTCTGGGTCGCATCTGGACCATCTCTAGAAGGGAATCTGGAATAAGTATCAGAATGTAGCCATGTCTGGGTCGCATCTGAACCATCTCTAGAAGGAATCTCTGAATAAACAATAGAATAGCATCCGGGTCTGGAGCATATCTAAGTTATCTCTGAAAAGAAACCCTGAATAAGCAACAGAATAGCGTCCGGTTCTGGAGCATATCTGATCTATTTCTGAATAAGCAACTCTGAATAAGCAACAGAATATCGTCCAGTTCTGGAGCATATCTGAACTATCTCTGAGAAGAAACTTTGAATAAGCAAAAGAATAGCATCCATATCTGGAGCATTTCCAAGCTATATCTGGATAGAAAATCTGAATAAGCAGAAGAATAACATCCATCTCTGGAGCATTTCCCAGCTATATCTGAAAAGAAACTCTGAATAAGCAAAAGAATAACATCCATCTCTGGAGCATTTCCCAGCTATATCTGAAAGGGAATCTGGAATAAGTATCAGAATGGAGCCATATCTGGGTCGCATCTGAACCATCTCTAGAAGAACATCTGAATAAGCAATAGAGCAACATCCGTGTCCGGGGCATCTCTAAGCTATCTCTGAAAGGAAACTTTGAATAAGCTAAAGAATAGCATCCATGTCTGGAGCATTTCCAAGCCATTTCTGGGAAGAAACTCTGAATAAGCGATAGAATAGCATTCGGGTATGGAGCATTTCTAAGCTATTTGAGAGGGAATCTGAATAAGCAATAGAATAGCGTCCGGGTCAGGAGCATCTCTAAGTTATCTCTGAAAGGAAATCTGAAATAAGCAACAGAATAGCATCCGGTTTGGAGCATATCTGAACTATCTCTGAATAGAACCTCTGAATAAGCAAAAGAATAGCATCCGATTTGGAGCATATCTGAACTATCTCTGAATAGAACCTCTGAATAAGCAAAAGAATAGCATCCACATCTGGAGCATTTCCAAGCTATCTCTTTAATCTCTTTAACGTAGATATGCCCTAGCTAGATATAGGTATCGAATCCACAATCAATCGTTCACAGATATGCCCTGGCTGGATACAGGTATCGAATCTGGAACTGGTCGTCTACAGATGTGCCCTGGCTGGATATAGGAATCGAATCTCTAATTGCGACAGTTGATAGTAATCATCTTTGGAATGAACTTTTTCCTGAAAAGGCGAAACATCAGTTGTATGCAATATCATGATGTATGAAATGCATGATGTTATGATGTCCCAAAATAAATGAGATAGTGTGATATGATGCGTATATGCATGCGTCATGATGTATGTCAATGTGATGTTTATGAATGCATTTTCGTCTAGGAAAATAAATCCTTGACGAATGCCGGGAAGCTGAATCCTGGGCTGATGTTTGAAGGGTAGAGTTCTTCATTTCCGTTGGGGATGATGACTGCAAGAATAAACCGGTAGGAGAAGATGACTCCGTTGGGGAATAAACTTGATGAAAGATTACTCTGCGGGGAATACTCTGTGGGAAGAGATACTTCGCTGAGGTTTTGATGATAACTCCGCTGGGGATTCCGTTGATAAGTTTTGTTGGGGAATTTAATGAACTCCACTGGGGGATAGGAAGAACTTCGCCGAGGATGATCTTTCCGTGATAATTAGCTGAGGATAACCCAGTTATAAGCTCTGGTGGGGAATAACCTTGAATAAAGTCGGGGAGAGATATGCGTACTCTGCAGGGGATAAGCTTCCAGAATCTACTGGGGATAAGCTTCCAGAGTCTACTGGGGAGGATGATTCAACTCTCCTGGAGAGACTTTTGAAATTGTACTGGGGGAAGTGGCTCCACTGGGGTGTCTGTATTCCGCCGGGGAACAATCTTATATTAAGACTGCCGGGGATGCTTGCTTAGGAACATCTGTATACTCCGATGGGGAATATTGAGATTTTCTGGGGGTACCCAACTTCCTTAAGGCTGACAGTAGACTAACTCTGCTTGGGGAGAGTGTTGCTGGCTTGCTGGAGATACTGTGCCTTTCGGGGCTGATGGGAGACCAACTCTGCTTGGGGAGAGTATTGCTGATTCTGGTCTTACTCTTGGGGAGTGGAGGTAACTTGGTCAGGTTCTTCAGCTGAACTTACCTTGGTACCTCGATGGACAGAGCAACTAGATCGTGTAGACAATTCATATTGCCCCAGTTCCTGCGGGAGAAGGTACCTGTGGAGGTCTTGATAACTGCCGTTTTGACAAATCTTCTTCTGGTAGGCAAGTGACGAGATGTCGGGACATAGTCGTACGCTTTTGATCCCTAACTTTTGCCTGGACCGCCCTTTCGGGTTTTCAGTCCACCGGGATACCCATTTTTGCCCAAGCCGCCTTTTCAGGTTTTCGAATTGCCGGGTGTACAGATTTTTTCATTTCATCCCTTATTTTTGCCCGAACCCTTTTGGTTCGCCGGGAAGCCCTTATTTTTGCCTAGGTGTGTCAACCTAGCGGGTCTTTGATTATGCGTAGTATTTTTTCGACTATGTCCCCATTCTCAGAATGTAGGGAGTTGTCACTGTTAGTAGCATTGTGTCGCCCTACTACCAGAAAATGTTGATCATGCAAGATTCGTCGCTGGAAATCATGTCCAATGCCCCAAGTGATCCAGATGGAGATTTGCCCCAAGCTGGTTGGCCTTTTGAGAGATTCTCCGAATCTTGACTTAACTACCCCAGATGATGGACAATGATCATGCCATGCCCCTTGATTGGAGGTGCTTTTGTTCATTAGACATTCGTCGTGCGAACTTCTATGTTGTTCAAACAAATTGTCATATGCAAGCAATGTTATATTAAAATGCAAAGCTCATGTCTGTCTTGAAGTTTTTTTTTTGAAACTGTGTTTTTTCAGTAAAACCAGTAAAATTTGTAAAACGCGGTGTCAACTCGTTATTTTTCCGCAAACCTTAAGGAGTCAGGATACCTTTTGTAACAATATGCTTTCGAACTAACCCATGCTTCAGCTAGGACTTTTAAGGGTTGTAACGTGGCCTGGTTCACAGTTTAAGAAACAAAGGATGAGGCTCAAAATGTAATTGTAACCACCCGCTCTTAGTGATGTTCTTCAAACCTAAACTCAGCTGATCGTGCGTTAGACCTTGTTTGAGTCTTTGCTTTGATATACCAGTGATGGTTCGGATACTGACAATAGGCAGTCATTCCTTTTTTTTGGTTGAGGGTTTGTGGGACCTCTTTCTTTTTTTGATTTTTGTTATCCCTGTTTTTGCCTGAACTGTTTCCTTTTTTTGGAATTACAGTCAGCGGGATGCCCCAGCTTTGTAAGTCTCCTTCATAGGTTTTGACTTATTGGGTTTTTATTTCTGAGGGATAATGACTGCCTATCTTTATGATTATTTGGAGCCATCACTGTCTTTTGTTTTGTAAGAACTCTTCTGGTGCCATTCGTTGTGCACTTGGATTAACTGAGAGAACTACCCTGCCTCAGGTTATGATTAAGGGTTTTAATTTTCGAAAAGAAAACTCCTACTTCTTTGGCTCAAAGGGGTTGACGAGGGATTATCATCCTTATAACTCCAGTGTTTAGGAATTGAAACAATGCCTGTACCTCATCAGCGGGGTCTGTTCAAAAGCATACTGTAGATTGTGATATCGTCTTCGTCATCCTCCCTCAAGAGGCTTAGACTTGTTAATTGAGAGTTGACATCAAAAAATGAAAGCAGTTTGAATATAGCGAATGTGAATATATTGATTCAAAACAGACATATGCGATGCATTGATAACGTAAAAGAGTTTGACATGAACAAATGTTTGAACAATCAAAGAAAAATACAACTTGAACATTCGAATGAACAAAAGCTTCTTAGTTTGCACTAGTCATCTCAGATGGAAGATTCTCAGTAGAAGATTTTCATTTTTCCACCCGGCATGAACTCCAGCACCCTTCCGTCGATCAAGTCCTGGATCTTGTTCCTCAAGCTCCAACAGTCGTCAGTGTCATGTCCAGGACTGTCAGAATGGTAGGCACACCTTTCATTAGGATTGTACTTCAGGGAGGTTATGTTGAGATTCTTAGGAGGATCTTTTAAAGCAATCAGCTTGACCTCCAACAAGTGTCTCAGTATCAGTGAGGATGGTATACCAGTCTCCGAGAAATGTCTTCCAGACGTATTTCGCTTACACCGATTACCCTGTTGACGCTGGTGAGGTTGATGCTGGGCTTGTGACCCTGAAGCAAAATGAGGAGCTTTTCCCTTGTCTTCTTGCACCACAGGTGGTTGAATGATGGCTTGCTTTTCAACCTTAGATGTTTGCCCCAGTTGGTTATCCCGAAGTAGTTGGTTGATGAGAACCCTGAGCTCTCCTTGTCTTTGAGATAAGTCTTGGATAAGATCCATTTGCCCCAGCATCTGGGTTCTCATTGTATCCACCTCAGCTTGTAGACGTTTCAGTCGTTCGTCCTTATCGTCTTCAGGACTGTTCCTGACCAAAGTCCCCATGAGGAGTGTTCTCAGCTCTTCCTGCCCCTTGGATAGATTTAAGAGGATCTCCCCGAACCGAGTCTCTTAAGCGTGAAGATCCTGGTTGTCTTGTTGGGAAGCCATTGTTGAAATAAACAGCGGAGATGGTAAGTGACCTGTAACAAGGGTACCTGTTATGCAATGATGTGTATGTATGCATGCAATGCTTTCAAGGGTCTTGTGGGATAAACAAGAAAGATTGTTAGAACTTTGAATTTTGTAGCTTGATTGAAGGAACTTCGTGTTGTTGAGAGTCCTTCTTCAAGATTCAAGGCTCACCATATCTAGTGGGTCATAGCCCCTGACTCGAGTTATCAACCTTGGCTAGGGGAAAATAAATCCCCTTTGCTAGAAGGATCATTGTTAATTGCCCCTTGCTAGACATTTGATTCATCATGACCTGCATCACAAACCCTTGAGATCCTTGAAATGGATTAGTCCTTATGTAGGATGTATGCAATGGTATGATGTTATGCTATGCATGGAGTGATGTAAGTAGGCCCTGTAATGAGTCCCAATTAAGGACTGTAAACAAAACCTGCAAGGAACTCGTGTTGTTAGATAACAAGTGTGCAAGTAATTCAAGTTTGAAGGCACACAAGTCATACAGAGCCCTTAGAGTTTAGGCCAGCATGAAGTTTGGGGTACTACCCTCTTGAAGTTGGTGGGCTCAAAAACCTGTCCTATCAAAAGTAACCGGGTTCTAAGGAGCTCAATATCATTGGGTTGTTTTCTATGTTCATTGTTTTGATTTATCCATTGAACTGGCGATCAAAATATTCCCAGAAAACAACCCTCAATGAGTGTAATATCGAGTATCAACCAACTTCGGACTGCACCAAAGTCAGTTATCTCACTACCCCTAAAGAGGCCAGGATGGTCAAGTAAGGTTCCTAAGGTCAGTTGATGCTTCACGACACCATGCAACGGCCCCGTACTCTCCTTGACTTGACTCAAGGGTTACCGGTACTCACCAAAGTGCCACATCAACGTAGCAAACTGCTTCAACCGTGTCGGTATACCCCGCACAGTTCCCTCACAGTTTGTTGCTACTTTCTAAAAGGTATCCCCCAGATCTGGGTTAGGATCTATGAAACTCCCAAAACAGGCCCACAACATTAAAGCAATCAAAGCAAGCAATTGAAAACACAAGAGTGGTCTAATTCCTAAGGTACACCTCACTTTATAATGTCCCCAGCAGAGTCGTCAGTTCTGGTATCGGTGGAAATAGAACTGACTGTTTTTTAGCTGGTTTCGCGAAATGTCGCGGTAAGCAAGAGTCGCCACCGTCTTTTATGTTCTCCAACATGGAAAGGACAAAAGCACAGCAAAATTCCTTATTCGAGAATGTTTCTCGGTTCGGGAGGTAGATTTATAGAAAGGGAATGTGTTAGCACCCTTTCTATCCGTGGTTATCCACGGGCTCTTAGGTACTTGCTCTTATGTTTTCAAAAATTGTTTGCTTTTCAAGTGTGTGTGGGTTTTGAAAAAGTTTCATTTAAAAAGTTTCTAAGTAACTCTTGTATCTGTCCTCAAGAGTGTATGAAAAATTTGTTTTAAAAACCTTTTGAAAGTGTAGGTGCGAAAAGTTGTTTTTGTTTGTTTTGAAAAGAGCAAGTACTTAAGAGAATCTACCTACCCTAAGGAATTAAGATGTGTAAGAGTCCTTTAGATAGTGCTATCCCACCATTGAGAGATAGGTAGCACCATCGTTGGAGGTGTTCGGGTCAATTCGATTGTAGGGACATTGTGGTCACCAAAGCAATGGTAGGATACCTTAGAAGTAACCCTAACATCCTAGATCCTTTTATCCGAGGCAACCGTTTCGAGGCAACTGGATCTTTAGACGAAGGGAGACCTCTAAGACATCCTATACTTGATGACCACGTTCGAGGAAACCAGTGAAGCGTACCCTAGAAGTGGCATGTGCTTTGTGTGTTGTTTTTCAGTTAAGGTTATCTTATACATGTTATATGTGAGCTACGGATTGATTTTATTTACATACATTCTTTCATGCATTGTTAACAGTTAGGAGTGCGGAAAAGTAAATTGCGGAAATATAAATTCTAACTATTACAAGGCGCGGGTCTATACATCGCCAAAAAACAAAGACCCGTTTTGGTAAATGAGTGCGAGAAATTTAAATAAAGCGGTAAAATTCCTACTTAACTATTACATATCCGGAGACAGTTACATAAATAATCAAAATAAAGTAAATGCGCGCGAAAGAATTAAATCGGGAACATCCTAAGGGTTTTGAACCTTTTAAGAAAAGAATTGAATTTTTTTTGTCTTTTTTGTGATTAAATGAAATTAAAATTAATAACTAATTAATTAATTTATTAAAAGAAAATATTTTTGTATTTTTATGTTTTTATGAAATAAAGTAAAAAAGAAATAAAATGTTAAAAGAAAAGCCTAAGTCTAAGTTGATTTTATTTATTATGAAGAGATTAAAATTAAACCTAAATTAAACTACATTAATGATATTTAGAATTTATTTACAAAATAAAAGAGTGAATTTAATAATAGTAATAAATGAAATATTTTGTTTTTTTGTTTTTTTATTATGAAAAATGAAACAAAAGGAATTAAGATTAAAAGAAGAAAAAAAACCTAGTTCTAAATTTATCTTAGTTATTAAGAAAAAGATTAAAGTTGTCTATTTAAACTAATTAATTAATCATAATTTTATTTACAAAAATAACATGAGATTAATAAATAATAATAATATTAGTTTTTTTTTTTGGTTTTTTATGAAAAATATTAATTATGTTAATAGTTAATAAAAAAGGAGTAAGAAATAAAATAAGGCAAATAAAATGAAATAAAATGACAAAAATAAAAATGCAAACCCAAGGGGGGTTTGGGCCAGAATTGGGAGTTTGTTTAGCATTACTGTGGCCCATTTGCCTTCAAGCCACGTTGACTTCTTTGCTTGCCTATGCACAAGGTTGACCAGGGTACATGGTGGGGATCAGTTCATGGCCTTTGGATGCATGCTTGAGGACACATGGCGTGTTTGGGTGTGAGGTGTATGATCCACCTTTCTTGTGAACCTGCACATAAGCACATAAAGAAAAAAATGCATGGAAATTATGGGGGACCTGGGAATACTTACAGTGCTTGATAATGGACCTTAGGACGTGGCAATGGTTGCTTTAGCTTCAGGATATGGCAAAGAAGAGAGTCACGTTCTCCTTTTGGCCTGAAAATGCTTGCAAAACTCCTTTTGATCTCACACTTTTTTTTGACACTTTTTGGATTTTGCTCTGGCCGTTTGTGTAATGTTCTAGGTTGTGAATGAGGCTTTCAAGGCTTGTATGTATAGTAATGAGTGAGAATAAGTCACATTTAGGAGCCTTTAACCATTGCCATTAAGCTTTGGATTTTCTCATAACCACCATTAAAGAAACTTGCCATTTTTGTTCAAAATTTGAATTTTATGCTCATAATAGGCTTGGCACGAATTTGGCATGTGTATTATGATGCATCAAGGTCATTCAAACCACAAGATATCACTTAATTAATTTTTTTGATTTTTATTTGAATTTTATGGATTTAAATGAATTAAATCAAATAAAATTAAATAAAAATAGAAAAATTAATGTTTAATCTTGAAATTGATCATGGGACACGTGGGTGGCATGAAAAGGCTGAACCAAGTGGAAAAAGTGGACCCTTTTGTCAAAAATTGAAGTTTCAATGATAATTGACTTTGGCCATTTCACAAAAATTTCCCAACTTCTCCAATGCATATCTTGCTCAATTTTGATCATATGGACATGTTCTTGGACATTTTGGAAAGGTCTTGAAGTCCTCTAACCAATGCCTTTGGTCCCATGTCATTTTTATTTACCAATCTCAAGTTATGGTCTTTGACTTAAAATGCCTTTTTGTTGACTTTTGAAAATGACCTATAATGTTGAAATTGATAACTTTTTGTGAGAGCATTTATTGGACTTGGAATGTCAAGATGAGTTGTAGGAAATGTCGTCCCCTTCAAAATGAGCATTGGATGGGATTTTTCTGATGAACCATGAAAAAGTTATGCCTTGGTCAAGTTACAGTTGACTTTTCAACTGTCCAAAAATGGAAACTTTTGTATCTTAATGATTTTTGAGCCATGCTTGTAGAATCATGATCAAGACTTGATCAAATGATGATTATGGCTTCAAAATAAGATGTTGACCAAAAAATTTGACTTTTGACTGCCAAATGACCATTTTACCCCTACAGTTGATTGTAGAGCAAATAGGGTTTTTGATTGTGCAACTTGACGTTGTGAGCCTTGAAACTTGGCATATATGTGCTTGGCAATGTATATAGGCATATGGGACTTGATTGGACCTTTGAAAACCTTAACTTCCTTGCAAGAACCAAAACCCTAATTTGACTGGCTTAGGAGGGTGGTTGACTGTGCAACCCTTGAGAAGACTTGAGCAAATTGAGATGATGCTTGTCAAAACTTTGAAGAATATGGGAGGGCAAATTTTGGGGTACAACAACAATCTTGAGGGTCCATAATGATTCATGAAAGTCATATGAGGCATTAAAAGTTAAGTTATCCTTGTGCAATCTCAAACCCCAATTTCCAATCATCGTTGCTTGATGAGGTGTCTTGAGCTAATCAACCCTAGTGCAATCTTGAACCAAAGGAGATTTTATGAGAAAATACTTGATAAATGAGAGAGCAAATTTTGGGGTATAACACATGAGATACCTTCGAGTATCGTATCTGATAGAGATCTGAGGTTTACGTCGAAGTTCTGGGAAGGTTTGCAGAATGCTTTTGGTACTAAGTTGAGGTTGAGTTCCACATATCATCCACATACGAACAGTCAGATAGAGAAGACTATTCAATTTTTAGAGGATTTGCTGAGGGTTTGTATGCTGGAACAAGGAGGAACTTGGGATAGCCACTTGTTATGGATTCAGTTTACATATAAAAATAGTTTTCATGCGAGTATTGGCATGGCACTGTATGAAGAGTTGTATGGTGGGAGATGTAGAACTCCATTATGTTGGTATGAGTCAGGAGAAAGTGTTGTGCTCAGACCTGAGATTGTGCAGGAAACGATCGAGAAGATCAAGATGATCCAAGAGAGGATGCGAGCTTCTCATAGTTGTCAGAAGAGTTATCACGATAAAAGGAGGAAGGCACTTGAATTCCAAAAGGATGATCATGTATTTTTTAGAGTTACTCCAGTTACCGGTGTTGGTAGAGCTTTAAAGTCGAGGAAACTTACGCCACATTTTGTTGGTACATAACAGATATCAGAGAAGATATGTGAAGTGGCTTATTGGATTACTTTGCCGCCATCACTTACGAATCTTCATAACGTGTTTCATGTGTCTCAGTTGAGGAGAGACATTTTGGATCCTTCGCATGTGATATAGATGGATGATTTACATGTGAGAGATAACCTGATTATTGAAGCATCACCCATATGGATAGAAGGTCGGGAAGTGAAGCAATTGCAGGGTAAAGGCATCTCCTTGGTGAAGGTGTTGTGAGGTGGACCAGATGGTGAAAGTTGGACTTGGGGACGTGAGGATCAGATGAGAGAGTCTTATCCGACTTTGTTTTCGCCGGGTAATTTTCAAGGGCAAGAATTCTTTTAAGTGGATGAGAGTTGTAAAACCCTAAAAAAATAACTGAAACCTTTCAAAATTATTTTTTATTAATCACCAATTCAACTCCAATATTGAGAAAGGCCACAAAATCATCTAGATTTATAGTCTTGCTCACCAAGACTTGAATCAAATCTCAATCATTTTTCAATCAACAAAATCTTTCCAAAAATAAAGCAATTTCATTGAATTTCTAACCTAATTTTTACTTATAAATAATCCTTCAGTTTTCACAATTGATTCATCAACAATCATCAACAATTTTATATCTCTCACACGCTTCTATAAACTTTTTCAAGCTTTTTATTCATACTCTTTCAAAACTTCTTTTTTCAAAACTATTTATTTTCGGCCGATGATTTCACATGAGACCCCTCTTTTTTATTTTCAATTTCATATTTTCTTAATTTTAAGTTGTTTGTTGATGAAACCATATGATGAAGATTTTCTGATGGTTGTAGTTTTTTATAAAAATTATAATCCACACATTCACAAATCACAATTCACACACTACGATTCTCAAATTTATTTTTTCAAACTTTTTTTCAAAACCTTTTTTTCAAAGTTATCTTCTACTCAAAACTATTTTGACCAATAATTAAATATGAGGTCACCCTCTCTTTTATTTACAGTTTTTCAATTTTAATTTGTTTATTTATTTTTTTAAAACTAGATGGTGATGACTTTGATGGGTTATTTTTTGTTAAATCTTTGAATCGACTATTTTTTACTCTAAAACATTTTTTTACACAAAAACATTTTTCTTTGTTTATTTTTACCATATGATGATTTGTCTGATATTTTTTCTTCTTTTAATTATATTTTTACACTAACCTTTATTTTTTATTGAATAAAAAGGTAAATTTCATACACTGATTTTCACGCACACACAAAACAAACCCCTTTTAGTTTTCTCGAATTTTTATTTTTTTTTATTATATGATGACTATCTCATGGTATTATTTTTCATCTAACAATTTATATTGTTGTTATTAATTATTATTTTTAGTATCTAACAATTTATTTGATTGTTATTGTTACTAATTTTTTTATCATCCAACAATTATATTGTTATTATTACTAATTATTTTTTTCATCTAACAATTTATATTGTTGTTGTTACTATTATGATCAACCTTCTATTCAAGAATCTGCATAATTTTCTATGTCAAACACAACAATCAAACGATGAAACCCTAATGCCTTTGTCATCAGTCTGATCAAAAAATATCGAGGAAAAAAAAACATGAAGAACACAAAAAAAGGAAAGGAGGAAGCAACTTACTATGGTCATTGTATTCTAGGTTGATAAATCTTACTTTTTAGAATGTATAACTTATTTTTTGTGTATGAATTATTTGCTTATTGTTAATGTATCTCCAAGTTTGTTTGATATGATGTTTACCGTGAGATTTATTTAATTTTTTTTGTATAATAACCAATTAAACTCTTTTACGTACAACAATCAATTAGAGTTTGTTTATATAACTTATTATAAATTTGTGTATAACAATCAATTATAGATTTTTTTATGTAAATTGTTATATATTTTTATATATCATAATCAATTAGAAATTTTATCATTAATTAAATATTTTATATATAGCAATCAAATTAGAAATTTCTTCATATAAATTATTAATTAAATTTACTGTATATTAACTTTTTTAATTAATTTCAATTATCAACTTTATTTCTATTATATGATTTTAATACCATTTATTTCAATTATAATCAGAAAAAAATTTGCTTCTCTCCTTATTTCTACTGTAATATCTTTCTTTTACTTTCGTAGTCGTTTGTTACTACTTATTTAAGAGATAAAATTATATCTCTTTTTAGAAATCTTTTGGACATTTTAGGTTTTTATTTTTTATTTCCCAAACTCTCAATTACTAATATTCAAACCCTTAATTTAGTTTATATCTCTTTGAAATTACCTAAATTACTATTTAGTTAGATAATAAAAAATCTAAAAATAACAAAAACACCTCCTTATAAATAATTTTAATTATGTAGGATTATTTGTCTTAATTAATAAAATCATAATCCTTGTAGATAAAATCAAACTTTTGCTTCAATTAAATTAATTAAATATTTTTACAAATAATTGGATTTTACATCCTCGAAGAATCGATTGGTTGGCTTAACACCTTACCGATTGATTATTTAAATCAAAACATTTAAAAATCACCAACAAATTAAATCAATTTCTCTGTCCAACACGATTTAATTATAAAGAAGATCAACTCTTCTTCAATCTATCGAGCAAACTTAAAATAGCTAACCAACAAGCAAAAACATTTTTCCACTAACTTAAAACTAAAATTTCCCCCTATTTTGTCTTAGCAATATGATTAAATAGAAACTCCCATTAAAATCCTAAAGTTAAAGAGGATTCCATTTAGTACAAGAGAGGTAAAGGGGGCATAACACATCTCCCTTTATCTAATTATCTCGCGAACCTAGAAATATCTGAAAATTAGAGTTTTTCGTTCCTTTCCCATCCTTAGGACAAAAAGTAGTGGTGACGACTCTCGTGTTTCTTTGTCGGTTACAACAAGTAGTACCAGTTCAAAACTAAACTCCCTTGTTTACAACTTCTATCCTAATTCCTACCCAGTGCAACTTATACCTAGGCACCTCCTAGATATGGAAAATCATTATCCCACTTCCAATCACCGTAGTAATATAAACTCACAGTCACTGTGAAAACACAATTCCAGTCCCAAGAATTGTCACGAAACCAAAACAGGAAGAACACACTTCCAAATTACAAATACTTAGTCTTGCTTAAAAGCTTCGACCAAGAACAATACTCAACTCTTGCTCACAACTTTGAAGAGAATAATAACTTGACAAGCAAGTAACAATCAGTCAACTCAAATGCATCAAAGATACGCGAGGACATACAAATAAAATACACGGAGAACTTAAGGACTATCAAAACCTAAACCCTTATTTTTCACAAGGTTTTACAATAAAAACTATATTCTTAAAAACTAGGTCTTGGACGTCTCCTTAAATAGGTTTCTGCAGTTGGGCTTGAACTGGCTTGGATCCTTCAATCAATTCCAATCTTTAGCTGAAAAATCTCTACAGAATATTGTCCATAAAAATAGAAACAATCTTCATAAAAAGTTTCCTAAAATGTCTCAATCAATCCTTTTTAGTAACCAATCAAATCTGCACTTGTTTCTAATAAAATCTTTGATTGACCTGCGCCTATAATGAGTACGAAATATTCCAGATACTCATATCTTCAGATTAAATCTTCAAGAATGTCCAAACGTAACGCCTGCTCCATTAGACTCAAGATATCACAACATCTTCTGCGACATCTGTAAAAAAACTCATAACAACAAAAATGATATGACTGTTGATCAAGATGCTGCAACATCTTCCTCAACACCAACATAGAACCATGTCCAGAACCATATTTACTTAAAATTTAGCCAACCATAATTCCATGGAACTAACACATACCCTTGACAATTTATTCAGGTCCTAGCATTGGAAAAAAAATGAGGCGACTGCATCTTTGTACTCCAATGTTAAATAAAGTGGATAAATTCTCAAATTGAATTTTAAGAGTTAGAGATGTAAAATTCAATTAAAATAATGATGGGAAATTTGAAATTGAGACACTAGATGACTTTTGATCGAGAATCAGGTGACTCTATTGCTTCAACTATTGATACCGTGTATCCATCACTTTTAAAGAATATGGTTGATCCTTCATTTTTTTTCTTCATAATAATGCAAGTTTAACACCTTTGAATGATATTGTAGATAGAATAATTCAATATTCGTTATACCAATAAGTATTGAGAAATCTACGTGTCATATCAGGTCAAATGATTCTTTAAATAAATAATTATGTGCTTTAGGAAAATGTCACATCACAAATAATTTTAGAAAAACAATTTATATCTCGAAATTAAAGTTAGACAGAACTCGATGCCCAACTCAACCTGCAATACCCCATCTAACTCTGAAATTTCATTCATTATAAATAAAAATAAATATCAATCTTCTTAAAATATTAATATATATACTTATACTTTTACGAGTATTTATGACAATTTAGATAATCTTTAGCATAATACTTATACTTTTACGAGTATTTATCTTATTTAATTTTGATAGTATTTGTATAAAAAATTGGGTTTGACTCCACTTAATGAAAATTCTGAATCCATCTCTAGTTGAGTCCAAATTGTTTTCAACAATTTTTCATTTTTGAAAATTATGTTGACTCACTAACACACCATAACCCATTTTGTGTGTAAGTTTGACTAGCTTTGGTGGATTTATGTACACACGGATCTAATTATTAGTAGTACATAAAAGATTGTACGTTACAATTAATCACTACTAGTACTATTTAATTTAATCAAAATCAAAATTGAACTGAAAATCTCATTAAATATAGATTGAAAAAAAAAACTGAAAATCTCATTAAATATAGATTGAAAAAAGAAAGAAAAATATAAAAAATCAAAATTTTCATAATTATATATGTTTTTAGCCTTTACAAAATTATTAAATTAAAATTTTAATTATATAAAAAATATGACATATACATGTAATTATTTAAAAAGAGATAAAAAAATTTAGTTTAGTTTGGTGCTGAGTGATTGATTGGTTCCTCTACTTCTGCTTTGGCGCCCTACTTTCTTCATTCCATTCCCTCCTTTTCTTCTCTCTCTCTCTATCTCATCACATGACATTCCTAAGCGCTCTGTCTTATTCCACTTTTTCCCTCTTTCTCTCTCTCTCTCTTCCTCACTTTTGCGACCAAAACAAACCATACAGAGGTTAAGTTATTTTTCTTTTGTTATTGTTCTTGTGTTTGTCACAACAATGGCTGGTGTTTCGAGTCGAACTCGAAGTAAGAAGATCTCAATGGCGGGTGTTTCGAGTCGAACTCGAAGTAAGAATGTTCCGCTGTTGGCTTGTCTTTCATTTCATGGCTCGTTGAAATCTAAGCGTACAAAATCTGATATGGGTTTCGCCTCTAAAAAAAGGAAGCCAAATCAAGACTCTCTTCTGTTGCATGAACAAGTTAATGTCATTTGCTTTGACACTGACAAAGGAGGGTTGGAAGGTTGCGAAAATAACAGTTTTGAGGGTTTTGTTGGTGCTGAAAATGGAGGGATTGGTGACTTAGCTGAAAAAGATGAAATCTTTGATGATGATAAGTGTGGTGATGAATCTGAATCTGATGATGATGATGATGATGATGATGATGATGATGATGATGATGAATGTGATGATGGTGATGATGATGAAAGTGAGGAAATTGAGACAAGTGATGAAGAATATCAAGTTGATGAGGTGAATGAAGTTTCTGACAGTGATGATAGCAGTTCTTCTTATGCTGATGATGATGATGATAATAGTGAGGAGAAAGAAGAGAAGACAAAGGGTTGTAAGAAGAAGGAGGAGAAGAAAATGGGTTGGAAGAAGGAGGAAGAGAAGAACATGGGTTGGGAGGAGGAGAAGAGAATGAGTTGGGAGGAGGAGAAAATGAGTTGGGTGGAGACGGATGAAGAGGTGGTGTTGGAGGAGAAAATGGGTTGGGAGGAAAAGGAGGAGGTTGTGGTGGAGGAGGAGGTTGTAGTGGAGGTGGAGGAGACGGTGGAGGAGACGAAAATGGGTTGGAAGAAGAATGAGGAGGAGACGAAAATGGATTGGAAGAAGAATGAGGAGGAGAAAAACATGTGTTGGGAGGAAGAGAAGGAGGAGGAGGAGGAGGTGGTGGAGGTGGAGGAGGAGGAGACCGAGGAGGGGGTGGTGGCGGAGGAGAAAGAGGATTTGGAAATGGTTTGGCAAGAATGTGCCAATGGGCTGGCAGAGATGGTGAGAGAGGCCAACGGTCAAAATAGTAAGAATGATAATTGTTCATGTTCTGTAAACAATGATGAATTGGAGCATGCATATGAAGGTAATGTAAGATCCTCAAATGCCTTTAAGAAAAAGTGTTCTTTTGTTCCAATGGAGGCTCCTTCTTCAAAAGATGTGCAAATGAAAGTGAGAAATGTCTCTAATGATGATGGTAATGTTTATGTTGGCAAAACCAAATCCAAAGCCAAACAAAGTGTGGTTATAGGTGATTTTGTTGAAGAAAAAATGCAATCTTTTCGAGGTTCAGGTGTTGGGAACCAAACTGATTCTTCTATTCAAACACAAGATAAACAGCAAATGATGGAGATGAAGGGAAGGGATTATAAAGGTAGAGCTAACGCCGGTAGTGGCGAGAAGAAGGAATCCATGGATAAAAACAGTTTGAATCAAAGGGGAGAAGGCAGAGTTTTTAAGCCAAAGGAGTTGCGTTTAGTCGAACTCCTTGCTGAATACTATTGGGGAAACAAGAATAATAAAATTCAGAATCATTCACCTGTGTTGGAGATAAAAGATGTTATTCGTCATGATACACGCCCACCACCTGTTTGTAACGAGACAGCTCCATTGATATGGAGCCTTAAAAAGGTGGAGAAAGTACAAAAGACCAAGAACGAGGAGGAGGAGGAAGTACTGTGGGATCAAATGGATACAAGCCTCAGAGAACTTGAAGCTGAATCCATGGTAATCCTTCTCTGAACAACATTTAAATTTTGAACTAAAGGATTAATGCTTAAGCTGATTTTGATTTTTGATATAAATTGTTTATACGCTTAAACTTTAGTCTAAATGATATCTATAAGGAAAAATCAGTAGAAGTGACTAACTAAATGTGTTACTATCCGCAGATCGGAAATTTGGGGACCAATGAAGCTACTCAGGATAAAATCGGAAGTCCATTCTCTGACTGTGAACATGACATCTATCTTGACGAAGAGATTGGTGTATATTGCAGGCGGTGTGGTTGGGTTGTCACTGACATTAAAGATGTCTCACCACAAGTGGTAAGCTTGGTCTCTGATGTTGATTTACATAAATATTATCTTGCTTAATTTTTGTATGTAACACACGATTTAATGCAAAGTGAAGTCTAATTGCAGCTATAGCGTTGTAGTTTAGCGGAATTTGAATACATCACAACTTTTTGCTATCAGTCGGTGATTGAAAAACTGATTTCCATCATCTATTGAACTGTGCTGTATATGTTTGCTCTGATTGGATTCTGAGATATGTTTATAAGAGGCCCTGAGTTTTTGCATACTTGTTTCGTATGTGACACAGGTTGATAAATTTCCATATGAAGGTTCGGGACAAAGGGCTTCGTTTGGTGATGCAAATGTCTCACACTTTCATGACTCCCACTTCAATGTTTCTGATCGTAACTCCGAGACTAATTTCTCTTGTGATGAAAGAACAGTTTGGGACCTAATTCCTGATGTAAAACAGACCTTATATTCTCACCAACAAGAAGGTTTTGAGTTCATTTGGAATAAGTTAGTAGGAAACATCGAGCTTCAAGGGTTATTAAAGAACATCAATCTTCAAAGGGAGGGTGGTTGCATTATTTCACACGCTCCTGGTACTGGAAAGACAAAGCTAACAATAATGTTTCTCAAGGCTTATTTAAAAGTTTTTCCGAAATGCTTGCCGGTTGTTGTTGCTCCAGCGGGTTTGTTGCTTACTTGGGAAGACGAATTCAAAAAATGGGACATAGGTGTTCCATTTCACAATTTGAACAATCCTGAGTTATCTGTTAAAGAGCATGATAATGTTGTTAATGCAACTAATTGGTCTGATACACGGCGGCATAGTTTGGACGAGACGCGAATGGCTAAACTGATTTCGTGGTTCAAAGAAACGAGCATTCTGGGAATCAGTTACACCTTGTTCAAGGATCTAGCCCACAGAGAAGGGGAATGCAAAGATAAGAAAAAGAATAAGCACGTGACAGGATGGGACTGGGAGTCCGAAGATAAGAAAAAGAATAAACAGAAGAGAAAAGAAAACAGTTATATGAGAAAGGCTTTGCTTGAAGCTCCTGGTTTGTTGGTTCTAGATGAAGGACATACGCCAAGAAATGCAAGAAGTCGTGTTTGGAAGGTGTTGTCAAAAATTCAAACAAAGAAGCGAATTATGCTTTCTGGAACTCCTTTCCAGAATAATTTCTTGGAACTGTACAACACTTTCAGCATAGTGAAGCCTTCTTTTCCTAACACGATACCGCCCAAGCTGAAAAAGTTTTGCCAGAAACCTAAGAAAGCAGCAAAAGCAGAATGGAGTTGGGAACCGGTTACTGGAAACAGTACAACAGGAAATCCTTCTGATGATAAGATCAGACATTTGAAGTTGCTAATGGATCCCTTTGTTCATGTTTACAAAGGCGCGATTCTTCAGCAAAAGCTTTTCGGGTTAAGAGATTGTGTGCTTCGTTTGAAGCCGGCCAGTCTTCAGAAACAAATTCTTGAGAGCATTAAAAGTTCTCAGAACATATTGAACTTTGAGCATAAGCTGATACTGGCATCAGTCCACCCGTCTCTATTTCTCGAATGCAAACTTTTAGAAGAAGAAGAATCTGTTGTCGACAAGGAACAGCTTGAAAAACTTAGATTGAATCCAAATATCGGTGTCAAAACAAAATTTTTGGTGGAGTTTGTTAATCTTTGTGTTGCTGTTAATGAAAAAGTTCTTGTGTTCAGCCAATTCATCCCCCCTTTACGCTTAATTGTTGAGCAATTAAACTCGATCTTCAATTGGGCCGAGGGGAAGGAAATACTCTACATGGATGGCAATATTGATCTGAAGGAAAAGCAGTCTTTAATCCACAACTTCAACGATGCAAACAGCGAAGCTAAGATTCTACTTGCATGTACGAAAGCTTGTTCCGAGGGAATTAGCTTAGTTGGAGCGTCAAGGGTTGTGCTACTTGATGTTGTATGGAATCCTTCTGTCGAGCGACAGGCTATCAGTAGAGCATATAGGATTGGACAAAAGAGAGTTGTGTACACGTACCATCTGCTCACGCACGAGACTACCGAGTGCGTCAAATATTTCAAACAGGCCGAAAAGGACCGGTTGTCTGAACTAGTATTTTCAGATAATGTCAAGGGCAAAAACCGTGCTGTGAACTTTGAAGATGGTATTCTTGATCTAATGCTTCAGCACGAAAAACTGAAAGACATGTTTGTCGAGTGTGTGGTACAACCAAAGGAAAAAGATTTGGTGGAGAGTTATTATTATTGATTATGAAGAATGTCCAAGGTAAGATAATTTCTGGTGGTTTATTTTATTTCTACCACTTTGATTAGATTTATTTGCCACTGTTTTGGTTTATTCAGTTCATGCATCTAATGTAACTTTATTTGGTTTTGCAGATTCTACAACATTGTTCACCTTGCAAAACTAGTTCATGCTTTCTAATGTAACATTTTTTGGGAATTACTACTATGATGATGCATTGGCAATTTGGCATCTTGAACATAAGTGGTTGATTTTTGATATAGAATTTCAATGAAATTCCATTTTGGGGAGTTGGCTTGCTGAACAATTTTCATTTATTTTGGTTTTTATTTCAATATGGTTTATGGTGTTGATATTTATATGAGATTTTCTGTTTCTTTTATTTCAATGTAACTTTTAACCTAGGACTCTAATTAGCCTAAGAATAGAACTCATAGTTTTTATTTATTACTATGGTACATTCTGCTAATAAGTTAAGAATATAAACATTAAATGACATGGAAATAGAGAAATTTAAGGAGGGATGGAGAGGAAAAAATAAAAAAATCTTTTACATGTTTTAAAATAGCATTTTAATAGAGAATAATAAAGAATATTTATTATTGATATAATTTCAATTTTCAAAATATTATATCAGTATATGTATTTATCTAAACCTTTTAATATTTTTTTGAGTTTTATTTTGGTAGAATTTTGGAGAATTGAAAAAAAAAAGAGTATAGAATGATGATTTTAGATGGTTTAGATAAGTTATTTAAATATAATTTATATTATTTTATTTTATTTTATTTTTAAATTGTATTAAGATAAACATTCATTTATTATTATCTATTTTTCCAAAGTCTTCATTTCAAACTTGCAATCAATCTTAATGATATATTAAAAGTTTTGAAAATATAAACTTTTTTTCTCATTATCTATTTTTCCAAAGTCTTCATTTCAATTAATCTTAATGATATTATTAAAAGTTTTGAAAATATAAAAAAAATTTGACTAAGTTTTTTTTTTTGAATGCATAGTTTTTAAGACAATATATACTCATTTGATTCCTTAATATGTGTCATAAGGTAGATTAAAAATATATACAAATAAATAAATAATAATAAATAAGAAGAGATGGGAAGAGCATAAGGGCGGCCACGAAAATCGATGCCCCTGTCATCGGAACATTCAAATCACCGAGCAAGAACAAATATGTAGATTGAAGAGCAGGAATCAGACGACACCACCATGGGCAACAACTCATAACTAAAGGGCACTAGAGACGAACTTGAGGAGAAGGTAGAAACCCTAACAAAGACACTTATAAAATCAACAAAAGAAGTGGAAAATGACGCCTCCAAGAAGCTTTGGGTAGATGTATTGAGCGAAAATCGCAACCCAACAAAGAGGATGACTATGGAATTCATTGCGCCAAAGCTTGTGAATGGGGAAGTTGAAGTGGAAATAGAAGTTGCTGACATTAAATCAAAGGTAAAGTTCTAGGAATCCTCCTTAATCATGTATGTGTTAGGAGGTGATTTGAGTATGACTGTTGTCAAACAATATATGATTAAGACCGGAAACTTTGTGAAATTACCTGATATGTTCTATAATGAAGAAGGATACTTTATTCTGAAATTTCATTCGTTCAAAAACAAAGATGAGGTTCTTATGAGAGGGCCTTACACCATTAGGAATATGCCGATGTTGCTGAGGGATTGGAAACCGGACTTCAGCCTAAAGAGGGACATGTTGAAAACCTTCAACATTTGGATTAAATTGTCGTAGTTGCCACTGTATCCGTGGGGGGGGGGGGGGGGGGGGGGGGAGGAGTCAGAGTAAGATTGGGAGTGCGATCTGGAAACCTTAGGTCACAATTGAATGCACAACAAATAAATTTCGAGTGTCATATGCGAGGATGTTGGTTGAGGCGGATATCACACAAACATTGCCAAAGAACATCACAATCAAAGATAGTGAAGGGAATATAATAAAACAAGTGGTGGAGTATGAGTGGAAAGCATTGTTTTGTGAAAAGTGCCAAAAGGTATGACATCATTGTGGCAAGGAGGTGACAACGAAAGACATCAAGCAATGGAAACAAAAACCTAGGCTTAAAGCACAAAGGATACAAAGTGCAAAACAAGAGGAAGAAAAACTGCAAGATGATATGGAAGTTGAAAACAAATGGATAGAGGTGAACAAAAAATGGAGAGACAAAGGAAAATCAAAGGAAAAAGTTCCAACACACCTATCAATTGTAGAAACGGTTTTGAATCACTAGGGATTTTGAAGGATCCCTTAGTGATCTATGACACAGGTCCATGATCCTTGCATGGAATGTACGGGGGCTTAACAAGTCGGGTAAAGCAAAGGGGATCAGCTCCTGTCTCAATAGCCTACACCCTGATATCATGGTGATTATTGAAACTCGAGTTAAAATAGCCAAAGCTGAAAATATTAGAAGGAAGATGAACCTAAGGGGTAAATATCTTGATAATTACTATAAACAGGAAAATGGTAGGATTTGGATTAGATGGTGTAACACGGTGGGAGAACTGACTTGGGTGTTTTGCGTTTGATCGTAATTGTTGCGGATAGCAAGAGTCGCCACCGACTTTTCTTTTATCCAAAAGAAAAGGATGAAAAGAACAGGAAAGACCTTTCGAGATTGTTTTCTTGAGTTTTGGGAGTAGGTTATGAAAAGGGAAGGTATTAGCACCCTTTTCATCCGTAGTTATCTACGGGCTCTTAGTTGCTTGCTAGATCACTTGCTCTTTGTTTGAAAATGTGCTTGTGGTGTGGTTTTTAAAGTATTTTGAAAACGTCTTTGTAATGGTTCTCGTTTCTATAAGAACGCGTACAAAGTGTTGGTTTTTGAAAATAGTTCAAAGAAGTGTTTGTGGAATGTGTTTTTGAAAGTGATTTTGAAAAGTGTCTTTGTAATGGTTCTCGTCTCTATAAGAACGCATACAAAAAGCTTTGTCTTTTGAAAATGTTTCAAAGTGAAAGTGTTGGTGTATAAAATGTTTTTGTTGTGAGCAAGCGAGCAACTAGGAGCATCCTACCTACTCAAAAGGTCTTAATGTTCTTTTCTTCCTCTTTTAGATGTTGCTATCTTACCATTGATTTAGTAAGAAGCCCCATCGTTGGATGTGAAGGGACGAGCGTGAGACGTTTGTATAGTCATAGAAGGCAACCTATAGGACGTTTTAGCAATGTCGTTTAGGGACGAGATCGTTTACCGAAGGCAACATTGAGGGTCATCGAGGGACTACGATCTTTTATCGAGGGTCTTTGCTAAAACGCCCATATTCGAGGGACATGACTATTTTTCTGAGGTAACAAGTGGGATTACCCTAAGGGTGCATATGTGAATGGTGTGTTTGATTTGCATGCATTTAGTCTTTGATTAGGGGTTGTCTACTTGTCGTTTTTATCTTGCCATACATGCCCTATTTTACTAGCAATCATACAAAAGTAATAAGATGCAGAAAGATAAAATCCTATACTATTACAACCATATTGAGTTGCATGAAAATATAAAGGCAAAAATAAAATAAAAGTAAGAAAAATGAGGGTCTTTCGATTGAGGCAGAAAACCCTTCGATTCTGCACTCTTTGACCTCCTTCGATTTGGGGTCTGGAGTCAGTGGAGTCATGCCCTTCGATTGGGCCCTGGAGGCTAGCATGTTGTGCCTTTTGTCTCCTTTGACTGAGGGTTGAAAGCAGTGAGGGAGTGTCTTTCGTCTGGGCCTGGAAGTCATCATGTTGTGCCTTTCATCTGGGCCTGAACTCAGTGTAGGCGTGCCTTTTGTCTGGGCCTGAAAGTCATCTTGGTGTACCCTCTGGCTGCCTCTTTCGTTTGACCTGGAGGTTAGTGTGGGAGCCAAAGGCTTCGTTACCTACTTCCTGTTTCACGTTTCCTTCATTTGAGATGTTAAATAGAAACATGGCCCAAGGCCATGCTAGCACTGCCTTAAGGCCAGGTTAGTTCTTAAAACATTTGTAAGAAACCAAAGAACAAAACCAAAAGGAAAGGCAAGAAAAACAAACTATAAGGGTGTAAACGAAAGGGGAACAAATGCTACGTATATTTTTGGAACGAAAAGGAATTTTATTTACATGTTGTGCTGTAAACGAAGGAATCAAGGTTAAGGATGACTTACCTTGATGGAGGCTGGAGCATGTGCTGGACCTTGAAGTGGTTACCTTGAATGTCCCTGGATTCAAAGGGAAAGAGCGAAGGCAACGTTTCTACTGCTTGATTCGAAGGAGAAAAACAAATGAGATATTTTTTCTGCTGGATTCGAAAGGGAATAAAATGTGTGGGACTTTTCAAATTCGAAAGAGGTAAATGTTAGATTCTGGGTTTTTGCTTTCACAAGTGTTTAAGTGCTTGAGAGCTTTATGGTGTTTGAGAAATTTGAAGATTCGTTCCTCTGGCCAAAAAGTCCTCCTCAAAACATTGTGAAGCCTCCTATTTATAGGCAAGGCTGCCTGAAGCTTTTGGAGGGAAAACAAAAGATTTGAACAATTTGAGTAACTTGCTCCTTGTAGCTTTCGAGAGACAGTGCCTTGTATGCTATTTTGGTGTAAGAAGGGGGCAGTGTTTCAGGACTGCTGTGCAGAAGTTATGGCCAGTGTGTCAGGCCTGAACTTGGCAGCAAGCATCTTTGAATATCATCCTTTCATTTTGACACTTCTTCGACCATACTCTTCTCCAAACAAGACTATTTGATTTTCCTCTAACAAGTGTCTTTCGATTGAGTCACTTTTGTGCATCCTTCGAAGGAGCCAAAAGTATGACCCTTGGATGGGTCACCAAAAACATGCCTTAAAGTGGGCTTGTAAATCCTTCGAATGGACCATCAAGCATGTCCTTCAAATGGGATGCCCAGAGTTGGATTCGAAAGATGCTGATTTGAAGGGTAACAGTTACAAACGAAACCTTGTGAAGGTGGTTCTGTCCAGTCAAAGGCTCGCCTTCCCAAAGGTCCATGTGGTCAAACGAAGGAGTGTACATAGGGGGTCCCTGCTTTGTGACTTCATGCAAACATGAAGGGAACTACATGCCCAAACGAAAGGTTTGACCAAAACCTTGTACTAAAGGATTCATACACCCGAACGAAGAAAGCATGAAGGGAATCAAATGCCCATACCAATCTTGCAACAAGGGGCCATATGCCCAAATGAAAGAGGCATGCTAGGCTTGCAAAGATGCCCAAATGAAGTTTGTAACAAAGGAAACACATGCCCAAACGAAAGGTGCATGCAGGAGGCCAAAATGTCCATATTCGAAAGAGGCATATAGGAGGTGTGATACAGTGGGAGAACTGACTTGAGGTTTTGCGTTTGTGTTTGCAAATGTTGCGGTTTAGCAAGAGTCGCCACCGACTTTTCTTTTATCCAAAAGGAAAGGTGAAAAAGCACAGGAAAGTCCTTTAGAGATGTTTTTGAGTTCGGGGGGTAGATTATGAAAAGGGAAGGTATTAGCACCCTTTTCATCCATGGTTTTCCATGGGCTCTTAGTTACTCGCTAGATCACTTGCTTTTGTTTGAATGTGCTTGTGGTGTGTGTTTTGAAAGTATTTTTGAAAATGGAACTTCGTAATGATTCTCGTTTCTATAAGAACGCATACAAAGTGTTTGTTTCAAAAATAGTTCAAAGGTGTGTTTGTGAGATGTGTTTTTGAAAGTATTTTAAAAATGGAACTTCATAATGATTCTCGTTTCTATAAGAACGCATACAAAGTGTTTGTTTCGAAAATAGTTCAAAGGTGTGTTTGTGAGATGTGTTTTTGAAAGTATTTTGAAAATGTAACTTTGTAATGATTCTCGTTTCTATAAGAACGCATACAAAGTGTTTGTTTCGAAAATAGTTCAAAGATGAAAGTATGGGTGTAAAAATGTTTTCTTGTGAGCAAGCGAGTAACTGAGAGCGAATCTACCTACTCAAAAGGTCTTAGATGTGCTTTTCCTTCTCCTTTATATGTGGCTATCTTACCATTGATTTGGTAAGAAGCCCCATCGTTGGATGTGAAGGGACGGGCGTTGGGACGTTTGTATAGTCATAGAAGGCAACATATCAGACGTTTTAGCAATGTCGTTTTAGGGACTAGATCGTTTACCGAAGGCAACATCGATGGTTGTTGTACCCCAAAATTTTCCCTCCCATATTTCACAATACATGTCAAGTGAGGTCCTCAAATTGCTCAAGGAAGTCCAAGGGTTGACCATACAAACTCTCTCCTAAGGTAGTCTACCTCAAATTAGG
This sequence comes from Vicia faba, assembly GCA_948472305.1. Classification (NCBI taxonomy): domain Eukaryota; kingdom Viridiplantae; phylum Streptophyta; class Magnoliopsida; order Fabales; family Fabaceae; genus Vicia; species Vicia faba. Next base: position 19,855,153 of record OX451739.1, on the reverse strand, counting down.
GTTTCATTTTGCATCAAGATGTTTGAGTCCAAAGGATCCCAAGTGCTCACCATTGTCCTAATATGTTCTCAATATCATTCATGTCAAGTTTCAAGCTTTGTAGAGGAAGTTTGCTCAGTCAATTGCTCAAAGGCCTGGAAATCGACTATGATAGGTTAAAAGTCAACTGTGGCCCACATACAGTCAAACTTCAAGATTTTTAGTCAAAATTCTCATTTTGAAGTATCATTCATCATTAGGTCAAGGGTTGATCATGATTCATCAAGGATTACTCACAATTCATCAAAACCCAAAAGTTGCTAAATTAGGGTTTTGCAGGAAAAGTTAACTCAACTTTGACCAAGCATAACTTTCTCATACTTTATCAGAAATGACCCATCCAAAGCTCATTTTGAAAGGGATGCAATTATATACAATTAATCTTCATCTCCAAAGTTCAAAATATGCACTCACAAAAAGATATGAATTTTGACATTATAGGTCATTTTGAAAAGTCAACAAAAACACCTTTTGGGTCAAAGCTTCATACATAAACATGGAAGACTCAATTGAGATGAGAACAAAAGGGTTGCTTATAGGATATCCTAAGCTTTCTAAAAAGTCCAAGAACACCTCTCTAGGGTCAAAATTGAGAGAGTTATGCATTGGCCAAGTTGACCTTTTTTGCAAAATTGCCAAAAGTCAAATGTACTCAAATTTGCATTTTTTGCTAAATGGGCCCAACTTTTTATGCTTGCATATCATTCCCAACATAGTCCACGACCTATGGAACACTCCATGCTTTATTTATTCATTTATTTAATTTATTTTGATTTTTATTCATTTAAAATTCAAATAAATCCTAATAAATCATATATTGTATCTTAGGGATGATTTTTGCATTGAAAGAAGATCTTATATGCTTTCAATTGAGAATCAACTCGTGCAAGGCCAATTTGGTTGGAAAAAGATTGGATTTGAGCAAAATTGGAAAGAAATCATATGCTATGAAAGATCAAATTAAATCTCCATGATGAGCAAGATTGAGGTCGTTTTTGTTGACCTAATAGTTTGTATTACATATACAGAAGCAAGCCAAGGCATAAAAGGGGTTGGAACAATCGTGAAAGAGGAAAACAAAACTCAAAAAATTTCAAGAAAAGTGGTGATCTAATTTCCATATTAGAGGCCAATTCGTACCATTCTCACGATACCAACAGGTTCTTGGACATCTCCAGAAGGAATTCCAACCATTTGCAAGCTCTCTCACGCCTGGAATCGTAGGTACAAAAGTCACGGTTTTGTCTCAAAACTTTGATTTCGTTTTCATTAGTTTACGCATCATTAGCATGTTTGGTTCATATATTCTTGTTTGTCAGTGAATTTGCAAGCTTTTGTTATTGTTTAATTGTGTTTTTAGTACAGAAATCAAGAGATGCCATGGTTAGGGTTTCGTGCTCTTGATTAGGGCTTTGCAGGATAGGTAGAATTTGACGTTGATTCTGGTACCATGAGACTCGTGAGGATGAGACGAGTTGATTGGTACCAGCCATGGCCATTTATATTGCCTGTGAAGAGTTTTTGAAATACGCAGGTTTGTAGCTACAACAATACAACTGTAGGTTAAAGTGTTGCTATCTAACACGACGGTTGGGAGGAAGAATATGGATGCGTGGTACCCTCTGGTTGGGTGATTTGAATTTCGTGCGTTTTGAATTTCAGCATTTTATTTTCATTATATAACAATTATTTTTTATTGTATATACAAATGAATCAATTGGCTCAGTTGGCAAGCGTGCAGGGGGAAAGTGCAGAGGACCTGGGTTCGATTCCCAGGTCCCAACCTTTATTTCATGTTTTTCTTCAATAGGTAATCCAGCGCATAACAAATCAAGAAGTGCACCATATACCACCAGGATCTGGCCATCCAACCCATCAACGCCCCGGATCAACATACCACCATTGGAGGACCACCATATACCTCAAGTCAACAGCCACACTGGATCCAGTGAAGTCAAACAGGCCTGGGTCTTTTGGGCTCAAAATCTCAACATCACACCCCCTATAATTGCTAGTACAGGTCCATCACTTTCTTCTTATTTCTTTCTTTTTATTATTTTATTTAATATTTATTTATTTATTTTAATTTACAAATTAAGTTATTTTTCATAAAAACCATAAAAATCAATAATTCACAAAATTAGGATTAGTTTTTTTATTTATCAAAATTAATTTAATTTAGTTTAATTTAGGAAATTGTAATTTGTTTTCAAAAATAAAATCAAATAGAAATTAGGTTAGACTTTTCCTTTAATTTTATTTTGTTATTTTTCTCAAATAAATAAAATACCAAAAAATAGGCTTTTAGACAAATTAACTTATTTTTTTAGTTTAAAATTAATTAGACTTAGGATTTTCCTTTAATTTAGCAATTCCATTATTTTCTCAAAACAAAACAAAAACATTTTTTAACTAATCACAATTAGGTTTAGGCAAGGGTCAAAACCCTAGTTGTCTCGCATTCGATTCATCGCACGCGTATTATTTGTTACCAATATTTCTGTAAATGCTCATGGTTTATAATGGTTTAATCTAGGTTTTTTTTTTATTTATCGCTTTTTTCCGGGTTTTGGATATGTAATTAACCCCCCTCCCCGAAGCCTTGTAATAGCGTAGATTTATTTTCTCGCATTTTAATTCTCGCAAATATTTGACTGTTTAGATGAATGCTAATAGGATTGTATGACAAGAATGCATGACAAATTAATCCAGTTAGAAAACCCTAATGTGCAGAGATTAAATAATTGAAAACAAATCACTCGCACATATCACTCTTAGGGTATACTCACACTTAGGTTGCCTTTGGTAAACGATCATTAAAGTATAGGGTGTCTTAGTGGTTGCCCTCCTGTCTAACAAAGATCAAATGTCCCGTTTGAATGTTGCCTCAGAAATGTTGCCTCGAAAATGTTGCCTCGAATATGATCTTAAGACTTTATGGTTATTACTAAGTCATCCTAACATTGCTTTAGTGATTGTACGTCCCTTTCGAATTGGCCCTTACAACTCCAACGACGATGCTACCTGTTTCTCAATAGTAGGATAGCGCTGTCTAAAGGAAACAAGAATAGAAACGATCCTTTTTCGAGTAGGTAGATGCTAGTAGGTACTTGCTCAAATCAAAACTTTTTCACACTTACACTTTTCAAACAAACTTTCAAAACAAACTTCGTCACACCTTTGATGACTGATACAAGGGTTATCACGAAGTTAAAACTCTTTTCAAAAAAACAAAGCACATACACAAGCAATTTTTAAAAGATGAGCAAGTACCTAAGAGCCCATGGAAAACCATGGATAGAAAGGGTGATAACACCTTCCCTTTCTATAATCTACCCCCGTACTCATAATATCTCGAAAAAGGATTTTTTCTGTACTTTTTTCCTTTCCAATTGGATGAAATAAAAGTCGGTGGTGACTTTCGCTTACCGCGACATTTTGCGAACAAAAAACACAAACCAGTAAAAACAGTCGGTTCTGCCACCGTGTTGTACCCCAAAATTTTCCCTCTCATATTATAATGATTTTTCCTCACAAGACCTCTTGGACTCCAGACAGGGTTAGGGTTTGCTCAGCTCAAGACCTCCTCTTGCACTGATGACCTGAAATTAGGGTTTGAGTTTTCACAAGGAATTTTGGACCATCAATGCTTCATGTGACTTTCATACACCATCTTGGACCCCTAAGATTGCTCATACCAAGTTTCAAGCCTTGAATCACATTTTTGCCCAGTCAATTGGACAGTTGACCTAAAAATTAACTCTATTAGGGAAAAAGTCAACCATGGCCAATTTACAGTCAAAATTCATAATTTTTTATCCACATCAACATTATAGGCTCCTATGTACCATTTGATCAAGTTTGGACCACAACTCCTCAAGAAATTTGATCAAATCATCAAAAGGGCAAAATGGTCAAAATTAGGGTTTTGACTGAGAAAGGGCAATTTATGATTTTTAACCTAGCCAATGGCCAATTGGGTTCAAGCATGACTTCAAGGACTCAATGGAATCATCTTGACCTAATCACATAGTTCAAAAGATCTCAAATGCATTGAATTGACAGATGAATTTTGCAGTCAACTGATCAAAAATCAACTGTACACTAAAAAGTCAAACTTTGAGTTTTTGGTCAAAATCAAGTGCCAAGGGTCATAATTCATCAAGATATGTCAAAATGTGAAACTTGTTGATAAAGAAAACCAATTTTGCAAATTAGGGTTTCAATTTGAAAATTTTTCATAACTTAGAAATTTTCTAAGTTATGAAAATTTCTTATTTTTTCCCAACTTTCCACAACTTTTTCACCATGATGCAATTGGGTTCAAAGAAAACTTCCAACATGAAGGTTGTATTCCTCCATGAAATATACAACTTTGATTCACAAAGTTTTCCCAAAAGATTCTTGGATCTCAAGTTATGATTTTGTGAATAAGGGTCCATAAACTTTTTAACTTAGTGAAATTTTGCCCTAGTTTAGCAGATTTTTGACCTAACTTCATGGCAACTTTTCACCTAGTTCCAAGAGGAATCTCAAAATAAATTTCAAATAAATATTGTAGAGCATGTTACAAGCTTTCCAAAATGTCCAAGAACTCTCCAAGATCATATATGGTTAGGGAGAATCGAAGAAATGAAAATGGAAATTTGTCACTTTTTGTTCAAGGCATTTTCACAATGGTTCAAGTTGCAAATCTGTCCTAGCATGCTTGTACTTGGTATTACAGGTCCTAATCCTTTCTACACTCCATAATTGAATGCTAATTCAGTGGACAATGGCTTTATTTTGATCTTTGGAGCATTGTACATTGAATTAATCCATTTATGGCATAAAGTTCTCAATACCATTTTCATAAAGCATACTTTTGCAAACTTTACATTTCTTGAGCCATGGACCTGATCTTTTGTTGCAAACAAGATCCAAAAACATCAGGAAATTGGTACCAACTCTATGCAGTCCATGAGCTAGCAAGTGCAAGCTTTGGTATTGTCACTTCAAACTTTTCTTCAAAAGCAAGAAACTTGCAAAAGTCAATACAACTCACCCATCTGATAAAGGCAAGCCTTGGCTTCATTTCAAACAACCCCAGAACCTTATAACAAGTTGAAACACGAATTCACAACATTCGAAACACCCTAAAACACAAAAAACACCATTTTCTGCCCAAACAAGACAGTCTCTGCAAATCACTAGCCAAATCATATTTTGCTCGTGCGTTTCTTGTTTCAAGGCTTCAAACACATTCCATACCTCCTACCTAAACTATCCACGCCTTTGCCTTACAACTGTAACCCCTGTTTCAAGGATCACCATTTTCATTTTGAAGGTTTGCAGGTTGACTTCTACAGGGAGATTCAGGCATCTACAAGGCAAGCTGAGCATTGGGATAGCTTGAGGGAACTTCAAGGAAGCTCACAAGAACTTCAGGCCTCACTCAAATTTCCCACATTGCCATATCCAAACTCAACTAAACAAGGTATTTGTCAAGTTTCTATCTCTCTATTTAGGCATCCTTAAGCTTAGGTTTGTGAAGCAAAGATGTAGTCCTCAACATGCTTGAGCTGTACACATGCATAGTTTTTATTTATATTAACTGAGTAGTGAGAATTTGAAGCTTGAAGTTCATGAAAATTTTAGGTCAGAAATTAGGGGTGATAAATTTCTTCTTGATCTTTGAGAGTTAGGTCATGATTTTTATATAATTGGAATCCTGAGTTAACATGCTACAAGTTTCATTTTGCAAGATTTTATTTTTATGCACGTATGCAAGAGTTACAGTTTGAAGCACAGGGCGCGCGCGAAGGAGCAAGGACAAGGATGAAGTGGTGTTCTGGGCCTGGCGCCTTGGGCCTGTTTCTATTCACACCCCCCATTTTGCTTTTGCATCCCCCTGATTCATATTTTGTTATTTTTCATATTTTCTTGTTATTTTTATATTTTTGACTTTATTATTTTTTTCTGAACATTAAAAAATCCAAAAAATATTTTCTTAATTTTTTTGCATTTTATTTTATTATTTTTATTATTTTTATGACATAAAAATAGTTTATTAGGTTAAATAGAATTTATTTTCTTAAATAAACTTGTAAGTAATATTAAAATACTTAAATATTTTATTTTATTATATTATACACATAAAATATTATTTTCTCACATATTTTAATTTTTAATATTTATACATAATATTATTATTATTTTTCTTAAACAAAAATGGACAAGAATATTAGAAAACATATATTTTTCTTTTAATAAAAAATTAGGGTTTCCCCTTTTAAAAATAATAACATTATTTTTTTTATTTTTAGGACTTAGATAATATTATTTTCTCATGCATAAAACAATTACAAAACATTTTTGCATATTTACATTTTATTGCATATTTAAATAATTGTTTATTTATTTATTGTACAATAAATTCAATTGGGTTGTAATAGTAAACTAGGGTTTTATTTTGTGCAAATATCCCTATTCAAAACTTGTATCCCCCTCCCCATAATATTGTTGTAATAGTTTAGATTTACTTTACGCAATTTATCGCATTATATGCATGTTTAGTAAAAACTAGGGTTTGTATGATAAGACAAAATCAAGCAAATAGCATGACCTAATTCAAGACAAACAAAGATGCATGAAAAATGACAACACATTGCACACAAGCACCCCTAGGGTTTCACCCACTTGGTTGCCTTACAAAAATGGCCATGGTATGCATGCTAGGTATCTTGGCAAAACAAAACAAAACAAAAGATCATAGTCCCTCGATGACGCTATCTTGGTTGCCTAAAAACAAATGATCCTAGTCCCTCAAAACTTGCTAAGATACTTGGCACCATTGCTATCATGGTCATACGATGACCCACGCCTGTCCCGCTTAACATCCAAAGATAGGGTTATCTACTAAAACAATAGTAGGTCAACAATGTCAAAGGAATAAAAATGTGTAGGAAAGACTTTTAAGTAGGGTAGATAGCTCCTAGTTAGTTGATCTCTTTCAAACAATCCTTGCTATTTTCAAACAAACACACACACTTTCAAAACATTTCCAAACAACTTTCAAAACATTGAAACATTTTTCAAAAGACAAACATCTTTGTATACATTCTCATAAACAAGAATCATTACAAAGATTGCCTAAACGATAGCCTCTTTTCAAAATACTTTCAAAACTACACAAAGCACCATTTCAAACAATTGAAAAAGCAAAAGCAAGTGATCTAAAACAAGTAACTAAGAGCCCATGGAAAACCATGGATGAAAAGGGTGCTAGCACCTTCCCTTTTCATAATCTACCCCCCGAACCCAAAAATAATCTCAAAGGTCTTTCCTGTGCTTTTTGCCTTTCCTTTTGGATAAAAGAAAAGTCGGTGGCGACTCTTGCTAAACCGCAACATTTGCGAACACAAACGCAAAACCTCAAGTCAGTTCTCCCACCGCATCACAGAACTGGCGACTCTGCTGGGGAGAAATATAAAAGTGGGGTTACCTTAGGGTTTTAGATCACCTTTACATGCTTATCTTGCCTGACTTATATGCTTTACACTTTGGTTCTATTGTTTGGGTTTGAATCCTCTACCCGGATTTGGGAAACATTCATAGGTAAATAACAATACATTGTGGAAACTATGTGGGGTATACCGACATGGTCTAAGCAATAGCTATATTAGTGCGACATATTTGTGGTTACCGGTAGCCTTTGAGTCAATCAAAGAGAATACGGGGCCGCTGAGTGATGTCATGAAGCACTAATGGACTTTTAGAACCTTTACTTGACCAACTTGGCCTTTTAGGATGTGGTGAGATGACCGACTTTGGTGCAGTCCGAAGTTGGTAGATACTCGATACTACACTCATTGAGGGTTGCTTCCTTGGAATATTTCGGTCGCCAGTAAAGAGGCTGAATTGAAACAATGAACAAGGAAACAATCCAGTGATATTGAGCTCCCTAGAACCCGGTTACTATTTCTAGGACAGGTTGAGCCAACTAAACTTCAAGAGGGTACTTACCTATGAAACCCCATGCAAGCCTGAAACTAGGAACTTGTGTGATTTTCTTGTACATATATATTTGTGCATAACATCATGGACATCATAAAGCATCATATGCATCCACTAACCATTTCAAGGATTTTGGATTTTCATCTTTGTTCCTGTTTTGTAGGTTATGGATTCACTTCGCAGAAAAACTATCCAAATCAACCTTGTAAGAATTACTCCACAACTAAAGGAGCTAGCTTTAAGGATTCTTGAGAATTCTCCGTTCACCGAGAGGCATGGTTGTCTTCTCAACTTGGTCACTGCCAACACTGAGGAGGATATGCTGAAAGTTCTCTTCCATTTCTTTGACCCTTTACATCATTGTTTCATATTTCCTGACTACCAACTTGTGCCTACTTTGGAGGAATTTTCTCAACTCTTGAGGATTCCTATTCTCAATCAACTACCTTTCAATGGTACGGAAAGAGATCCAAAGCCAGAAGAGATTGCTCAAGCCTTACACTTGCACTCATCTGATGTCCAACACATTGGGAAACTAGAAGTGGTGTCAAAGGCTTCTTGTCAAAGTTTCTGTTTGAGAAGACCCAAAGCTGCTGGAATTCTTTGGACCTACAAGCTTTTGAGGAGATTTTAGCTCTTCTCATCTATAGGATGGTCTTGTTCCCTAACCCTGACCAACTTATAGATGTGAGTGCTGTCAAAATCTTCATGACTCGCAACCCAGTGCCTACATTGCTTGGGGATATCCTCCACTCTTTTCACACTCGTACAATGAGGAAAAGAGGTGTTCTCATGTGTTGCACTCCTCTACTGGCAAGATGGTTTATTTCTCATCTTCCCCAATCAGTTTTGAAGAATGAGCAAGGTTTAAGGTGGTCACAACGATTGATGACTCTTACACATTCAGGCATTCATTGGTGTTCTCGATCCAGAGAGAATGTCATTATCATTGACCGTTGTGGAGAATTTCCTAATGTCCCTCTACTTGGAATTAGGGGAGGCATCACCTACAACCCTTGTTTGGCTCTGAGACAGTTTGGGTATGCCCGAAGGGATGGCCCACATGACATGCTGATTCAAGGTTGTGTTTTCGACTTCGACAACGACAACCAAGGACTCCGACAAAGGTTCATCCGAGCTTGGAGGATGCCCAACAAGGTAGACAGTAAGACCTTGGGACACAAGAATTCCATCCCTCTTGAGCCTTACCTCAAGTGGGTACGAACCCGCTCCCAAAGTCTTATGATGCCTTACCCCTCCATTCTCCCAGTGATTATAGAGCCTGTTATGGAAGGAGAGGTTCCATACACCCTCCTACATCCTGAAATGCCAACATCACTCGAAGATCTACAAAGGAGTTAGATACAGCTCAAGGGAGAGTGCGATACTTTCGAAGCCCAATTCTACGCAAGCGAGAAGAAGGTTTTGGAACTCACTCGTAGACTTCATGAAGAGTAGACTCTCAACACCTACATTGCACCAAAGAGGATGCGCAACGTCTTTTTACCTTAGAATTTTGTATTATTTTGCCCATGGGGCATTGATGTACTAACAAATTCTATCTTATTAATATGACGTGTGTTTCTTTTTTGTTTAAAACAAATTTGAATTTCTGAATCCTTGAATGCATTACATGAATACATATCATTCATCATATGCATAAGCAGGTCTTCACACCAAGTTTCCTCATCTCTCAGCTGTTTATTTCAGCAAGATGGATATTAAACAAACGGTCAAAGACTTACAAGTTCAGAATTCACAATTTCAACAGCTACTCTTGACCCTAGCCAAGGGGCAGGAGGAGCTCAAGACTCTACTAGAGAAGGAAAAATATAAAAATAAGAAGAAGAGAGCTGGTGTGGCTATCTTGGGCAGAAGGTTTGAAGGACAAGCCAGATGGACTTTGGAATTCCCATCAACATCTGAAGAGGGGGAAGGAAAAGGTAAAGGAACGACAGTGCAATCTGATTCTGAAGTAGAGGAAGAAGAAGATGAGGACTACTCCGAACAACAGTATCCTCCGGCCGATGACAAATACAAGAACTTAGAAGAACGTCTAGCTGCTATGGAGATACAAAGAGTACCTGGGCTGGATTTTGAGGAGTTAGGGTTGGTTTCTGGAATTGTAATCCCTCATAAATTTAAAGTACCTCTGTTTTCTAAGTACGATGGGGTGTCTTGCCCTAAGATGCACCTACGATCTTATGTCAGGAAAATTCAACCATATTCTTCTGACAAAGACCTGTGGGTCCACTTTTTCCAGGACATTTTATCGGGGATGCAACTGGATTGGTTCTACCAGTTGGAGAGGTCTGATGTGCATAATTGGGAAGATTTGGCATCCGCCTTCTATAAACAGTATCAATACAACGCCGACTTGGCGCCAACCCGTACTCAGCTACAGAGTATGGCTATGGCTACCAATGAGGGTTTTAAAGACTACGCCCAAAAATGGAGGGATTTGGCCAGAAGGGTGCAACCACCTTTGTCAGAAAGAGAGCTAGTTCTTGGGGACTCTGTCAGGTCCTTTCTTTAATCACCTGATAGGGAGCTCTTCTGCAGGGTTTACTGAGTTGATTCTAACTGGCGAAAGAGTGGAGGCCGGTATTAGAAGCGGGAAAATTCAGAAAGATGCATCTACCTCCGCTGATGTAAAAAAGCCCTTCACGGGAAAGAAAGAAGTGTCTGCTGTATATGCCCAGAGAAATCAAGGAAGAATTGAAAGACGACCAACTGTGGGGGCCGTGATGATTCAAAAGTCTGCCTCAGACCAACCGAGAAACAATCAGCCGAGAAATGATCAGTCGAGGAATAACCAGCAAAGGGTGGAAAAGCCTGTAAGGAAATTCACCAAGATAAATATGACTCCTGCTCAAGTCTTACCCCATCTCTTGAAGTTGAACCTGGCCATGCTAAAGGAAGCCCCTAAAAATCCTAATACTGCTTCTCCACACTACCATCCCAATGCCAGATGCGCGTACCACTCAGAAAGTCCAGGGCACGACACCAACAACTGTTGGGCCCTGAAGAACAAGATTCAAGATCTAATTGACGCAAAGGAAGTTGAATTTGAAGCTCCTGAAAAGCCGAATGTTATCTTCGCCCCGATGCCGAAGCATGGACACAATGCCAGTGCTGTGGAAGAAGATCTGTTTGTTTCTACTGTGGATGAACTGTCAACTCCTCTCCTAACCATCAAGGTGAATTTGTTAAAGGCTGGGGTGTTCCCAGGTTGTGACCAAGATTGCCGTGCTTGCCTGTCCTCTCCATTTGACTGTCCTCTTTTGAATAAAAGAATCCAACAATTGATTGATAACAAGGAAATTTTGTTTGAGAAAGCTCATGTCTCACCCATTCTAGTTCCAGAAGTTTCTATAATAACCATATACGCCAATCCTTCCAGGGTTCCTAAAAAACCCGTTAGGATTACATCTGCTCCTATGACTACTCCATTGAAGATAACAATGCCCAGACCAACCACATACAAATCCGACAAAATGGTACCATGGAACTATGGTGGAGAAATCTACTACCATGGTGTCAAACAGATTGAACAGGCCATTGAAGAAGAAAGCTATGAGAAAGATAACCCTGACATCAGTAACATTACTAGAACAAACAAAATTACTCGTAGTGGGAGAATCTTTTCTCTAGAGATTGCTCCTCCAACAGCAGTCTTTGGACCCGCGACCATCCCGAAGATTACACCTAAATCAGTAACTGTACCTGCAAGTGTACCTGCCAACAATGACAATGCAATTCCTATCCCTGCTTCCGCTGACAAAGGAAATAATGTTCAAGAGGAGCCTGTCTTGACGAAGGCTCAGTCATTAGTCATTCCTAATACATCCCAGAAAGAGATGGAAGAGATTCTGAGGATCATTAAGAAAAGTGATTACAATGTTGTTGAACAACTAGGGCAGACCCCCTCCAAAATATCTATGTTAGCCTTGTTGCTGTGCTCTGAGGCACACGCTAAAGCTTTGGTCAAGTTTTTGAAGACGGCCCACGTGCCACAAGAAACCTCCGCTGATCAATTCTAGGAACGTGTGGCTAGTTTAACAGCTGACAATGGTCTAGGATTCTCCGATGCAGATTTAACTTCGAAAGGGAGAAAGCATAATGATGCTTTGCATGTCTCGGTGGAATACAGAGGGACAACCCTAGCACACGTACTGGTAGACAGTGGTTCGTCTTTAAATGTCTTGCCGAAGAAAGCCTTGGATAGACTGGATTGTGAAGGCTTAACCCTGAAACCCAGTAATATAATTGTCAGAGCCTTTGATGGTTCTAAGAGGATGGTCCATGGAGAGGTGGACATCCCGATCAAGGTGGGTACCCAGACGTTCAATTCAACATTCTACGTGATGGACATCCGTCCTTCCTATTCTTGCCTGTTGGGAAGACCTTGGATCCACCATGCTGGAGCTGTCACTTCTACTCTGCATCAAATGCTCAAGTACCCTGTCCAGGGGAAAATTATAACTGTTCATGGCAAAGAGGAATACATGACCAGTCATCTTAATTCCTTCCGTTATGTAAAATTGGATGGAGAATTCATAGAGACCCCTTTCCAACACTTCGAAGAGTTCTATGAGGAGATAGCAGCGACCAAGACAATGTCCTCTGTACCCACAGTTACCAGACCTCCACCTCGGATGTCATCTCTCAAGGATGCTAGGGCAGTAGTGGAAGAAGGCGGATCCACTATCTGGGGGCAGCTCCCAGACTTTCCTTTCAAATCAAACAAATTCGGCTTGGGGTTTACTTCGACTAGTCAGAAGGACGTGCACCGCTCCCGTGCCGGAGGGCCACCTGTGAAGATCAGCCATCGAGGGGTTAATGCACTAGAGGACAGTGAAGAAGAGGGCAGCTTAGAAGACTGGATTTTTCCTACTGTTGGCGGAGGACTGTGCAACTGGGAAGCAAAAGACTTTGTTCCGATTACTTTCATAAATCAGAAATTTATCTTTTCCATTTCCTGTTGGATCTGTAATAATTCATAAAACAATTCGTACTTTTCCAGCCTTGTGTCTTACCCGAGACACATAGGTCCATTTGTAAGGGTTCTTATTTCATTTTCATATGTCATTTTAATGAATCATGGACGCTTTTCATATTTAAACACCTTTTGCTCATTGTCTTTCTTTTACATTTTGTTGTTTTAAGATGGCTATCCCTTACACACACCCACACTCACAAATGCAGGTACCCTTCCATTTCGGAACCCATGGGTAACGATACTGTTATAGCCTTCAGTGACTCTGAAGAGCTAATCAACCAAGCCGAATACAAAGGTGAGGAAGATTGTGAGGTTCCAGGGGAATTGGCCAGACTACTACAGCAAGAGGAAAGAGCAATTCAGCCTCATGAGGAGCAGTTGTATATAATCAACTTGGGTACTGAGGATGACAAAAAGGAAATCAAGATAGGTGCCAATCTAGAGCCGAGTGTCAAGGAGCGCCTAATTCAGCTATTGCATGATTATGTGGAGATCTTTGCCTGGTCATACGAAGACATGCCGGGATTTGATACAAACATTGTGGTTCACCGTCTCCCCACAAGAGAAGACTGTCCACCAGTTAAAGAAAAGGTCTGCCGCATGAGACCTGACATGTCCAAAAAGATCAAAGCAGAAGTTATGAAGCAATTCAATGCTGGATTTCTGGCTGTTACTTCCTATCCACAATGGGTTTCTAACATTGTTCCCGTGCCTAAGAAGGACGGCAAAGTCAGAATATGCATGGATTATAGAGACTTAAACAGGGCCAGCCCTAAAGATGACTTCCCACTTCCGCACATTGACATCTTGGTTGACAACACAACTCAACACAAAGTATTTTCTTTCATGGATGGATTCTCAGGCTATAACCAGATCAAAATGGCACCTGAGGACATGGAGAAAACTACTTTTGTTACACAGTGGAGTACGTTCTGCTACAAAGTGATGCCATTCAGACTAAAGAATGCCGGGGCAACCTATCAACGTGCCATGGTAGCTTTGTTTCATGACATGATACATCATGAGATAGAGGTCTACGTAGATGACATGATAGCCCGATCACAAACGGAAGAAGAACACCTTGATCACTTGCAAAAGCTATTTGTCAGGTTGAAGGAGTACAAGCTCAGTCTGGACCCAAACAAGTGTACATTCGGAGTCCGGTCCGGTAAACTCTTAGGTTTCATTGTCAGCAACAAAGGCATCGAAGTTGATCCTGCCAAAGTCAAAGCTATACAAGAAATGCCTGCTCCTCGCACTGAGAAGGAGGTCAGAGGTTTCTTGGGACGCCTAAACTACATTGCAAGATTCATTTCTCACCTAACATCTACCCGTGAACCAATCTTCAAGTTGTTAAAGAAAGATCAGGTAGTTAAATGGAATGATGACTGTCAAATTGCTTTCGATAAAATCAAGGAGTATTTAGTAGAACCTCCTATCTTGATGCCACCCATCGAAGGAAGGCCGCTAATCATGTATCTGACCGTCCTAGAGAATTCAATGGGGTGCGTACTGGGCCAACGTGACGAGTCTGGCCGAAAATAGCATGCCATTTATTACCTTAGCAAAAAGTTTACCGACTGTGAGACCCGATACTCACTGCTCGAGAAAACTTGTTGTGCTTTAGTATGGGCTGCTCGCCGGCTAAGGCAGTATATGTTGACTCATACCACTTTGATGATATCTAAGATGGATCCGATCAAGTACATCTTTGAAAAGCCTGCTTTGTCTGGAAGAATAGCTAGATGGCAGATGATCCTAACGGAATACGACATACAGTACACGACCCAAAAATCAATAAAGGGGAGTGTGCTAGCTGACCATCTGGTTCATCAAGCTGTCGAAGATTACCAATCCATGAAGTTCGACTTCCCCGACGAAGACATCATGACACTGGATAACATTGAAGAGAACATACCATATGACGGACCTGAACAAGGATCCCGATGGACCCTGTACTTTGATGGGGCCTCCAATGCACTTGGCAACGGTATCTGGGCGATACTCATTTCCCCAGAAGGTTGCCATACACCTTTCACCGCCAGACTTTGCTTCAACTGTACGAACAACATGGCAGAATATGAAGCTTGCATCTTTGGACTCAAGGCTGCCACAGACTTGGGAATCAAATCCTTAGATGTGTTTGGGGACTCAGCTTTGGTCATCAGTCAGATCAAAGGGGAGTGGGATACTAAACATCCAAACCTCATCCCTTACAAAGAACATGTCTTGACATTGTTACCACATTTCGAGCAGATTACCTTTGAGCACTTCCCGCAAGAAGAAAATCAGCTAGCGGATGCTCTAGCTACAATGTCATCCATGTTTAAACTTAACTGGGATAATGAGGCTCCCCAAATCACCATTGAACGGATGGACGAACCTGCACATTGTCACGAGATTAATACCGAAGAAGTAGTGGACCAGCCATGGTTTCATGAAGTCAAAAGGTATCTCGAGGCTCAGGAATACCCTGAAGGAGCTTCAGTCAACGAAAAAAAGTTCTTAAGGAGGTTCTCAGTAAAGTTCTTCTTGAGTAATGGCATCCTATACAAGCGCAACCATAATTCTGTTCTGCTCCGTTGTGTGGACAAAGCTGAAGCTGAAAGGATTATGGCTGAATTGCATGAAGGTACCTTCGGCACTCACTCTAGCGGGCATACGATGGCTAAGAAGATTCTACGGGCAGGCTATTACTGGTCTACCATGGAAGTTGACTGCTATCAACATTCCCGCACATGCCACAAATGTAAAATCTATGCAGATAAGGTGCACGTTGTAACACCCCTTCTAATAAACCCTGAATTAAACGATATAATTAAAATCAGAGAAAATAAAATTTGCACAGAAGGAGTGTCACAATATCAATTCACATATTCAAGAAAAACGGACATGACATATTCGTCACTTTAATCATTTAATCACATAATACATTCATGGCATATACTTCTTTTTCGTGCAAACGCAACGGAATCATAATAACTTCATCTCCAAAAGGAGGAATCAAAATATAAAATTCAAGGCATTAAGCCATACGGTTCATACACCAAACATGTTATCAAGTCATAATACACATACATCAATATATAATCAAAACAATGGATTATATACAAGTATAATCCATCTAAAAAATATACGAGTTCGAATGCGGACACCTAACCCCCAAGTGTTACAACCAGAGCATCGACTCGATAAACCAAAATAAAACGGATTACAATCCAAATGCATCCGCTAAGCTAGTGCCTCGCACTACCGTCTTCGGTACCTGAACAATGCCGAAGCAAGCATTTTCCAACAGAAGGGTAAGAATTCCAACAAACATAAGGTATGTAATTTAAAGCAAATGAAAGGAATTAAATAAAGGAATCTTACTCTTTTTCCAACTCTTACATAAACTACATAAGATATTCATTTAATCAAATTCTCATATTCAACAAATCAAAGTAAACAAACACAATCCATTTCATTTACCAATTAGCACATAATGCATAATATTCAACGACACATAAACTCAATAAAACGTGTACGTGCGACTCGACACAACGACACGACTCATGCATGTGGTACCAATCATCTATTATCCTTCGGACTTGCCGATGTCTATCCCTCAGACGGATAATCACAAAAGCCCATTCCCTAAGCTTTCAAACCCCCACTCTGAGTTTGAGACGAGCCACTAGCCTCCACGAGACTAACAGACATCGCCTCTTGACACGACTTATGATGCGGTGTGCAATTCAATCAACAACAATATGCAAATCGAGGCATCCCTCTATCTCAATTACAAACATACATCACCATAATTCAACCCTATGGATTAATCTCACAATATTGCACAACAAACATCATTTATTTCATTTTCAACAATTATCCCACAATACCAAAATATTCATAAACCAAACACATCATTTCCGGAATCGGCAATTAACCAACTATCTCGAATATTCAACACATCTACAATTTAATTCATCTCCGGTCGTACTCAAAATATTAAGTTTTACCAATTAATCGTAACCGGTTATATTAATTAATCACACTATTAATTATAATATATATTAATGTATTAATTAAATAATTAATATAACATAATATTTATAAATTGAACAATGTCATTTTCGGAATCGGCATTTCACAACACATTTCAAATCTACCACATATCTACGATTTAATTAATCTCCAGTCAAAACCAAAATATCAAGTTTCATTGATAAACCGTAACCGATTATATAATTAATCACACTATTAATTATAATATATATATATATATATATATATATATATATATATATATATATATATATATATATATATATATATATATATATATATATATATATATATATATATATATATATATATATATATATATATATTATAAACTATTTGTAAATATATAATATATATTATTTATAAACTACACAGTATGTTGTTAAACATACGTAACACACCCACCCCAAAAAACCCTCCCCCACACCACCCCCACGTGGCCCCCACCCCCCAAGTGCCCACACCACCCCCACGTAGCCCCCACCCCCCAAGTGCCCCTCCCCCCTTCTTATCCATTTTCATAAAACTTGTTTTTTTTTATTTTTTAAACAGTATCAAAAATTTAATTTTTTTAAATCGAAAAAATCGAAATCAAATGCAAAAAAAAATACACTAGATGTTTAGGGAAAGTCCAACCCTTACCGATTAGTTCCCGGAACGATCTTTTTCGGTTGATTTTCCAGAAATTTCTTCCTCTCCTCTTCAACCCTATTTTTCCCTTTTTCTTCACTTCTTCTTCTCTACTTCTCTCTTTCTTACTTTCTGATATCTTTTCTTTTCTATCTAACTACCTATTATATAATATATAAAAAAACTAACTTATTTTATTATATTACTTACTTATTATATTATATAAAACTAACCTACATAACATATAAATTTATATACTTTACTACTCTAACTTAACATAACTTATATATATATAATAAAACTAACATTTTATTAAATTAATTTAATATAATTAAATAACATTAATTTATTAGTTTATAATAAATCAATTAATACTAATATAAATCCATCCTCACAAATAAATCAAATAATACATATAATAAAATATTCACACACTAAATATAATATTATCGTACAAAAATAATTATTTTTTGGTAAAACAAATAAACCTAATTAATCACATATCGGACCAAATTATCGATTAAATAATTATCATTTTATTCAAAATAAACATCAACCGGTTATTTTTAAAAAATAATAATATAAATAATATTAATTAAAACGGGGTGTTACAACTCTCCCCCACTTAAAAGATTTTCGGCCTCGAAAATTACCTCTAAACGAACAACTCGGGATATGAATCCCGCATCCGGCTTTCAAGCTCCCAAGTTATGTTTCCATTAGCCGTACCACCCCACACCACCTTAACCAAAGAAATATCTTTTCCTCTAAGTTGCTTCACTTTCCGATCTTCAATTCTTGTCGGCAAGGTCTCAACGGTTAAGTCTTCTCTAACTTCCACATCGTCCACTTGCACCACATGTGACGGATCCGCAATATACTTTCGCAATTGCGACACATGAAACACATCATGTAAATTGGAAAGTGATGGTGGTAATGAAATCCTATATGCCATATTACCAATCCTTTCCGAAATCTGATACAGACCAATAAATCGAGGTGTCAACTTCCGCGATTTAAGAGCCCGACCAACACCCGTTGTAGGATTCACTCTCAAAAACACATGGTCATCCTTCTTGAACTCAAGAGGCTTCCTCCTCTTATCATGGTAGCTCTTTTGGCGACTTTGTGAAATTTGCATCTTCTCTCTAACAAACTTAATCTTATCCGTAGTTTGTTGCACAATTTCTGGTCCAACCACCACACTTTCTCCCGACTCGTACCAACATAAAGGTGTTCGACAACGCCTTCCATACAACGCTTCAAAAGGAGCCATACCTATGCTAGAATGAAAACTGTTCTTATAGGTAAACTCAATCAAAGGCAAGTAACTTTCCCAAGAACCTCCTTGTTCTAACACACAAGCACGCAAAAGATCTTCGAGTGATTGAATGGTCCTCTCCGTTTGACCATCCGTTTGTGGATGATAAGCGGAACTCAAACGTAACTTAGTACCCAAAGCTCATTGCAAACCTCCCAAAATCTAGATGTGAACCGCGGGTCTCTATCCGAAATAATGCACGTCGAAATACCATGCAAACATACAATCCGCTCCACATACAACTTCGCAAGCTTCTCCATCGAGTAATCCATTCTAATTGGAATAAAGTGAGCAGATTTTGTCAATCTATCCACTATAACCCAAATAGCCTCATAGTTACTCGGGGTCCTCGGCAAACCCGAAACAAAATCCATCGAGATACTGTCCCACTTCCATTCCGGTATAGACAGAGGTTGTAACAAACCGGAAGGCTTTTGATGCTCTATCTTGGACTTTTGACATACCAAACACGAATACACAAATTCCGCAATTTCCTTTTTCATACTCGGCCACCAAAATAACTTTCTCAAATCTTGATACATCTTTGTGGCACCGGGATGAATGCTCAACCCACTTCGGTGTCCTTCCTCAAGGATCCTCTTTTTCACATCGCTCATATCGGGAACACAAACTCTATCACGACATCTCAACACGCCGTTCTCATCAATTCTAAACTCTCCTCCTTGACCTTGGTTAACTAAAGTCAATTTGTCAACCAAAACCAAGTCCTCTTTTTGTCCTTCTCTTATCTCATCCAATATTCCACTTGTAATCTTCAACATACCAAGTTTCACACCAAAGTATGTTTCTTCACAAACCAAACTCAAGTCGCGAAACTGTTCAAGTAATTCCCACTCTTTAACCATTAGCATAGACATATGCAATGATTTTCTACTCAATGCATCGGCAACCACGTTCGCCTTTCCAGGATGGTAATTCAAACTAAAATCATAATCTTTCAAGAACTCTAACCATCTCCTCTGCCTCATATTCAACTCTTTCTGATCAAACAAATATTTCAAACTCTTATGATCACTGAAAACGTCGAATCTCGATCCAAACAAGTAATGTCTCCAAATTTTCAACATAAAAACAACAGCTGCCAACTCCAAGTCATGAGTCGGATAATTCCTCCCGTGTACCTTAAGTTGCCTCGAAGCATAGTGTGATACGGTGGGAGAACTGACTATGTGTTTTGCGTTCGTATTCGCACTTGTGCGGTTGAGCAAGAGTCGCCACCGACTTTTTATTTTATCCTAAAGGAAAGGTTAAAAAAGCACAGCAAAAACCTTTTGAGATATTTCGTGGGTTCGGGGGGTAGATTATGAAAAGGGAAGGTATTAGCACCCTTTTCATCCATGGTTATCCATGGGCTCTTAGTTACTTGGTTTTTTAGATCACTTGCCTTGTTTTTCGATTGCTTGAAAATGGTGTGTGTGTGGGTGCTTTTTGAAAATGTTTTGGAAAAAGATGCCTTGTCTTAGGCAACTAATGTATTTGACTCGTGATTGAGTGTTTTACAAAAGTGTGGATCTTTTCGAAAAGAGGTTTTCAAATGTTTTTGAGAGTTTGTTTGAAAGTGTTGTGGATTGTGGTTTTTGAAAAGAAGGCAAGTGTTTTTGCAAATTGATCTCAAGTAACTAAGAGTTTTGTCTACCCTATTATACTCAAAGGTTTTTGTCATGTTTTAACCCCTTTTAACAATTTTGTTCCACCATTGAGATTGGTGGACAATCTTGCGTTTAGGAAGTTTATTCGGGACGGGCGCGGGTCATCGTATGGACCATGAATGCAATGATGCCAAGTGTCTTTGGCAATTTGTTTTGAAGGGACTATGATCATTCCGTTTAGGCAACACTTTGAGGGACTTATGATCATTTGATTTTGTTTTGCCAAAGATACTCGACGTGCAAGCATGGCCCATTTTGGAAGGCAACATGTGGGATTACCCTAGAGGGTGCAAGTGTGATTGTGTATTGATTACATGTATCTGTCTTGTATTAGGTTATCTAGCGTTTGATTTTATGTACATACAAACCCTAGGTCTAACCATGGTATAATTGAAAGCGATAAATTGCGGAAATATAAAATCTACGCTATTACAGAATAGTGTCCGGGAGTGGGGGTATAAATGTACAAAAGGGGATGAGACTTATAGTATCCAATAAGTTACAACCAAATCGAATTCGCAATCAAATGTAAATATCGAATATACAGATATAAGATAAACATGTATAGGGGCAAAATGAATGGATTTGCATTGTGTAAGTGTAAGTGTAAGTGTGAGATGTATATGAATATGTGTAATTATTTACAAGCGCGATAATGTGAAATTGAAGCGTATTAGGGTTTTACCTAGAGAAATGTATTTTAATGAATCTGTGATTTTTATCTTTAATTATGTACAAAAAAGAAAATGTTTTAATCAAATGTTTGTGAATTTTAATATTAGGGAAAAAATGTATTTATATTATTATGTACAAAAAGTATTAAATGTCCAAAATTAAATTATGTATGTTTAAAAAAGGTATTTTTAAATTGTTATGTACAAATATGTATGTTAATTAAAAGAAAAAGAAGTATTTTCAATTCTTAATTATATGATAAAAAATGTATAATATGTACAAATATATCTTTAGTTAAAAGAACAACAAAAAAAGTCATTTTAATTTTAAGTATATGATATAAAAGTGTTTATTATTTATATGATTTTGTGATAAAAAGAGTTTGTATAATATAAAGAAAATTGGTTAGTATTAATGTTAATGTGTTTTTTTTGTTAAAGAAAGGGGAAGCAATTCAATGGGCTTAGGCGCAGAGTGGGCAAGGCCCAAGTTGAAAACAAATTAGGGTTTCAAGCTTTCTTGGTCAGTTGGTAACGCATAGGGTTTGGGACGGCGCCGTTCACTGAGGTTCATCGTTCTTCTTCTCTTTCTAGTGATTTCGAGCGTCCATCATGAGCTTCTTGCCTCAGCCACCGGCAATCTCTGTTTCCCCTTCCCTCCAGCGATAGTGTTGAGGCGACAGAACTTGGTAATCGCTTTGATTCGTTAGGGTTTGTTTTAGTTCTTGCATATTTTGTGATTTTCTGCGTATTATTAATTAACTGTTTGGGTTTGACTTCTCATGTTGTGCGTTATTGATTTTTTATTGGAGGTACATGAGGAGGGAAAAGAGGCGTCTTACCTCTACTGGAGAAGGGAAGGAAGGAGATGAAGGTGCCTGGGAGGCTTTGATGGTGAAGAGGGAAGAAACGTGATGCTGATGAACTTGATGTCCCCAGTATTTCTGTATTAACCCTCTTGCTTAGGTTTTATGATGCTCCTTAGGGTTTTGATGATGATTTGTGCTGAGAACCCTTCTTGAAACAATTCACTTCTTTATCTCTTCTTTCCTACTGTGTACACGTTACCTTTGATACTTTGCCTTGAATATGCTTCTTTCTTCTTCTTCTTGAACACTGTATACTTGTTGCTTTTGACGCTTCTCTTCTCCTTCTGTCCCTTTTGCCACTATACGCTTGTTTACGTTGCCCTGTGATGATCCCAGAGGTCTGAGGGCCTTGTACGTGCACTTCTGGATGCCTTGAATGTTATTCTGTGTTACCTTGAACTTGCCTCTCTTCTTCTGGAATGCTGTATACTTGTTTGTGTTACCCAGTGATGTTTTACTGAGGGCTTAGGCTTGAGATGCTATGGCTTTGAGTTTGATAGGCATGGTGCTGGTATGAGGTTTTTGGTTGGTTGTGTGTGAACTTGAGCAGGCTCAAAGGTTGAGGAATTGATTTTGTGAGGTTTGGCCTTGGGTTTGAACTTGCTTTTTGATGTTTTAGGCCAGGATAATGCAGGTTTTTATGTGTGTAGTTTATGTTGAGGCAGGGTTGTGTTATTTCAGGTTATGGTTGGTATTGGCTTTGACAGGTTAATGGTTGGCTTTGAGTTATGTATCAGCTTGCAGGTTTTGATGAAGGGTTCTGGTTACAGGTTGATGGTTCTTTAAGGCATAGTTACAGTTTTTTGGTGGTTAAGGCTTGACAGGATGCTATGGTTTGACAGGGACTTTGGTAGTTTTGTTTATGTGTTTGTGAGGTTATGACAGTAAGTCTTGGGCTTTGCAGATTATTGTTGTTTGATGGTATAAGCTTTGACAGGTTAATGGTTATGGTTCAACAGGATTCTACTTGGGTTCAGGCTTGAACTTACAGTAGGTTATGTTGTTGGACAGTATGGTGGTTCTGTTGAGGCTTGGCCATTTTTTTGAGTTTGTGTCTTTGTAAGGATGATGCAGGTTCTGAGTTTTGGTATATCTTTTTCTCTCCTCTTTGAACTGTGTTATATCGGCCTTGTTTTATCAGTTTGCAGGTTATATATTTGTGATGTTGGTGCTTTTGGCTCAATCAGGTTTTTTTACTCAGTATATTTTCTTGTGTTCTTTTGTCCTCTTTCTCTTGGTCTTTGGCGCCTAATACTTATTCAAACCTTGGTCTTTTCTTGATCCAAGTTGCTGGTTAATTTTTTCAAAGTTTCTTGGCACTTTTCTATTTTTGGTAATTGCCTATGCTGTGTACTTCTGCCCAGTTTTGAGTGATGCTGAATTGATGCTTCTTTTGGATTATATCTTTTCTTGTTATGTTTGCCTGTCCTGCCTCAGCCTACAAAACCTGCATATGCTTACTTTATCTCTCTTCTCTTGACTCTATAGTACAGCAGGACATTTAAATATGATTTATTCTGTACTTTGTTCTGAAGGGGCCCTTTGGGAAATGATGATTAAGTTGCTTGCATAACATATTTTTCTCTGCATCTTTTTCTTTCTTTTGACAGCTTTGATACTTTGTCTTTTCCTTGATATCTTGGCCGAAACCTCTCTTTGGTAGCCTTGAGTAGCTTTGGCATTTGACAGCAAACTGTACTTTTGATATCTTTGAGTAGACTTTGGCATTTGATAGGAAATGGGAATTGGATTTTTCAGTTTGACTTGGATTTGAACTATGCAGTTTGGACTTTGGATTTTATGCATTTTGCATTCATGAATAAAAAATGAAATTCTTCCCTCTTTGTGAACCGGGAAAAATCCCGTGATTTGCAGAGAGGGTTAACTGATCCCAGTCAGTGGCCCCTAATGATGAGCAAATTTTATCAGTCTTCTTTAATTCAAATGCTTTCTGACTTTCTTCTTCTTTTTGCAGATAAAAAAATGGAGCACCGGAGCGAAGTGAAGAATGAAGAATATTAGAAATAGGATAGAATTTTATTTTCAATTTAATTTTTGTACACTATCATTATTTTAAATACTTTGTAATAAATACTCGTATCCAAATAATAACAATTGTAACAACTATTAAATATGAAATAAAGATTCCATTTAATTCTTTTCAATTCCTCTTATTTACTTGTTATTTATAATTCCTTAAATTAAATAAAATGAAAGTTTAAATTTCAAATATTTAATTCTTAGAACCATAAATAATCAACTAAACAATTGTTGATCAAAAATAAATGAATTCGACGTTTCCAACATTCAAAGCAACGCGCAGTCGAACACAAAAAACTGATCAGACGCGATCCTCTTTTTCACTGATTCTTTTGCCAAGCACTGTAATTCCACACTGCACACAACCTTTTTGATTGGTGAATTCAAACCAACTGCCTCCTTTACTGATTAAATCAAGATAATGCGAATTTTAACCCGAATCTCGGAATAAACTGCAAAGTGCTGTAGAATTTAAATTCTTCTGAGAATATGCCCATAAAAACTTTAACTCCTGATTAAATGCCAAATAACGCTCGCCTGATCAAAATTGAACCAAAAATCATCCAAACCCTAAGCCAACTGTGAAACAATCCAGAGTCCTAAAAATCAGTAAAAACCCTAATTTTGCTTGACTGTCAAGAAAAGTCCGTTTGTCCGATTCTTGAGCCAGTTTGAAAAATCAGGAAATGTCTGAAGCTGAGATTGCTTGGGGAAAAATGCGAGGGCAAATTTTAGGGTACAACAGTTGCCCCTGTTCAATCTTCTTAGACCTGAAGAGTTAGATTGGCAAGTTTGCCTTTCGCGACTTGAAGGTAAAAGAAGATTGGACACTAGAGTGCCCGGAAATTTGCACTCGCATGTTGAAGTATCAGCAATGTGATGTCGGGAATGGGCTTATAGATGCCATTTGGAAGTGTTGATCGCATAAGAGATTCCTTAACGAGAACTTGTGTATTTTGAGAAAGGAAGATGTTTTCCTGGCTTGTTACAGGTATTTGATCTTCAATCTCCTGATGTAGATATGCCCTGGCTAGATACAGGAATCGAATCTGGAAATATGATAGTTGATAGATATGCCCTGGCTGGATACAGGAGTCGAATCTTCAAACTCTTCAGACATGCCCTGGCTAGATACAGGAATCGAATCTGGAAATGTGATGGTTGATAGATATGCCCTGGCTGGATACAGGAGTCGAATCTTCAAACTCTTCAGACATGCCCTGGCTAGATACAGGAATCGAATCTGGAAATGTGATAGTTGATAGATATGCCCTGGCTGGATACAGGAGTCGAATCTTCAAACCTTTCAGACATGCCCTGGCTAGATACAGGAATCGAATCTGGAAATGTGATGGTTGATAGATATGCCCTGGCTGGATACATGAGTCGAATCTTCAAACTCTTCAGACATGCCCTGGCTAGATACAGGAATCGAATCTGGAAATGTGATAGTTGATAGATATGCCCTGGCTGGATACAGGAGTCAAATCTTCAAACTCTTCAGACATGTCCTGGCTAGATACAGGAATCGAATCTGGAAATGTGATAGTTGATAGATATGCCCTGGCTGGATACAGGAGTCGAATCTTCAAACTCTTCAGACATGCCCTGGCTAGATACAAGAATCGAATCTGGAAATGTGATAGTTGATAGATATGCCCTGGCTGGATACAGGAGTCGAATCTTCAAACCTTTCAGACATGCCCTGGCTAGATACAGGAATCAAATCTGGAAATGTGATGGTTGATAGATATGCCCTGGCTGGATACAGGAGTCGAATCTTCAAACCTTTCAGACATGCCCTGGCTAGATACAGGAATCGAATCTGGAAATGTGATGGTTGATAGATATGCCCTGGCTGGATACAGGAGTCGAATCTTCAAACCTTTCAGACATGCCCTGGCTAGATACAGGAATCGAATCTCGAAACTGATCACTCTCAGATGTGCCCTGGCTAGATACAGGTATCAGATCTGGAATTGTGACAGTTGAGGGTAATTGTCTTTGGGATTGTCCTTTACCCTGAAAAGGCAAAACATAAGTTGTATGTAATGTCATGATGTATGATATGCATGGTGTCATGATGTTTAACATGAGATAGTGTTGTACACGCTTTATCATGTATGTAAACAAGATGCACGAAAATGTGAAATGTTTATGCATGTAATTTCGTCTTAGGAAAATAAATCCTCGACGACCGGCCAGGGAGTTGCTCTGTGGAAGAGATATTTGGCCGAGGTTTGATGAGAGGCCTGTTGAGGACTTTAATGATGGACTCCGCTGGGGATAGGGAGAATTTTGCCGAGGGCGATCTCCTGTGGTTTTTTAGCTTAGGATGACCCAGTTATAAGTCCTTGAGAGGAAATAACTCTGAATAAAGACTCGGGAGGGACGTCCGTACTTTGCAGGGGATAAGCTTTCTGCCGGGGAAATGGATTCCACTTTCTTGAGGAACCTTTTGGATTGGACTCTCCTGGGGAAATAGGGCATCCATTGTAAGGCTGATGTAATGCTGAAACTTTATCTTACTCCGTGGGGAATTGAGATAACCTGGTCACATTCTTCAGTTGAACCCATCTTGGTACCTCGGCGGACAAGGCGACCAGACTGCATTAGACAACTCCACATTGCCCCGGTTTCCGATGTCACCTGTAATTAATCTTTCGTTTCATGGTGTAAATATCTATGAATCAGCAATTTAATGTCAAATGCATATATCAAAAATGAACATTGGACGTTCTTCGCAAGACAAAACAGAAAAAAGAAAAGAACAATGGCGATTTGCATGGACAAGTGAATTTGTATTGATTTGAATTTTGCCTGTGAATAGGCGTTTTTGTACAAGAGGATAACATCCTAGTAAGAGAATGCCGCCAAATAACATAGAGTTAACAATTTGAAAAAAAAAGGAAATCAAAACATCTATGTGAACGATCCCACTGGGTTCCAACTCGGCTATCGCCTTTATGTCTTCGAATGTCTCATCGCTTTGCTACCTAGTTGAAGATGAAGCTGATTGGCCGATGCCGAATTCCGGATGCGAAGTGATCCCATGAGACATAGTGTTACGCTCTTATCCCTAACTTTTGCCTGGACCGCCCTTTCGGGTTTTCAGTCCACCGGGATACCCATTTTTGCCCAAGCCGCCTTTTCTGGTTTTCGACTTGCCGGGTGTACAGGTTTTTATTCATTTCATCCCTTATTTTTGCCCGAACCCTTTTGGTTCGCCGGGAAGCCCTAATTTTTGCCTAGGTATGTCAACCTAGCGGGTCTTTTATTTATGCATAGTATTTTTTCACTATGTCTGCATTGGCGGGGTGAGGAAGGTCGTCACCATCCATGGTGGTTAGGATCATGGCTCCTCCTGAGAACACACGTTTAACCATAAATGGCCCTTCGTATGTAGGGGTCCATTTACCCCGGGGATCACTTTGAGGAAGGATGATGCGTTTGATTACCAGGTCCCCAACTTGATACTCTTGCGGTCTGAATTTCTTGTTAAATGCCCTGATCATCCGTTTTTGATACGTTTGACCATGACAGATAGCAGTGAGCCTCTTTTCGTCAATCAGATTTAATTGATCAAGTCGAGTCTGGATCCAGTCATCTTCACTCAAGTCTGCATCCTTCATAATCCGGAGAGAGGGTATCTGGACTTCAATTGGCAAGACTGCCTCCATGCCATAGACCAAGGAGAAGGGAGTTGCCCCGGTTGACGTCCTTGCTGAGGTACGGTACCCATGAAGAGCGAACGGTAACATCTTGTTCCAATCTTTATAGGTCACTGTCATCTTCTGCACAATTTTCTTGATATTTTTATTGGCTGCCTCTACAGCCCCATTCATTCTCGGCCGGTAGGGAGAAGAATTGTGGTGCTGTATCTTGAATTGTTCACAGAGTTCAGTGATCATCGAATTATTGAGATTGGTACCATTGTCCGTAATGATTCTTTCCGGGATGCCGTACCGACAGATCAAATTATGCCGGATGAAACGTGCCACGACGCTCTTGGTTACCGTGGCGTAAGAAGCTGCCTCAACCCACTTCGTGAAATAATCGATCGCCACCAAGATGAAGCGATGTCCATTGGATGCCTTCGGTCGGATCTCACCGATCATATTGATGCCCCACATTGCAAAAGGCCAAGGTGCCGTCAGGACATTCAAAGGAACCAGAGGGATATGCACCTTGTCAGCATAGATCTGGCATTTATGACAAGTTCGGGAGTGTTGGTAACAATCAGCTTCCATTGTGGACCAGAAATATCCTGCCCGAAGGATTTTCTTAGCCATAGTATGTCCACTGGAATGTGTTCCAAATGTGCCTTCATGTAATTCTATCATAATTTTCTCTGCTTCAGCCTTATCCACACAACGTAGCAGAGTTGAATCATGATTCCGCTTGTAGAGAATGCCATTGCTGAGGAAGAATTTTGCGGCAAACCTCCTCATGAACTTCTTATCATTGACAGACGCACCTTCAGGGTATTCCTAAGCTTCCAAGTACCTCTTCACCTCATGATACCAGGGTTTTTCAATCACCTTCTCAGCCTCGAGCTCGCAGCAATATGCCGGTTCATCCAACTTCCAGATAATGATTCGGGGAGCCTCATTGTCCCATTTAACTTTGAACATTGAAGACATCGTAGCTAGGGCGTCTGCTAGCTGATTCTCCTCTCTGGGGAAGTGTTCGAAAGTTATCTCTTCAAAGTGGGGAAGCAAGGTCGACACATACTCCTTGTAAGGAATAAGATTCGGGTGTTTCGTATCCCACTCGCCTTTGATCTGATTGATCACGAGAGCGGAATCTCCGAGGACACTTAGAAATTTGATCCTTAAGTCGATTGCAGCTTGTAGACCCATGATACATGCCTCATATTCCGCCATATTGTTGGTGCAGCTGAAACATAACCGGACAGTGAGGAGAGTATGAGTTCCTTTGGGAGATATGATTACAGCGCCGACGCCGTTACCCAAAGCATTGGAGGCTCCATCAAAATGCATAGACCATCGGGATCCTTCCTCAGGTCCTTCATCCGGTCCAGGTACTTCACAGTCAGTTACCACCATGATGTCTTCGTCCGGAAAATCAAAGTTCGATGATTGGTAATTGTCCACAGGTTGGTGTGCCAAATGATCTGCCAGTACACTTCCCTTAATTGCTTTCTGAGTTGTATACTGGATGTCATATTCTGTCAAGATCATTTGCCATCTCGCTATTCTTCCAGACAGAGCGGGCTTTTCGAATATGTACTTGATAGGATCCATTTTTGAAATCAATAAAGTAGTGTGAGTCAGCATATACTGTCTCAGCCGGCGAGCAGCCCATACAAGAGCGCAGCAAGTTTTCTCAAGCAGTGAGTAACGAGACTCACAGTCGGTAAACTTTTTGCTCAAGTAATAAATAGCGTGCTCTTTTCGGCCAGACTCGTCATGCTGCCCCAGCACACACCCCATTGAATTGTCAAGTACTGTCAAGTATAGTATCAGAGGTCTTCCTTCCACTGGTGGCATAAGAATGGGTGGCTCTTGGAGATATTCCTTTATCTTTTCAAAGGCGGTCTGACATTCATCATTCCAGCGTACTACTTGATCTTTCTTCAGTAATTTGAAGATTGGCTCACAAGTAGCAGTCAGATGCGAGATGAATCGGGCAATGTAATTCAGTCGTCCTAGGAAACCTCTGACTTCTTTCTCTATTTTTGGAGTCGGCATCTCTTGTATGGCTTTTACCTTGGCAGGGTCCACCTGAATACCTTTATCACTTACAATGAAACCTAGCAATTTTCCGGATCTTACCCCAAAGGTGCATTTGTTGGGGTTCAGTCTCAGCTTGTACAACTTGAGTCGGTCAAATAACTTCCTCAGATGGTCAAGGTGCTCCTCCTCAGTTTGAGACCTTGCAATCATGTCATCAACGTATACCTCAATCTCATGATGGATCATATCATGAAATAAAGCAACCATGGCACGCTGATAGGTTGCCCCAGCATTTTTCAATCCGAATGGCATGACCTTATAACAGAAGGTGCCCCACTGAGTCACAAAGGTAGTCTTCTCCATATCTTCTGGAGCCATCTTGATTTGATTATACCCTGAAAAACCATCCATGAAGGAGAACACCTTGTGTTGAGCAGTATTGTCGACAAGAACGTCGATGCGGGGTAAGGGGAAGTCATCCTTGGGGCTGGCCCTGTTCAAGTCCCTATAGTCGACGCACATTCTGACTTTGCCGTCCTTCTTTGGTACCGGCACCACGTTGGCAACCCACTGAGGGTAAGAAGTCACTGCAAGGAACCCAGCATCAAACTGTTTCATAACCTCGGCCTTGATCTTTTCAGACATCTCTGGTCGCATCCGTCGGACTTTTTGCTTTACCGGAGGGCAGTCTTCCTTGGTTGGCAGGTGATGAACTACAATGTCGGCATCCAAACTAGGCATATCTTCATAGGACCAAGCGAAAATCTCCATGTAATCCTGTAGCATCTGGATCAATCGTTGCTTCATGCTGAGCTCTAGATTGGCACCAATCTTGACCTCTTTCCTATCTGTCTCGGTACCCAGGTTAATCGTCTCCACCGGCTCTTCATGTGGTTGAATAGCTCTCTCCTCCTGGAGTAGCAGTCTTGCGAGTTCACCCGGAACTTCGCAATCATCTTCACCTTCGTCTTCGGCCAAGTTGATCGGATTTTCGAAGTCATAACTGGCGGTAGCAGAGCTGTTACCAGTGAGATCCAGGGTGGATTGAAACCTGTATAAGTGAGTATGTGTAAATATAGCTGTTTTGCAATATGTATAACACAGAAAGAAAAAGAGCGCAAGATTTGAAATGCAACAAACGTCCAATGTTTTGATTGATGATATATGAAAATGTCATACAAAAAGCCCTCACAAATGGAGCTACGATGCCCCGGGTAGGACACCGAGCCAACAAAGTTTTAACATATTGTTTGTTACAAATTTGGAAATCAAAAGAAATCAATTACTGCGTGACAAATGTGATAGGTGTAAAATCCTTTGCCGTCCAGTTGCTTGGTCCGTTGCTGGTAGTCGGGTAGATCCAACTGTCAAACTCTGCTTCCTCTACATCCTCCTCGATAGCATTCACCCTTGAGCTGGAGATAAACACCGGAGCCTTTCTGACCTTCTCCTTGCGCACAGCCCTCTGAGCCTCTGCAGTAAAGCCCAGCCCAAACTTGTCGTTCTTCTGAGTGAAGTCAGGAAGCTGACCCCAGTTTGCACAATCGCCTTTCTGAACCACAGCCCGGGCATCCCTTAGGGAAGCCATCTTCAAGGAAACATTCTCTTCGACTGTTGTTTCTGCTGCTGCTGAAATTGGATGTACCTCCTCGAAATGCTGAAAGGGGGTTTCAATAAAATCCCCGTCCATCTCAATGTATCTGAAGGAATTCAAATGGCTCACCATATACTCCTCTTCTCCTTGCACAGTGACGATCTTCCCTCTGACAGGGTACTTCAGCTTCTGGTGCAAGGTAGAGGTTACTGCCCCAGCTTTATGGATCCAAGGTCGACCCAGTAGACAAGAGTACGATGGACGTATATCCATCACATAAAACGTAGAGTCGAACACCTGAGAGCCCACACGAATAGGGATGTCAACCTCCCCATGAACCATCCTTTTTGAACCGTCAAAGGCCCTGACGATGATATTGCTGGGCTTCAGTTCCAGGCCTTCATAATCCAGACGGTCTAAAGCCTTTTTCGGTAGAACATTCAAGGAAGAACCAGTATCCACCAATACATGCGCCAGAGTAGTGCCCCTGCATTCGATAGAGACATGCAGGGCATCATTGTGGTCTCTTCCCTTTGCAGTCAGGTCAGCATCTAAAAAACCCAAGCCATTGTCTGCTGTCAGATTTGCTACGCAATCAGTGAACTGGACTGCAGATGTCTCCTGTGGCACATGGGCCGTCTTGAGAAATGAGATCAAGGCCTTAGCATGGGCCTCGGAGCATAGCAATAAGGAGAGCATGGAGATCTTGGAGGGTGTATGTCCCAGCTGCTCGACAACATTGAAATCACTTTTCTTTATTATTTTCAGGATCTCCTCCATTTCTTGTTGAGAGGCCTCAGCATTTATAGGTATTGGTGCCTCCATCCGGGCAGGCTCTTCTTCAATCCCTTTGCCCCGAGCATTTGATGACTCGGCAGCAGGGGAAACAACTTGGTCAGCAGTAGGAACATGTAAACTTGTAGGTGTTATAAGGAGGGGTCTTCGGGTAGCGGGCGGTGCAATGTCAGGCGAGAAGAGCCTGCCACTGCGGGTGACCTTGGCTGGACCAGTGATATCGCAGATACTGGCGCCAGCGTCGAATTCTTGTTTGATTCCATTTACATATACGTCTGCCCCATAATGCCAGGGGACAGCTTTATCAGATACGTAGGGGAGAGGCCCCAGAACAGTAATAACCACAGGTGCAACAGTCATGATTTGAACAGGCTTCTTCGGGAGAGCCTTGATTGGATTTTTGAAGATGGTAACCACAGAAACTTCTTTTACCGGAACCAACTGAACAACAGACTTCTTAAACAGAATCTCCTTGCTATCCATTAGGTTTTGAATGCCTAACTTCAACAAGGGACAACCAGATAGGGAAACAGCACAGAACAGGCAACCTTCACTGTAACCCGGAAATAAACCGGCCAGCAGTAGGTTCTTCTTGACAGTCAAAAGAGGGGTAACAACTTCATTTACCGAAACAGCATACAATTCTTCCTCAATGGCATTTACTTTATGCTGGGGCATAGGGGCAGTTACAACATTTAGTCTCTCCGGCGCTTCAAACTGAATTTCCTTTGCATCGATCAGATCTTGCACTTTGTTTCTCAAGGCCCAGCAATCATCAGTAGTGTGCCCGGGACTATCAGAATGATAAGCGCACCGGGCATTTGGGTTATACTTAGGAGACGTAGTGTTGACGACCTTAGGAGCTTCTTTGAGGGTCACCAGGTTGGTGGATAACAGTTGGGGTAAAATCTGAGATAAGGTCATATTTAGTCGAGTATACTGCCTCTTAGGCCTTTCGCTTCTTTGTTGATTGTACTGCTGAGGAGCAGCAACAGGTTTCGAGATGACCAAAGCATTGACGGCTTGGCGACTTTCTGGCCTGACTTGTCTTTTAGGACCATAGACGGCACTTGCTTCTTTCTTAAACGGCCTCTTCTCAGCGCTCGTGGAGACAACCTTTTGTATCTTGCCTGACTTGATGCCAGCTTCAATTCTCTCTCCCGTCAATATCAAATCTGTAAACCCAGCGGAGGAGTTACCAACCAAATGATTGAAAAACGGACCAGACAACGTCCCTAGAAACATATCAACTAGCTCCCGATCAGTCAATGGAGGCTGCACCCTGCCAGCCAAATCTCTCCATTTTTGAGCGTACTCTTTGAACCCTTCACCCGTTCCTAGAGACATACCCTGAAGTTGGGTACGCGTAGGAGCGAGATCAGAATTGTATTGGTATTGTCTGTAGAATGCGGTTGCCAAATCTTCCCAGTGTCGGATGCTAGTTCCATCCAATTGGTAGAACCATTCAAGCTGTGACCCCGAGAGATTATCTTGGAAGAAGTGAATCCAGAGGTTCTTATCTGCCGTGTAAGGTTGGATTTTCCTTACGTACGACCTCAGATGCAGCTTTGGACAGGAGACCCCATCATACTTGGCGAAGGCAGGCGCCTTAAACTTGTGTGGAATTACTACCCCAGAAGATAACCCCAGATCTCCGAAATCCAGTCCCGGCACATTCTAAATTTCCATGGCGCTCAAGCGGTCCTCCAATTGCTTGTATCTGTCAGCAGCAGGTGGGTATTGTTCGTCGTTATAGTCCGTCTCGTTGTCGGAGACTGCGGGACTAGGAGCTCCTCCCCCTTGGGGACTGTTTTTCTCAGCAGAAGAAGTAGTTGGATCAGCTTCATTATGGAGTGTGTTCCCAAATTTGCGTCCGATGTTGAACAACGCGGTCCTGTTTTTCTTCTTCTTCTTCAGGAGTAGCGTCTTCAACTCTTGCTGACCTTGGGCTAGGCTTAGGACCATCTCTTGAAACTGTGCATTTTGGGCCTGAAGGGCCTTGATTGCTTGCTCACTGGAGGAGTCTGGATTCATGATGACTGTTCAAAATAAATAGCGAAGGAGATTAAGCAACCTGTGAAATAGGGTACCTGCTATGCATATGGTGCAATGGAATGCGTATGTTCTATGTTTTCAAAGACAAACAAGATTTCAACTTTGTAGACAAAAAAAGGGAAACACACTTCATTAGATTAAAATTTTCAATTTGTTCAACAACTTGCCCTTAGGCATTACAGGAATGAAAAATACTGGAAAGGAAATAAACTATAAAGAGAAATATCCAAAGCCCATCAATGCTCCCATGGCCTCCTCTTTTCAGTGCTGATGTAGTTGTTCAGGACCCGCTCTTCCTCCAATTGCTTAGTCAGCCTCTGGATCTTCCGTTGCTGCTCGTTGAACTTCTCCCGATAGAAATCCCGTTCTTCCTTTAGTTGTGCCCAAGATCTCTTCATTGTGTCAAAATCAGTAGGTATTTGAGGAGGGAGGACAGTTGGAGGAACCCCATCTTCATCAGGAGATTCAAGAATGAGAGGTCTAACAGCTTCGTAGGGCATACCTAACCTTTGAGCACGGATGCGGACCCATTTGCAATAGGGCTTCAAAGGCAGAGAAGTCTTTGGTCCCAACTCATGTGGGTCGGCTTTGTGGATTCTGTCCCAAGCTCTAATGAATCCCTGGCGTAGTTTGTCACTGTCTGCCTGAAACTCAAAATGGAAATGAGGAACCAGCATTTCATGAGGCCCATCTCCTCTGGCTCTTCCAAACTGACGGAGAGCTAAGCATGGATTGTAAGAAATTCCTCCTTGGATACCGATCAACGGAACATTAGGGTATTCTCCGCAACGGTCAATAACAGCTACCTCATCCAAACCTCTGAGAGTCCAGGTGATGTCATTATCAGTGAGAGACATTAACCTCCGAGCCCAACCTTTTCCTTCTTCATTCTTCAGCACGAACTTAGGAAGGTGCGAAATAAACCACCTTACTAGCAAAGGAGCACAACACCACGGAGTTCCCCGTTTTCGAGCAGTACGAGCATAGAGTTCTTGTAGAATGTCACCCAAAAGAGTGGGTACCGGATTCCGAGACATGAAGATCCTTATGACATGGATACTGATAAAGGTGTCAGGGTTGGGAAACAATACCAGACCATAGATCAGAAGAGCCAGAACATCCTCGTACGCCTTGAAGTCCAAGTCATTCCAGAAATCATTAGCCTTGCCAACCAGAAATTTGACCAAAAAGCCCTTGATCCCATTTCTAGTTTCCCAGTTGGACAATACCTCTTCTTTGGTTAAGGGGAGAATTGAAGCAATCTCTTCAGGCCTAGGAGTCTTTTCCAAACCAGTGAATGGAGTTTGTTCCAAGACAGGGATCCCAAGCAAATAAGAAAATTCTTCCAGGGTAGGAACCAGCTGGAAGTCTTGAAAGGTGAAACAGTGATACAGAGGGTCATAAAACTGGGTCAGAACACTTATCAGTTGTTGGTCCCACTTTGCAGTGACCAAGCCAAGGAGAGAACCATGTCTGTTGATGAAAGAAGAAGTGTTTGGAATCCTTCCAACCAAATCCTTGAGTAACACTGGTGGTTGAACAAAGTTGAGCCGGACAGTATTCCTACGCACGGGCATCATGATGTCCTACAAAACAGAGCAAAGATGAAACCTTTTTTTGTCTTTGAAATGGGTTAGTCCTTTATACAGGATGCATGCAATGGTATGATGGCATGATGCTATGATGAAGCACACCACAAGTATTCACATAGGAAGATAAGGCACACAAGTCACACAAGACACCCTTAGGTTTCAGGCCAGCATGAGTTTCAGGTATTACCCTCTTTTGGTTTTGTTGGTTAAAACCTGTCCTATCAAAAGTAACCGGGTTCTAGAGGATCTCAAATCATTGGCTACCCTCAATCGGTCATAACTCCAGCATCGCAATCTTTTCTCGCGGCCAGAACCATCTCGAGAGTTTAGCCTCAATGAGTGTAGCATACTGCTACTGTCCTAATAACCAAGTTGGTCAAATTAGGGTTCTAAGGTTGGTTGGTGCTTAATGACCCCTTAGAAGACCTATATTCTCCCTGTTACAACACAAGGGATATAGGTACAGACTAAGATGCCACACCAACGTAGCCACTGCTTCACCCATGTCGGTCTACGCCGAATAGGTCACTCACAAATTATGCTACCTAAAAGGGTATTTCCCAGATCCGGGTTAGGATCTATGAAACTCCGATGCAAAGCCCACCAATGTAAAGCAAACAAAGCAATCAATTGAAAACAAAGGTGATCTAAACCCTAAGGTAACCCCACTTTTAGAATATTCCCCAGCAGAGTCGCCAGTTCTGTGATACGGTGGGAGAACTGACTATGTGTTTTGCGTTCGTATTCGCACTTGTGCGGTTGAGCAAGAGTCGCCACCGACTTTTTATTTTATCCTAAAGGAAAGGTTAAAAAAGCACAGCAAAAACCTTTTGAGATATTTCGTGGGTTCGGGGGGTAGATTATGAAAAGGGAAGGTATTAGCACCCTTTTCATCCATGGTTATCCATGGGCTCTTAGTTACTTGGTTTTTTAGATCACTTGCCTTGTTTTTCGATTGCTTGAAAATGGTGTGTGTGTGGGTGCTTTTTGAAAATGTTTTGGAAAAAGATGCCTTGTCTTAGGCAACTAATGTATTTGACTCGTGATTGAGTGTTTTACAAAAGTGTGGATCTTTTCGAAAAGAGGTTTTCAAATGTTTTTGAGAGTTTGTTTGAAAGTGTTGTGGATTGTGGTTTTTGAAAAGAAGGCAAGTGTTTTTGCAAATTGATCTCAAGTAACTAAGAGTTTTGTCTACCCTATTGTACTCAAAGGTTTTTGTCATGTTTTAACCCCTTTTAACAATTTTGTTCCACCATTGAGATTGGTGGACAATCTTGCGTTTAGGAAGTTTATTCGGGACGGGCGCGGGTCATCGTATGGACCATGAATGCAATGATGCCAAGTGTCTTTGGCAATTTGTTTTGAAGGGACTATGATCATTCCGTTTAGGCAACACTTTGAGGGACTTATGATCATTTGATTTTGTTTTGCCAAAGATACTCGACGTGCAAGCATGGCCCATTTTGGAAGGCAACATGTGGGATTACCCTAGAGGGTGCAAGTGTGATTGTGTATTGATTACATGTATCTGTCTTGTATTAGGTTATCTAGCGTTTGATTTTATGTACATACAAACCCTAGGTCTAACCATGGTATAATTGAAAGCGATAAATTGCGGAAATATAAAATCTACGCTATTACAGAATAGTGTCCGGGAGTGGGGGTATAAATGTACAAAAGGGGATGAGACTTATAGTATCCAATAAGTTACAACCAAATCGAATTCGCAATCAAATGTAAATATCGAATATACAGATATAAGATAAACATGTATAGGGGCAAAATGAATGGATTTGCATTGTGTAAGTGTAAGTGTAAGTGTGAGATGTATATGAATATGTGTAATTATTTACAAGCGCGATAATGTGAAATTGAAGCGTATTAGGGTTTTACCTAGAGAAATGTATTTTAATGAATCTGTGATTTTTATCTTTAATTATGTACAAAAAAGAAAATGTTTTAATCAAATGTTTGTGAATTTTAATATTAGGGAAAAAATGTATTTCTATTATTATGTACAAAAAGTATTAAATGTCCAAAATTAAATTATGTATGTTTAAAAAAGGTATTTTTAAATTGTTATGTACAAATATGTATGTTAATTAAAAGAAAAAGAAGTATTTTCAATTCTTAATTATATGATAAAAAATGTATAATATGTACAAATATATCTTTAGTTAAAAGAACAACAAAAAAAGTCATTTTAATTTTAAGTATATGATATAAAAGTGTTTATTATTTATATGATTTTGTGATAAAAAGAGTTTGTATAATATAAAGAAAATTGGTTAGTATTAATGTTAATGTGTTTTTTTTGTTAAAGAAAGGGGAAGCAATTCAATGGGCTTAGGCGCAGAGTGGGCAAGGCCCAAGTTGAAAACAAATTAGGGTTTCAAGCTTTCTTGGTCAGTTGGTAACGCATAGGGTTTGGGACGGCGCCGTTCACTGAGGTTCATCGTTCTTCTTCGCTTTCTAGTGATTTCGAGCGTCCATCATGAGCTTCTTGCCTCAGCCACCGGCAATCTCTGTTTCCCCTTCCCTCCAGCGATAGTGTTGAGGCGACAGAACTTGGTAATCGCTTTGATTCGTTAGGGTTTGTTTTAGTTCTTGCATATTTTGTGATTTTCTGCGTATTATTAATTAACTGTTTGGGTTTGACTTCTCATGTTGTGCGTTATTGATTTTTTATTGGAGGTACATGAGGAGGGAAAAGAGGCGTCTTACCTCTACTGGAGAAGGGAAGGAAGGAGATGAAGGTGCCTGGGAGGCTTTGATGGTGAAGAGGGAAGAAACGTGATGCTGATGAACTTGATGTCCCCGGTATTTCTGTATTAACCCTCTTGCTTAGGTTTTATGATGCTCCTTAGGGTTTTGATGATGATTTGTGCTGAGAACCCTTCTTGAAACAATTCACTTCTTTATCTCTTCTTTCCTACTGTGTACACGTTGCCTTTGATACTTTTCCTTGAATATGCTTCTTTCTTCTTCTTCTTGAACACTGTATACTTGTTGCTTTTGACGCTTCTCTTCTCCTTCTGTCCCTTTTGCCACTATACGCTTGTTTACGTTGCCCTGTGATGATCCCAGAGGTCTGAGGGCCTTGTACGTGCACTTCTGGATGCCTTGAATGTTATTCTGTGTTACCTTGAACTTGCCTCTCTTCTTCTGGAATGCTGTATACTTATTTGTGTTACCCAGTGATGTTTTACTGAGGGCTTAGGCTTGAGATGCTATGGCTTTGAGGTTGATAGGCATGGTGCTGGTATGAAGTTTTTGGTTGGTTGTGTGTGAACTTGAGCAGGCTCAAAGGTTGAGGAATTGATTTTGTGAGGTTTGGCCTTGGGTTTGAACTTGCTTTTTGATGTTTTAGGCCAGGATAATGCAGGTTTTTATGTGTGTAGTTTATGTTGAGGCAGGGTTGTGTTAT
Source organism: Vicia faba (assembly GCA_948472305.1). Classification (NCBI taxonomy): domain Eukaryota; kingdom Viridiplantae; phylum Streptophyta; class Magnoliopsida; order Fabales; family Fabaceae; genus Vicia; species Vicia faba. The sequence continues at coordinate 19,815,704 of OX451739.1, read as the reverse complement.
TTCAGGTTATGGTTGGTATTGGCTTTGACAGGTTAATGGTTGGCTTTGAGTTATGTATCAGCTTGCAGGTTTTGATGAAGGGTTCTGGTTACAGGTTGATGGTTCTTTAAGGCATAGTTACAGTTTTTTGGTGGTTAAGGCTTGACAGGATGCTATGGTTTGACAGGGACTTTGGTAGTTTTGTTTATGTGTTTGTGAGGTTATGACAGTAAGTCTTGGGCTTTGCAGATTATTGTTGTTTGATGGTATAAGCTTTGACAGGTTAATGGTTATGGTTCAGCAGGATTCTACTTGGGTTCAGGCTTGAACTTACAGTAGGTTATGTTGTTGGACAGTATGGTGGTTCTGTTGAGGCTTGGCCATTTTTTTGAGTTTGTGTCTTTGTAAGGATGATGCAGGTTCTGAGTTTTGGTATATCTTTTTCTCTCCTCTTTGAACTGTGTTATATCGGCCTTGTTTTATCAGTTTGCAGGTTATATATTTGTGATGTTGGTGCTTTTGGCTCAATCAGGTTTTTTTACTCAGTATATTTTCTTGTGTTCTTTTGTCCTCTTTCTCTTGGTCTTTGGCGCCTAATACTTATTCAAACCTTGGTCTTTTCTTGATCCAAGTTGCTGGTTAATTTTTTCAAAGTTTCTTGGCACTTTTCTATTTTTGGTAATTGCCTATGCTGTGTACTTCTGCCCAGTTTTGAGTGATGCTGAATTGATGCTTCTTTTGGATTATATCTTTTCTTGTTATGTTTGCCTGTCCTGCCTCAGCCTACAAAACCTGCATATGCTTACTTTATCTCTCTTCTCTAGACTCTATAGTACAGCAGGACATTTAAATATGATTTATTCTGTACTTTGTTCTGAAGGGGCCCTTTGGGAAATGATGATTAAGTTGCTTGCATAACATATTTTTCTCTGCATCTTTTTCTTTCTTTTGACAGCTTTGATACTTTGTCTTTTCCTTGATATCTTGGCCGAAACCTCTCTTTGGTAGCCTTGAGTAGCTTTGGCATTTGACAGCAAACTGTACTTTTGATATCTTTGAGTAGACTTTGGCATTTGATAGGAAATGGGAATTGGATTTTTCAGTTTGACTTGGATTTGAACTATGCAGTTTGGACTTTGGATTTTATGCATTTTGCATTCATGAATAAAAAATGAAATTCTTCCCTCTTTGTGAACCGGGAAAAATCCCGTGATTTGCAGAGAGGGTTAACTGATCCCAGTCAGTGGCCCCTAATGATGAGCAAATTTTATCAGTCTTCTTTAATTCAAATGCTTTCTGACTTTCTTCTTCTTTTTGCAGATAAAAAAAATGGAGCACCGGAGCGAAGTGAAGAATGAAGAATATTAGAAATAGGATAGAATTTTATTTTCAATTTAATTTTTGTACACTATCATTATTTTAAATACTTTGTAATAAATACTCGTATCCAAATAATAACAATTGTAACAACTATTAAATATGAAATAAAGATTCCATTTAATTCTTTTCAATTCCTCTTATTTACTTGTTATTTATAATTCCTTAAATTAAATAAAATGAAAGTTTAAATTTCAAATATTTAATTCTTAGAACCATAAATAATCAACTAAACAATTGTTGATCAAAAATAAATGAATTCGACGTTTCCAACATTCAAAGCAACGCGCAGTCGAACACAAAAAACTGATCAGACGCGATCCTCTTTTTCACTGATTCTTTTGCCAAGCACTGTAATTCCACACTGCACACATCCTTTTTGACTGGTGAATTCAAACCAACTGCCTCCTTTACTGATTAAATCAAGATAATGCGAATTTTAACCCGAATCTCGGAATAAACTGCAAAGTGCTGTAGAATTTAAATTCTTCTGAGAATATGCCCATAAAAACTTTAACTCCTGATTAAATGCCAAATAACGCTCGCCTGATCAAAATTGAACCAAAAATCATCCAAACCCTAAGCCAACTGTGAAACAATCCAGAGTCCTAAAAATCAGTAAAAACCCTAATTTTGCTTGACTGTCAAGAAAAGTCCGTTTGTCCGATTCTTGAGCCAGTTTGAAAAATCAGGAAATGTCTGAAGCTGAGATTGCTTGGGGAAAAATGCGAGGGCAAATTTTGGGGTACAACACATAGGCCACCACTTGTTCACTTTGCATCAACACACCACCTAACCCCATCAATGAAGCATCACAATACACTGTAAACGGTTCAGATGGATTAGGTAAAACCAACACATGAGCAGTAGTCAACCTTCGCTTAAGCTCTTGAAAGCTATCCTCACACTGAGTAGTCCACACAAACAATTTCCCTTTTCTCGTCAATTGTGTCAATGGTAAAGCCAACTTCGAAAAACCCTCAATGAACTTACGATAGTATCCGGCTAAACCAAGGAAACTTCGTATCTCAAACACAGATTTAGGAGATTCCCATTCAGACACAGCTTCTATCTTGGTCGGATCGACGACAATACCTCCACGAGATATCACATGTCCAAGAAAATTCACTTGCCTCAACCAGAACTCACACTTAGAAAGTTTAGCAAACAACTGATTCTCTTTCAAAATCGACAACACAATTCCTAAGTGCTCGGCATGCTCTTTCTCATTCTTCGAATAGATAAGAATGTCATCAATAAAGACCACCACAAACTTATCAAGGAACTCATGAAAGATTCTGTTCATGTACTCCATAAACACACCAGGTGCGTTCGTAACACCAAAAGGCATCACCGAATACTCATCGTGTCCGTACCTCATCCTAAACGCCGTCTTTTGAATGTCACTAGCTTTCACACGAATTTGGTGATAACCAGATCTCAAGTCAATCTTACTGAACACACAAGCTCCTACCAACTGTTCCATCAAATCATCAATTCTAGGTAAAGGATATTTGTTCTTGATAGTAACTTTGTTCAACTGTCGATAATCCACACAAAGTCTCATCGTTCCTTCTTTCTTCTTTACTAGCAACACCGGTGCACCCCATGGAGAAACACTCGGACGAATGAACTTCTTATCAAGTAACTCTTCAAGTTGGATCTTTAGTTCAACCAATTCTGATGGTGACATCCGATACGGAGCCATCGAAACAGGACTAGCACCAGGAACTAAATCAATAGAAAACTCCACTTCACGTTCTGGAGGTAAATCCGTAATCTCTTCCGGAAACACCTCTGGAAAATTACAAACAACAGGAACATCCTTTCTCACTCCACTATCACCAAGACTCATGCTTGCCATCAACACAAACAATTCAGCCCCATCTCTAACACACCTCTTCATCTGTTGAGTAGACAAGAATGCAACGCCTTCTTTCTCGGACTCGAGAAAAAGAACCGCTTTAGCAAAACAATTGATATAGACGTGGTTGACTCTCAACCAGTCCATACCCAAAATGACATCAATCTGACTCAAAGGAAGACATACGAGATCCACTTCGAAATCTCTACCACACATATGCAAAGGACACTTCAAACAAATGACTGAAGTAGAAACCGAACCCATCGCAGGCGTATCTATCTCCATACTTCTACCCAAATTAGATAACACAAGACCTAAACTAGTAGCACAATCCAATGAAATGAATGAATGCGTAGCACCCATATCAACAATAGCAATCAAAGGTACATTAAGGATAAAGCAAGTACCTCTGATCAACCTCTCATCTGCCGAAGTCTCGGCACCAGACAAAACAAACACTTTTCCTCGCTCCTTCTTTGGCTTTGTGCACTTTGTACTAATGTGCCCTTGCTCGCCACAGTTGTAGCAAGTCACACTAGTACCCAACCTGCACTCGTTAGATCGGTGACCAATCTTCCCACACTTGAAACATGTCGGCTCATCTTGGCGACACTCCATAGCATGATGTCCCTCTTTCCCACATCTATAGCACTTCACCGGAGTAATAACTCCCCCACTTGGACTCTTGCTCACATTCATCGGTTGCTTCCCTTTTCCATCATAAGGCTTAGGACGCATTTTCCCCTTGCCTCTCTTATCACTTAAACTCTTGTAGTAAGCACTACTATCACGACTATCCTCGTCATAGATACGACTTTTGTTCACCAATTCAGAAAAGCGGGTAATTTGTTGGTACCCAATTGCTTTCTTCACATCCGGCCTTAAGCCATTCACAAACTTCAAGCATTTAGATCTCTCGGCATTCACCGTATTATAGTGGGGACAATACTTGATCAATTCTTGGAATTTGGCGGCATACTCCGCAACACTATCGCTCCCTTGTTTCAACTCCAAGAACTCCACCTCTTTCTTACCACGGACATCCTCAGGAAAGTAATTCTCCAAGAAAGTATCTCGGAACATTGCCCACGTAACCACGGTGTTCTCTTCATCGAACCTATGACTTGTGTTAATCCACCAATCTTCCGCTTCCTTTACAAGCATGTGAGTTCCGAATTGCACTTTCTGAGCATCAGTGCAATTCATCACTCGGAAAATCTTTTCAATGGCCTTCAACCACTCTTGAGCTTCTTCGGGCGCATGCTCTCCTTTGAAAGTAGGCGGGTTGTTCTTCTGAAACTTCCCAAGAGCACGAAAAGCATCATCAACTCCATCATGAGGCACTGGATTAGGTTGCGGCCTCTGATTCAAGGATTCAGCGAGCAATCGTAATGCCTCAGCAAGTGCATTATCATTCCTCCCAGCTACCATCTTCTTCTGAACAACACAAAAGTATTGATCGCGTCAGATACACAATCAAATACAATGGAATTAGTAACATTAAGACCTGACAACTGACCGAAAATGCTCTGATACCACTAATGTAACACCCCTTCTAATAAACCCTGAATTAAACGATATAATTAAAATCAGAGAAAATAAAATTTGCACGGAAGGAGTGTCACAACATCAATTCACATATTCAAGAAAAACGGACATGACATATTCGTCACTTTAATCATTTAATCATTTAATCACATAATACATTCATGGCATATACTTCTTTTTCGTGCAAACGCAACGGAATCATAATAACTTCATCTCCAAAAGGAGGAATCAAAATATAAAATTCAAGGCATTAATCCATACGGTTCATACACCAAACATGTTATCAAGTCATAATACACATACATCAATATATAATCAAAACAATGGATTATATACAAGTATAATCCATCTACAAAATATACGAGTTCGAATGCGGTCACCTAACCCCCAAGTGTTACAACCAGAGCATCGACTCGATAAACCAAAATAAAACGGATTACAATCCAAATGCATCCGCTAAGCTAGTGCCTCGCACTACTGTCTTCGGTACCTGAACAATGCCGAAGCAAGCATTTTCCAACAGAAGGGTAAGAATTCCAACAAACATAAGGTATGTAATTTAAAGCAAATGAAAGGAATTAAATAAAGGAATCTTACTCTTTTTCCAACTCTTACATAAACTACATAAGATATTCATTTAATCAAATTCTCATATTCAACAAATCAAAGTAAACAAACACAATCCATTTCATTTACCAATTAGCACATAATGCATAATATTCAATGACACATAAACTCAATAAAACGTGTACGTGCGACTCGACACAACGACACGACTCATGCATGTGGTACCAATCATCTATTATCCTTCGGACTTGCCGATGTCTATCCCTCAGACAGATAATCACAAAAGCCCATTCCCTAAGCTTTCAAACCCCCACTCTGAGTTTGGGACGAGCCACTAGCCTCCACGAGACTAACAGACATCGCCTCTTGACACGACTTATGATGCGGTGTGCAATTCAATCAACAACAATATGCAAATCGAGGCATCCCTCTATCTCAATTACAAACATACATCACCATAATTCAACCCTATGGATTAATCTCACAACATTGCACAACAAACATCATTTATTTCATTTTCAACAATTATCCCACAATACCAAAATATTCATAAACCAAACACATCATTTCCGGAATCGGCAATTAACCAACTATCTCGAATATTCAACACATCTACAATTTAATTCATCTCCGGTCGTACTCAAAATATTAAGTTTTACCAATTAATCGTAACCGGTTATATTAATTAATCACACTATTAATTATAATATATATTAATGTATTAATTAAATTATTAATATAACATAATATTTATAAATTGAACAATATCATTTTCGGAATCGGCATTTCACAACACATTTCAAATCTACCACATATCTACGATTTAATTAATCTCCAGTCAAAACCAAAATATCAAGTTTCATCGATAAACCGTAACCGATTATATAATTAATCACACTATTAATTATAATATATATATATATATATATATATATATATATATATATATATATATATATATATATATATATATATATATATATATATATATATATATATATATATATATATATATATATTATAAACTATTTGTAAATATATAATATATATTATTTATAAACTACACAGTATGTTGTTAAACATACGTAACACACCCACCGCAAAAAACCCTCCCCCACACCACCCCCACGTGGCCCCCACCCCCCCAAGTGCCCACACCACCCCCATGTGGCCTCCACCCCCCCATGTGCCCGGAACTTGTTTTTTTTTTAACAGTATCAAAAATTTAATTTTTTAAATCAAAAAAATCGAAATCAAATGCAAAAAAAAATACACTAGATGTTTAGGGAAAGTTCAACCCTTACCGATTAGTTCCCGGAACGAGCTTTTTCGGTTGATTTTCCAGAAATTTCTTCCTCTCCTCTTCAACCCTATTTTTCCCTTTTTCTTCACTTCTTCTTCTCTACTTCTCTCTTTCTTACTTTCTGATATCTTTTCTTTTCTATCTAACTACCTATTATATAATATATAAAAAAACTAACTTATTTTATTATATTACTTACTTATTATATTATATAAAACTAACCTACATAACATATAAATTTATATACTTTACTACTCTTACTTAACATAACTTATATATAATAAAACTAACATTTTATTAAATTAATTTAATATAATTAAATAACATTAATTTATTAATTTATAATAAATCAATTAATACTAATATAAATCCATCCTCACAAATAAATCAAATAATACATATAATAAAATATTCACACACTAAATATAATATTATCGTACAAAAATAATTATTTTTCGGTAAAACAAATAAACCTAATTAATCACATACCGGACCGAATTACCGATTAAATAATTATCATTTTATTCAAAATAAACATCAACCGGTTATTTTTAGAAATTAATAATATAAATAATATTAATTAAAACGGGGTGTTACACACGTGCCTCCTGTTCCTCTAAATGTCTTAACAGCTCCTTGGCCATTCGCTATGTGGGGAATCAACATGATTGGAGAGATCAAGCCTACAACATCCAATGGACACCGCTTCATTTTGGTGGCCATTGACTACTTCACCAAGTGGGTCGAAGCAGCTTCCTTCGCATCCGTTACAAAGAATGTTGTTGCCCGCTTCATCAAGCAGAACCTTATTTGTCGGTACGGTATCCCCGAAAGGATCATCACTGACAATGGTACTAACCTTAATAATACTATTATCACCGCTTTGTGCGAATAGTTCAAGATTCAACATCACAATTCATCCCCTTATCGGTCAAAGATGAATGGTGTAGTTGAAGCTGCTAACAAAAATATCAAGAAGATCATACAAAAGATGACAGTCACCTACAAAGACTGACATGAGATGTTACCGTTTGCTCTTCACGGGTACCGTACCATAGCACGCACATCAACTGGGGTAACACCCTATTCCTTGGTATATGGAATGGAAGCTGTTTTACCTATTGAGGTTCAGATTCCCTCCTTGAGAATCATGAAGGATGCTGGTTTGAGTGAAGACGATTGGATTCAGACCTGGCTTGATCAACTTAACTTGATTGATGAAAAGATACTTACTGCTGTTTACCATGGTCAGACGTACCAAAAGTGGATGATCAAGGCTTTCAACTAGAAAGTCAGACGCCAGACATATCAAGTCAGGGATCTGGTAATCAAGCGCATCATCTTTCCGCAAAGTGATCCTAGGGGCAAATGGGCTCCTCCCTATGAAGGACCATTTATGATCAAAAACATCTTTTCTGGTGGGGCAATGATCTTAACCACCATGGACAGCGACGATCTGCCGCACCCTGCGAATGCCTACATAGTCAAAAGATACTACGCATAAATGACCCGCTAGGTTGACACACCTAGGAAAAAAAAGGGCATCCCGGTGAATCGAAAACCCGAAAGGGCGATTCAGGCAAAAAATAGGGATAAATAAAAAAATCTGTACACCCGGCAAGTTGAAAACCCGAAAGGGCGACTTGGGAAAAAAAGGGTTTCCCGGTGGACTGAAAACCCGAAAGGGTGGTCCAGGCAAAAGTTAGGGAATTAAAGCGTATGACTATGTCTCTTCGGATCACTTTAAGGACAATCTCTTTACAGACAAACTCTGAGCTTCTGATTAATTCAATCATCTGTGGACGAAGCAACAAATGGACAAGATATTCGGAGTTACGAAGGCTATAACAGAATGGGAACCCCATGGGATTTTTACACACATATCTATCTTTGTATAAAATTTTCTTACTTTTATGACACCATCCTCTTACTAGGATGTCTGTCTCCTTTGTACAAAACACTTATTCAAAGTAAATACAAAGATATCTCTTTCAAAGTACAGAAAACTATTTGCCTTTTTCTTTTACACTTGTGTTTTTATTTGCAAAAACGTCCAATGATTCATTGATGAACATATGCATTTGAACATAATTACTGTTTACAAATAAACAAGATGGAAAAGAATAATTACTGATAGACTGAAAGGATAAGAAAACGTCTTTAGGCTATTCCAGGGGCAATCCCCACAGTACATCATCTAGATCCCCAGCGGAGCTAAAACCTTGAAATACATATCCCCAGCGGAGTTATAATTTCAAACCCTTAATTCCCATCAGAGTTAAGTTTTCAAGCTCCCAATCCCCAGCAGAGCCAAAGCTTTGAGTTACAGATCCCGAGTGGAGCTGAAACCTTCTTCCCCAGTCGAGTCAAGACTTCTAATCCCCAACGGAAACGATCCAATTTCCCCAGCAAGTTATCTTAAAGCCTGGAAATCAACCAGATAACATTTAACTTTTGTTTATCCCCAACCTAGGATAACTCCCCAGTAGAGTGGCAGACGACCGAAAACTCCGGAACTTACTCTCCAACAGTAAGCCTTCTTCCCCACAGAGTCTTCATTACTCCCCAGCATGAATTTGTCAGAATTTTTACTCCCCTGCAGATTGAAGATTCTCATTCTCATTTCCCCAGTGAAGTCACCAAAGTTTTCATTACTCCTCAACAGATTGAAGATTCTCATTCTTAGTTCCCCGCAGAAATCATCAGAGTTTTCCCTATTCCCCAGCCGAGTAAGGATTCCCATTGTGTAAACCCCCAGTAGAAGTCATCAAAGTTCTCTGGATTCTCCAAGCAAATTTCTCCAGCAGTTTGGTATTACTTTCACAGCAGATTTTTGTCAATACTCCAACTTCAAGACATGAAGGATCCTCACATCCCCACAGAAGTTGTTAAGGATTTCTTGTCCCCAGCAGTCACCAAGATGTTCTTACTCTCAGCAGTCAAGGATTTATTTTCCTCGGCAGCAGTCAAGGGTCTTTTCATTATCCCCAGCCGTCAAGGATTTATTTTCCTCAGCAATACAGCAAATCAACTTACATGCGCATAAATTATATCCATATATCATAAACATTGATAAAACACATATATATTGCATCATGCATTTCATGCAACATAACTATGTGTTTCAGCTAACATTTTACCCTTTTCAGGATAAGATTAATAGCTATCATTAACAATATTCAAAGATTTCAGATACAATAACAGATACACTCCAGACATGGAAGTCATTCTGCTATTCATTCAGATTTCAACCTCAGATACATTTCAGATACACTCTAGACACAGAAGTCATTCTGTCACTTATTCAGATTTTAACTATCGGATACATATGAGATACACTTCAGACACGAAGGTCATTCTATTACTCATTCAGATTCAAACTTCAGATCTCAGATACAGTACGGATACACTCCAGACACGGAAGTCATTCTGTTACTTATTCAGATTCAAGTTCCGATACGCTCCAAACGCGGATGCCATTCTGGCCCTTATTCAGTTTCCGATCCAGATACAGTTTAGATACACTTCAGACACGAAGGTCATTCTATTACTCATTCAGATTCAAACTTCAGATCTCAGATACAGTACAGTTACGCTCCAGACACCGTTGCCATTCTGTCACTTATTCTGATTTTCCCTAGCTCAATGACGCTCTAGACACGTATGCTATTCTATTGCTTATTCAGATTCAACGTTCAGATACACCTTGGATACGCTCCAAATACGGATGCTATTCCTTTGCTCATTCAGATTCAAGTCTCCAGATACGGCCCAGATACGTTCCAGACGCGGACACCATTTTGAATACTCATTCTTTTGACTTACAACTTACAACTCAGCAAACATTCTTGGATGGCATCTTTAAGCCCATCTCCAACAAGATTCTATCATATCTCCAAATGGCATCTTTAAGCCCATTCCTTCAACTACATTTTGACGAGTGCAAATTTACAGGCACTCTATGAAGTGGTGAAAAACACAAGAAGGGGGGGGGTTGAATTGTAAAACTGAAATCTAATGCAATGAACAAGATATTTTTATCCTGGTTCGTTTGATCTCAAACTACTCCAGTCCACCCGTCAAGGTGATTTCGCCTCTCTCCAACGAGGTCTTAATCCACTATATTCAACTGAATATTACAGACTGCTTTAACAACTGCTAAAGCCTTCTTGATCCAAACCACAACCCGGTTTGTCAAGGAAACACTTTCTTACAAAGAGATAAAACTAAGTGTGTGAATGTTTTCTACAAAACTGTATCACAACTGTGATGTATACACAAATTGAAGCTTATAAACTAGATTGCTAAACAATGATAGAATATCAGAATGTGTGGTTTAGCAAAACTGAGAGAAAGAAGATTTTGATTAGCTTTTATGCGTGTAGAGATTTGGAGAGCATTAGCCATTTCAATCTTCAAAGTCTTGTTTATATAGCACTGAGATGATGAACGTTGGATGCAATATTCTTGATTCAATGCTAATAACAAACTTTCCTTATCGAGCACATCTTGTCTGGAATGAGGCCGTTGGTATTAAATTGCTTTCAATGCACAATACCGTTGCTTACTTAATGCAAGTTCTGGCTTGGCTCATTCTGACTCTGCTTAGCTGCTGACGAACTGTTGTGTTTCTTTATCAGAGTGTTGAGCGCAGTCTTGTTCATCAGGCTTCAGCATGTACGTGAGTTGATCATCTGATTCTGACATTCTGATATGGCAACTTCTGATGCTGGTGTCAAGAACCAAATTCTGATGCTGATTAGATGTGATTTTGCTTATATCAATCAGAGTATCTGCAAGTCAGAACATAATAATTTTAGGCAGCAGATAGTTCATACATGAATATTATAAATAATATATCTTTTCACTTTGTTATCATCAAAACTTAAATATAGGGTAGTAGATTCAAACTTTTTTCTAACAATCTCCCCCTTTTTGATGATGACAAAAACTAGATATTTTTAAATGAAAATAACGTGAAAAGGTATCAGAGATATACATCAGAGTAAGAAGTAAAAAGGATAAGGAGTAAAAGGATATCAGAGTTAAGAGATACTCCCCCTGAGTTTATTACTTCCCTTTGATTACAAGTGTTCTTCAGGATCAGATCTTTTTGCCTTTCTTTGAACATCAGAGTATCAGAGTCTTTGACTATCAGAAGCTTTATGTCAGAGCAGAGCTTCAGAGCTTTTCTTGTCAGAGCTTTGCTTTGGATCAGAGTATCAGAGCGGATCAGAGCTTCATAGTTATCAGAGCTTCTAGTCTTCAGAGTGTCCAGGAGATTCCTTGTACCTGTAGACTTTAAGCAAAACAGAAAAAACATTTTCAAGTAATAGAGTTAGAATGTTTGAGAATTTCTGTCTAGTTAGCCGTTATTGTTTAAAATATCATTCTTGTTCTCCCCCTTTTTGTCAGCAATCAAAAAGTGTAGGTGAGTGCTAAAACAATTTAAGATCAGAAAAACTAATCATATTAAACGAGTTCAGAATCAAAACATGACAATAGTACAAAACATATTCAGACAGTACATCAGAAAATCAAAGAAAACATGAAAAGGACATGAATGAAAAAAAAAGGCTAAGGTTGAGGAGGCAAGCGTGTGAACAGGTTCTCCAGCATGGCTTGGATCTTTTCAGCAGTCTCATTCTGCTTGTGCACCATGCTGACAACAGTGCCAATCTTGCTATCCTGCACATCCATTCTTTCTTTCATCTTCTGGTCGCTTTCATCCATCCGCTGCTGCAGACGCATGTCATTCAACCTTAGTTCTTCCAGAGTCTGCCTGTCCAAGGCAGCTTGAGAAGCATCAGAAGCAGGAAGCTTCTGAGAGCTTTCAGCAACATCTTCTGCTTGACTTTCTTCAGCTTGATTGGTCTTGTCTTCTTCTGATTGCACCTTTGAAGCTTGCTGTTTCTCAGACCAAGGTTCACTATCCAGAGGGAGCACGTCTTCTTTCAGAAGCTGACTTCCAACTTCATTCAGAAGCTTGCTGAAATTCTGTTGTGTCTGCTCATAGTTGATATCCTGCAACTTGAGGGCTTCAGCACATACCCAAAGTCTGAATTGTGACCAGAGCTGATCAGAAGCAGCTGGGTCAATCATTCCAGGACAGACTTGCTTCAAAGAAGCAATCCATTGCAACACACCTGTTTGAAAGTTCATAATACCAGAGCCAACATCTGGTTGTTTTGGTTTTGGGATGGCAATTTTATGTTTCAGATCAGCAAGACGGTCAAGACTGGTTAAGTCTATGAAAGTCCTGCTGGGGTTTTCAGAGGTTTTCTGGGCAGCTGTTTGTTTTGGAGAGGGAGTTTCAGAATCAGAAATTATGATTGGACTGGGTGGTGTTTTGGGAGTATTTGGTGGTGTAGATTCTGATGAGGATGGCAATTGTGCTAAGGTGATAGTTGTTCCACCTGGCAGCTGGATTGCCAAAGGTGATGGTTGAGGTGAATGAGGTTCAGATGGTTGAGGAGAAGTTGTTGGAATTTCTGATTGTTCAGGGATAAGGGGTTCTTCTGGAATTGGTGAAAGTGGTTGTTGTTGTTGTTGTTGTTCTGGTTCTTCAGCAGATTGCTGTTGTTCTGGTTGTGGAGGAGGAACAATTTGTGGTTCAGAGTTTGGTTGATCAGAGGTGTGTTGATCAATGTCAGACATCACTTGGTCAATTGCTGATGTTGTTGAGATTGTTGGTTGTTTGGGATGTTTGGTTCTGGGTCTTCTGAGTTTTAATGCCTCGGAAGGGTCCTCTTCTGGTACAGTTTCATCTATGGTAGGGATGGGGATTGAGATTCTATGAGAGGTTTGAGGAGGAATAGATGCTGGAATAGTAGAAGAATTTAAAACAGAGACAGCAGATGAATTACCTCTTTTCCTGGGTGTCTGCTGGGATGATCCTTCTGATGGTGCCTTCCTCTTCTTCGTCTTCTTCAGAGTCACTTCTTGCTGAGGTTGATGCAGAGCTTTGATAATCAGATTTGGATCTGAACCATCTGCCTTGCACGCATCCAAGTATCTGAGAACCACCTCTGGTTTGGATTCTATTTCAGAAAATAACGGAAAGTCACTCAGAGGCACTCTTCTGCTGGTGATATCAGCAATAGGAGTAGCTCTGGGTTCCTTCTAAATATTCTCTATCAGCTTCATCTTCTTCAAGTTCTTTGCATTCAGAGGTTTCCCAACTGTTGGTTCAATAGTGCTTAGCTCTTGAGCTTCTATCAGATGCTCTATCAGCCTATTCTCTGTCAGAATATCTGATATCAACCTTCCAAAGGGTATCCAGTCCCTCTTGGTTCTTTCTTCTTCCCTGGTTTCCTTCACACTTGTTCTGAGGTGGTTGAATAGAAAATGAGCCATATTGATTTTTACCTTCTGATCAATAAAGTAGATCAGAAACTGCTGATCCACATATATGTAATCAGGTGAACTGGTTGGTTTCCTGTGGTTGAAGCACCCCAGAATTATCTTAGCCCAAACTCTGTAATGATCCTTCAGATCTTTGATCTTGCTGCTGGGCACCCCATGAGTGAAAATCCTTGCAGCTATCACACCCACATCAGCATATCTTTCAGCCATGTCCATACAACGGATGCCACCGCCACTGTAACCGATTAGCCTTGCAATGTGATCCTCAGTGATCACAATCTTCTTCCCCATAACAAAGGAGGTGACTAGATGTGTTGAAGCCTTGGCGTGAATCTAGAATTCCTTGACTAGCATAGGGAATGTTGGTCCAACCAACCTGTCAAAATACCTTTCCCACTTCTGTGCCCTAACTTCTTCAGTTAGGTCAAAACCGTTCTCCTTCAAGCTTCCAAAATCAATGATTAATTCAGAAAGCACTTCAAGATTCTTCACAGGAGTGAGGAGTGTTCTGAATGGCACTTGATATTGCTCAGAGGATGCTTTCTTCTGAGGACCTGCAGAAGCACTGCTGGAGGTTGCCATGTTCACACTAAAAAGGTTTTGAGAATAAACTGAGGAAAAGGGTTTTGCAAGAGATGAACACAGAAATATGCAGAAAATGCTTGAATATTAGTGAGAAAACGTAGAGAATGAGAATGAGAGATTAATGTGCTTAAATAGATTTTCAAAATATTTTGAAAAGATAAACGTTTTTAAGAAAGAGAAAAATCATGATTGCATTTTAAAAGCATGATTACTTTTCATTAAATGCTTGCTGATTTTGGGGGATTTGAGAAAGATACTTAAAAACGGTTACCAGACATGTGTCTCAATGCACCCAATCAGCACTTTGCCTTCTCAGAAGCGTGCACGCGTTCTGCTTCAGAGATATGCTGATGATTGGATGACACTTGTTTGATGTAGTGATCAACACGTCTGTCTTTGAGTTTAGACTCTCAGATCTTTAGACTTGCATCTGATACAATCTGCATGTTCTATCTTTCTGAAAGAAGATTGATCAGAAGTTCACAGTAAAACAATTACATTCTGAAGGTAAATATATGGAATTAAAACATTTTCACTCTGGACAGATTTTCATGCTGAGATGTTTCAGAATGAAATTAAACCTATCTTCTGAAAGGGGTTTAGTAAAGATATCAGCCCATTGATGGTCTGTATCTATAAATTTTAAGTTCAAAATACCTTTCTGAATATAGTCCCTAATGAAGTGATGTTTTATTTCTATATGCTTAGCTCTAGAATGTAAAATGGGATTCTTACTTAAGCAAATAGCAGAAGTATTATCACAGAGTATAGGAATGTTACTCTCAAAAATCTGGAAGTCTTCAAGCTGACTTTTCATCCAGAGCATTTGTGTGCTACATCCTGCTGCTGCTATGTACTCAGCTTCTGCTGTTGATAGCGCAATTGTTGATTGCCTTTTGCTGGACCAAGAGATCAGATTTTCTCCCAGAAATTGGCAGCTTCCAGAAGTACTTTTTCGTTCTACTCTGTCTCCAGCAAAATCAGCATCGCAGTAGCCTACTAAGCTGTAATCACTAGATTTTCTATAAAACAAACCTAGATTAGTAGTACCTTTCAGATACTTGAAAAATCGCTTAACAGCTGTTAAGTGAGATTCTATAGGATCTGATTGGAATCTAGCATAGATACAAACACTGAATAATATGTCAGGTCTTGAAGCAGTCAGATAGAGGAGAGAACCAATCATACCTCTGTAGACTTTCTGTTCTACATTTTTGCTTACCTCTTCTCTTTCCAGAATGCACGTGGGATGCATTGGAATCTTTGATGGCTTACATTCTGAGAGGTCAAATTTCTTCAGAAGATCTCTGATGTATTTGCTCTGATGAATGTAAGTTCCCTCTGGAGTTTGATTGATCTGAATTCCTAGAAAGAATTTCAGTTCCCCCATGAGGCTCATCTCAAATTCTGCCTGCATACACTTAGCAAATTTTCTTCCAAGAGAAGGATTAGTAGAACCAAAAATAATATCATCAACATAAATTTGACAGACTAAGATGTCATTCTTAACTGATTTACAGAATAGAGTAGTGTCCACTTTCCCTCTGGTGAATTCATTTTCTAACAGAAAGTTACTTAGCCTTTCATACCAAGCTCTGGGAGCTTGTTTCAGACCATACAGTGACTTCTTTAGTTTGAAAACATGTTCTGGATGTTTTGTATTTTCAAAACCTGGGGGTTGGTGTACATAAACTTCTTCTTCTATATAACCATTTAAGAATGCACTTTTGACATCCATCTGATACAGAGTGATGCCTCTATTAACAACAAATGAAATTAAAAGTCTGATAGATTCTAACCTGGCGACTGGGGCAAAGGTTTCTGTATAGTCTATCCCCTCTTGCTGACTATAACCTTGTGCAACCAGTCGTGCCTTGTTTCTGATGACTTCACCTTGTTCATTTAGCTTGTTTCTGAACACCCATCTTGTTCCAATGACGTTAAATCCTTTTGGTCTGGGAACGAGATCCCATACGTCGTTTCTGGTGAATTGATTCAGCTCTTCTTGCATTTCCAGAATCCAGTCATTATCCAGAAGTGCTTCATCAATAGAAGAAGGTTCAATCAGAGACACAAGTCCCATAAGAGTTTCTTCAGAGTTTCTGAAGCTTGCTCTTGTTCTGATTGGATCTTCCTTTCTTCCTAGGATAGTCTCTTCTGGGTGATCCAAGCTGCTTCTGGGTAATCTCTTCTAAGGTTGATCAGCAGCTGTTGTAGGATTGCTAGCAGTGCTCCTTTCAGACGTTGAAGGAATGTCTGTGTTGAGAGCTTCTGATGACTTGTCTTCAGAACCTGCAAATTCAATTTCTATACCTGCAAAAACTTCATTCTGCTTTGACTTTTCAGAGTCAAGCTTATCATCAAAACGAACACTGATTGATTCTTCCACAATCTGTGTTTCTGTATTGTATACTCTGTACCCTCTTGAGCGTTCAGCGTATCCTAACATAATACACTTCTGTGCTTTAGAGTCAAACTTGTTCAAATAATTCTTTGTATTTAATATAAAGCAAGTACATCCAAATGGATGAAAATATGAAATGTTGGGCTTTCTGTTCTTCCACAATTCATATGGAGTCTTTTCCAGAATAGGTCTTATTGAGATTCTATTCTGAATGTAGCACGCTGTGTTTATTGCTTCTGCCCAGAAGGTCTTAGCAACGTTTGTCTCATTGATCATGGTCCTGGCCATTTCTTGCAATGTTCTGTTCTTTCATTCTACAACTCCATTTTGTTGGGGAGTTCTAGGACAAGAGAAATCATGCAGAATGCCTCTGTCATTAAAGAATGACTCAAAATCTTTGTTTTCAAATTCACCACCATGATCACTTCTGACTTTAACGATTCTAAGATCCTTTTCATTCTGAACTTGGTTACAGAAGGTAACAAACATAGAGTGTGACTCGTCCTTGTGTCTTAAGAACTTTACCCATGTCCATCTGCTATAGTCATCTACGATTACTAACCCATACTTCTTGCCACTGACTGAAGCAGTTTTAACTGGTCCAAATAAGTCAATGTGCAGAAGTTCTAATGGCTTAGAGGTAGAAACAACATTTTTGGATTTAAAAGAAGGTTTTGCAAATTTGCCTTTCTGACATGCTTCACACAGAGCATCTGAATTGAACTTCAAATTAGGAAGTCCTCTGACCATATTGAGTTTGTTAATCTGAGATATTCTTCTCATACTAACATGCCCCAATCTTCTGTGCCAGATCCACTGCTCGTTGTTAACAGACAGAAGACATTTTACATTCTGACTCTTTAGTTCAGAAAGTTTGATTTTGTAAATGTTGTTTTTCCTCTTACCATTAAACAGGATAGTCCCATCTTTCTGACTAACAGCTTTACATGATTTTTGATTAAAGATTATATCATAACCGTTATCACTTAATTGACTTATGGATAACAGATTATGCATCAATCCATCTACTAGCAGAACATTATTAATAGAGGGAAGATTTCCATTACCTACAGTTCCAGAGCCAATTATCTTTCCCCTCTGATTGCCTCCAAAGCCAACGTGGCCTCCAGGCTTAAGTTCCAGGCTTTGGAACATATGCCTTCTTCCCGTCATGTGTCGTGAGCAGCCAGAGTCCAGGTACCATGACTGGTGTTTCTGACTTGCTGCTAAAGATATCTGCAACATGTATTATTTTATCCTTAGGTACCCAGATTTTCTTGGGTCCTGATTTGTTAGTTTTACCAAAACTCTGGTTGAATTTTGGTTTCACAGAGTGCTTACTGCTAGTGTATTTAATATCATGTGTGTGACCATACACAAAATGTGAATTTAAAGGAGTGTGTTTAATTGTTAATTCCATGACATTCTTTGGTGTAGGAACCTTACCTTGGTATCCTATTCCTTTCCTGCCGTTTCTGCTAACTCCATAGATCATTGAAGCCATTCTGCTTCTATCTATGCTTTTAGCTAGGAACTTCTGGAAACTGTGATCATACTCCTTGATGATCTCATCAGCGTTGCTGGGAGTTTCAGAAATTGGTTCCTTCTGAGAGTTTTGTAAAGTGTTTTCTAATTTTGAAATCTTATTTCTCATCTCAGAATTTTCCAATTTGAGACTCTCAGTCTTATTAGAGTCAGATTCAAGATTCCTTTTCAGGTCTCTGAATTTAGCTCTAATTTGCTGATAACGTTCCAGAATCTCATTAAGGCTTTCAGCAAGTTCAGCCTTTGTAAAGTTAACAGCAAAGTTAGGAAATACCTCTTCAGTATCTGATTCTGATTCAGAAGCTTCACTATCTTCTGAGATGTTAGCCATGAGAGCTATGTTTGCCCTCTCATCATCTGATTCTGAGTTAGCTTCAGACGAGTCAGAGTCATCCCATGTAGCCATGAGACTTTTCTTCTTCTCTCTTCCAAACTTCTTTTTGGGCTTTTCCCTCTGAAGCTTTGGGCAGTCACTCTTATAGTGTCCTTGCTCATTGCATTCATAGCAGATGATGTCTTTGGTGTTTGGATTTTTGCTACTGGAGGAGCCTTCAGATCTTCTGTATCCAGAGGAAGAATCTGTCCTTCTGTATCTGGAAGAAGACTCGTTTTGATAAGATCTTCTGGGATTCCTGAACTTTCTTTGTCTTTGCTTCCACAGTTGATTTACTCTTCTGGAAAGGAGAGAGAGTTCGTCTTCTTCTGATGAGGATCCATCAGATGTTTCTTCAACTGCCTGCAAAACTTTAGACTCAAATTTTGTTAGATTTTAATGCTAAAGGCTTACCTTGCTTCTGAGGCTCATCAGCTTCTAGCTCTATCTCATGACTTCTGAGGGAGTTGATAAGTTCCTCCAGAGTGATTTTGTTGAGATCTTTAGCTAGCTTCAGAGCTGTAACCATAGGTCTCCACTGCTTGGGTAAACTTCTGATGATTTTCTTGACATGGTCAGCAGTAGAGTATCCTTTGTCCAGAACTTTGAGACCAGCTACCAGAATCTGGAATCTAGAGAACATGGTTTCAATGGATTCAGATTCTTCCATTTTGAACGCCTCATACTTCTGAATAAGCGCCAGAGCTTTTGTTTCTTTGACCTGAACGTTGCCCTCATGCGTCATTCTGAGTGAGTCAAAAATATTCTTTGCTGTGTCTCTGTTGGAGATCTTTTCATACTCAGTATAGGAGATGGCGCTGAGGAGGATGGTTCTGGCCTTGTGGTGATTCTTGAAGTCACGCTTTTGTTGATCAGACATTGTTTTTCTATCAATCTTCTGACCGCTTGCATTCACAGGGTGCGTGTATCCATCTGTCACCATATCCCACAGATCATCATCATGTGCCAGAAAGAAGCTTTCAATTCTGTCTTTCCAGTAATCAAAGTTTTCTCCATCAAAGACTGGAGGTTTGCCGCTGAATCTGTCTCTGTCCTCATTGTTGTCATTGCTGATGTGAGAATTGTTTCCTGCCATTGTGTTTTTCTGACGCTGGATCTTGTAATGACACGGTTAAGTGTTTTAGCTCATAACCAGGCGCTCTGATGCCAATTGAAGTGGTGAAAAACACAAGAAGGGGGGGTTGAATTGTAAAACTGAAATCTAATGCAATGAACAAGATATTTTTATCCTGGTTCGTTTGATCTCAAACTACTCCAGTCCACCCGTCAAGGTGATTTTGCCTCTCTCCAACGAGGTCTTAATCCACTATATTCAACTGAATATTACAGACTGCTTTAACAACTGCTAAAGCCTTCTTGATCCAAACCACAACCCGGTTTGTCAAGGAAACACTTTCTTACAAAGAGATAAAACTAAGTGTGTGAATGTTTTCTACAAAACTGTATCACAACTGTGATGTATACACAAATTGAAGCTTATAAACTAGATTGCTAAACAATGATAGAATATCAGAATGTGTGGTTTAGCAAAACTGAGAGAAAGAAGATTTTAATTAGCTTTTATGCGTGTAGAGATTTGGAGAGCATTAGCCATTTCAATCTTCAAAGTCTTGTTTATATAGCACTGAGATGATGAACGTTGGATGCAATATTCTTGATTCAATGCTAATAACAAACTTTCCTTATCGAGCAGATCTTGTCTGGAATGAGGCCGTTGGTATTAAATTGCTTTCAATGCACAGTACCGTTGCTTACTTAATGCAAGTTCTGGCTTGGCTCATTCTGACTCTGCTTAGCTGCTGATGAACTGTTGTGTTTCTTTATCAGAGTGTTGAGCACAGTCTTGTTCATCAGGCTTCAGCATGTACGTGAGTTGATCATCCGATTCTGACATTCTGATATGGCAACTTCTGATGCTGGTGTCAAGAACCAAATTCTGATGCTGATTAGATGTGATTTTGCTTATATCAATCAGAGTATCTGCAAGTCAGAACATAATAATTTTAGGCAGCAGATAGTTCATACATGAATATTATAAATAATATATCTTTTCACTTTGTTATCATCAAAACTTAAATATAGGGTAGTAGATTCAAACTTTGTTCTAACACTCTAGTGTCCAATCATCTTTTACCTTCGAGTCGCAAATGACAAAATTCGCCAATCTAACTCTTCAGGTTCAAGAAGATTGAACAGGGGAAGCTTTTGTACCCCCAAAATTTTACCTCTCATATTATCAAGATTTTTCCTCACAAGACCTATTGGACTCCAGACAGGGTTAGGGTTTGCTCAGCTCAAGACCTCCTCTTGCACTGATGACCTGAAATTAGGGTTTGAGTTTGCACAAGGAATTTTGGACCATCAATGCTTAATGTGACTTTCATACACCATCTTGGACCCCTAAGATTGCTCATACCAAGTTTCAAGCCTTGAATCACATTTTTGCCCAGTCAATTGGATATTTGACCTAAAAATCAGCTGTATTGGGGGAAAAGTCAACCATGGCCAATTTATAGTCAAACTTCATAACTTTTGATCCACATCAACATTATAGGCTCCTATTTACCATTTGATCAAGTTTGGACCACAACTCCTCAAGAAATTTGATCAAATCATCAAAAGGGCAAAATGGTCAAAATTAGGGTTTTGACTGACAAAGGGCAATTTATGATTTTTAACCTAGCCAATGGCCAATTGGGTTCAAGAATGACTTCAAGGACTCAATGGTATCATCTTGACCTAATAACATAGTTCAAAAGATCTCAAATGCATTGAGTTGACAGATGAATTTTGCAGTTAACTGATCAAAAATCAACTGTACACTGAAAAGTCAAACTTTGACTTTTTTGTTAAAATCAAGTGCCAAGGGTCATAATTCATCAAGATATGTCAAAATGTGAAACTTGTTGATCAAGAAAACCAATTTTGCAAATTAGGGTTTCAATTTGAAAATTTTTCATAACTTAGAAATTTTCTAAGTTATGAAAATTTCTTATTTTTTCCCAACTTTCCACAACTTTTTCACCATGATGCAATTGGGTTCAAAGAAAACTTCCAACATGAAGGTTGTAGTCCTACATGAAATATACAACTTTGATTCACAAAGTTTTCCCAAAAGATGCTTGGATCTCAAGTTATGATTTTGTGAGTAGGGGTCCTTAAACTTTTTAACTTAGTGAAAATTTGCCCTAGGTTAGGCAGATTTTTGACCTAACTTCATGGCAACTTTTCACCTAGTTACAAGAGGAATATCAAAATGAATTTCAAAGATGGATTGTAGAGCATGTTACAATATTTCCAAAATGTCTAAGAACTCTCAAAGATCATTTATGGTTAGGGATAATCGAAGAAATGAAAATGGCAATTTGTCACTTTTTGTTCAAGGCATTTTCACAATGGTTCAAGTTGCAAATCTGTCCTAGCATGCTTGTACTTGGTATTACAGGTCCTAATCCTTTCTACACTCCATAATTGAATTCTAATTTAGTGGACAATGGATTTATTTTGATCTTTGGAGCATTGTACATTGAATTAATCCATTTATGGCATAAAGTTCTCAATACCATTTTCATAAAGCATACTTTTGCAAACTTTACATTTCTTGAGCCATGGACCTGATCTTTTGTTGCAAACAAGATCCACAAACATCAGGCAATTGGTACCAACTCTATGCAGTCCATGAGCTAGCAAGTGCAAGCTTTGGTATTGTCACTTCAAACTTTTCTTCAAAAGCAAGAAACTTGCAAAAGTCAATACAACTCACCCATCTGATAAAGGCAAGCCTTGGCTTCATTTCAAACAACCTCAGAACCTTGTAACAAGCTGAAACACGAATTCACAACATTCAAAACACCCTAAAACACAAAAAACACCATTTTCTTCCCAAACAGGGCAGTCTCTGCAAATCACTAGCCAAATCATATTTTGCTCGTGCGTTTTTTGTTTCAAGGCTTCAAACATATTCCATACCTCCTACCTAAACTATCCAGGCCTTTGTCTTGCAACTGTAACCCCTGTTTCAAGGATCACCATTTTCATTTTGAAGGTTTGCAGGTTGACTTCTATAGGGAGATTCAGGCATCTACAAGGCAAGCTGAGCATTGGGATAGCTTGAGGGAACTTCAAGGAAGCTCACAAGAACTTCAGGCCTCAATCAAAGTTCCCACATTGCCATATCCAAACTCAACTGAACAAGGTATTTGTCAAGTTTCTATCTCTCTATTTAGGCATCCTTAAGCTTAGGATTGTGAAGCAAAGATGTAGTCCTCAACATGCTTGAGCTGTACATATGCATAGTTTTTATTTATATTAACTGAGTAGTGAGAATTTGAAGCTTGAAGTTTATGAAAATTTTAGGTCAGAAATTAGGGGTGATAAAATTCTCCTTGATCTTTGAGAGTTAGGTCATGATTTTTATTCATTGGAATCATGAGTTAACATGCTACAAGTTTCATGTTGCAAGATTTTGTTTTTATGCACGTATGCAAGAGTTACAGTTTGAAGCACAGGGCGCGTGCGAAGGAGCAAGGACATGGATGAAGTGGTGTTCTGGGCCTGGCGCCTTGGGCCTGTTTCTATTCACACCCCCCATTTTGCTTTTGCACCCCCCTGATTCATATTTTGTTATTTTTCATATTTTGTTGTTATTTTTATATTTTTGACTTTATTATTTTTTTCTGAACATTAAAAAATCCCAAAAATATTTTCTTAATTTTTTTTGCATTTTATTTTATAATTTTTATTATTTTTATGACATAAAAATAGTTTATTAGGTTAAATAGAATTTATTTTCTTAAATAAACTTGTAAGTAATATTAAAATACTTAAATATTTTATTATATTATATTATACACATAAAATATTATTTTATCACATATTTTAATTTTTAATATTTATACATAATATTATTATTATTTTTCTTAAACAAAAATGGACAAGAATATTAGAAAACATATATTTTTCTTTTAATAAAAAATTAGGGTTTCCCCTTTTAAAAATAATAACATTATTTTTCTTATTTTTAGGACTTAGATAATATTATTTTCTCATGCATAAAACAATTACAAAACATTTTTGCATATTTACATTTTATTGCATATTTAAATAATTGTTTATTTATTTATTGTACAATAAATTCAATTGGGTTGTAATAGTAAACTAGGGTTTTATTTTGTGCAAATATCCCTATTCAAAACTTGTATCCCCCTCCCCATAATATTGTTGTAATAATTTAGATTTACTTTACGCAATTTATCGCATTATATGCATGTTTAGTAAAAACTAGGGTTTGTATGATAAGACAAAATCAAGCAAATAGCATGACCTAATTCAAGACAAACAAAGATGCATGAAAAATGACAAAACATTGTACACAAGCACCCCTAGGGTTTCACCCACTTGGTTGCGTTACAAAAATGGCCATGGTATGCATGCTAGGTATCTTGGCAAAACAAGACAAAACAAAAGATCATAGTCCCTCGATGACGCTATCTTGGTTGCCTAAAAACAAATGATCTTAGTCCCTCAAAACTTGCTAAGATACTTGGCACCATTGCTATCATGGTCATACGATGACCCACGCCCGTCTCGCTTAACATCCAAAGACAGGGTTATCTACTAAAATAATAGTAGGTCAACAATGTCAAAGGAATAAAAATGTATAGGAAAGACTTTTAAGTAGGGTAGATAGCTCCTAGTTACTTGATCTCTTTCAAACAATCCTTGCTATTTTCAAACAAACACACACACTTTCAAAACATTTCCAAACAACTTTCAAAACATTGAAACATTTTTCAAAAGACAAACGTCTTTGTATACATTCTCATAAACAAGAATCATTACAAAGATTGCCTAAACGATGGCCTCTTTTCAAAATACTTTCAAAACTACACAAAGCACCATTTCAAACAATTGAAAAAGCAAAAGGAAGTGATCTAAAACAAGTAACTAAGAGCCCATGGAAAACCATGGATGAAAAGGGTGCTAGCACCTTCCCTTTTCATAATCTACCCCCCGAACCCAAAAACAATCTCAAAGGTCTTTCCTGTTCTTTTTGCCTTTCCTTTTGGATAAAAGAAAAGTCGGTGGCGACTCTTGCTAAACCGCAACATTTGCGAACACAAACGCAAAACCTCAAGTCAGTTCTCCCACCGCATCACACACCGTATCACAGAACTGGCGACTCTGCTGGGGACAAATAAGTGGGGTATACCTTAGGATCTAGTTCATCATAATTGCTTTTCTTGATTGCTTTGATTTCTTTACTTTTAAGGGTTTTGTTTGGGAGTTACTATAGATCCTAACCCGGATCTGGGGATACCTTTTAGGTAAGTAGCAATATACTATGAGGGAACTGTACAGCGTATACCGATACGGTTGAAGCAGTAGCTATGTTGATGTGGCACATTGGTTGGTACCGGTATCCCTTATGGAGAAACGAGGAGAATACGGGGCTGCTGTGTGGTGTCGTTAAGCATCAACTGACCTTAGAACCTTTAATCGACCAACTTGGCCATTAGAAAGTAGTGAGATAGCCGGCCTCGGTGTAAAGCTGAGAACTGGTTGATACTCGATGCTACACTCATTGAGACCATACTCTCGAGATAGTTCCGGCCGCAAGAAAAGATTGTGTGAGCTGAAACCATGACCGATGGAGGATGGTCAGTGATATTGAGATCCTCTAGAACCCGGTTACTTTTTTCTAGGACAGGTTGAAATCAAATTAACTTCAAGAGGGTATTACCTTTGACCTCATGCAAGCCTTAAACCTAAGGGCTTTGTGTGATTTGACTGTGTTTGCAATATCTGTGTTTGCTATACCTGTGGTTTACCATGACATAATGCATCATAACATGGCATTCATACTTCATTATACTAACCATTTCAAAGACCAAGGGAATTTATCTTTGTTCTGTTTTGCAGATTATGGCTTCTGTACGCAGAAATACCATCCGAGTCAACTTTGTGCAAATACCTGCCCAACTTAAAGAGCTAGCCTCAAGAGTTTCTGAGACTTCTATGTTCATTAAGAGACACGGCCAACTTCTCAGCTTGGTTACTTCAAATCTTGATGAGAAGATGATGAGCGTACTATTTCAGTTCTTTAATCCCGTGCATCATTGCTTCACTTTTCCAGATTACCAGCTGGTTCCCACCTTGTAAGAGTTCTCTCACCTATTGGGCATATCCATCCTTAAACAGGTACCTTTCATAGGTATGGAAGAAGTTCCTAGACTAGAAGACATTGCCTCAGCTCTGCATTTGACACGGGTTGATGTAATATCCAATTGGGAAACACGAAGCGGGGTCAAAGGTTTTCTAGCCAAATTTCTGATAGACCAGGCTCAGCTATTCTGGGATAATTTGGATTTTAAAGCTTTTGAAGATGTCTTGGCTCTCCTTATCTATGGTTTGGTTCTCTTCCCGAATCCGGATTCCTTTGTAGATGTGAATGCTGTCAAGATTTTCCTTTCTCACAATCCTGTGCCTACCCTGCTGGGTGATATCTTCTATGCTCTCCATACTCGTACCGTGAGGAGAAGAGGGACTCTTATGTGTTGCATGCCATTGCTGTCGAGGTGGTTTATTTCTCACCTCCCTAAGTCTATGCTGAAGAACGAAGAAGGTTTGGGTTGGTCTTACAGAATAATGTCACTTGCTCATACAAATATTCTTTGGTGTTCCTGGGCTATGGAAGACACTGCTGTTATTGACTGTTGTGGGGGATACCCTAATGTCCCGTTGCTTGGAATCAGAGGGGGTATAACTTACAATCCTTGTCTAGATTTACAACAATTTGGTCGTGCTCGGAGAGATACTCCCCATGAGTTACTTCTTGAGGACATTGTATTTGACTATAAGGAGGATGTTAAGGAGCATCGCCGAAGGTTTATACGAGCTTGGGGCATGGTGAATAGATCTGACCCCCAAGAGTTAGGACCAAAGACTTCCCTTCCTATGCAGCCTTACCTCCAATGGGTTCAAGCTCGCGCCCAGAAGCTTGGGATTCCCTATGAGGCTGTATTACCAGTGATTGTGGAGCCCACTAATGAAGAGGGCATTCCTTACACGGTTTTCTATCCTTACATGCCCACTGACCCTAGGGAATTGCAGAGGTCTTGGATTCAGCTGAAGAATGAGCGGGATACTTACCGGGAACAATACCATGAGCAAGAAAGGAAGATTTTGAAGCTCACCAGGCAGCTCGAGGAAGAAAGAGTGATCAATGACTACATCAGCACAAAGAGGAAGCGACCATGGATAATAAAGAAATTTTGTTTGAGAAGACTATGATTCCGTTTGAAGATGTTGCCATCATAACCATTTCCGCTAATCCTTCCAAGGTTTCCTCGAGAAAACCTGTTAGGGTTACAACTATTCCAAGAATTGCTCCGTTAATAATCACCGCTCCGGGTCCCATCCCATATACCTCAGATAAGGCTATCCCATGGCACTACGGTGCTGATGTATATTACCATGGTGTTAAACAAGATCTGAGGACTGAAGAAGCCGATACAGATATCAGTAATATTGTTGGGTCTAGCAAGGTCACCAGAAGTGGAAGACTCTTTTCTCCCGAGATTTTCCCTCCAACTGTCCACAAACCTGTTGTCATTCCGTCTGCTAGTACATCAACTAATGTCCCAATTCCTACTCCAGTTGTCACCCCTGCTGCTGAGCCTTCTGGGACTCGGGGCAAATAAATCATAGGTGAGCCTGCCCGGACGGAGGCACCTAAGAAAATCATTGTAGAAACCTCGAAACAAGAAATAGAGGAAAATTTGAAAATTATCAAGAAGAGAGACTACAACATAGTCGAGCAGCTGGGGCATACCCCGTCAAATATCTCCATGTTGTCCTTGTTGTTATATTCTGAAGCCCATGCGAAGGCTTTGATTGCATTTCTCAAGACTGCGCATGTGCCGCAGGAAACTTTTGCAGATCAGTTCAAAGATTATGTGGCCAGCCTGACTGCTGACAATGGGCTAGGCTTTTCAGATACGGACCTGACCCCTAAGGGGAGAAATCATAATGATGCTCTGCACGTCTCGATCGAGTGCAGGGGCACCACTATGGCCCATGTGCTGGTAGATACCGGGTCCTCATTGAATGTTCTACCAAAGAAAGTGTTAGACCGTCTGGATTGTGAAGGTTTGATTCTAAAGCCGAGTAATATTGTGGTAAGGGATTTTGACGGGTAAAAAAGAATGGTGCACGGGGAGGTGGACATCCCTGTCAAAGTGGGCTCTCAGACTTTTGGGTTCACCTTCTACGTAATGGATATCAAGCCATCGTATTCTTGCTTGCTGGGTCGTCCTTGGATTCATAAGGCTGGGGCAGTGACTTCCACACTCCATCAAATGCTGAAGTATCTGGTGAAAGGGAAGATTGTCACAGTGCGAGGTGAGGAAGAGTATATGGTGAGCCATCTCAATTCCTTCCGTTACGTACAGGTGGATAGGGAATTCATAGAAACGGCTTGTCAAAATTTCAAAGAGGTCCCTCGGTTCTCGACATCAACTGAAGTTACTACTGGCAAACCTCCGTTGAAAATGGCTTCTCTCAAAGACGCCAGGGCTGTAATTGAAGAAGGTGGGTGTACCAATTGGGGTCAGCTCCCTGATTTCACTCACAAAACTGACAAATTTGGTTTGGGCTTTACTATAGGGGCTCAGAGGGCTGTTAGGCGCACACGGATTGGAAGACCTCCTCTACACATCAGCAATCGGGGAGTTAATACAATTGAGGACAGTGAAGAAGATTCAGACATTGATAGCTGGATCTACCCAACAACCAATGTTAGACTGAACAACTGGACGACGAAGGACTTCATACCTGTTTCTTTTATTCCGTAGTAATTGACTTTTGTTTTAAGATTTGTAATAAACAATTTGAAACTTTACGGCCCGGTGCCTTGCCCGAGGCACCTTGGCTTTGCTTGTGAGGGATTATTACTTGTCATTTTCATATATCATTAATAAAACATTGGACGTTTCTTTTATTACAAATTTTCCGCTCCTTGTTTTTCTTTTCTGTCTCTCACTTTATCAAAGCGGCTATTCTCTTACACACACTCACGTATCATAATGCAGATCCATATCCACTCTGGATCCCATTGATAACGACTCTGCTACTGCCAGTTATGACTTCGAAAATCCGATCAACCAAGCCGAGGACAAATGTGAGGATGGTTGTGAGGTGCCTGGAGAGCTTGCTAGACTATTACAGCAGGAAGAAAGGGCCATACAACCTCATGAAGAGCCAGTTGAGTCAGTGAATTTGGGTATAGAGGAAGACATGAAGGAAGTCAAGATAGGTGCGAATATGGAGCCTAGTGTCAAACAACAGTTAATACAGATGCTACACGACTACATCGAGATCTTTGCCTGGACCTATGAAGATATGCCTGGTTTGGACACTGATATTGTGGTACACCGCTTGCCGACCAAAGAAGACTGCCCTCCGGTAAAGCAGAAGGTTCACCATATGCGCCCTGAAATGTCAGAGAAAATCAAGGCAGAGGTCATGAAATAGTTCGACGCAGGGTTCTTAGCTGTCACGTCTTATCTACAGTGGGTTGCCAATGTCGTTCTGGTACCTAGGAAGGACGGTAAGGTACAGATGTGTGTGGACTATAGAGATCTGAACAGGGCAAGCCCCAAGGATGACTTCCCACTTCCTCACATTGATGTTCTAGTTGATAACACCGTGCATCACAAAATCTTCTCCTTCATGGATGGTTTTTCTGGCTACAATCAGATCAAGATGGCTCATGAGGACATGGAGAAGACAACCTTTGTTACACAGTGGGGCACCTTCTGTTACAAGGTAATGCATTTTGGGTTGAAGAATGTTGGGGCAACTTATCAGCGTGCCATGGTTGCTTTGTTCCATGATATGATTCATCACGAGATCGAGGTTTATGTTGATGACATGATAGCCAAGTCCCAGACTGAGGAAGAGCACCTTGATAATTTTTAGAAACTGTTTGACAGGTTGAAGATGTACAAGCTGAGGTTGAATCCGAACAAGTGTACCTTCGGGGTAAGGTCTGGTAAGCTTCTGGGTTTTGTTGTCAGTGACAAAGGTATTCAGGTAGACTCGGCAAAGGTAAAAGCCATACAAGAGATGCCGGCTCCCCGCATAGAGAAGGAAGTTAGAGGTTTCTTGGGACGTCTAAATTACATCGCCAGGTTCATTTCACATCTGACTGCTACTTGTGAGCCAATCTTCAAGCTGCTAAAGAAAGATCAAGAGGTAAAGTGGAATGATGAATGTCAGACCGCTTTCGAAAGAATTAAGGAATACCTTTAAGAACCACCAATTCTGATGCCTCCAGTTGAAGGAAGACCTTTAATATTATACTTGATAGTACTGGATAATTCAATGGGGTATGTGCTGGGGCAGCATGACGAGTCTGGCCGAAAAGAGCATGCCATTTATTACCTTACCAAAATTTTTACCGACTGTGATACCCGATACTCATTGCTCGAGAAAACTTGCTGCACTTTGGCATGGGCTGCTCGCCGGCTGAGACAGTATATGCTGACCCACACTACCTTGTTGATATCAAAAATGGATCCGATCAAGTATATCTTCGAGAAGCCCGCTCTCTCCGAAAGGATAGCAAGATGGCAAATGATCTTGACCGAATACGACATCCAATACACAACCCAACAAACAATCAAGGGGAGTGTATTGGTGGATCATTTGGCGCATCAGGCCGTGGATGACTACCAGTCCATGAATTTCGAATTCCCAGATGAGAATATCATGTTGGTGACCGACTGCGAAGAACCTGGACCAAATGAAGGACCCGAGGAGGGATCTCGATGGTCTATGTATTTTAATGGAGCCTCGAACATGTTGGGTAATGGCACTGGCTCTGTAATCATATCTCCTGAGGGCTGTCATACTCCATTCACCGCCTGATTATGTTTTAATTGCACCAACAATATGGCGGAGTATGAAGCGTGTATCATGGGTCTTCGAGCTGCTATTGACCTAAGGATAAAGTTCTTGAGTGTATTCGGAGATTCCGCTCTGGTGATAAGTCAGATCAAAGGCGAGTGAGATACGAAGCACCCGAATCTTATTCCTTACAAAGAGTATGTACTGACATTGCTCCCACACTTTGAGGAGATAACCTTTGAACATTTCCCACGAGAAGAGAACCAGTTGGCAGACGCTCTAGCTACCATGTCTTCTATGTTCAAAGTCAGGTGGGACAATGAAGCTCCCCAGATTACCATTGAGAGGTTAGATGAACCCACACATTGCTGTGACATTGAGACTGAAGAGGTAGCAGATAAACCCTGGTTTCACGAGGTAAAGAGGTATCTTGAGGCTCAAGAATACCCCGAGGGGCATCTGTTAATGATAAGAAGTTTCTGAGAAGAGTCGCTGCGAAGTTCTTCATAAGTAATGGTATCCTTTATAAGTGTAACCATGATTCAACCTTACTGCGGTGCGTATACAAGAGCGAGGCAGAAAGGATCATGACAGAGTTACATGAAGGTACCTTCGGGACTCATTCCAGTGGACATACCATGGCGAAGAAAATCCTACGGGCATGATATTACTGGTCCACCATGGAAGCCGATTGTTATCAACACTCTCGAACCTATCATAAGTGCCAAGTCTATGCTGATAAGGTGCATATACCTCCGGTTCCTCTGAATGTTTTGACAAATCCTTGGCCCTTTGCAATGTGGGGCATCGACATGATCAGCGAGATCATACCTACTGCGTCTAACGGGCATCGCTTCATTCTGGTAGCAATTGATTATTTCACAAAGTGGGTTGAGGCAGCTTCCTTTGCTACAGTGACCAAAAACGTCATGGCGCTGTTCATCCGACACAATCTGATCTGTCGATATGGTGTACCAGAGAGGATTATCACTGACAATGGTACAAATCTCAACAATACGATGATTACCGATCTCTGCAAATAGTTCAAGATTCAGCATCATAACTCTTCTCCCTACCGGCCGAAGATGAATGGGGATGTTGAAGCGGCTAACAAGAACATCAAGAAGATTGTGCAGAAGATGACGGTGGCGTACAAAGACTGGCACGAGATGCTACCATTCGCTCTTCATGGGTACCGTACCTCAGCACGGACGTCGACAGGGGCAACACCCTACTCTCTGGTATATGGTATGGAGGCAGTCCTACCCATCGAAGTTCAAATACCCTCTCTCAGGATTATGAAGGATG
This sequence comes from Vicia faba, assembly GCA_948472305.1. Lineage (NCBI taxonomy): Eukaryota > Viridiplantae > Streptophyta > Magnoliopsida > Fabales > Fabaceae > Vicia > Vicia faba. Next base: position 19,783,555 of record OX451739.1, on the reverse strand, counting down.
CGGGTTTGAACAAATACGACTGGATCCAAACCCGACTTGATTAGCTGAATCTAATCGATGAAAAGAGACTTACTGCTATCTGTCATGGTCAGACGTATCAAAAGCGAATGATCAAGGCCTTTAACAAGAAAGTCAGACGTCAAGAATATCAAGTCGGGGATCTAGTGATCAAACAAATCATACTTCCGCAAGGTGATCCCAGGGGCAAATGGACCTCTACATACGAAGGGCCATTTGTGGTTAAGAACATTTTCTCAGGAGGAGCTATGATTCTTACCACCATGGATGGTGACGACCTTCCTCACCCCGTCAATGCAGACATAGTGAAAAGATACTACACATAATCAAAGACCCGCGAGGTTGACTGGCCTAGGAAAAAATAAGGGCTTCCCGGCGAACCAAAAGGGTTCGGGCAAAAGTAAGGGATGACAAAAAAAAAGTACACCCGGCAAGTCGAAAACCTGAAAAGGCGACTTGGGAAAAAAAGGGTATCCCGATAGACTGAAAACCCGAAAGGGCGGTCCAGGCAAAAATTAGGGATTGAAGCATAATCCTATGTCTCATTAGATCACCTTGCAACCAGACTCTGGTATCAACTATCAAGCTCAGACGGCGCCAATCAATCTGATCCATCTTCGACCAAGTAGCAAAGTGATGAGACGTTTGAAGATATAAGGGCAATAGCAAGTTGAAACCCAATGGGATTATTTCACATAGCTGTTTTTCTTTCTTTTACACAAATTGTAATTTCTATCTTTCGGCGGCGTTCTCTTACTAGAGCGTTAGTCTCTTTGTACAAAATGCCTATTACATGTGTGATCAGTGGGAATGAGAACTGACTGTTTTGGAATGCTGGTTCGTGTTTTGCGTTTGTTTTTGCAAAATGTCACGGTAAGCAAGAGTCGCCACCGTCATTTATTTTATCCAACAAGGAAAGGACAAAAGCACAGAAAAATTCCTTTTCGAGATGTTTCTCGGGTTCAGGAGGTAGATTATAGAAAGGCAAGGTGCTAGCACCCTTTCTATCCGTGGTTATCCATGGGCTCTTAGGTACTTGCTCACTATGTTTTCAAAAATTTGTATTTCTTTGTGATTGTGGGTTTGAAAAGAGTTTTGTTTTTGAAGAGGGGTGTAAGTGTGAAAAGTTTTGTTTTGTTTTTAAAAGGAGCAAGTACTTAAGAACAACTACCTACTCAAAAAGGAATTAAACTGTGCAAATGTCCTTTAGACAGTGCTATCCCACTATTGAGGAGTAGGTAGCACCGTCGTTGGAGTTTTCGGGTCAATTCGATTTAAGGGACGTGTGGTCACTAAAGCAATGTTAGGATGCTTTAGTGGTAACCCTAATGTCTTAGATCATTTTATCTGAGGCAACCGTTTCAAGGCAACTTATGATCTTTGGACAAGAGAGCGACCTCTAAAACATCCTATACTCAATGACCACGTTCGAGGCAACCAAGTGAGACGTACCCTAAGAGTGGCATGTGCGAGTGTGTCAATTTTCAGTTTATATTATCTTTACATGTTTAGGTGTTCTACCATTTGTTTTCAGATCTTGTCATGCAATCCTAGTTAGCATACATCTAAGCAGTTAATATATGTATAGGAATTTAAAGTGCGGGAATTGTAAATCCTACGCTATTACAAGGCTTCAGGGAGGGGGATTATTTACATGTCCAAAATTGGGGGAATAAAGCAGTAAAGTGTAAAAGTCTTAGTTAAGCTATTACAAACCAGTAGGCAGTTACAATAAAATAAACGCGCACAAATCTGAACATAACCTCTAAAAATCCTAAGAATAAAATCTTTTTGTTGTTTTATTTTGTTTTGGGAAAATGATCTAAATCTACTTAATTTTAGTTTTGAAAAAATGTTAAGATAATTAAAAGATTAATTAACAAAGTTAATTTAATAGAAAAAACTAGCCTAATGTTTTTGTGGTTTTCTTTTTTAATTGATTTTATGTTGATTAAAAAAAAGAAATACAATAGTCAAAATAAAGATGAAATCGAAGGAACAGGCAGTAAATAAATAAAAAATTATAATTCTGGAGGCCTGGGTCGAAAGAGGTGTGGGCTGTCTTTCGATCCAGTGAGGAGGCTGGATCGAAGGTACATGAGGGGCTGCACTTTGAGGGTGTTTGATCTGGATATGTCATCCTTCGATCTGGGAACCCTGGATCCAGTTCGAAGCTAAGCTGCTAAGCTTCGAAGCTCTGAACAAGATTCTGAGAAGATATTTCCTGCAAAACGAAACAAATGTTAAAGATCCAGGGGGGATTTTACCCCCTGATTCGAATCTCCTCCCAATTCGAATCCTTCCTCAATTTGAATCTACTAAATCTGGGTCTGGGTTCGTTTTATCCTGAGATTCGAAGGAGAAACTTAGATCGTGCCCAAGCAATGGCACGATCTCATCTTTGTGCTGTAGCTTACATGCAACATAATCAGTAATAACAAGAATACACATGCAATGTGTATTTAAATGTCATGAAGATGCAATTTAGGTTTTGCAAACTGTTACCAATTAAAGATGTATCATCTGTGGCTCTGGGTGTGGAGATGTTTGCTGAATGGCTGCTTTGGGCGTGGATTACTTCTGAAAATGTTGACAACCTTTGGTGGGCAGCGTATCTCCAAATCCTCTATTTTTCTTTTCTTTTTTTCTCTTTTTTTCTGTGTTTTTTTTTTCTCCTCTTGTAATGTGTCACTGGCCTCGTATTTATAGGAGTGTGAGGGTGCACGAAAATGGCAAGGGACAGCCATTTAACCAGGACTTTAAAGCCATGAGACAAGAATCAGACATATTAAAAGATTTCCTTTTTTGAAATATTCATGTCTCTTTGGAATCTTGAATGAACCTGGACACTTTTGATTTTCGAATGCCTTCAGGCCCTGCCCTTCGATTGGTCTTGATTTGCCTCCTTCGAATGGATTTCTTATGTATCCTTCAAATGGGCCTTCTTTGCCAGCTTCAAAGTCCAATTCGAATCTATTTAGAACATTCCCTATTAGACAACTTCGACCAGCCCTTGGCCTTGTGATGAGTCTAAGTTCTGATTCGAAGTGTTCAGAACTTCCTTCATCAGAGCATCTTAGATTAAGAGAAACTCTACACTGAAATGCCATTCGAAGGTCATTTCGTTCTGATGTTCTTATTAAGGGAAACTCTGAAGTTCCAGTCCAAGGACACTCTGAAGTTCCAGTCCAAGGACCTTTTGAAATGCCAATTGAAGGGTATTTGTCCATATACCAATCAAAGGGTACTTGTTAAAATTCCAATCGAAAGGCTTTGTTAACAAGCCAACCGAAAGGTGCTGTTCATGCTAATCGAAGGACATGGTTAACATGCCTGTCGAAGCTGCCTTGACACAATGCTAAATCGAAGGATCCCTTGGCATGCCAATTGAAAGGCTTGTCCCAGGGTGCCAAACGAAAAGGTCTTTCAGAATTCCAATCGAAGGCCTTGACACAATGCCAATCGAAGTGCTTGTCCATAATGCCAATCGAAGTGCTTGTCCATAATGTCAATCGAAGGGAATTATCCATGCCAATCGAAAGGCTCCTTCAGAATACCAATCGAAGGGTCTTTCAGAATGCCAATCGAAAGGTCTTTCAGAATGCCAATCGAAAGGTCTTTCAGAATGCCAATCAAAAGGTACTTAAAGCACCACTCAAAAATTTTCTTTTTCCTTAGGCAAGGGTTTCTGGTCAACCATGTAGGGGGAAGACTTTTGAAAACATGAGAGGGAAAATTTTGGGGTACAACAGTTGCCCCTGTTCAATTTTCTTAAACCTGAGGATATAGATTGGCTTTCGAGCCTTTCGTGATCTGAAGGTGGAAGATAATTGAACACTAGAGTGCCCAGAAATTTGCACTCGCATGGTGTAGTATCAACATTGTGACGTCGGGAATGGGCTTACAGATGCCATTTGGAGATTGTTGGTAGGAGGATGGGCTTATAGATGCCATCTGCATGAGTTATTGCTGGACTGTATCTATAAGCTGGAACTGGATGATTGCCAGAATTGCGTCTGCATCTGGAGCGTATCTGAAATGTATTTGAATGAGTGACTGAATGACATCCGAATCTGGATCATATCTGGATTGTAATTTGAATGAGTATCAGGATGGCATCCATATCTAGAGCGTATATAAACCGGATCTGAGAGTTGAATCTGGATGATTGTCAGAATTACGTCTGCATCTGGAGCGTATCTGAAATGTGTTTGAATGAGTGACAGAATGACATCCGAATCTGGATCGTATCTGGACTGTAATTTGAATGGATCTGGAATAAGTATCAGAATGTCAACCATATCCGGATCGCATCTGAACTGTCTCTAGAAGGGATCTGGAATAAGTATCAGAATGTCATCCGTATCTGGATCGCATCTGAACTGTCTCTAGAAGGAATCTGGAATAAGTATCAGAATGTCATCCATATCTGGATCGCATCTGAACCGTCTCTAGAAGGAATCTGGAATAAGTATCAGGATGTCAGCCATATCTGGATCGCATCTGAACCGTCTCTAGAAGGAATCTGGAATAAGTATCAGAATGTCAGCCATATCTGGGTCGCATCTGAACTGTCTCTAGAAGGAATCTGGAATAAGTATCAGAATGTCAGCCATATCTGGATCGCATCTGAACTGTCTCTAGAAGGAATCTGGAATAAGTATCAGAATGTCAGCCATATTTGGATCGCATCTGAACTGTCTCTAGAAGGAGTCTGGAATAAGTATCAGAATGTCAGCCATATTTGGATCGCATCTGAACTGTCTCTAGAAGGAATCTGGAATAAGTATAAGAATGTCAGCCATATCTGGATCGCATCTGAACCGTCTCTAGAAGGAGTCTGGAATAAGTATCAGAATGTCAGCCATATCTAGATCGCATCTGAACTGTATTTTGAAGGAATCTGGAATAAGTATCAGAATGTCAGCCATATCTGGGTCGCATCTGAACTGTCTCTAGAAGGAATCTCAGAAGATGATGATCTTTGCATGTTGATTGATCTTTCCTGAAAAGGTAAAGAGTTAGTTGTATGCAATGTCATGATGTATGCATTGAGTAATGATGTTCTCAAAATAAAATGAGATTTGTGTCATATGTATTTTGTATGCATATGTTATGAATGTTGTTGAAGTGTAATTTTGTCTTGGATTTTGCTCAAAATGTTTCCACCGGGGATCCCTGCTTTGTTGTTGGAGGAGAACTCCGCTGGGGGATATTGAAAACTCTGTGGGGAGTATGTTTATTTCTGCTTGGGGAAAGAGTTTAGGAGTTTTAGTCGTCCGTTGCTCTACTGGGGAGTCGAAGTTGAACTGATATCTGGTCGGGTCCAGGTTTCGCAGTAACTTGCTGGGGATTGTAGAGTAGTCTACTGGGGAAGAGGATTTGTGGTCCTTTGATTTATAGTAGTCGGAGAGGCAAACTCAAGCTGGGGAATCCTGGTGTTGTTGGGGAAATAAACCCTGTCGTCAGTCCGCTAGAGAGGTGACATCTTTGTTGGGGGAAGTCCTCGAGGATTCCTGAGGTTGATTCAGCTGGGGAAAGGTTTTCAGAGATTAAACCCTTGCTGGGAGTCATCCTATGAGAAGGATTTTGGGGAGATTTGTCATTCCCCATAGTAGCAAGTGTTTGTGACATTGCCAGAAAATGTTTAATTGTACGTAACCCTCCACTGAGATTGATGTTCAATGCCCCAAGTGACGAAGATGGAGACTTGCCCCTGGTTACTCTGCACTTCTTCAGAGATTTCTTGAAATCTTGACTGGACTGCCCCAGGTGTGCTAGATAGTGACATGTCATGCCCCCTTGTTGATAGGAGATTTGTCAATGAAAGTGTCATCCTTTTTGAAGTGATTTTGTTCACTGAGAGGGCTTTCGTTCATCGGATATTCGTTGTGTGAATTTCTCCGCTGTCAAACAAATAGCCAAATGCAAACAGTGATATTCAAATAATGCAAAGTTTATGCTTGCCTCGAAGTTTTGAAAAATGCGTTTTTTAGCAGAAAAATTTTTATAAGACAAATTCAACACAAGATTTAGGGCAAAGCCTTACAGGAGTCAGGATACCTATTGTAACAGTATGCTTTTGGACTAACCCATTTTTCAATTAGGACTTTTGAAGGGTTGCAACGTGGCTTGGTTCACGGTTTAAGAAATAAAGGATAAAGGCTCAAAGTATATTTGTACCCACCCGCTCTTCATGATGTTCTTCAATCCTAAACTCAGTTAATTGTGCGTCGAACTCTATTCGAATTTGGAACGACGTTTTGGTGATGGTTCACACAAGTTGGATTTTGGAAGGCAGTCATCATTTCATTTTTTTTGCAACACTTTTCATGTTGTCGAGGATTTGTAATGACATCGTTCTTTTGATTTATTATCCCTAATTTTTGCCTGACTGTTCCTGTTTTCGAGATCACAGTCAGCGGGATGCCCCAGCTTTCTTAAGCCTCCTTTATAGGTTTTTGGCTCAGTGGAATTTTCTCTTTTGAGATATTGACTGCCTACGAGATAAGGAACCACCATTGTCTTTTGATTCAAGAGGAATGCTTTTGATGTCGTTCGTTGTATTATGAAATGAGAGTTTTGCAACTTCAATGCGCATCTTTTGAATTAACTGAGAGACTACCATGCCCCAGGTTTAAATTAAAGGTTTCAATTTGTGTTTAAGACAGAAAACTCCTACTTCTTTGGCTCGAAGGGGTTGACTAGGGATTATCTTCCTTATAACTCCAGTGTTTAGGATTTGAAAGAAATGCCTGTACATCGTCAGCAAGGTCTATTCAAAAGCATACTGTATGAGATTATGGCATTGTTTCGTCATCCTCCCTCTAAAGGCTTGTAACTTTTAGCAAGAGTTGAATGTCATAAAGTGAGTAAAAAGCATAGTTTAAATGTAATTAAAATGATTGGATAAAATCAAGACAAACATATGCAATGCATTAATAAAACAAAGTTTGGCATTAATAGATAATTGTTTGAATAACAAAGAGATTATAACTTGAAAATTCAAATGAACAAAAGCTTTCAATGATTCGTCATAGGAGCAGTGATTATGTTTGGAGTCTCCGGAGGGTCAAACTTGATCTCCTTGGCATCAATCATGTCTTGGACCTTGTTCTTCAGAGGCCAACAGTTGTTTGTGTCATGTCCCGGACTGTCAGAGTGGTATACACACCTTTCATTGGGATGATAGGTAGGAGCGGAAGTATTTGGGTTCCGGAGAGGAGCCTTTAATGTAATCAGCTCTGCCTTCAACATGTGTTGTAGCGCTTGAGCCAGTGACATGTTGATCTTAGTGAATTGTCTTTTAGGCGCGACCTCCTTACACTGATGCCCTTGTCTTTGTTGAGCAGGCGTATGATTAAAGATCAAGATTTCTCCTACGTATTGGTCATGACGACTCTTTTGACCATACACAGCATTGGACTCTTTCTTCCCATTGTAGGGCTTTTTCTGAGCATCAGAAGGTGTAGCTTCTTGAATCTTCCCACTTTTGATGCCAGCTTCGATCCTTTCGCCGGTCAGTATTAGCTCGGTGAACCCGGCTGAAGAGCTTCCGATCAAGTGGTTAAAAAATGGACCAGACAGGGTCCCCAAAAACATATCAATAAGTTCACGATCAGCTAAAGGTGGTTGCACCCTTCCGACAAGGTCTCTCCATTTTGAGCATACTCTTTAAATCCTTCACCCGTCCCTATTGACATACCATGGAGTTGGGTACGCGTAGGAGCGAGGTCGGAGTTATACTGATACTGCCTATAGAATGCAATAGCCAAATCCTCCCAGCTGCGGATACTGGCTCCATCCAACTGATAGAACCACTCAAGCTGAGTCCCTGAAAGACTGTCTTGAAAGAAATGGATCCACAAGTTCTTATCAGCAGTGTAAGGCTGGATCTTTCTTACATATGACCAGAGGTGCAGCTTTGGACAGGAAACTCCGTCATATTTGGCAAAGGCAGGTGCCTTGAATTTATGGGGAATCACCACCCCAGAGGATAGACCTAGATCTCCGAAGTCCAGACCGGGCACCTTCTGTATCTCCATAGTGCTCAAACGGTCTTCCAACTGTTTGTACTTATCCTCAGCAGGAGGATACTGTTCTTCATCATAGTCTGTCTCGTTGTCAGAGACTTCAGGGCTAGAAGCCCTCCTTTCTTGTGGACTGTCTTTCCCTCCAGATGAGGTGGTCAGGTCAACTTTATTCTGCAGCCCGTTTCCAAACCTGCGTCCAGTGTTGAACATGATGGTCCTCTTTTTCTTCTTCTTTTTCTCTTTTAGAATCAAGGTCTTCAGGTCCTGCTGACCCTTAGCCAGATTCATGAACAACTCTTGAAATTGGGCATTCTGGGCCTGGAGGGCCTTGATAGCTTGCTCAGTTGAAGGTTCAGTAGACATGATGATTGCTGAAATAAACAACGAAGAAGATGAGAAACCTGTAATGGTACCTGTAATGCAATGATATGTATGATATATGTATGCAATGTTTTCAAGGATCTCGCGGGGTAAACAAGAAACTGTTAGGATTTGAATCTGGTATCTTGATTGAAGGAACTTCATGTTGTTGAGAGTTCTTCTTCAAGAGTTAAGCTCACCATATCGAGTGGGTCATAGACCCTGACTCAAGTTATCATGTTTTGATTTCTAAACAACCTTGGCTAGAGGAAAATAAATCCCCTTTACCCCTTGCTAGACATTTGATTTACCATAACCTGCATCACAGACCCTTGATATCCTTGAAATGGTTAAGGAAATGTTAAAGCATGATGTTATGATGTGTATGCTATGCGTTTAAACAAAAGTGTGAGGTGATGTAAGTAAACCCTGCGATAAGTCCAAATTATTGGATAAGGACTGTAAACAAAACCTGCAAGGAACTCATGTTGTCAGATAACAAGAATGTGCAAGTAGTTCAAGTTTGAAGGCACACAAGTCACACATATAGCCTTAAGTTTAGGCTGGCATGGAGTTTAGGCATTACCCTCTTTCAGTTTAGTTGGTTTAAACCTGTCCTAAAAATAGTAATCGGGTTCTAAGGAGCTCAATATCATTGGATTGTTTTCTATGTTTATTGTTTTGGTTTAGCCACTTAACTGGAGACCAAAAGATTCCAAGAAAACAACCCTCAATGAGTGTAATATCGAGTATCTACCAACTTTGGACTGCACCAAAGTCGGTCATCTCACTACCCCTAAAAAAGGCCAAGATGGTCAAGTAAGGTTCTAAGGTCAATTGATGCTTCACGATACCACGCGGCGGCCCCGTACTCTCCTTGACTTAACTCAAGGGTTACCGGTACCAACCAAAGTGCCACATCAACGTAGCTACTGTTTCAAACATGTCGGTATACCCCGCACAGTTCCCTCACAGTTTATTGCTACTTACCTAAAGGGTATCCCCAGATCCGGGTTAGGATCTATAGAACTCCGATACAAGCCCACAAAATTTAAAGCATACAAAGCATACAATTGAAAACACAAGTGATCTAATCCTAAGGTACACCCCACTTATTAACTCCCCAGCAGAGTCGCCAGTTCTGTGATCGGTGGGAATGAGAACTGACTGTTTTGGAATGCTGGTTCGCGTTTTGCGTTTGTTTTTGCAAAATGTCGCGGTAAGCAAGAGTCGCCACCGTCTTTTATTTTATCCAACAAGGAAAGGACAAAAGCACAGAAAAATTCCTTTTCGAGATGTTTCTCAGGTTCGGGAGGTAGATTATAAAAAGGGAAGGTGTTAGCACCTTTTCTATCCGTGGTTATCCACGAGCTCTTAGGTACTTGCTCACTATGTTTTCAAAAATTTGCATTTCTTTGTGATTGTGGGTTTGAAAAGAGTTTTGTTTTTGAAGAGGGGTGTAAGTGCGAAAAGTTTTGTTTTGTTTTTAAAAGGAGCAAGTACTTAAGAACATATACCTACTCAAAAAGGAATTAAACTGTGCAAATGTCCTTTAGACAGTGCTATCCCACTATTAAGGAGTAGGTAGCACCGTCGTTGGAGTTTTCGGGTCAATTCGATTTAAGGGACGTGTGGTCACTAAATCAACATTAGGATGCTTTAGTGGTATCCCTAATGTCTTAGATCATTTTATCCGAGGCAACCGTTTCAAGGCAACTTATGATCTTTGGACAAGAGAGCAACCTCTAAAATATCCTATACTCAATGACCACGTTCGAGGCAACCAAGTGAGGCGTACCCTAAGAGTGGCATGTGCGAGTGTGTCAATTTTCAGTTTATATTATCTTTACATGTTTAGGTGTTCTACCATTTGTTATCAGATCTTGTCATGCAATCCTAGTTAGCATACATCTAAGCAGTTAATATATGTATAGGAATTTAAAGTGCGGGAATTGTAAATCCTACGCTATTACAAGGCTTTGGGGAGGGGGATTATTTACATGTCCAAAATTGGGGGAATAAAGCAGTAAAGTGTAAAAGTCTTAGTTAAGCTATTACAAACCAGTAGGCAGTTACAATAAAATACACGCGCGCAAATCTGAACATAACCTCTAAAAATCCTAAGAATAAAATCTTTTTGTTGTTTTATTTTGTTTTGGGAAAATGATCTAAATCTACTTAATTTTAGTTTTGAGAAAATGTTAAGATAATTAAAAGATTAATTAACAAAGTTAATTTAATAAAAAAAACTAGCCTAATGTTTTTGTGGTTTTCTTTTTTAATTGATTTTATGTTGATTAAAAAAAAAGAAATAAAATAGTCAAAATAAAGATGAAATCGAAGGAACAGGCAGTAAATAAAAAAATTATAATTCTGGTGGCCTGGGTCGAAAGAGGTGTGGGCTGTCTTTCAATCCAGTGAGGAGGCTGGATCGAAGGTGCATGAGGGGCTGCACTGTGAAGGTGTTCGATCTGGATATGTCATCCTTCGATCTAGGAACCCTGGATCTAGTTCGAAGCTAAGCTACTAAGCTTCGAAGCTCTGAACAAGATTCTGAGAAGATATTTCCTGCAAAACGAAACAAATGTTAAAGATCCAGGGGGGATTTTACCCCCCTGATTCGAATCTCCTCCCAATTCGAATCGTTCCTCAATTTGAATCTGCTGAATCTGGGTCTGGGTTCATTTTATCCTGAGATTCGAAGGAGAAACTTAGATCGTGCCCAAGCAATGGCACGATCTCATCTTTGCGCTGTAGCTTACATGCAACATAATCAGTAATAACAAGAATACATATGCAATGTGTATTTAAATGTCATGAAGGTGCAATTTTGGTTTTGCAAACCGTTACCAATTAAAGATGTATGATCTGTGGCTCTGGGTGTGGAGATGTTTGCTGAATGGCTGCTTTGGGCGTGGATTACTTCTGAAAATGTGGACAACCTTTGGTGGGCAGTGTATCTCCAAATCCTCTGTTTTTCTTTTCTTTTTTTCTCTTTTTTTGTGTTTTTTTTTCTCCGCTTGTAATGTGTCATTGGCCTCGTATTTATAGGAGTGTGAGGGTGCACGAAAATAGCAAGGGACAGCCATTTAACCAGGCCTTTAAAGCCATGCGACAAGAATCAGACATATTAAAAGATTTCCTTTTTTGAAATATTCACGTCTCTTTGGAATCTTGAATGAACCTATACACTTTTGATTTTCGAATGCCTTCAGGCCCTGCCCTTCGATTGGTCTTGATTTGCCTCCTTCGAATGGATTTCTTATGTATCCTTTGAGTGGGCCTTCTTTGCCAGCTTCAAAGTCTAATTCGAATCTATTTAGAACATTCCCTATTAGACAACTTCGACCAGCCCTTGGCCTTGTGATGAGTCTAAGTTCTGATTCGAAGTGTTCAGAACTTCCTTCATCAGAGCATCTTAGATTAAGAGAAACTCTGCACTGAAATTCCATTCGAAGGTCATTTCGTTATGATGTTCTTATTAAGGGAAACTCTGAAGTTCCAGTCCAAGGACCTTTTGAAATGCCAATTGAAGGGTATTTGTCCATATACCAATCAAAGGGTACTTGTTAAAATTCCAATTGAAAGGCTTTGTTAACAGGCCAATCGAAAGGTGCTGTTCATGATAATCGAAGGACATGGTTAACATGCCTGTCGAAGCTGCCTTGACACAATGCTAAATCGAAGGATCCCTTAGCATGCCAATTGAAAGGCTTGGCCCAAGTGCCAAACGAAAAGGTCTTTCAGAATTCCAATCGAAGGCCTTGACACAATGCCAATCGAAGTGCTTGTCCATAATGCCAATCAAAGTGCTTGTCCATAATGTCAATCAAAGGGAATTATCCATGCCAATCGAAAGGCTCCTTCAGAATACCAATCGAAGGGTCTTTCAGAATGCCAATCGAAAGGTCTTTCAGAATGCCAATCGAAAGGTCTTTCAGAATGCCAATCGAAAGGTACTTAAAGCACCACTCAAAAATTTTCTTTTTCCTTAGGCAAGGGTTTCTAGTCAACCATGTAGGGGGAAGACTTTTGAAAACATGAGAGGGAAAATTTTGGGGTACAACAACAGGCCAACTTCAAAAATCAATACAATTCATTTTTACAAGAAATTTCAAATTGTTTTTCTTTTTCTATTTTGTTTTGCAAGAACGTCCAATGATTCATTTTTGATATATGCATTTGGAAATAATTGCTGCTCATAAAATATTTACATAAAAAATAAAAGACAATTACTCGTAATTCCAGGAACAGGGACAAACAAGAAATGCCCAAACCCTACAGTTACTCTGCCCATCAGGTACAGGGATAGAGCCAGCTTGAGAATATGAGCAGTGATACATACACTCTCCACAGAGTAAAAAGTGTCCAAAGACAGTGGTGTTAGCTTTTCCGAATAGGACACAACTCTCCCCAGCCGAGGTTCACAATCGCGAGTGAGTCGGCAAAATTTTCCCCAAGCAAAGTTTGTTTATCACCAGCAACAGAAATTCATCCCCAGTTGAGTTATTTCTCCAAGTCGGCAGATCTATCAATAGAGTATCTCCTCTCCAACAGAGTTATTCCCCGCAAAGTTATCCTCAGACAAAGTCTCGTCCGGCAGAATATTTACCAGCCAAGGGGCAAATCCCCAACACGATCATCTTTGTTCACCATCCCCAACAGAGGTGGAGGAACTTTGGCTTTTATAGCAATCATGGATTTATTCTCCCAGATTCAGATTGTTATGTCAGCATTTCGTGTTCATACATCATGACATGTGCATACATCACATATAACATAGTCTCATTTATTTTGAGGACGTCATTATACAATGCATCTCATGCATCGCATATAACTAACCCTGTATTTCTTTCAGGAAAGACAATTATTATCAACAATTTCTAGCAAGTCCATGATCAACACTCAAAGCTAAATAGAGTAATTATCGGCAACAAATGCAACCTCATCCAGGTTCCTTCTCACAACCCTACTATCCAGGCTTTCATATCAAAGTAACCCTACTATCCAGGTTCCTTCTCATAGCCCTACTACCCAGACTTTCATATCGAAGTAACCCTACTATCCAGGTTCCTTCTCATAGCCCTACTACCCAGGCTTTCATATCTAAGCAACCCTACTATCCAGGTTCCTTCTCACAGCCCTACTATCCAGGCTTTCATATCGAAGTAACCCTACTATCCAGGTTCCTTCTCACAACCCTACTATCAAGGCTTTCATATCAAAGTAACCCTACTATCCGGGTTCCTTCTCATAGCCCTACTACCCAGGCTTTCATATCGAAGTAACCCTACTATCCAGGTTCCTTCTCACAGCCCTACTATCCAGGCTTTCATATCGAAGTAACCCTACTATCCAGGTTCCTTCACACAACCCTACTACCCAGGCTTTCATATCGAAGTAACCCTACTATCCAGGTTCCTTCTCACAACCCTACTATCCAGGCTTTCATATCAAAGTAACCCTACTATCTAGGTTCCTTCTCATAGCCCTACTACCCAGGCTTTCATATCGAAGTAACCCTACTATCCAGGTTCCTTCTCATAGCCCTACTACCCAGGCTTTCATATCGAAGTAACCCTACTATCCAGGTTCCTTCTCACAACCCTACTATCCAGGCTTTCATATCGAAGTAACCCTACTATCCAGGTTCCTTCTCACAGCCCTACTATCCAGGCTTTCATATCAAAGTAACCCTACTATCCAGGTTCCTTCTCATAGCCCTACTACCCAGGCTTTCATATCGAAGTAACCCTACTATCCAGGTTCCTTCTCATAGCCCTACTACCTAGGCTTTCATATTGAAGTAACCCTACTATCCAGGTTCCTTCTTACAGCCCTACTATCCAGGATTTCATATCGAAGTAACCATACTATCCAGGTTCCTTCTCACAGCCCTACTATCCAGGCTTTCATATCAAAGTAACCCTACTATCCAGGTTCCTTCTCATAGCCCTACTACCCAGGCTTTCATATCGAATTAACCCTACTATCCAGGTTCCTTCTCACAGCTCTAATACTCAGGCTTTCATATCGAAGTAACCCTACTATCCAGGTTCCTTCTCCTAACCTTACTATCCGGGTTCGGCCTCCCTTATCCCCAGAAAATAGTCCACAACACTGTAAGACCGGGACCAAATCAAACATAATTGATTTCACATTTCCCCAGTAAGTCGTGGTACTGCATGTACCCTGACCAAACACACAGTCTATTTCCGCTTCCCAAACCGAAATTATTCCCCAGTAGAGTAACGGACAACTGAAGCTCCTAAAACTCTATTTTTCTCAAGACAGAGACCAGCTTTCCCCAGTGAAGTCCTCCTTAACAACAAGTATATGGGTTCTCGCAAATAAATCTATTATGCGATCGACACTTCTTCGGATGGCATCTTTAAGACCATCTCCGAAAATTCTCTATAAACTACCAAATGGCATCTATAAGCCGATTCCCGATAGCATAAATCAAGTATCACTTCATGCGAGTGCAAATTTCTGGGCACTCTAGTGTTCAATCATCTTCTACCTTCAGATCACGAAAGGCAGACACGCCAATCTACATCCTCAGGTTTAAGAAGATTGAACAGGGGCAGATGTTGTACCCGAAAATTTTCCCTCCCATATTTCTTAATACATGTCAAGTGAGGTCCTCAAATTGCTCAAGGAAGTCCAATGGTTGACCAGACAAACTGTCTCCAAAGGCAGTCTACCTCAAATTAGGGTTTCATTTTGCATCAAGATGTTTGAGTCCAAAGGATCCAAAATTCTAACCATTGTCCTAATATGTTCTCAATATCATCAATGTCAAGTTTCAAGCGTTGTAGAGGAAGTTTACTCAGTCAATTGCTCAAAGGCCTGGAAATCGACTGTGCTAGGTTAAAAGTCAACTGTGGCCCACATACAGTCAAACTTCAAGATTTTTGGTCAACATCCTCATTTTTAAGTATCATTCATCATTTTATCAAGGGTTGATCATGATTCATCAAGGATTGCTCACAATTCATCAAAACCCAAAAGTTGCTAAATTAGGGTTTTGCAGGAAAAGTCAACTCAAATTTGACCAAGCATAACTTTCTCATACTTTATCAGAAATGACCCATCCAAAGCTCATTTTGAAAGGTATGAAATTACCTACAATTAATATTCATCTCCCAAGTTCAAAATATGCACTCACAAAAAGATATGAATTTTGACATTATAGGTCATTTTGAAAAGTCAACAAAAACACCTTTTGGGTCAAAGCTTCATACATGAACATGGAAGACTAAATTGAGATGAGACCAAAAGGGTTTATTAGAGGACATCCTAAGCTTTCTAAAAAGTCCAAGAACACATCTCTAGGGCCAAAAGTCAAATGTACTCAAATTTGCTTTTTTTGCTAAATGGGCCCAACTTTTTATGCTTGCATCTCATTCCTAACATAGTCCACGACCTATGGGACCCTCCATGCTTTATTTATTCATTTATTTAATTTATTTTGATTTTTATTTATTTAAAATTCAAATAAAATCAAATAAATCCTAATAAATCATATATTGTATCTTAGGGATGATTTTTGCATTGAAAGAAGATCTTATATGCTATCAGTTGAGAATCAACTCGTGCAAGGCCAATTTGGTTGGAAAAATATTGGATTTGAACAAAATTGGAAATAAATCATATGCTATGAAATATAAAATCAAATCTCCATGATGAGCAAGATTGAGGTCGTTTTTGTTGACCTAATAGTTTGTATTACATATACAGAAGCAAGCCAAGGCATAAAAGGGGTTGGAACAGTCGTGAAAGAGGAAAATAAAACTCAAAAAATTTCAAGAAAAGTGGTGATCCAATTTCCATATTAGAGGCCAATTCGTACCATTATCACGATACCAACAGGTTCTTGGACATCTCCAGAAGGAATTCCAACCATTTGCAAGCTCTCTCACGCCTGAAATCATAGGTACAAAAGTCACAGTTTTGTCTCAAAACTTTGATTTCGTTTTCATTAGTTTATGCATCATTAGCATGTTTGGTTCATATATTCTTGTTTGTCAGTGAATTTGCAAGCTTTTGTTATTGTTTAATTGTGTTTTTCGTACAGAAATTAAGAGATGCCATGGTTAGGGTTTCGTGCTCTTGATTAGGGCTTTGCAGGATAGGTAGAATTGGACGTTGATTCTGGTACCATGAGACTCATAAGGATGAGACAAGTTGATTGGTACCAGCCATGGCCATTTATATTTCATGTGAAGAGTTTTTAAAATACGCAGGTTTGTAGCTACAATAATACAACCATAGGTAAAAGTGTTGCTATCTAACACGACGGTTGGGAGGAAGAAGATGGATGCGTGACACCCCCTGGTTGGGTGATTTGAATTTCGCGCGCTTTGAATTTCAGCATTTTGTTTTCATTATATAATAATTATTTTTTATTGTATATACAAATGAATCAATTGGCTCAGTTGTCAAGCGTGCAGGGGGAAAGTGCAGAGGACCTGGGTTTGATCCCCAGATCCCAACCTTTATTTCATGTTTTTCTTCAATAGGTAATCCAGCGTATAACAAATGAAGAAGTACACCATATACCACCAGTATCTGGCCATCCAACCCATCAACGCCCCATATCAACATACCACCATTGGAGGACCACCATATACCTCAAGTCAACAGCCACACTGGATCCAGCGAAGTCAAATAGGCCTGGGTTTTTTGGGCTCAAAATCTCAACATCACACCCCCTATAATTGCTAGTACAGGCCCATCACTTTCTTCTTATTTCTTTCTTTCTATTATTTTATTTAATATTTATTTTTTATTTTAATTTACAAATTAATTTATTTTTCATAAAAACCATAAAATCAATAATTCACAAAATTAGGATTAGTTTTTTTATTTATCAAAATTAATTTAATTTAGTTTAATTTAGGAAATTGTAACTTGTTTTCAAAAATAAAATCAAGTAGAAATTAGGTTATACTTTTCCTTTAATTTTATTTTTTATTTTTCTCAAATAAATAAAAATACCAAAAAATAGGCTTTTAGACAAATTAGCTTATTTTTTTAGTTTAAAATTAACTAGACTTAGGATTTTCCTTTAATTTAGTAATTCCATTATTTTTTCAAAACAAAATAAAAACATTTTTTAACTAATCGCAATTAGGTTTAGGCAAGGGTCAAAACCATAGTTGTCTCGCATTCGATTCATCGCGCGCGTATTATTTTTTACCAATATTTCTGTAAATGCTCATGGTTTGTAATGGTTTATGTGATCGGTGGGAATAGAACTGACTGTTTTGGAATGCTGGTTCGCGTTTGCGTTTGTTTTCGCAAAATGTTGCGGTAAGCAAGAGTCTCCACCGTCTTTTATTTTATCCAACAAGGAAAGGACAAAAGCACAGAAAAATTCCTTTTTCGAGATGTTTCTCGGGTTCGGGAGGTAGATTATAGAAAGGGAAGGTGTTAGCACCCTTTCTATCCGTGGTTATCCACGGGCTCTTAGGTACTTGCTCACTATGTTTTCAAAAAGTTTGCTTTTCTTTGTGTTTGTGGGTTTGAAAAGATGTTTTTGTTTTGAAGAGAGCGTAAGTGCAAAAAGTTTTGTTTTGTTTTAAAAGGAGCAAGTACTTAAGAACCTCTACCTACTCAAAAAGGAATTAAACTGTGCAAATGTCCTTTAGACAATGCTATCCCACTATTGAGGAGTAGGTAGCATCGTCGTTGGAGTTTTAAGGGTCAATTCAATTAAGGGACGTGTGGTCACTAAAGCAATGTTAGGATGCCTTAGCGGTTATCCTAATGTCTTAGATCATTTTTATCCGAGGCAACCGTTTCGAGGCAACTTTGATCTTTGGACAAAAGGACGACCTCTAAAACTTTCTATACTCAATGACCACGTTCGAGGCAACCAAGTGAGGCATACCCTAAGAGTGGCATGTGCGAGTGTATTGTTTTTCAGTTTATATTATCTTTGTACATTTTGTGGTGAGCTATTATTGGTTTTAAATTAAAGATTAATCTTGTCATGCATAGCCTATTATTCAAACATCTAACAATTAATGGTTGCGGAAAATAAATTGTGGAAAATAAAACTAAGCTATTACAAGGCGTCAGGTATTTACATCACCAAAAACAAACCCTTAAAATTAAATGCCAAAAAGTAAAGTAAATAAAAGCGGTAAATAAAATCCTAAGTTAAAGCTATTACATCCTCGGAGCAATTACAATTATATGGATCAAAATTAATATGCGCGCGAGAAAATTGAATCGGAACGTCCTAGGGTTTTGACCCTTTTTTCGTTAAATAAAGCATATTTTTTGTCATTTTTGATTTAAGAATTAAGTCTAACTAATGATTAATTAATTAATTAAAAGAAAATATTTTTTGAGTTTTATTTTAATTAAGGAAATAAAATTAGAAAGGTAAAAATATATCAAGACCCTAATTCTAAATCAAATTTTAATTTATTGCAAAATATATTGTTATTTAAACCTATTTAAAACTAAATTAATTAATTAATGATTTATTTACAAAAATAAATAATAAAATTAATGAATAAAATAATATTTTTTATAATTTCTGATTTTTTTATAAAAAAAGGGTTAGTTTGTTAATTAATTAGTTTTTAATAATAATAATAGAAAGCAATAAAAAATAATGAAAAGAAATAAAAAATATGAGCAAACTTTGGGGGTGTGTGGGCCTGAAGAGGTTGTATGATTAGCAATTTTGGCCCAATCTCATCCCAGCCTGTTGGAATTTTCTAGATTCCCCATGGTGCGTTTGACTAGAGTGCATGGTGGTCACTCAATCTTTGCCCTTGAATTTGATTTGCAGGCCACTTGTCACTTGAGATCTGGAGGCGTTTGATGGTCTATGCTTGGAATGCTACACCTGAATACCTGAAATAAAATTATATAAAGTTTTGGGGGACCTGGGATTCGAAGGAGCTTGGGTTTCCCTTCGATCCAAGGGGATGATTGAAGGTGCCTACGAGACTGCACGTACAGGGCGTTCGATCTGGATATGACATCCTCCGATCTAGAATTCTGCAAGGAAGTTTGTTAGAAACACAAAATATATGACCTGGGTATCGAACCCAGGTCCTTTTCGCTGCAACACCTCTTCCTCACCAACCTAGTTGAAATATATTTATTGGTACGAACGAATCTGCAATGTTACATTAGAAACAAAAACACAATATTTAATTTAAATATCGAATCTGCATGCTCAGTTGCCCCCTGTGGTGTTAACCCATCGAAAACGAGTTATAGTTGTGCAAATCGAAAGTAAGCTCAGATCGTGCCTTCTTACTCACATGTAACACACTCAAACACACATGAATATTAGCAGCAATATGTATATATGTTCAACATGAATTTAAATCATACTTAAAAGTTTGAGATCAAAGGAAAAATTACCCACAGGGGGGTTGTATGAGGGATGCTTCACGATTCAAATGTTAGTCTGGACAGAGACTAAGCGCAAAACCGGCTTTTAGTGTGACAATCTTTGGCAACTTTATGGAATCTCATGGGGCAGGCAGCATTTTCTTCTAAGGCAACCTCTATGCGTTTTTTCCTCCTTTTTTCTTGGTGAGCATGAGGTTTATATAGACAAAGGAATTTAGGTCAATATTTGTGTATCAAATCTTGGCCCATTATGATGAAGAGATTTGATTTGATTTCTTCATAAAGACTTGCTATATTTGATTCAATCACGTTCCAATCTGCTTTTATGCGTTACTGCTAGCCTGTTATGAGCTGTTTGGGCCTCCAACATGATGAAAATCGAAAGCTGACTTGCCTTTTGTAGATCCACTTCCCTTCTAATCTACTCTCTTCGATAGCTCTAAGCTCCACTTCGAATTAATCCAGCTTCGATGTCACAACCCCTTCGATTGAGACTCCTCCTGCTTCGACTGCACGTTTGCAAGGAAAACATACCATTTTGAACTTGGGGTGGACCTGGAAAGGTTAGGATATGTTTTTTTTTGCTTAGTCATGCCAGCCTACTTCATTTCTTCGAATCTACATTGCTTTGCCAGCTTCAAAGTCCCATTTGAGCCAATCAAGACTTTCCTTAGTAGAACCTTGTTCTACTTAATGGTTCTGAGTTGAATTGTGCCAGCTTCAATACTGGGGCTCCTTCGATTAAACCACCCTTTGCTTCGATTTCTTGTCCTTTTTGAAGAAAAATTCCCTATTAGGCAACTTCGACCAGATCTTGGCCTTGTGATAAGTCTAAGTTATGATTCGGAGTATTCAAAATTTCCTTCATCAGAGCATCTTAGATTAAGACCAACTCTGCAACGAAATTCCATTCGAAGGTCATTTCATTCTGATGTTATGATTGAGGTAAAGTATGAAGTTCCAGTCGAAGGAACCTCTGAAGTGCTAGTCGAAGGATCTTTTGGAATGTCAATCGAAGGGTACTTATTAACATGCCAAATGAAGGACACTGTTACAGTGCCAATCGAAGGACACTTTTATAATGCCAATCGAAAGGTGCTTGTTAAAATGCCAATCGAAGATGCCTTTGTTTGGATGCCAATCAAAAGACATTGTTAAAATGACAATTGAAAGGCCTTGTTAACAGGCCAATTAAAGGACCTTTGTCCATGCCAATCAAAGAGCGCTATGCAGATGCCAATCAAAAGGTATTTTGGAGGTGCCAATAGATAGGCGCTTTGGGGATGTCAATCAAAGGAAACTTAGAAACATCACTCATGAATTTTCCTTTTCTTTAGGCAAAGGTTTGTGACCAACCATGTAGGGGAAAATCATGGGAAACATGAGAGGGCGAATTTAGGGGTACAACAGTTTAATTTAGTTTTTTTTTATTTATCGTTTTTTTTGGTTTTTGGCTATGTAATTAATCCCCCTCCCCGAAGCCTTGTAATAGCGTAGATTTATTTTCTCGCATTTTAATTCTCGCAAATATTTGAATGTTTAGATGAATGCTAATAGGATTGTATGACAAGAATGCATGACAAATTAATCCAGTTAGAAAACCCTAATGTGCAAAGATTAAATAATTGAAAACAGATCACTCGCACATATCACTCTTAGGGTATACTCACACTTCGGTTACCTTCGGTAAACGATCATTAAAGTATAAGGTGTCTTAGTGGTTGCCCTCCTGTCTAACAAAGATCAAATGTCCTGTTCGAATGTTGCCTCAGAAATGTTGCCTCGAAAATGTTGCCTCGGAAATGTTGCCTCGAATATGATCTTAAGACTTTAGGGTTATTACTAAGTCATCCTAACATTGCTTTAGTGATTGTACGTCCCTTTCGAATTGACCCTTACAACTCCAACGACGGTGCTACCTGTTTCTCAATAGTAGGATAGCGCTGTCTAAAGGAAATAAGAATAGAAACAATCCTTTTTCGAGTAGGTAGATGCTAGTAGGTACTTGCTCAAATTAAAACTTTTTCACACTTACACTTTTCAAACAAACTTTCAAAACAAACTTCGTCACACCTTTGATGACTGATACAAGGGTTATCACGAAGTTACAACTCTTTTCAAAAAAACAAAGCACATACACAAGCAATTTTTAAAAGATTAGCAAGTACCTAAGAGCCCATGGAAAACCATGGATAGAAAGGGTGCTAACACCTTCCCTTTCTATAATCTACCCCCCGTACTCAGAATATCTCGAAAAATGATTTTTTCTATACTTTTTTCCTTTCCGATTGGATGAAATAAAAGTCGATGGCGACTCTTGCTTACCGCGACATTTTGCGAACAAAAAACGCAAACTAGTAAAAACAGTCGGTTCTGCCACCATATCACAAGGGTCATCGAGGGACTACGATCTTTTATCGAGGGTCTTTACTAAAACGCCCATGCTCGAGGGACATGACTATTTTTCCGATAGGAAACAAAGTGGGATTACCCTAAGGGTGCATGTGTGCAAAGTGTGTTTGATTGCATGCATTTAGTCTTGATTAGGGTTGTCTATTTTGTTATTTTCATGTCTTGCCATACACACCCTAATTACTAGCATTTACATTTGGAAGCGATAAATTGCAAAAATGTAAAGTCCTACGTTATTACAATATTTAGGGGATAGGGGTACACATTTATGAATGGGGATTGCAAATTAAATTCTAAGTTACTATTACAACCACATTGGATGAATAAGAATGTACAAGAAAATGTGAAATGAGCTTGTTTTGTTTTAAGAAAATATTTTTGATCTTTTGTTTTTAAGAAATAAAATAAAGCATGAAAGAAATTTTTTTGGTGTTTGTTGATTAATGGAATAGAAAGTGATAGCAAAAATAGTGAGAAAAAGGAAAAATAGAATCAACGTATTGCTGATTAAAGGAGGCCAGAAGTTCTGACTCTGGTGTACTGCAAAACAAAAATCTTGTTAGTGAAAAAAAAGTAAAGTCAGAAGTTCTGAGTCCACTGGGAACACAATAGTTTTCAGAAGTTCTGATACCACTGGCAACAAAGCAGACTTCAGAAGTTCTGATACCACTGGAAGAATTTGGTCTCTCTCTCTATGCTAGTCAGAACATCTGCAACTTGGTCATTTCTCCACAAAATAGAAGATATGCATAGGACAGTTATGGCAGGTGTCATAGTATTTCAAAAATAAGAAATATCAGAACTATAAATCAGAGGCAAGTATGAATTTGCTGATCCTAATTCTGAGTTCTAATTTCTTCAAGAAGTTCTAAACTGATTTATTCCCTACTTAGGCAGGTAGATGCATGAAATCTCAAAATATATACAACATCAACAACATGATATCTACATTGTATTTTTGAGCATGCAAATCTGGTAATGCTTAAGTAATGTGGTGAGAGTCAACAGAAGCTTACCTTGCAGCTGGAAGAGGTTCTGTGAACCGAAGTTAACCTCAACTCTGGTGATGTTCTGAGCACCTTCTTTAAGTACTCAGTAGGCTGGAAGTTTTCAACTTCTGGAACAGCAAAGAGGTGATGTTCTGATTTCTTTGAGTAGATGGATGGAGAGTGTAGGGTAGTATGAAAATAAAAGTTATGGCAGTTTCTAATATGTGAATCAGAAACTGTGTGGGTGGTTTTAGTCAAGAAACACTTGAGAACAAACGGAGTTTGAATGCAAGGAATCAAGAGTTAACAAGTTTTGTATGTTGTGTTTACAGTTTTTAGACTCTTGGAATTTTGGCAGGGGTTCAAGGCTTTTCTTTCTCAAATTTTCGACCTATTTTCAATGGCCAAAGGTGTTCTATTTATAGGCAAAGGTTTTGTAGTTTGGAGAGGTCAAGTGGCGCCAACATCATACGCTAGATGCTGACTTGTTCTAGAAGCAAGTTCAAAAAGGTGTGATAGTTGGCAGTTTTTAGCCTAGATTGGATTAGCAAGCAGGGATTAAGGAAAAGTAAACCCAAAAAAAAAACATCACGCATGGGCCCTCACATATTTCTGTACAAAAGTTGCTTTTAAGGATAGCAAAGGTACTTTCTATGCCACACGTGGGGAGATCCTTTGGATAAAGACTCAAAAGTGGTTATGAGCATTAAATGAGCATTAAATGATGATGAGATTTGTAAAATTAGAAATCCTGCAATGTGAGATTTTGCAACATTGCTTAATTCAGGATCAGAAGTTCACCTTCAGCGTAACCTAGAACAAACATCCAACTTCTGATCTTTGTATCTTGTTGCCTCAGCATTCTCTGAAGGATCCCCCAGACTTTCCAGTAAGCTTGTAGTATGCTTTGTAACCATCTTTGATTTACCCTTGTAAACTCTGGATTAGAAGTTCTGCTTCAGCGTAGCATCCAATCTTCTGATCCTCTTATCTTCTGGCTCCAGCATGTTCTGAAGGAGCTTACAGACTTTCCAGGAAGCTTTGTATCACGCTTTATAACCTTCTTTGATTTACCCTTGCAAACTCTGGCTGAAGCTTTGTGAAAACTTGCCCAGAAGTTCTGACCAAACTCTGTCTTGAAAATGTCCAGAATTTGCTGAGTGTTTCAGTTTCAAGGACGTGTCTCTGAGGAGTTATAACTTGAAATCCCAGCATTTCTAGGAGAAGCTTTGTCCAGCAACATTCTAGATCTTGTAGGGGTCTATAACTCTTGTGTCAGAGGCTGATCCAGAATCAACTTGCATCAAGGTGAAAATCTGGCCAGAAGTTCTGAGTTTTGTCATGCTTCTTAAACACTTAGAAAAGTTCTAAGTTTTTTTAAAATTTTGACTTTTCCCAAAGTAAATTGACTTTTGATTTTCTTGATGAAACAAACTTCATATTTCAACATGTCTTGATGAAATATGATTCTTGAAACTTGGTTTTGGTCCAAAAGCCAAAGTTTGACTTTTTAGTGTGAAAATGACCATTTTGCCCTTGTAGGCGACTTTCTTGAAAAATTTGTAATTCAAAGTTTGGAATTGGATGGAAGCAAACTTGAGGATCCAGGGTGATTCATTGAGAAATGAGAGGGCAAATTTTGGGATACAACAGCTGCCCCTGTTCAATCTTCTTAAACCTGAAGAGTTAGATTGGCGAGTTTTGCCATTCGTGACTCGAAGGTGGAAGATGATTGGACACTAGAGTGCCCAGAAATTTGCACTCGGCCATGCGATGATAGGAGGAATGGGATTAAAGATGCCATTTGAAGAGGTGATAGAATCTTGTTGGAGATGGGCTTGTAGATGCCATCCAAGAATGCTTATTGGAATGTAATTCGTAAGTTGAACATCAGAATGGCATCCGTGTCTGGAGCGTACCTGTACTGTATCAAAAGTTGAGTCTGAATGAATATCAGAATGGCGTCCGTATCTGGAGCGTATCTGAACTGTATCAAAAGGTTGAATTTGAATGAGTATCAGGATGTCATCCGTATCTGGAGCGTATCTGAGCTGTATCAAATATTGGATCTGAATGAGTATCAGGATGGCATCTGTATCTGGAGCATATCTGAATTGTATCAAAAGGTTGAATCTGAATGAGTATCAGGATGACATCCATATCTGGAGCGTATCTGAATTGTATCAAAAGGTTGAATCTGAATGAGTATCAGGATGGCATCCGTATCTGGAGCGTATCTGAACTGTATCAAAAGGTTGAATCTGAATGAGTATCAGGATATCATCCATATCTGGAGCGTATCTGAACTGTATCAAACGTTGGATCTGAATGAGTATCAGGATGGCATCCGTATCTGGAGCGTATCTGAACTGTATCAAAAGGTTGAATCTGAATGAGTATCAGGATGACATCCATATCTGGAGCGTATCTGAACTGTATCAAAAGGTTGAATCTGAATGAGTATCAGGATGGTATCCGTATCTGGAGCGTATCTGAACTGTATCAAAAGGTTGAATCTGAATGAGTATCAGGAGGGCATCCATATCTGGAGCGTATCTGAATTGTATCAAAAGGTTGAATCTGAATGAGTATCAGGATGGCATCCGTATCTGGAGCGTATCTGAACTGTATCAAAAGGTTGAATCTGAATGAGTATCAGGATGGCATCTGTATCTGGAGCGTATCTGAATTGTATCAAACGTTGCATTTTGTTAATGGTAGCTGTTAATCTTATCTTGAAAAGGGTAAAATATTAGCTAAAATACAAAGTTATGTTGTATGGAATGTATGATGCAATGTATTTGCTTTATCAATGTTTATGATATACGGGTGCAATGTATGCATATGTGAGCTGATTTTCTGTATTATTGTCGGATTGAGGAAAACAAATTCCTGAATGCTGCTGAGGATATGTGAGTCTTCATGTCTTGAAGTTGAAATATTGATGAACTTTTGTTGAGAGAAGTAAATTCTGTTGTAAGGGCAATGCCATGTACTGCTTGTAAGATCTGTTGGGGAGTCCCGAGAAATTTGAAAACTTTTGCAGGGGATTGATAACTGGGAGTTTTGTTCCGCTGGGGAGTATTGAAAAATCTGTGGGGAGTAAATATGGAATGGTCTAGAGATATTTTCCTATCCTTTCAACCTATCAATAATTGCCTTTCTCATTTTGTTTATTTGTAAATAGTAATTATGTTTAAATGCATATGTTCAACAATGAATCATTGGACGTTTTTGCAAACAAAACACAAGCGTAAAGAAAAAGACAAATAGTTTTTGCACTTTCAGAGGGATATCTTTGTATTGACTTTGAATAAGTATTTTTTGTACAAGGGGACAAACATTCCAGTAAGAGAATGCTGTCAAAAAAATGGAAATTTTGATACAAAGAAAAGACAATTATGTGTATAAAAATCCCATGGGGTTTCCATTCTGCTATAGCCTTTGTATCTCCAAGTATCTTGTCTATTTTTGCTTTGTCCGAAGATGACTGAATTGATTAGAACCTGAGTTTTTCAGTGGAAGCCAAAGATTATCCACAAAGTGATCTGATGGGACATAGTCATACACTTTAATTCCCTTGCCTGGACCGCCCTTTCGGGTTTTCAGTCCACCGGGAAACCCTTTTTTGCCCAAGTTGCCCTTTCGGGTTTTCAACTTGCCGGGTGTACAGATTTTATGTTTTATCCCTAATTTTTACCCGAACCTTTTGGTTCGCCTGGATGCCCTTGTTTTGCCTAGGCATGTCAACCTAGTGGGTCTCTTATGCGTAGTATCTTTTGACTATGTCTGCGTTCGTAGGGTGTGGCAAGTCATCGCCATCCATGGTGGTCAAGATCATTGCCTCACCAGAGAAGATGTTTTTGATTACAAATGGTCCTTCATAGGTAGGAGTCCATTTGCCCCTGGGATCACTTTGTGGCAAGATGATACATTGGATCACTAGATCCCCAACTTGATATACTTGGCGTCTGACTTTCTTGTTGAAAGCCTTGATCATCCGTTTTTGATACATTTGACCATGGCAAATAGCAGTAAGTCTCTTTTCATCAATCAGATTTAATTGATCAAGTCGAGTCTGGATCCAATCATCTTCGTTCAAGCCTGCATCTTTCATAATCCTCGAAGATGGGATCTGAACTTCAATAGGCAAGACAACCTCCATGCTGTAAACCAAAGAAAAGGGTGTTGCCCCGGTTGATGTGCGATCTGTGGTACGATACCCGTGGAGAGCGAATGGTAACATCTCATGCCAGTCTTTGTATGTGATTGTCATCTTTTGTATGATCTTTTTAATGTTTTTATTTTCCGCTTCGACAACACCATTCATCTTTGGCCGATAGGGAGAAGAATTGGGATGCTGAATCTTGAATTGCTCGCATAATGCGGTAATCATAGTGTTGTTGAGATTTGTACCATTGTCAGTGATGATCCTTTCCAGGATACTGTATCGGAAAATAAGGTTTTGCTTGATGAAGCGGGAAACAACATTCTTGGTAACAGAGGCGAATGAGGCTTCTTCAACCCACTTTGTAAAATAATCAATGGCCACTAGGATGAAGCGGTGTCCGTTGGAGGCTGTCGGCTTGATTTCCCTAATCATATCAATTCCTCACATAGCAAAGGGCCAAGGAGCTGTCAAGATGTTCAGAGGAACCAGAGGTATGTGCACCTTGTCAGCATAAATTTGACACTTATGGTAGGTTCGAGAGTGTTGATAGCAATTTGCTTCCATGGTGGACCAATAATAGCCTGCCCGTAGGATCTTCTTTGCCATCGTATGCCCACTGGAATGGGTGCCAAAAGTACCTTCATGTAATTCAGCCATGATCCTTTCAGCTTCAACCTTATCTACGCACCGAAGCAATACAGAGTCATAATTGCGTTTGTACAGGATGCCATTACTAAAGAAGAATTTAGCAGAGAATCTCCTTAAGAACTTCTTATCATTGATTGAAGCTCCTTTTGGATATTCTTGAGCCTCGAGATACCTCTTGACTTCATGAAACCAAGGCTGGTCCACTACTTCTTCAGTATTAATATCGTGACAGTGTGCTGGTTCATCCATTCGTCAGATGGTGATATGGGGAGCCTCATTGTCCCAATTAAGTTTAAACATTGATGACATTGTGGCTAGAGCGTCTGCTAGATGATTTTCTTCTCGCGGGAAATGTTCGAAGGTAATCTTCTCAAAATGTGGTAGCAATGTCAAAACATGTTCTTTGTAAGGGATAAGGTTAGGGTGTTTTGTGTCCCATTCCCCTTTGATCTGAATGATGACCAAGGCTGAGTCTTCGAATACATCTAATGATTTGATCCCCAAGTCTATGGCAGCTTTGAGACCAAAGATGCACGCTTCGTATTCCACCATGTTGTTCGTACAATTGAAGCAAAGTATGGTAGTAAAAGGAGTATGACACCCTTTTGGAGATATGAGTACATCACCGATACCATTGTCGAGTGCATTGGAGGCTCCATCAAAGAACAGGGTCCATCGGGATCCTTGTTTAGGTCCGTCATATGGCCCGAATTCTTCACAGTTGTCTAATGTCATGATGTCTTCATCCGGGAATTCAAACTTCATGGACTGATAGTCTTCTACAACTTGGTGAGCGAGGTGATCAACTAGCACACTGCCTTTTATAGCTTTCTGGGTAGTATACTGTATGTCGTACTCTGTCAGGATCATCTGCCATCTAGATATTCTCCCAGAAAGAGCAGGCTTCTCGAAGATGTATTTTATCGGATCCATTTTAGATATCAACAAGGTAGTATGAGTCAGCATATACTGTCTTAGCCGGCGAGCAGCCCATGCCAGAGCGCAACAAGTTTTCTCAAGCAGAGAATATCTGGTTTCACAGTCGGTAAACTTTTTGCTCAGGTAGTAAATAGCGTGCTCTTTTCGGCCAGACTCGTCATGTTGCCCCAATACACACCCCATTGAGTTTTCTAAAACAGTCAGATACATGATCAGTGGTCTTCCCTCGACTGGTTGCATCAATACAGGAGGCTCTTGTAAGTATTCTTTAATTTTGTCAAAAGAAACTTG
This sequence comes from Vicia faba, assembly GCA_948472305.1. NCBI lineage: Eukaryota > Viridiplantae > Streptophyta > Magnoliopsida > Fabales > Fabaceae > Vicia > Vicia faba. The sequence goes on along the minus strand of OX451739.1, from coordinate 19,754,306 downwards.
GCATTCATCATTCCATTTAACTACTTGATCTTTCTTCAATAGTTTGAAGATTGGCTCACAAGTAGTTGTCAGGTGAGAAATGAATCTGGAAATATAGTTCAAACGTCCCAAGAATCCTCTGACTTCCTTCTCAGTACGAGGAGCATGCATCCCTTGTATGGCTTTAACTTTGGTAGGATCGACCTCAATACCTTTGTTACTGACGATAAAGCCTAAGAGTTTACCGGATCGCACCCCAAATGTACACTTGTTTGGGTTCAACCTCAGCTTGTACTTCTTCAGTCTCTCAAACTGCTTTTGTAAGTGGTAAAGATGCTCTTCTTCTGTTTGCGATCTGGCTATCATATAGTCTATGTAGACCTCTATTTCATGATGTATCATGTCATGAAATAAAGTTACCATGGCGCGCTGGTAGGTTGCCCCAGCATTCTTCAGTCCGAACGGCATCACCTTGTAGCAGAAAGTGCCCCATTGTGTGACAAATGTTGTTTTCTCCATGTCAACTAGGATATCAATGTGGGGGAGTGGAAAATAATCTTTAGGGCTCGCCCTATTCAAATCTTTGTAGTCCACACACATTCGTACTTTACCATCTTTTTTAGGTATGGGAACAATGTTAGCAACCCATTGAGGGTAGGAAGTGACAATCAAGAATCCAGCGTTGAATTGTTTCATAACCTCTGCTTTAATCTTTTCCGACATATCAGGTCTCATGCGGTGAACTTTTTGTTTTACTGGCGGACAATCTTCTTTCGTAGGCAAACGATGTACCACAATCTCCATATCAAGCCCCGACATGTCTTCATATGACCAGGCGAAGATTTCAACATAGTCGTGTAGCAACTGAATCATACATTCCTTGACATTGGGCTCCAGATTGGCACCCACCTTGACCTCTTTTTCGTTTTCTTCGGTACCCAGGTTGATTGTATCCACGGGTTCCTCGTGAGTCCGAATGGTTCTTTCCTCTTGTTGTAACAGTCTGGCAAGCTCCCCTGGTACTTCACAATCTTCCTCACCTTCGTATTCGGCTTGGTAGATCAGATTCTCAGAGTTACAAAAGGCCATAGCAGTATCGTTACCCATGGGATCCAGAATGGATGGATACCTGTATTGTGGGTGTGTGTAAGGGTATAGCTATCTTTGAAAGAAAGTAAAATGTAAAAGAAAAACAATGAGCACAAAAGTTTGTATGCGAAAAACGTCTGTGATTTATTGATGTCATATGAAGATGAAATAATAACCCTTACAAATGGACCATTGTGCCTCGGGCAAGACACAAGGTTTTAAGAGTACAAATTGTTTTTGAATGTTACAGATCCAACAAAAATGTAAAGATAAATTACTACGGGATAAAGGTTATTGGGACGAAGTCTCTAGCCTCCCAATTGCTGAGCCCTCCAATGACGGTAGGAAAGATCCAATCCTCCAAGTTTCAATCATCTTCACCATCTTCTACCGCGTTGACCTCACGGTTGCTAATCTTCAAGGGTGGCCCTCCAGCACGGGCACGATGTACAGCCTTTTGAGCACTTGATGTGAAACCTAAGCCAAACTTGTCAGACTTATACGGGATATCCGGAAGTTTCCCCCAGATGGTGCATCCACCTTCCTCTACCACTGCTTTGGCGTCCTTCAAAGATGACATTCGGAGCAGCGGTCTTGTAATCTCAGGAATCTGGGACACGGTCTTGGTCACTACTACCTCTTAGGGGACCTCTTCGAAGTGTTGAAATGGAGTTTCAATGAATTCACCGCCCAATTCCACACATCTGAAGGAATTGAGATGGCTGATCATGTATTCTTCCTCTCCATGGACAATAATAATCTTTCCTTGAACCAGATACTTCAGCATCTGGTGCAATATAGAGGTGACAGCGCCAGCGTTGTGGATCCATAGCCGACCTAGCAGGCAAGAGTATGAAGGGAGGATGTCCATTACATAAAAGGTTGAATTGAAAGTTTGAGTCCCAACCTTTATGGGGATATCCATTTCCCCGTGCACCATTCTCTTCGAGCCATCAAATGCCCTTACCACTATGTCGCTTGGCTTTAACGTCAGTCCTTCACAGTCAAGTCTGTCAAGAGCTTTTTTCGGTAATACATTCAAGGATGAGCAAGTGTCCACCAAGACATGGGCCAGAGTTGTGCTCCTACACTCCACTCAGACGTGCAACACCTCATTATGCTTTCTTCCCCTCGGTGTCAGATCAGCATCCGAGAAGCCTATGCCGTTATCCGCTATCAAGCTGGCTAGCAGTATTGAAATTGATCAGCAGACGTCTCTTGAGGCACATGGGCTGTTTTTAGGAATTTCACCAAGGCTTTCGCATGAGCCTCAAAACACAATAGTAATGCCAACATGGAGATCTTGGAGGGAGTTTTCCCCAATTGTTCAACTACATCGTATTCGCTCCTCTTTATAATTTTTAGGATCTCCTCCATTTCTTTCTTAGATGTATCGGGGACAGTCAATGGCTGGGCCTTCGTCTGGACAGGCTCGACCAAAATACTTTTTCCTCGAGTTTTAGCAGCAGGAGGCGTTGGTAGGAATGACAACAGGGGTCGTAACGTCTTCGTCAATAGGAGCACTTGCAGAGATGATTATGGGTATGGAAGTAACCTTTGGAGCAGCCACAGGGATGATCACGGGTCCAGAAACTGCTTTTGGGGGAGCAATTTCTGGAGAAAAGATCCTACCACTTCGGGTAATTTTACTAGTTCCAGCAATATTGCTGATGTCAGAATCTTCTTCTTCAGAGTTTATTTCTTCGGCGGCCGACCGGTCTTGTTTGATGCCATGGTAGTAAATGTCCCCTCCATAATTCCACGACACAGTTTTGTCCGATTCATATGGGACTAGCCCAAGCATTGTGATTATTAGAGGAGCTGCTTTCGGAACCGATGTAATTCTAACGGGTCTTTTGGTGGAGACCCTGGAAGAATTGGCGGAAATGGTAATGATTGAAACATCTTAACAGGAATAGGTGAAACAGGAGTACTTTCAAACAAAATCTCTTTGTTATCTATCAGGCACTGAATGCCTGCTTTCAACAAAGGGCAATCAGTTGGTGAGGACAAGCAAAGATGGCAAACTTCATTATAGCCCGGGAACACACCAGCTTTCAACAAGTTTATTTTAATGGCCGGAAGTGGAGTCATGAGTTTATCAACTGTGGCAACAAACAAATCTTCTTCAATAGCATTGGTATTTTGACCATGTCTGGGCATAGGAGCAGAAATGACATTTGGCTTCTCGGGTGCATCAAACTCAATTTCTTTTGCTTCAATGAGGTCTTGTATTTTGTTCTTTAAGGCCCAACAGTTATTAGTATCGTGACCAGGACTTTCAGAGTGATATGCGTAACGGGCATTGGGGTGATAATGAGGAGATGTTGTATTGGGGTTTTTCGGAGCTTCTTTCAAGGTTGCCAAGTTGGATCTCAGACGATGTGGTAATACTTGAGACAGAGTCATGTTAATTCTGGTGAATTTCCTGACTGGCCTTTCCATCCTTGGTTGATTATTTCTTTGTTGATCAGACGTAGGCTTTGGAATCATAACAACCCCCACCATTGGTCGGCGTTCGGCCCTCTCTCGGTTTCTTCGCGGATATATAGCAAATACCTCTTTCTTCCCAACAAAAGGCTTCCTTGCAGATGTAGAAGAAGATGAATCCTTCTGAATCTTTCCACTTTTTATGCCGGCTTCCACCCTCTCTCCGGTTAATATTAGTTCAGTAAAGCCTGCACATGAACTTCCGATTAGATGGTTGAAAAAGGGACCAGATAAGGTGCCTAAAAACATGTCTACCAATTCCCTTTAAGATAGAGGGGGTTGAACTCTTCCAGCCAAATCTCTCCATTGCTTATCAATTTGGGTGATGAAGAAGATAGAAAGGAAGTCAAAGTCGGAGCATTGCTTATCCCAGAGGTCAAAGAGAAAATGTTGGAGCTTCTCAAAGAGTATGTTGATGTGTTTGCTTGGTCCTACCAAGATATGCCAGGTTTGGACAACGATATTGTGGAGCATCGTTTACCGTTGAGACCTGAATGTCCGCCGATTAAGCAGAAGTTGAGAAGGACTCGTCCAGATATGGCTGACAAGATCAAAGAAGAGGTTCAAAAACAAATTAATGTAGGTTTCCTTGTTACATCGGTCTATCCTCAATGGTTAGCCAATATAGTGCCTGTTGCTAAGAAAGATGGCAAAGTTCGGATGTGTGTAGACTATAGAGATCTGAATAGAGCTAGCCCAAAGGATGACTTCCCATTACCGCACATTGACGTATTGGTCGACAATACCGCGAAGTTCTAAGTCTTTTCTTTCATGGATGGTTTCTCTGGTTACAATCAAATCAAGATGGCACCAGAAGATATGGAGAAGACAGCTTTCATTACACCGTGGGGAACATTTTGTTATCGGGTTATGCCGTTTGGTTTGAGGAATGCTGGTGCAACATACCAAAGAGCCATGACTGCTTTGTTCCATGACATGATGCATAAAGAGATAGAAGTATATGTAGATGACATGATTGCCAAATCACAAACTGAAGAAGATCATTTGGAACATTTAATGAAGTTATTCCAGCGTTTGAGAAAGTATAAACTCCGTCTGAATCCCAACAAGTGCACTTTTGGTGTTCGTTCGGGAAGACTTCTGGGTTTCATTGTCAGTCAGAAAGGTATTGAGGTAGATCCTGATAAAGTCAAAGCTATTCGGGAAATGCCCGCACCCAAGAAGGAAAAACAAGTAAGAGGATTCCTTGGGAGACTGAACTATATTTCTAGATTTATATCTCATATGACTGCTACCTGTGGGCCGATTTTCAAGCTTCTCCGAAAGAACCAAGGATGTGTGTGGACAGAAGATTGTCAGAAGGCTTTGGATAGCATCAAAGAATATTTACTCGAACCTCCCATTTTGATTCCTCCGGTGGAAGGAAGACCTTTGATTATGTGCCTGACTATATTGGAAGATTCCATGGGATGTGTGCTTGGTCAACAAGATGAGACTGTAAGAAAGGAACATGCTGTATATTATCTGAGTAAGAAATTCACAGACTGTGAGTCTCGATACTCATTGCTTGAGAAAACCTGTTGTGCTTTAGCTTGGGCTGCTCGCCGTCTGCGCCAGTATATGATTAACCACACCACTTGGTTGATCTCCAAAATGGATCCGATCAAGTATATCTTTGAGAAGCCCGCCTTATCTGGAAGAATAGCCCGTTGGCAGATGTTGTTATCCGAATATGACATTGAGTATCACACTCAGAAAGCAATCAAAGGGAGTATTTTAGCCGATCATTTGGCTCACCAACCAATTGACGATTATCAATCCATCAAGTTTGATTTTCCGGATGAAGATGTTATGTACTTGAAAGCTAAGGATTGTGAAGAGTCGTTACCTGAAGAAGGGCCTGATCCCGAATCCCATTGGGGTTTGATATTTGACGGAGCTGTGAATTCTTATGGAAATGGAATTGGGGCAATCATCGTCACTCCCCGAGGTACTCACATCCCGTTCATGGAGAGATTGAAGTTTGACTGCACAAACAACATGGCGGAATATGAGGCATGTATTATGGGTCTCGAAGAAGCAGTGGATCTAAGGATTAAGATTCTTGATATTTACGGAGATTCGGCATTGGTAATTAATCAAATCAAAGGAGATTGGGAGACTCGTCATCCTGGTTTGATCCCTTACAGAGATTATGCTAGAAGATTGTTAACTTTCTTCAACAAAGTGGAATTACATCATATCCCTAGAGATGAAAACCAAATGGCTGATGCTTTAGCTACTTTGTCTTCAATGTTTCAAGTGAGTGGTTGGAACGATGTGCCTACAATCCGGGTTATGCGCCTCGACAGACCTGCTCATGTGTTCTCAGTAGAAGAGGTCACTGACGACAAACCGTGGTTCTATGACATTAAACGTGTTCTTCAAACTCAAGAGTATCCGCCTGGAGCATCCAATAAAGATAGGAAGACATTGAGAAGATTAGCAAGCAGTTTCTTCCTCAATGAAGAAGTTTTGTATAAGAGGAATTACGACATGGTCTTGCTCAGATGTGTAGACAGACGTGAAGCAGACATGCTGATGCAAGAAGTACATGAAGAATCTTTTGGAACTCATGCCAACGGACATGCAATGGCTAGAAAGATGTTGAGAGCTGGTTACTATTGGATGACAATGGAATCTGATTGCTGCAAATATGTGAAGAAATGTCATAAATGCCAGATTTATGCGGACAAGATACATGTGCCGCCGACCCTCCTTAATGTTATCTTCACCTTGGCCTTTCTCTATGTGGGGCATTGATATGATTGGAATGATTGAACCCAAAGCTTCGAATGGTCATCGTTTCATCTTGGTAGCGATCAGTTACTTTACTAAATGGGTGGAAGCAGCATCTTATGCTAATGTAACCAGACAGGTGGTAGTCAGATTTATCAAGAATCAGATCATTTGTCGATACGGTATCCCGAGCAAGATCATCACTGATAATGGTTCGAATTTGAATAACAAGATGATGAGAGAGCTTTGTGAAGAGTTCAAGATCGAACATCATAATTCTTCTCCTTACAGACCGAAGATGAATGGGGCTGTTGAAGTTGCTAACAAGAATATCAATAAGATTGTCCAGAAGATGGTGGTAACTTATAAAGATTGGCATGAAATGCTTCTGTTTGCTCTGCATGGATACCGTACTTCAGTTCGAACTTCAACGGGCGCAACCCCTTTTTCCCTAGTTTATGGTATGGAAGCAGTACTCCTCGTGGAGGTTGAGATTCTGTCTCTGAGAGTGTTGATGGAAGCTAAACTTTCTGAGGCTGAATGGTGTCAAAGTAGATATGATCAGTTGAATTTAATTGAAGAGAAGAGATTGACAGCATTGTGTCACGGTCAATTATATCAGCAGAGAATGAAGAAGGCTTTTGATAAGAAGGTTCGACCATGTGAGTTCAGAGAAGGTGACCTCGTGCTCAAGAAGATATTATCTTTCCAACCTGATTCTAGGGGCAAGTGGGCTCCAAATTATGAAGGATCGTTTGTCGTTAAGAAGGTTTTCTCGGGAGGTGCTTTGATTCTCACCAATATGGACGGTGAAGAGCTCCCGCGTCCCATGAACGCCGATGCAGTCAAGAAGTATTTCGCTTAGGTTTGAGTTGACAGTTTGCTAAGTTGAAAACCCGAAGGAGCGACTTAGGCAAGCTTTTGGTCAGACCAGTCTTGGCATTTGAACACATTTTGGAATTCGAAGTTGTTAGGGAGAATAGTGATCATTGTTTTTTATGTAACCCTTTCTTTCATGTGCTATTTCCCAAACTTTTGTAAACCGTTGGAGTCGTGTTGTTAGCGAACTACCATCTTATTAATGAAATTTGAGCATTTACCTTTTGTGGGCAAAATTTTAATTTTACGGAAATATTTGAAACAAAGTTATTTAAAGTATTCTTATTTTAAAAATGTGTCGTGAATAATGAAAGGAATATTAACAGTTGTTCCGAGGATGGTCAAGCCATGAAATACGAAACAGTACAGTAATTTATCCTTGCATGATGAACATGTTTTATTTCAAAATCATCATGAGGTGTTGGTTGTGTAAACTTGCGTTTCTCGTGGTGCTAAGTTTGTTGACTCCCCAGTTGTTCCAGTTAAGCGTTGTTTTGCCTACCTTTATTTAAGCAGATTTCTGAAGTGTGGTACGCTTTGTCTCATGCCAAGTGGTCTATTGGTATTAGAAAATTGGATTTGAATGCTTTTCTCCTTAGAAGATTTGAGCTTTGTAGCGTGGTATGCTCCGACGTTGCTGTGGGGTTCCAGTTCCATTTATTTTCCGTCTTTTTCAAGATTGGCCAAGTATCTATTATGCTGTGTCATCTTATTATCTTCAAGTTATTCCATCTGTTCGTTTTGTCAGCATAACAGTCATTTACTCATTTACACTTACATCACACACGCATATTCACATTTGCCGTTGATGTTGGGTTGTACTTTGTTTATTCATACAATATACACGTTCTTTCCAAGTAGAAGGTTAGCTTAGGTAGAAAATGTGCTTCCTTTCTAAATTCCCCAACTGAGCTAATCCTCATGGATGATTTTTGATTTAGCTTACCTTGTCCATTTCTAGATAGGATGAATCCCACAATCAAGTTACTTTCTCATTGGGTGAAGTCTTGTTTGACTGTTTTCTCTCTAGTTTATCCCTGGATGAAGTTGTTGGCTCTTGCATAGGCTATCTCATGATTTTCCCCAGTGAAGTCGCGACCTAGACGATTGGTGCATTTATTTTGCACAGTTAAGTATGTGATCTCCTCGGGAAGGATTGATTCATGATTCTCTTTGACGAAGATTTTATTCTCTGCCAGTGTCATCGCAATTTCCTTCTGAGTTATTCTTTTGGAAAACGACAAGCGGAAGCTCTTCACGAGCAACTTGTACGTTATTATTTTTGGAAAACGGCAAGCGGCAGCTCTTCACGAGCAACTTGTGCGTTATTATTATTGGAAAACGACAAGCGGCGGTCTCCTCATGAGCAACTTGTACGTTATAGACATCGTTGGAAAACGACAAGCGGCAGCTCTTCACGAGCAACTTGTGCGTTATTTTTATCTTCGGAAAACGACAAGCGGCAGCTCTTCACGAGCAACTTGTACGTTATAGACATCGTTGGAAAACGACAAGCGGCAGCTCTTCACGTGCAACTTGTGCGTTATTATTATTTTCGGAAAACAACAAGCGGCAGCTCTTCACGAGCAACTTGTGCGTTATTATTTTTTTGGAAAACGACAAGCGGCAGCTCTTCACGAGCAACTTGTACGTTATAGACATCGTTGGAAAACGACAAGCGGCAGTCTCTTCATGAGCAACTTGTACGTTATTATCTTTTGGAAAACGGCAAGCGGCAGCTCTTCACGAGTAACTTGTACGTTATTATTTTGGAAAACGACAAGCGGCAGCTCTTCACGAGCAACTTGTACGTTATTATTTTGGAAAACGACAAGCGGCAGTCTCTTTATGAGCAACTTGTACGTTATTATTATTTTGGAAAACGGCAAGCGGCAGTCTCTTTATTTGAGCAGCTTGTATGTTATTGTTATTTTTCTAGAATACAGCAAGTGGCAGCTTCTTTATTTGAGCAGCTTGTATGTTATTGGTATTTTCTTTGGAATACAGCAAGTGGCAGCTTCTTTATTTGAGCAGCTTGTATGTTATTGGTATTTATTTTTGGACGACAGCAAGTGGAAGCCTCTTTATTTGAGCAGCTTGTATGTCATAGTATTTTTTGGAAAACAGCAAGTGGCAGCTTCTTTATTTGAGCAGCTTGTATGTTATTGACATCCCTAGACGACAGTAAGTGGCAGCTTCTTTATTTGAGCAGCTTGTATGTTATGGACATCTTTGATACAACAAGTGGCAGCTTCCTTATTTGAGCAGCTTGTGTATCTACAACCTTACCATTATCTCAGCATTAATGAGTATATCTCGGGAAATCTCGCAGAGAAGCTTGTCATGAATCATGACCTTCCGAAGTCGGTAATCCATTATCAGCAATCTGATACTCTCTGTCTATCTCTGACTTTGAGTTGTGAACTCACTGTTTTTGGGTCAATAATCTGTTTTTATGGCCTATGCAAGATGCCTTCCTTGTTAGGGTCAGAGGTCGTATTCCCTCAATTTTATTCGCCGTCAAGAGTCTGTCATTTGAAGTCGATGGCTCGTTTCTCCAGTAGTGTATAATCTACGTCTCTGTGTTTTGTTGGTGTTTGATTTCTCCAGCATTGTCTTGTCTCATACAAATCTTTCTCCGTGAATTCAATCACTATGGCGGTATCTTAGGGCCAAAATTTGCGTATTATGTATTTAAGTACCTTCAATCTCGTCGAAACGAAGATTTTAATCTTTATATCTCCGGATAAAAGAAACTTAAATAGGGGCAGCTGTTGTACCCCAAATTTTGACCTAAGATACCATCTCCCATCTGCATCATTACATTGCAAGCGTTTTGATCTATTGATTTTAAAATTCATAACTTTTTCAAGTCGAGAGCTGTTTATTTTTGAACGCTAAGTTTATTAATTGATCAGACAATGTTTATTAATTATTTATTATCTTAAATTTAAATAATTGGAATTTTCTTTTCAGTTATTATATAATTTAAAGATTTATAAATAATAAAATAAATATTTGAAAAGAAGGTTATTAATTGATCAAACGATGTTATTTAATTATTTATTGTTCTAGGTTTAAATAATTGAAATTTTATTTTCAGTTATTATAATTTAGAAGAATTATAAATAATGAAATAATTAATTGAAGAGAAGTTAATTGGTCAATGATGTTTGTTTAATTATTTATCATTCTAAATTTAAATGATTGGAATTGATTTTTCAGTTATTATATAATTTAAAGAATTATAAATGATAAAAACAAATAATTGCAAAGAAGAAAAGAATTAATTGATAAAATATTGGAGTTTTATTCATTTTATTTTAATTGTACAATTGTTGTGTAAATACCGTATTTATTTACAACGTATTTACAATAATAATTTTTACAATGTTTAAAGTAAAATTAAAACTACTCTAATTTTTCCTAAGATTCTAAATCTTCATCTTCTATCCAATGCTTCTTTAATGATCATTTGATTTTTACCTGCAAAGAATTAAAAGAAAAAAAGTCAGAAATAAATAGATAATTAAAAAAAATAATAATTTTAGTGTTCATCATTAAAAGCAAACGGCTGGAATCAGTTTTTACCCTTTTTGCAAATCACGGGATTTCTCCCGGTTCACAAAAAGGGATGAATTTTTATTGATAAAAATGAATGCACAAATTTAAATATGCACAAATTCATTTTTTGTCAAAATTGCATTTTATTGAAAACTGCATAATTAAAAAAAGCCAACTGCATGTTTCAAATCCCATGCATATTTCAAAAGCATAATACAAAACAGCATATGCAAGTTTCCAAAATTCCAACGTAAACATGCAAACATGGGGGAAAAGGCCAAAAATCAAAGGCTCCATGCAGTAGACAAAGAGAAGCAATGTGCAGTTTAAAACCATTTATGCAAGCATATATTTTCTTTTTCATCATTTTCCAGCATTATGCTTTTTCAGAACAAATAAAGTACATCACATTTTAATGTCAATTGTACTAGAGAGAGAGAAGAGAGGAAGAGTTGGTTTTACAGGTTTTGGCCTTAGGCAGAAAGAGGCATAAAAACAGAACAGCAGCAATGCAGTAAGAGAGGAGAAAGCATGAAATAGGAATAGAGACAAACCGTATGAAGCAGCAATGTGCAGAGGCATCAAAGGAAATATAAAAATATATACAACCTGTAACGTAAACCTCAAGGGAGGAAGGTCAAACTGCTATAACAACAACAAAAACCCTTCAAAAAAATGGAGAGTACAACCTATCTTCAAGCCTTCCACACTCAAAACTGTAAAACAAAAAACAAAGCCATTTTCTCAAGCTCTAAACCCTAAGCCTTAGTAACATCAACCATGGCCTAAACCACAAACCTGTTTCAATAACCTGTAACAACAACCTTGGCCTAAACCATAAAAACCTGCTATCTCCAACAAAAACCAGTAGAACCTGCTTTCAAGACAACCAAAACCATGGCCTAAAAAACAGCATACCCTGTCAAAACACAAAAGCCATGGCCTAAACCATAAAACCAAAAACCAGTTCAAGCCTGAAGTGAAACCAGTACAGCCATCACCAAAAATCATAACCATTTCAAAACCTTAAACCATGTCAAAACCTGTAATGGCCTAAAAAGCCAGTAAAACCAGTAAACTCAAAAGGCCAAACCTGTTGAAACCATAGCCATTTCAAAGCACCATCAACATAAACAATAATACCAATTTCCCAAACCCACAAAAAAGCCTCAGAAGCATGTCATCATAGGCATCCAGGCAACCAAATTCAAGCGAACAGTAGCAAGGCAAGAAGAAGAAGAAAAGAAGCTAGTCAAAACAAACATTTCAACAGTAGCAATGTCAAGCATCAAGGCCTCAGAGTTATCATCATAGGCCAATAACGAAGCAACGAAATCACAGCAAAAGAAGAAGAGAAAAAGCATACAACGAAGGCAACACAGTATCATGTTCAAGGTAACCAGAAAAGCCTCACAGTAATCATCATTGGCCAATAGAAAGCATACAACAAGCTAGCAAGAAGAGGAAAAAGACAAACCAGGGTCAAAGAAGCTCGTGACGCATCACCTTTCCTCGCCGTCCGGCCTCCTACGCACACCCAACCGTCCTTCCTCCCTCTCCCAAAGGTACGTTTTTTCTCCTTCTCTTTCTCTTGTATCCCTCAAACAACCATTAACAAACAAGAAATCAGAATCAAAATGAACACAAAATCAACACATGCAGTAATCAACAAACCTAACGAAATAAAGTGAAATTGTACCGTAATTCCGTCGCCCTAGTGCTTTGCTGGAGGGAAGAAGAAGTGTCGAGGTACCGGTGGCCGTGGCAAGGAGAACTCAGAGGCGAAAGCATGAAGAAGAAGAGCACGAGAACGGGACGAAGGAGCGCCGCTTCTGTCCAAAACCCTAATCCCTTTCCCTAACTGAACAAACAATGTTTAACCCTAAAAAAGTAAATTATGAAATAATGTTGGATCTTAACCCATTTCAACTGCCAAAGCCCAACGAATTTCTAATGCACCCCTTTTTTTTCTGTTTTGATCAGGCCCCTTAAAACCCTTAGGCCCATGCTTTTGTTCATTATCTAACCCTTTAATTTGACATCTCTTTCTATTTATCTTCTTTTAGTTTTTTTTAGAACTTTATTAACTTAGTGTTATTAGTAATTTTAATCAAATAATTGGATCATTTTTATTAAGTTTTAGCTTTAGGTTTAATTTAGTAATTTTTAGTATTATTTCTAATTAGATTTAAATTAGTAATTTTAAAGTTCTAATTTAGTTTAATTATTTAATAACTCTTAAAAATAATACCTTATAATAATATTAAAAAACATATAAAAATAGAAACATGTAATAATAAAAACACTAAAAACATTTTATCTTTTCTTTAATTAATTCTCATGCTTTGTCCATATTAAAAAATGCATAAAAAATGTAAACTATCAAAACATTTTCTTTTCCTTAATATTAAACAAAAATACAAAAATGCATGTTCACACCATTTAGTCTATTATTTAAATGTTGTATATCACTTAGCTCTTTAATCATTTTTTGCATAATTTTCTGTTTAAGTATTTTATCTTTACATGGTTATTCTGTTTACTTCTTAATCCAAGGGAAAAATGATTAAACTTGTTGACTTCATGTCCTCAAGTCCAATCACGCGAACATTTGCATTTCATTAAAACTTAAGACAATTTCTCTCAAATATTCAATCTTTTCAAAACTTATACCTTTTAAGCCAAAACTTCGACATTAGGTCGTCGTACCTTCAAAAAACCCATCCGTACCCTTTTCGGCCAAAACAATTTATTTTTAAATCAAACGAACATTTTTATAAACAGATATTTCAAAAGGTTCCTATAGAGTACTATAGATACATTGGGTGCTAATACCTTCCCACTGTATAACCAACCCCCGAACCATAGATCTCTTTTCAAAAACGCCTTGTATTTTCATTACTTTTAAAAAGTATTATTTTACATTGCATATTTAGGGTTTTATTTCGCTCTTTTCCCTTTTCCCTTGGAAATAATAAAGCGCGGTGGCGACTCTTGCTTTTGTGAGACGAATTAATCAATAATTCGATCTCCGATTTACCCCGCTACATTTTTTATCGCTACAATACTGTATGAGATTATGGCATTGTTTTCGTCATCCTCCCTCTAAAGGCTTGCAACTTTGAAACAAGAGTTGGATATCATAAAAGGAGAAAAGACAACACCGTTTAAATATAATGAAAACAAATGGATGAATTCAAGACAAACATATGTGATGCATTAATGAAACAAAGTTTGACATTAATAGATAAGTATTTGAACAACGAAAGAGATTACAATTGAAAATTCAAAATGAATAGGACACTCTCAAAAATTTGGCATAGGACCAGTGATTACGTTAGGAGCCTCTGGAGGGTCGAACTCAATCTCCTTGGCATCAATCATGTCTTGGATCTTGTTCTTCAAATCCCAACAACTGTTCGTGTCATGTCCAAGACTATCAGAATGGTATGCACACCTTTCATTGGGATGATAAGTAGGAGCAGAAGTATTGGGATTCCAGAGAAGATCCTTTAACGTAATCAGCTCTGCTTTCAACATGTGTTGTAGCGCTTTAGCCGGTGGCATGTTGATCTTAGTGAATTGTCTTTTAGGCACGACCTCCTTACGCTGATTCCCCTGTTGATGTTGTTGCACCGATGCAGGATTGGAGATCAGAACTGCCCCCATGTGCTGGTCGTGGTTACCCTGGTTACGACCCTTTTGACCATACGTAGCATCAGACTCTTTCTTCCCAATGAAAGGTTGTTTCTCTGCACTCGAAGATGCACCCCATTGGATTTTACCGCTTTTGATGCCAGCTTCTACCCTTTCGCCAGTCAGTATTAGCTCGGTGAACCCGGCCGAGGAGCTTCTGATTAGGTGATTGAAGAAAGGTCCCGTCAAAGTTCCCATAAATATGTCAATCATCTCCCTATCAGTTAAGGGTGGTTGCACTCTGTCTACCAAGTCTCTCCATTTTTGGGCGTACTCTTTGAAGCCCTCGTTGGAACGCATGGTCATATTTTGCAATTGCACACGGGTTGGTTCAAGATCAGCGTTATATTGGTATTGCTTGTAGAAAGCAACAACCAAGTCCTCCCAGGTGTGAATGTCGGTTCTTTTTAACTTATAGAACCACTCCAGTTGAGTGCAAGCCAAACTTTCTTGGAAGAAATGGACCCATAGCTTCTGGTCAGCAGTGTGAGGCTGAATCTTGCGGACATATGACCTCAGATGCATTTTAGGATAAGAGATCCCATCATACTTGGAAAAGGTAGGGATTTTGAACTTTGGTGGGATGACCACTCCAGAAACCAAACCTAACTCTTCAAAGTCCAAGCCAGGTATCTGCTGAATCTCCATAGAATTGAGGCGATCCTCCAACTGTTTGTATTTATCATCAGCAGGAGGATATTGTTCCTCAGAGTAGTAAGCTTCAACTTCATCAATCCCCATACTGTTATCTTCTTCATGACTATTCCCTCATTGGATGGAGTTGAGATATCTAGGGCTCTCTTGACTGGTCCTTTAAGTCTTCTTCCCAAATTCAGGACGCCTACTGACTTCTTTGACTTTTTCTTCTTGTCTTTGAGAAAAAGAGTCTTCAGGTCCTCTTGCCCCCTAGCCATGGCCAGGAACATTTGTTGGAATTAGGAATTTTGCGCTTGGAGATCCTTCACCGTTTGTTCCATATCCATCTTACTAAAAAAAACATTAGGAAGATAAGGAGACCTGTATGGGAGAAACCTGTCATGATATGATGCATGGTATGTGGATGCATGTTTTCAAGGATCTCGCGGGGTAAACACAAGAAGATGTTTCAATTTACTTACAACTTTGATTGGAGAACTTCGTATCGGTGGATGTCCTTCCATGAGAATCAAGTTCACCATGTCAAGTGGGTCATATCTCCTGACTCAAGTTGTTGATCTTTGACAATGTTTGGTTAGAGGAAAATAAATCCTCTTGCCCCTTGACAAACGTCTTGTTCAACAAGACCCTGCATCATAGACCCTTGAGATCCTTGAAATGGCTATTGAAAATGCTATGGTATGATGTCATGATGTTATGTACAAGTATGCAAAGTAAGCAAGTTGTTATGTATAAATAGTCATATACACACAAAGAAGACAAGTCCTTATGTTTAGGCTTGCATGGAGTTTGATAGGTAAGTACCCTCTTGAAATTTAGTTGGCTCAACCTGTACTAGAAATGATTCGGTTCTAAGGAGTATCATATCATCGACCTTTCTTTTAGGCTTTGTTCTAGCTCAAGCACCAAAGTATTAGAATATCCCAAAATTCCAATCTCAATGAGTGTAGTATCGAGTATCAACCAAACTTCGGTCGGAACCAAAGTCGGTTATCTCACTACTTCCTAATAACTTAGGATGAGTCAAGTAAAGGTTCTAAAGGTTAGTTAGCACTTAATGACACTATAAGGAAGCCTAATGTTATCCCTGACTGACTCAAGGAACATTAGTACAAGCCATATTATCACGCTAAGGTAGCTATCACTTTGTCCATATCGGTCTACATCGTACAACTTCCATGATTTATTGCTACTTACCTAGAAGGTGCCTCAGATCCGGGTATATGTTCTTTAACAAAAACCCAAACAAGACCCAAAATGTAAAGCAAGCAAGTCAAACAAGGAAATCAAGTAAAGATGATCTAGCCCTAAGGTAACCCAACTTTTAAGATAAGTCCCCAGCAGAGTCGCCAGTTCTGTAACACAGTGGGAGAACTAACTTGGGTATTTTGCGTTTGATCGCAATTGTTGCGGATAGCAAGAGTTGCCACTGATTTTTCTTTTATCCAAAAGGAAAGGATGAAAATAACAGGAAAGACATTTCAAGATTATTTTCTTGAGTTCGGGGGGTAGGTGATAAAAAGGGAAGGTATTAGCACTCTTTCATCCGTAGTTATCTACGGGATCTTAGTTGCTTGCTAGATCACTTGCTTTTTGTTTGAAAATGTGCTTGTGGTGTGGTTTTTAAAGTCTTTTAAAAACGTCTTTGTAATGGTTCTCGTTTCTATAAGAACGTGTACAAAGTGTTGGTTTTTGAAAATAGTTCAAAGAAGTGTTTGTGGAATGTGTTTTTGAAAGTGATTTTTAAAAGTGTCTTTGTAATGGTTCTCGTCTCTATAAGAATGCATACAAAAAGCTTTGTCTTTTGAAAATGTTTCAAAGTGAAAGTGTTGGTGTATAAAATATTTTTGTTGTGAGCAAGCGAGCAACTAGGAGCATCCTACCTACTCAAAAGGTCTTAATGTTCTTTTCCTCCTCCTTTAGATGTTGCTATCTTACCATTGATTTGGTAAGAAGCCCCATCGTTGGATGTGAAGGGACGAGCGTGGGACATTTGTATAATCATAGAAGGCAACTTATGGGACGTTTTAGCAATGTTGTTTAGGGACGACATCGTTTACCGAAGGCAACATTGAGGGTCATCGAGGGACTACGATATTTTATCGAGGGTCTTTACTAAAACACCCATATTTGAGGGACATGACTATTTTTCCGAGGCAACAAGTGGGATTACCCTAAGGGTACATGTGTGAATGGTGTGTTTGATTTGCATGCATTTAGTCTTTTATTAGGGGTTGTCTACTTGTTGTTTTTATCTTGCCATACATGCCCTATTTTACTAGCAATCATACAAAAGTAATAAAATGCAGAAAGATAAAATCCTACACTATTACAACCATATTGAATTGCATGAAAATATAAAGGCAAAAATAAAATAAAAGCAAGAAAAATGAGGGTCTTTCGATTGAGGCAGAAAACCCTTTGATTTTGCACTCTTTGACCTCCTTCGATTTTGGGTCTGAAGTCAGTGGAGTCATGCCCTTCGATTGGGCCCTGGAGGCCAGCAGTTGTGCCTTTCTGCCTCCTTTGACTGAAGGTTAAAAGCAGTGAGGGAGTGCCTTTCGTCTGGGCCTGGAAGTCAGCATGTTGTGCCTTTCGTCTGAGCCTAAACTCAGTGCAGGCGTGTCTTTTGTCTGGGCCTGAAAGTCATCATGGTGTACCCTTTGGCTGCCTCTTTCGTTTGACCTGGAGGTTAGCATGGGAGCCAAAGGCTTCATTCCCTACTTCCTATTTCCTGTTTCATTCGTTTGAGATGTTAAATAGAAACATGGCCTAAGGCCATGCTAGCACTGCCTTAAGGCCAAGTTAGTTCTTAAAACATTTGTAAGAAACCAAAGAACAAAACCAAAAGGAAAGGCAAGAAAAACAAACTATAAGGGTGTAAACGAAAGGGGAACAAATGTTATGTATATGTTTGGAATGAAAAGGAATTTTATTTACATGTTGTGTTGTAAACAAAGGAATCAAGGTTAAGGATGACTTAGCTTGCTGGAGGCTGGAGCGTGTGCTGGACCTTGAAGTGGTTACCTTGAATGTCCCTGGATTCAAAGGGAAAGAGCGAAGGAAATGCTTCTACTGCTCGATCCGAAGGAGAAAAACAAATGAGATGTTTTTTCTGCTGGACTCGAAAAGGAATAAAATGTGTGGGACTTTTCAGATTCGAAAGAGGTAAATTTTATATTCTGGATTTTTGTTTTCACAAGTGTTTAAGTGTTTGAGAGCTTTATGGTGTTTGAGAAATTTGAAGATTCGTTCCTCTGGCCAAAAAGTCCTCCTCAAAACATTGTGAAGCCTCCTATTTATAGGCAAGACTGTCTGAAGCTTTTGGAGGAAAAACAAAAGATTTGAACAATTTGAGTAACCTGGTCCTTGTAGCTTTCGAGAGACAGTGCCTTGTATGCTATTTTGGTGTAAGAAGGGGGCAGTGTTTCAGGACTGCTGTGCAACAGTTTTGACCAGTGTGCCAGGCCTGAACTTGGCAGCAAGTATCTTTGAATATCATCCTTTCGTTTTGACCCTTCTTTGACCAAACTCTTCTCCAAACAAGACTATTTGATTTTCCTCTAACAAGTGCCTTTCGATTGAGTCACTTTTGTGCATCATTCGAAGGAGCCAAAAGTATGACCCTTGGATGGGTCACCAAAAACATGCCTTAAAGTGGGCTTGTAAATCCTTCGAATGGACCATTAAGCATGTCCTTCGAATGGGATGCCCATAGTTGGATTCGAAAGATGCTGATTTGAAGGGTAACCGTTACAAATGAAACCTTGTGAAGGTGGTTCTGTCCAGTTAAAGGCTCGCCTGCCCAAAGGTCCATGTGGCCAAATGAAGGAGTGTACATAGGGGATCCCTTTGTGACTTCATGAAAACATGAAGGGAACCACATGCCCAAACGAAAGGTTTGACCAAAACCTTGTACTGAAGGATTCATACGCCCAAACGAAGAAAGCATGAAGGGAATCAAATGCTCAAATGAAGCTTGCAACAAGGGGCCACATGCCTAAACAAAAGAGGCATTCTAGGCTTGCAAAGATTCCCAAACAAATCTTGTAACAAAGGAAACACATGCCCAAACGAAAGGTGCATGCAGGAGGCCAACATGTCCAGATTCGAAAGAGGCATATAGGAGGCAAAAAGTGCAAATCGAATGATTCCAAAAGGGAGCCTTTTTCCTTGGAATCAAAGGAGGCTACATGAGGCCTTATGCCTTGTGAATCCAATCCAGCGTGCTAGAGGCCCACGCCCATTCGAAGGATCCAAGCCAAGCTTGCATCGAAAGGGGCCAAAAGGCCAATCGAAGGAGCTGAATCGAAAAACACTTGTTTTTTCTCCAAATTTGTCAAAATATTATTTTTATCTGTTTTCTCCCTTTTTGACAGTTTTCCTTTTAATCTTGGTATTGGAAAATCCAAATATACATGTGCAAGCTTGAACCTTGAGAATCCTT
This sequence comes from Vicia faba, assembly GCA_948472305.1. Classification (NCBI taxonomy): domain Eukaryota; kingdom Viridiplantae; phylum Streptophyta; class Magnoliopsida; order Fabales; family Fabaceae; genus Vicia; species Vicia faba. Next base: position 19,734,766 of record OX451739.1, on the reverse strand, counting down.
GTGAGAAATGCCTTGAAAAATGAGAGGGAAAATTTTGGAGTACAACAGATGAGATGATAATAAAGTGGATGTTAGGCATGTGAAGAGTATGAACCAAATGATACATTTTGGTTTGTATGACATACGTGGTAACTTCTTGAAATGGTTTACTGCTATATATGCTTTGAACTAGCTTGAACAAAGAAAGATTTTATAGAAGGATATGGAGAAAATAGGGTGACACGTGGTGCATGATTGGGGACTTCAATAATGTCCTCAAGACCCAAGATAGTGTGAGAGGTAAAATAGTTCACGAATATGAATATGTTGACATGGCATCAATGTTGGAGAAAATAGGGCTTTTTGAAATGGATAGCTTGGGATATTTTTATACTTGGTCCAATAAACATATGGAAAGCCCCATTTATTCTAGAATAGATCAGGTCTTTGGTAATGTTAATTGGTTCCAACATAACCTTGATAAAACAATGCATAATATGAGTCCTCATGTCTTAGACCATGCGTTTCAAAGATCCAAAAGTCAAATTTCAAATTCTTAAATTGTGCTACTGGTTTGCAGGATTTTTCACAGATTGTGGAGAGAAACTAGAAGAAACCTATAGATGGCACGCCTATCATATCCTTTGGATAAAGCTTCGTAGGCTTCAACCAGATATGAGGAGATTAAGAAATCCTATCACTGGGGCTAAAATAAATCTGGAAAAATCTAGAAGTAACCTTTGAGATGCTCAAACAATTCAGCTGGAGGACATAATGAATCCTCAAGCCATCTTGGAAGTTAAACAATGCACGAGGAAGTTATTAAATGGAATGGCATATAAGAACAAGTGCTTCGACAAAGAGCCAAAATTGATTGGCTTAGGCTTTGAGACAAGAGTAACTCATACTTTCACGCCTCTATCAAGAATAATAAAAAACGAAATGAGCAGAGGAACATTTGTAAAGAGGATGGCACAATTCTTACTAGCCATGAGGAGGTTTAGAGATAGGTATTAGACCTTTATTGAACCTTGATGGAAAAGGTTGAGACAAATATGGACAACATTGATATTGTTGCTATGAGGGAAGGACCTCAAGTCAATATGGACCAATGAGAGCTTCTGATTGCTCATGTTATTAAGAAGGATATTCTCAATGCTTTGAAAAGTATTGGGGATCTTAAAGCACCAGAGATTGAAGGTTATGGAGCGAAATTTTTCAAAGCAGCATGAAGTACTATTAAGGGGAATGTTGTTGCGGCTGTTATGGAGTTTTTCGTTGAGGAGAAAATCTCTATTGCTATTAAAAATACCTTAGTTACTCTTATCCCTAAACATGATAAAGCTAAGACTATTAAAGAATATCGTCATATGTCCTGCTACATTACAATCTATAAGCTCATCTCCAAGATTTTGACTGAGAGATTAAGTAAAATGTTGGGGCACATTGTGCACCATAGCCAGGCTATTTTTGTGCCTAGACAAACCATATTCACAATCACATCTTTCTATCCTATGAGCTGATTCAAGGTTATATTAGGAAGGGAGGGACTCCAAAGTGTATGTTTCGGCTTGATTTACAGAAGGCATACGATACAATGGATTGGAAGACGCTGCAACAAATTCTAAAGGAAGTGGGACTGCCTCATAAATTCATCAGATAGATCATGTTGGCTGTGACTTCTATATCCTATAATTTCAACATTCAAGGAAACTACACCAGAACTATGAAAGCTAAGTGAGGCCTTCGACAGGGTGACCCTATTTTACCTTTGCTTTTTGTGATCGTAATAGACTACTTACATAGAACGTTGCAGAAATTGAGAAGAATGCATGATTTTAATTTCCACTCAAAGTGTGAAAAACCCCACATCATTAACTTGAGCTTTACGGATGACCTGTTGATTTTCACGAGAGGTGATGTTAGATCTATTGTATTGGTTATGGTAAAATTTGTGAGTTCTCTAAGGCTACATCCCTTCATGTTAACTCATTGAAATGTAAAGCGTATTATGGTGGTGAGTATGATCAAGTTAAGGGAGCTATCCAAACCATTACCTCTTTTACCGATGGAACTCTTTCGTTCAGGTGGTGTGCCCCTCACTAGCAAGAAATTATATGTCTAACACTATATGTCGTTGATTAATCGCATTGTGGCGTGGATTCAGAACTGGAGTGATAAGCTTTTAAGCTACACGGGTCGAGTGCAACTTATTAGAAGTGTCATTTAGATGCAATGCCTTCCTCTCCCAAATAAGGATCTTCTCCGCATAAATGCAATTTACTGTTTGTTTTTGTAGTCTGAAAGTGACATTGCTACCAAAAAATCCTGTGGCATGGGACATCGTTTGTGTATCAAAATCTTGTGGTGGGGTATGAATTTAATCTTGCTTGAGGAGTGGAATAGAGATAACATGACAAAGTTACTGTGGAACATCAATGGTAAAGTTGATAGCTTGTGGATCCGTTGGATTCATAACTACTACTTCAAACATGATGAGATTATGACTATGCAGGTTAAACCGAGTTACTCATGGATTTTTAAAACTGTCCTCAAATAGAAAACCACTCTTTAGATTATGTAGAATTGGTCAAATATGAGAGGAAAATTTGAAACCAAGAGAGTTTACAAGCACCTTAAGGGAGATGCCCCCAAGACTGTTTGGAGAAAAACTTTGTTCCATAATTTGGCCCGCCCTCGGGCTTTGTCTATTTTTTTGGTTTACTTTCCATCATAATTGGCTATGAAAGATCGCCTCAAAATGTTTGATATTATTATTGACAAAAAGTGTTGCTTCTGTAATCATGAAGAAGACATCAACCATCTGTTTTTTGATTGCGTTACTCTGCGACAAGTTTGGTAGAAGGTACTTGACTGGATGCAGATCAATCATGCTCTGAGAAGATGGGAGGAGGAATTTACTTGGATTGTGGAGGCGAGTAAGGGAAGGGGGTGGAAAGCTCAATTTTTTAAGAGTGCGGCGGCTGAAACTGTCCATGCCATTTGGAAGTATATAAATGATTTGTGTTTTGGAAACAAGGTAAATAACACTAACATAGTGGAAGAGATTATCAATACTATAGTTTATAGAGGATGGAGTAGTCCTAAGGTTTGGGATCATATTGCTCACTTGATGTTAATCTAGTTGAGGCTCTCCTTTTTGTTTGGTTTTCATTGTCCCATTTTGTGGGTTGGATTTATTTTGATCACCTTGTACATAACTTGTGTATGTAGTATAAACTAGATCATTTATTATGAGAATGAAAGAGTATTTTTTTTATAATCACTTTCAAAATAAGAATAAGTCTATTCTAATACAAAAAATTCCAAATTTATTTACTTATAAGTAGGCATGATAATAGTCTGGACCTGCTATATGATAGATTTTTAAGGCATGAGTTTAACTTGGGACATTATTTTTATTATCCTTAGTGGTGCACAGGTGTTCACGCACTCTTGTGAAAAAATAAAAATATTTCTAGAATTCGAAGATGCATTTTTGGATGCACTCATTTTACACCTAATCCATTTATAAGTGAGTTTCAATCTCATTTTGCCAAAAACTAGTACATAAATGCATCTCTGTATAAATTACGAAAATATACCTTCTGACGACATTTGAGCCAAGTACGCACCAGACCTTCCTCTTCCTTATTTCCAACAAAATAACTTCTCAATCAATTTTCAAGCTTATCTAAAACTCCAAGTTCTTTATCAATCCAAGTGCTTCCATTCAATCCAAGTGGTTTATCAATTACTTCTCAACATCCATTCAATCCAAGTGCTTCAACTTCAACTACACATTTTGTAAGTTTTTCAATCCAAGTGACTTTTTTGTCTCTTCATGCAATACTGAATATGTACATTAGGTTGTGTAAGAAAATTACTATACGCTTAGTTACACTCATTATTAGGTAGTTTACCGAGTCATGCATTTAGTGTCATTTTTGTTTTCCATGCGTTTTACCATTTTTGCGTTTTTTTATCTTTTGAAAAATTATGGAAATGCACTTTCGTATTTTTTTCTTTATGAATTTGATTTTCCATAAACACGGAAATGCACTTATGTATCGTGTCTGTATTGTTTAATTTTGAATGTCTTTCATCTGGGTTTGATTTTTTATAGTTTGTCTTGTTTAATTATAGGTTACATGGATGACAACCAAGAATGATTAGTACCTAGTAGAGTCTCTTAACATGCACCTGTTCGTAGGGAATAAGCCTGACCCACATGACTAACGATTGTTGCCAGCTCATTTGATTTATAAGTGTCCACTTATGAGGTTCAGGTGTCTCCCGTTCTGTCTTCTCGGAGGCAGGTATCACCAGCTGCTGCCATAAGCTCCCCGGTCCAATTTGATGCACCTTTTGCCGATGTTTCTATTCTTGAGGAATTTGTAGAAGGACCATATGACACTTCACTACTTACTCTGTATCAAAACCATGCTACTAGGTGTTGTACCCCAATTTCCCCCCTAAGATCCCTTAATCATACCATATTGATTCAATCACAACAAGATCACATTAGGGCTTTTGGTTCTCCTCCCTATCTTTAGATTTGCTCTTTGAGGAATCACCAAGCACCTTGACTTGGTTTTATTTTTGTGATCATACATGTTTTGTTTTAACTTTCCTTTTAATTAATAAAAATGCAAAGTTGGTTTGTAGGTAAAGGCAATGTGGCTTAACAAGTTGATCCATGGGTTCATGAGTTTATTTCCATGCCCTAGTCAATGAAGCTTGAGAAATTCAAACCTCACCATTGAAGTTGTTTTGGAAGAAATGGCATGGCAAGGTTTATTTTGGGTCACTAAATTTCAAAGTTATCAAGATTGATTCAAAAGTACAAGGGGTTGATTAAAGAAGTTGTCATGGTTGGACAAGGCCTTGTTTCCATTAGTCACAAGTGTATATTCATCTCAATTCTCAAGATATGTAAGTGGTTTTAGTTGTTATGAGTTCTCATTATCATTCTCAACAACTTCTATTTACAAAGCAAAAGTGTTGATACAAGAAGGTTGTTTAAAATTGTCAAAGTTCCTCAAAGCATTTTCTTGATCTAGGAGCTAGGGTTTTGAACTTCAAAGAAGTTTATCTTGCTCATATTTTGGTATTTTTGGGTGATTCCAAAATAATACTTCTCTTCAAAGGGTTATTAACAAATCACTTCAAAAGTTTCAAGGAGTTTTCATGTGGAAGAAACTTGATGGTGAAGAAAGATTACAAGTCCTCCAGATGAACCCCCAATTTCCCATGTGTGACTTCAAATGATCATAACTTGGTCAATTTTTATCACCTTGAGCCCACTCTTTTTTCACAATGATCTTGAGGATGTGAACATTATTCCTTCTTTTATGTGAAAAGTGAGAAAATGTATGGAAGATGCCCTAAGGATACAAAAGATTATAGGTCATTTCATGATTTTTTGACAACTTCAACAATTCATAACCCTTTCAATTTTTGGATATTTTGAATGGTTCAAGTCTCAAAATGTCATTCAAGAGGTCTATTTCATGCCATCTTTTTTGGTTAAGAGCAAATTACAAGTGGAAGGCCATGTTTGGATGCAAAACATTGTAGTTCACTTTTGAAGAAAAACATGAAATATTTCTAAGTATGGAAAGTCAACTTCTTTTCCCCAACTTTGACTCATTGCAACTTTCAGCTCAAACATCCATTTGAATCCACTCTTTTTCCATTGCAAAGCTTGTAACCTCATCTTTCTAAAGCATCAAGAATCAGGCCCTAAGACCCCTTGAGCTGAGAATGCCATTGATTTGAACTTGGTAACTTGAAACTAAAGTTTCTTCAAAAGTCAGAATTTGAAATCCTTGATTTAGCTTCTAAACACTTTTTTTCTGCGCGTTTTTGCTTCTAAACATGTTTAGTGAACTTCCAGAAGTGATTAGCATAACAAAACACGCGTTTTGGATGAGTTTTGATCAAAATAGAATTCACACTTTTCTTGTTTGCAACTTCACACGATTTCCATCCAAACTTCATCATTTCACACACTTGGACATTCCATTTGATTCCTATAAATAGAGGGTCATCCCTCATTCATTTCCTCAAACTTGAACAGCCAAAATCACCCTATCAAACTTGCTCCATAACTCATTTTTCTGCAACTTCGAAATCAGTGTTCAAGCCTTTTTCAATCCAATTTTCTATCAATTCACCTTCCTTGATCTTCCCTGAAGCTAACCATACAATTACCTTCAAGAATCGTGACCTATATTGATCCATAGAAGTCCAGTTTTAGAGCTCTTCAAATCAACTTCAATAGGTAGTTTTCTCCACCAATTCTCTCAAACTTTGATATCATTGTGAAGCTCTCATTGCCCTAGTTCTAGCCGCAACACTTGCTTTTAACTGGAAACACATTTTGGCCATGAATTTTCAAATTCCCTTTCAAAACTTTCCTTCCAAATTACTTGAGCTACAATTTATATAAATTTGTCGCGAATGTGTGGTTGTCTTCGTCTTGAAGAGACGAAGCGAATGACATAGGTCTCGTGCTCTAATTTTACAGTTTAAGCAACCTGGTTTTGGGACTGGCTGGAGGTTAAAGATGACCAACGTGTCATCTTCCAACCAATGATGGCGTGCCACTTGTTTTTTTTAATTTCTGATTTAATAAGTGATCCAGTGTTTTATTCACTAAAGTCCATAACATGCACAGTGCGCCAGGTCCACTTGATCTTTTTACTAACGCGTTTTGACAATGATCAGATGGCCCATAATTTTTTTTGGTTTGATATTTTATTTTCTGATTTTTATTTAAATTGATTTAAATTTCAAAAAATAATAGAAAATTCATTTTAAGTATAAAAAATCTGAAAAAATTATGAAAAATATTTTTGATTTTTCTCTTTCTGATTTTTATTTTTTCACAATTTTATTTTGTGTTTTGATATTTTTTTATAATTTTTCAATTTATTTGAATTGTTTTAAATGTTTAAAAATACTTTTATGCATTTTAAATTCTGAATTTTTTTTGGAATGATCCAATGATATTGTGACAAATATTGGTGACCTCATTTATTTTTTATTTCTGACTTTGTTATTTTTTAAAATCATTTTTGGTTTATTTTACTCATTTTTTTAACTTTAAAAATAGTTTCTGACTTTAAAAAATTATCAAAATTTTTATAAAAATATTTTAGTTCATTTTTGATTTTTCTATGGTCCTACTTAATATTTCTTGATTAGTTTGAACATAGTTGATATTTTTATCTCTTATTTCTATTTTAAAACTTTTTCAAACCTTTTTAATATATATATTAATTGCAATATTATTTTGTGATTATTTTCTGGTTGGTCTTGGGTTAAAGTTTTGATCATGAACTTTATTAACATCATAGTATCCATGGTGTTGAGTCTAAGTCCATAAAAATGGATGAATGATTTCAATAATAGTTTGATTAAAATTTAATTCAAATGTGGTTTGTATATTCTTTCTCACTCTTCTTTATCCCATCCCTTTCTTATTACACTAAGTGTTATTGGAGCATGATCTCTATATCATGTCTCAAAACAAATGGTGCATAGATTGCTATTGACCGGCCTCAAAATAGGTGCGACTTCTATATAAGTCCACTTATGATTGCTTAACATAGCTCTAAATTTTGTCCCGATTCGAATAAATGATCATTTGTGGCCCAAACCTATGTTTGCAAGCCCAAGTATGTTAATTTAATCTCTTTGATCCAATAACCTTGAGATTCATTATGTGGAGGCTTTGGTTCTACCAATCCTCTAATGGATCTACATCACTTTTGGTCAACGCGGATCACTTAAACATCGTTGATCATTAAATGGTATTTTTTGAGGGTTCCAAAATGGATGATATACTTAACAAAAAGTAAATGAAACTTGTTGTATGGAGGCTTTGGTTCTACCAATCCTCTAATGAGTTCCAAATGCAAGTTTCAAGATGGTCATCCAACTAACCACTAATTACTAATAATTGACTTTATTTTGTGTTTTTATTTTATGCTCTTTTATGTTATGCACCATTTACTTTTAGCATTTACATTTCATGCTATTTTCATCTTTGCTCACTTGAGCATTTACTTTCTTGTCATTTTTATTTTGCTCACTTGAGCTTTTCTTTTTAAAACACCTAATAATCAACATGAACCATAAAAAGCTTTAATGATATTTGGACTATTTGATTACTATCTTTGGCATTATGGAGTATTGGACTTCTTGGACTTTAGAAACCTTGGCCTATGTTGGAGAACCTTGTGACCTTAATTGATGTTTTGTCTGGAGTTCTTGAGGTTTACCTCAAGACATTGGGTTGTTTGTTTGTTTTGTGTGTAGGATATTGTGATTACATTCTTTGTTTGTAATATGTAATTCACCCGTATACAACCGTTACTCTGCCCAATTTTTGTGAAGACTTAATACACTTGAAGTTTGGTTTTCTCAAGAGGTCTAGTATCTTTGCTTGTTTGGTTTCAATCCAAGGAATGAGAATTCTATCTCGACTCATAATGTCAAGTATTGTCTTCTTGTTGGTTAGATGGTTCTTATCCCTAGCTTTTACCTTATGCTTTAGGATAGTCTCTTCTCCTCCTCCCATCTTATTTAATTTCAAAAAATCTTCTTCCTCATTTTGAAAACTCTTCTTGTTTTTAAACTTGAACCACTTTCATAATAAACTTGGACTTAGGTCCATGCATTTTCAAAACTTTTTCATAAACAAACTTCAATCGATTTAATAATACCTTGACATTTTTGTGAGAAGACTACAAGTCAATCAATCTCATTTCAAACCATTTTGCCACTTTTGCTTTTTACTTTAAAACTTTTCTCAAAAGATTAGACTCTTGTCAATCCTTGTAGTGATGCAAACAACTATACTTCTACAATATATAGTGAAGAGAGATATTTTCTAATTGGGTGTTGAGTGAGGCATTCTTGATTTTAAAATCTAATCCATATCCTCCACTTTGAGATGATGCAAATTCTCCTTTTTCGTGATTGTGGGTAGTAAGTATGTTTTCCACACGGACAATGATAATGATGTCTTATCTCATAAAATTAACCAACACACTTGTGTTTTAAAATTTTTAAAGGTGGACTACGTGTACCATGATCCCCTATTGCACAAAAGGTGGTATGTAGGCACTAAAGGTTCGCAACCGCGGCGGGTGCAAAAATCATAAAAAAAATACTTCTTTTCTCACCTCCACCATCTATTTTTTATACAACATTTTATAGCTAAAATATACAGATTTTACAAAGAGGTTCATGTGGAGTACCGTAGATATTTAGGGTGCTAATACCTTCCCTTTGCATAACCAACCCCCTTACGTTAAATCTTTCTCCCTCTTTTTGGGTTATTCGCTCTTTTCCCATTCCTTTGGAAACAATAAAGCGCAGTGGCGCTTTTTATTTTGATATGTATAAGTCTAGTCAATCCAATGGCTTAGTCTTAAACATTTCTACCGCTACAGAAAAATGACGACTTCACTGGGGAAAGATTGACCTCTTGCTGGTCCATCCCTAAGTGGGTTGAGCCTATCTTTGTTTATATCTGTATATGTGCTATTGTTGTTTATGTATTATATGTTGTATATCTGTTTGTTTGGATTTTCCTGGTTTTCAGGATGCTTGGTGATTACTTATAAGTCCTATACCCGGACTTGGGCAAACTTTAAGATAGGACGGGCGGTATAGTCATGTTAACTTTGAGGGAGTAATCCCAAAAAAGGAGGCATGAGATCCCCCACTCAGTGGAGGCCCCTTTGACTGTAGTGTCGTTTACCGAGTAATCGGGAAGACGTATTGCTTTCAACTTGGGAGCCTGCTGAAGCTGAGGACCGTAGAATACCTAACCCATCTTGGCCTTTTAGGTGTAGTACGGAAGCTATGACGGAGTAATCCAGAAATAGTTGTCACGCGATACTACGCTCGGACGAGTCTTTCTTGAGAATATTACTAATTACCGAGTTAATTGGGAAGCTGGTAATATTCAAAGATCCCAAGATAGATGAGTTGATCAGTCTAATTCCCGAGATTGAGTGTTCTGCAGATTTTCGGAAGAAGTATGAATCCATTATTCCTCTCATGAAGCTTAGGATGAAGGACAGTATTCTCTCGACCTTGGTCCAGTTCTATGATCCGATGTATCATTGCTTTACCTTCCTCGACTATCAGTTGATGCCTACACTGGATGAGTATTCTTATCTGTTGGATTTACCTATTACCAATCGTGTTCCTTTTACTGGTTTGGAGGGTGAGCTAAAACCACACGAGATTGCTGCTTTGATCCATCTGGGGAAGTCTGAGGTTGAAGCCCATATGACTACTAAAGGAGGGATTAGAGGATTACCAGCTCAGTTCTTATTGGAGAAAGCTCGTTACTTTTCCAGGATGAAGAGTGCAGTCGCTTTTGAGGCCATCTTTGCTCTACTTGCTTATGAGTTGTTTTTATTTCCTAATGTGGACAAGTTTGTTGACATTAATACTATCAGGATCTTCATAATTGGAAACCCAGTTCCTACATTGTTGGGTGATTCCTATTACTCTATTCATCTTCGGAATTCTTATCATGGGGGAATGATTATCTGTTGCACGCCTCTGTTGTACCGGTGGTTTATTTATCATATGCCCCAGTCTGATGCTTTTTGGGATGTCAGGAAGGAACCCCGTTGGGCCACTAAGATCATGACACTTACTCACTCGGATATTGATTGGTATCATCAGGCTTACCATGATATAGAGATTGTCGACAATTGTGGTAGTTTCTCCAATGTACCTCTTCTTGGCACAAAGGGAGGAATTAACTACAACCCTGTTCTTACACGAAGACAACTTGGTTACCCGATGAGGGATAAACCAAATAGTATTCATTTGTGTTGTACCCTAAAATTTTCCCTCTCATTTTACTCAAAACATAATTCTAGATATCCTCAATTTGCTCAAGGTTGCCCAAGAGTTGACCAGACAAACTCTCTCCTAAGGCAATGTATCTTAAATTAGGGTTTCCATTTTCATCAATATGGGTGAACTACAAAGACCTCATATGCTCTCCATGGTCCTAATATGTTCTCAAGACCCTCCATGTCAAATTGCAAGCCTTTCACAAGAAGGTTTCTCAGTCAACTGCTCAGATGCTTGAGAATCGACTGTATTAGGTCAAAAGTCAAATGTGACCCACATACAGTCAAACATCAAGATTTTTTGTCAACATTAACATTTTAAAGTTATATCCATCATTTGATCAAGGGTTGATCATGATTCCTCAAGGAATGCCCCAAATTCCTCAAAACCCAAAAGTTGCTAAATTAAGGTTTCTCAGGAAAAGTCAACCAAACTTTGACCAAGCATAATTTCTTCATACTTTATCAGAAAGTTTCCATCAAAGGATAATTTTTAAGAGGATGCAATTCCATACAACTAATCTTCATCCCTCAAGCTCAAAATATGCACTCACAAAAAGATATGAATTTCCACATTATAGGTCCTTTTGAAAAGTCAACAAAAACACTTTTTGGGTCAAAGCCTCTTACATGAACATGGAAGACCCAATTGAGATGAGACCAAAAGGGTTGTTTAGGGGACATATTAAGATTTCTAAAAAGTCCAAGAACACCTCTCTAGGGTTAAAATTGGAATATATGTGCTTTATCAAAGTTGACCTTTTTTGCAAAATTGCCAAAAGTCAAATGTGCTCAAAATTGCATTTTTTGCCAAATGGGCCTAACTTTTTATGCTTGAACCTCACTCATAACATAGTCCACGACCCAAATATTCACTCACACGTTATTTGCCTCATTTTTCATTTTATTTTGATTTTTTATTAATTAAAAATTGAATTAAATCAAATAAATAGTAAATAATAGCAAATATTTGTTTTGATTGGATTTTTGGACAGAATCACAAGCTCATTATGCTGGCATAGTAGAATCAAATCGAATCAAATTTGATTGGCACAAGAATGGCATGATTAGGCCAAATATAGAAGGATATCATACCACATGAAAACCAAATCAAATCTTCAAAAATTGCAAAGATACTAGTGGTTTTTATAACCCTAATTCTTTTAAGGATATATAATGAACAAAGCCAGCACAAAAACGGGAGGTTGCAGTCGTGAAGAACCCTAGAACAAACTCAAAATTTTGGCAAAAAGTGGTGGTCCGATCTCTACCCTAGAGGACAATTCGAGGCCTTCCAACGTTCCTAAACGATTCCCGGACCTTCCCAGAAGCTAACCTAATCGATTGCAGATCCTTTTACGCTCAGAAATGCTCACTACATCTCATACAGTTTGCCTATTTTTTCAAATCGATTACAGTCATTCTCGCATCATTAGCATGATTTAATGATATATTTGTGATCATTGATGTATTTCTAACATGTCTGGATTGTTTAATTGGATTTTTGATGCACATATTGATGTTTGCCATTGTTAGGGTTTACTTGGTCGTTTTAGGGTTTATCCATACAGGTAAAATTGGCCACAAAAAGGGTACTAGGATGCTCGTGGCATTAAGACGGTTTGATCCATGTAACTAGAATTTATTTATCATACATTGTGTTGAATTTTGAAGGTTACTGGTTTTTAGCTATGGAACCTGTCTGTGGGTATAAGTCCTACCCCTAAGATGACGGTCTCAACGAAGGAGACGATGATTTGTCACCACACTATTGGCCATTTTGAATTTTGCGCGCATTTGTGATTCAGTTGCCATATTTTATATATTATACATTATTGCTATTATATTAACAAATAAAACAGGTAGCGCAGCTGGCAAGCGTGCATGTTGGAAAGGGTAGAGGACCTGGGTTCGATCCCAGGTCCCAACAACTTTCTTATTTTATTTTCCTTTAACAGATCCTGTACATCACCCACTCAAGCGCTCATCATGCACCTCCATCATCCAACCACAGGACCTAATCACGTTCATGATCAGTCAGATCCAATGCCTATCACTAAAGGACCATGGTGTACCATCCAAAGAGGGCCAGCACTGGATCAGGCGCTGACTGGGCTTCAGCTTGGTGGGCCTGGAATATTTTCAGTAACACACCCCCTCCAATTGCTATACAGGCCCAATTTAATTTTTGTTATTTCCTTTATTTATTTATTTTTGTTTCATTATTTGTTTTCACAAATTAATCTTTTTTTCAATTAACTACAAAAAGCCAAAAAATCACAAAGACACCAAAAATCATGTTTTTTATAAAATATTTATTTTCTTTAATTAATTAATTTAATTCAAAATTAGGGCAATTTAATCTTTTTTTATTGTAAATTAAAAACCAATTAGAAATTAGGATTTGATTTTGTAAATAATTAATTTTTCCTTCAAAAATAACTTAAATATTTTTTCTCAAATTAGATTTTTTTTAGGTTTTCTAATCGTCCTCGCATTTAATTCGTCGCGCGTTTTTATTACTTTCTTAATTTTTTTGTAACTGCTTCGAGGTTGTAATATATTTTAATTAGGTTTTAATTTCGCATTTTTTATTTTCAGTTCAAAATAATTTTGTATCTGCGAAAGCCATGTAATAGTTAGGATTTCTACTTCCGCACTTTAAATTTCCGCAATTATTAACTGTTAGATGTATGCTAATAGGATTGTATGGTAAGAATGCTTGAAAATTAAAATGGTAGATAACCTAAATGTGCAAAGACAAGTTAACTGAAAAAGTTCACTCGCACATGCTCACTCCTAGGGTTTACTCCACTTCGGTTGCCTTTGGTTAAGCAGTCATGAAGTATAGGATTTGTTAGTGGTCATCCTCTAGCACCTCGGAAACAGATCTTTAAGGCTTTAGGATGATTACTAACACCTCATAACATTGCTTTTGTGACAGTATCTGTCCCTTCGAACGTCCCTTAAAACTCCAACAACGGTGCTACCTATTCCTTAATAATGGGATATCGTTGTCTAAAGGAAAACGAGCAGTCTTTTTCGAGTAGGTAGATAGTTCTAGGTATTTGCTCAAACAAACAAATTTCACACAAACACCTTTCAAAACAAATTTCAAAACAACTTCGTCACATCCTTGAGGACTAATATAAGGGTTATCATAAAGTAAACCTTTTTTTCAAACAAGCACACACACAAGCAATTTTAAGATGAGCAAGTACCTAAGAGCCCATGGAAAACCATGGATAGAAAGGGTGCTAACACCTTCCCTTTCTATAATCTACCCCCCGTACTCAGAAATATTCTCAAAAAAGGTTTTTTCTGTTCATTTTCCTTTTCCGGATTGGATAAAATAAAAGTCGGTGGCGACTCTTGCTTACCGCGACATTTTGCAAACAAAAAACGCAAAACACAAACTAGTATTAACAGTCGGTTCTGCCACCGTATGATAGAAATGGCGACTCTGCTGGGGAATGATAAATAAATTGGGGTTTACCTTAGGATCTAGGTTATTTTAAAATTGCTTTCTTGTTTGTTTGCTTTATTCTTAAAGGGTTTTGCTTGGGTTACTATAGATCCTACACCAGGATCTGGGGGCACTTTTTAGGTAAACAGCAATAGATCATGGAGACTGTACGATGTAGATCGATATGGTTTAAGCGATGGCTGTGTTGGTGTGGCACTTTGGTTGGTATTGGTATCCTTCATGGGGAAACGAGGATAATACCGGGCCGCCGTGTGGTGTCGTGAAGCACTAACGGACCTTAGAACCTTAGTTGAACAAACTTGGCCATTAGAAAGTAGTGAGATAGCCGACCTCGGTATAGAGCTGAGGATTGATTGATACTCGATGCTACACTCATTGAGATCAGACTTTCGGGATATTTCGGCCGCAAGAAAAGATTACTTGAGTTGAAACAATGCCCGATAAAGGATGGTCAGTGATATTGAGATCCCTTAGAACCCGGTTACTTTTTAAGACAGGTTTGAAACCAACTAAACTTCAAGAGGGTATGACCTTTAACCTCATGCAGGCCTTAAACCTAAGGACTTGGTGAGATTTGTTTGTGTTTGCTATACCTGTGGTTTATCATGACATCATGCATCATAGCATAACATCTATTCTTATTGCACTAACCATTTCAAAGACCAAGGGAATTTATCTTTGTTCTGTTTTGCAGATCATGGCTTTCGTTCATAGAAACACCATCCGAATCAGCTTTGTGAAGATACCCTCCCAACTCAAAGAGCTAGTATCAAAGGTTTCTGAAACTTCTGCACTCAATAAGAGACATGGTCGACTTCCCGACCTGGTTACTTCAAACTTTGATGAAAAGATGATGAGTGTACTCTTTCAGTTCTTCAATCCCAAGCACCACTGCTTCACCTTTCCAGCCTATCAGTTAGTTCCTACCATGGAAGAATTCTCTCAGCTGTTGGATATACCCATTCTTGAACAGTTGCCTTTCACAGGCCTGGAAGAGGTTCCTAAGCCAGAAGTCATTGGCTCAGCTTTGCATCTGAAACGGTACAACGTGGTATCCAATTGGGAAACAAGAAGCAGAGTCAAGGGTTTTCTAGCCAAATTCCTGATAGACAAGGCCCAACTATTTTGGGATGATATGGATTTTCAGGCTTTTGAGGAGGTCTTGGCCCTTCTAATCCACAATTTAGTACTATTCCCTAATCCAGACTCATTCATAGATGTAAATGCTATCAAGATCTTCCTCTCTCGCAACCTCGTGCCTACCTTGCTCGGAGACATTTTGCACACTCTTCATACTCGTACCATGAAGAGAAGAGGGGTTCTTATGTGTTGCATACCATTGTTGTCGAGGTGGTTTATTTCTCACCTCCCTAAGTTTATACTGAAGAATGAAGAAGGTTTGGGTTGGTCACAAAGGATAATGTCACTCGCTCACATGGGTATTCTCTGGTGTTCCCGAGCTATGGTAAACGCTGCTATTATTGACCATTGCGGGGAGTACCCTAATGTCCCATTACTTGGCATCAGAGGGGGCATAACCTACAATCCTTGTTTAGCTCTGCGATAATTTGGTTACGCTCGAAGAGATGGTCTCCACGAGTTACTTATTGAGGGTATTGTATTCAACTATGAGGATGATGTTCACGAGTATCGCCGGAGGTTCATACGAGCTTGGGGCATGGTAAACCGATCTGGCTCCAGGGATTTGGGGCCAAAGGCTTCCATTCCTATGGAACCTTACCTCCAATGGGTACGAGCTCGTGCCCAGAAGCTTATGATGCCCTATGTGGCCATTTTACCAGTGATTGTGGAACCCACTACTGAAGGGGATATTCCTTACACGATTATCTATCCTTATATGCCCACTGATATTGGAGAATTATAGAGGTCTTGGATTCAGTTGAAGAAGGAGCGGGATACTTACAGGGATCAGTTCTATGCCCAGGAGAGGAAGGTTTTAGAGCTCACAAAGCAGCTCCATGAGGAAAAAGGACTCAATGTCTATCTTGGCACGAAGAGGAAGCATCCATGGGAATTTTGACTTTTTTCTAGTTTTAGATTGGTTTTTAATTGTAACGCCTAAAAGGATTTTGAACCTTGAATTCAGCTAATAAAATCTTTGTTTTATTTTGGTTCGCAAATTTAAATTTCCCAAAGTCTTTGAAATCATTGCATGCGCATCCCATTCATAACATTGCATGTACAAGTACCATTACAAGTTTCTCATCTTCTTCGCTGTTTATTTCAGCAGAAATGTCTTCCGAACAAAGCATCAAGGACCTTCAGGCACATAATGCCCAGTTCCAACAAATGTTCATAAGTCTTGCAAAAGGGCAGGAGGATCTGAAAGCCCTCATCCTGAAAGAGAAAAAGAAAAAGAAGAAGGCTGCCGATATTCTGAATATGGGCAGAAGGTTTGAAGAGCGGTTGAAGCGACAAGTTGATCTGACTTCTTCATCCAAAGAAGGGGAGAATCAAGAAGAAGAGACAAGGGAGAAGGATCCCAGTCCTACAGTTTATGACAATGATACCGACTACAATGATGAGCAGTATCCTCATGTTGAGGATAGATACAAGCAGTTGGAAGATGATTTGAGTGCCATGGAAGTTCAGAGGATACCTGGGCTGGATTTTGAAGAATTGGGATTGATATCGGGAGTGGTCATCCCGCAGAAGTTCAAAGCTCCAATTTTTTCTAAGTATGATAGGGTGTCCTGCCCAAAACTCCATCTCCGCTCTTATGTCAGAAAGATCCATCCCCACACCGCTAACAGAAATTTGTGGGTTCATTTATTTCAAGATAGTCTGTCAGAGACTCAGCTTAAATGGTTCTACCAGCTGGAGGGAGCCAATGTCCGAAATTGGGAAGATCTAGCTGCTGCGTTCTATAAGCAGTATCAATATAACGCCGACTTTGCTCCTACTCATACTCAACTCCAGAGTATGTCCATGGGTGCAAGTGAAGGCTTTAAGGACTATGCACAAAAATGGAGAGACTTGGCTGGAAGAGTTCAACCCCCGTTATTTGATAGGGAGTTGGTTGATATGTTTCTGGGGACGTTATCTGGTCCATTCTTTAATCATTTGATCGGCAACTTGTCAACTGGTTTCACCGAGCTGATTCTGACTGGAGAGAGAGTAAAAGCCGGGATCCGGAGTGACAAGATACAGAAGGATGCCTCTTCGAGTTCGGTAAAGAAGCCTTTTGCTGGTAAGAAGGAAGCCAGCGCCATCTATAGCCCGAGGGGGGAAAATAGGGCTGAACATCGTCAAACATTGAGTGTCATAATGATACCTAGGCCTACAGTTGCTCCATAATGCAACAATCAACAAAGGGTGGAAAGACCACAACGACAGTTTACCCGAATCAATATGACATTGGCTGAAGTTCTACCTCATCTGCTGAGATCCAACTTGGCAACCTTGAAAGAGGCTCCCAAGAATCCAAATACCACATCTCCCCGATATAATCCAAATGCTCGGTGTGCCTATCATTCTGAGATTCCTGGCCATGATACCAATGACTGCTGGGCTCTAAGAAATAAGGTACAAGATCTGATCGAAGCCAAGGAAATTGAGTTCGATGCTCCAGAGAAGCCCAATGTCATAACTGCTCCCATGCTTAAGCACGGTCATTGAATTAATGTTGTTGATACCGACTTGTTTGTGACCTTGGTGGATGAAGTTTCTACTCCTCTCATGACTGTGAAGAAGAATTTGTTGTTGGCCAGTTTATTTCCAGGTTGTTGTGAAGGTTGCCACATGTGTTCATTTCTACCTTCTAGTTTCCATTTGCTGAAGTCAGGTGTTCAACGCCTGATGGACAGCAAATAAATTTTGTTCAAGAAAACTTTGGTTCCCATTGTTCCATATGAAGACATTGTCATTATAACCATTTCCGCCAATCCTTCCAAGGTCTCCTTGAGAAGACCTATTAGGATTACATTTTCTCCAAGAATCTCTCCGCTAATAATCATTGTTCATGGTCCTGTCCCGTATGTCTCGGACAAAGCTGTCCCCTGGCATTATGGCGTCGATGTGTACTATCATGGCATCAAACAAGATTTGAAAAATGAAGAGGCTGATCCTGATATTGGTAACATTGTCAGAACCAACAAGGTTACCCGAAGTGAAAGGGTCTTCTCTCCCGAGATTTCCCCTAAGACTGTTGTTGTACCCCAAAATTTTCCCTCTAAATTTTCATACAAGATGTTATCCTATGGTTTCTTGTACACTCAATTAGATCGAGGGTCGGTCAGACAAATTCTCTTCCTAGACAGCAAATCAATAATTAGGGTTTGGGATTTCTCAGGGATAATTGAGTCTTCAAAATTTCAAATGTTCTTAAACACAATTCGCTGAAGTTTGTTAATTCTACAAGACTGACGATTGTTCTTAAAACATGTTTGGTAGATGATGAAATCCCGTTTGAATCAAGAATGACATGCGAACTCATTTTGGTTACCAGTTTAGCTTTTGAACAAGAATTGAAGATTAAGACTTTTTGATCATAGGCCTTTGAGGTTAAGTTAATCAAATGGAATTCTCAAACTTTCATTTTTGTTTTAAAGGTTTGATTGGAGTGCAAAGAGTTTTGTTTTATTTGATCATCTTTGGTGATTGCTTGAAATACAAGTTACCTAGAATTAGGTTTCTTACTTAAAACATAAGAATTACAAGATTTAAAGATTGAAATTGGTACAATATTTTCACAATATTATTCAAAATTACTGTATTCATTACATTACAAATTTTGAATTTTACAGAAGAAATGTCTACCAAAGTAATAAATTACAAATTTTGTTTAAAAGAGAAATCCTAAGTCTTCATCCTCAAGCAATCTGTCTAGCCTTTGCTTGCCATCCATGCTTCATATTCATGAAAAGAGAAAAGGAGAAGTTTGTTAGTAGTTCAAATGTTCAGAAATGAAAAAAACCTACAAGGTAATCCTAAATTCATCATTGGGCTGGTTTCTGCTGAATTAGAAAAGAAGGGTTTGTATGCTAAGGTCTCATGCAATCTTTGCTTAATCATTGGCCTAAGAGTTCATCGTTTGAAAATCACAAGAGGGAAACTTAGTACACAAACAATGCAAGCAAACTGTAACAAACAGCAGGGCAAGCTGCATAACAGGCAGCAAGACAAATAATGCAAGCAAACTACAACAAACAGCAGGGCAAGCTGCATAATAGGCAACAAAATACCAGAAGTTCAGAAAAAGAAGGTATTGTGTTCAAAAGCCTCATACAATTTCAATTTTATCATAGGATAAAATTATATTGCAAATCTCAAAAGAATTGGTTCACAATAGTGCAAACAGAGTTTCAAGCCCAACACAAGTACAAGCCCAATAGATTTCAGCCCAACATGATTTAAAACAACTCAAGAAGCCTCATACAATTTCATTTTCAATCATAGGCTAAAATTATATTGAAAATCTCAAAAGAATTGGTTCACAACCAACTAAAAGGTGCAAACCAGAATTCATCAAGCAACAGGTGCAGGTTTAATTCAGAAGAAAACCAGTACAACAAGCAACAAAAAATCAGGATCATACATCATTGGCTAGGGTTAGTCTCTTGCAAATCCCAAATCTTGGTTCAAAAAAGATAAAGAGGAAATCAGAAAATACCAAATCAACAAGCAAAAGCCTCATGTTGCTTCAAATCAGAAAATACCAAATCAACAAGCAAAAGTCTCATGTTGTTTCAAATCAGAAAACCAGTACAATCAACAATCAAAGAGCCTCAAAATTTGTAAAGTCATGTCATAGGCCTAGGGTACTTTACCACAAATCTCAAAGCAAAGTTTGGTTCATAGCAAAAGTCCACAAGTGACAAAATACAAAAAAACTATCAGCAAATACAAGTTTGAAAGGAAGCAATGCAGAAAATCAAAAAGTCAGCATTTGACATATCAGTAGAGGAGCAAACTCAAAAGAGGGGGGCCTGGCTGTACAAAATCTCAAGCATTTAAGTCTTGGATCACAAGAGAAGCCAAAGTCAACAAATATACAACAAGTACAGAAAAAGCAAAGTCAGTACAGCAGGCATTGTACCAACTGCAAACAAGCAAAGTCAACCAGCACAACCAACATTATTTTATCACAGAAAATGGACAAACCAACCAATACAAAAGGCAGCCATATTCTGCACATAAAAGCAGGTTTTTTGTTTTTGGGAAAGCAATAAGAACATACAGAAGAGATAAAAGTCAAGCCACTATTTTCATCACAAGACCATCAAAGATCACAGTCAACAAGCCACATGATAACCAAACACAGCAACAAAGGTAATTTCTCAAACTATTCTCAATTTCTTTTCATAGAAATATACCAAACTATTACAAAGCATATAGTTTAGGTTCAATTAAAAGCCAAAAGGACAGAAAAACTTGTAACATAAGTAAACACCAAGCCATCATTCATTTACCTCAAGAAAGAATCAGCAATAGCATCATTTTCCTTTTACAAAAAAATATACAGAGATTCCAACACAAACTATCAAAACCCTCACAAATCATTATACAGTTCAAACAAAAAACAACACAAACTGTCAAAACCCTCAAAATCACTTCAAGTTCTTTTTCTACAAAATATACAAAGTCAGAATCGCAACAGACAGAGTCAAAACCCTAAATCAGATCATCATCACCAAAACAGAAAATCCAAGAGCCATCATCACTTACATTTTTTTTCCAGTTTTACAAAGAAAAACATAGCAAAAGTCCACAATACAGAAATACAGAAACCAAGCCTTAGAAACGAACAGAGCCAAAACCTTCAGAAAAAATCATTTATCAAAAACATACGAATTACTCAGAACAACAAATCCTCAAGTTTCAGTTTTCCCAAACCAACAATCATCATCATAAATATAGAAATACATTAATGCATGCAAGACATAAACCATAATTTGTTTTATCATCATTTTCAAAGAACCTAACCCCTCAGAACTAGCGAAGAAAGGAAAGATCTCACCAAATCATGTAGAAGATGCAAATCGGAACCCTTAAGGTTCCGGTTTCCCCCTTTTAGATATATGCCTAATCTCATGTTTTCTGCAAAATCAAACGCTGAATTAGTAATGAGGAAGAAGAGAGGAAGATATTAATGTAAAAAAGTTGAGATTTTAAACCCAGCCGCCGCCGTCACCGCCGCAAGGAGATTTTCGGCGCGGCCTATTTTTCTTCTCCGGTGGAGGAACTTCAGAGAACAAGTGAGAGAATCAGAAGTGAGAGAGAGATGTGAAACAACAAAATGAGCCGTCCCCTTGAACCTGGTTGTTTTGTCTAAAACAACCAGGCCTTCTCACGTTAGGCCCAAAGCAAGAATACTGAGCCCAACCCCCTTTGATTCGCTACACCCCCCCGCCCCCTTAAAAAAATCTGATTTTGTTTGGCCATGATTTTTGTGGGCTGAAAGCCCAATAGTTTTTTTTTTAATTTCTTTCTCCAAACACCCCTTTTAATTATTAACCCCCTTAACCTATTTTATATATTTTATTTTTACTTATTTTATTTTTATAATTACTATTATTAATATTATAATAATATTTATTTTTATAAATAAAAATCTCAAAAATATTATTTATGCCTATATATATTAAATATGTTCATGTTTGTTTAATAGACTAAAATATTTTCTTGTTAAAATTCTTTTTTTAAAATTAATTAAATAATTAGATTAGGTTTGTGATTATTATTTTTTTAGAAATTTGTTTCTTTAAACTAGTTTCTTTTGCTAATTTAAATCTAATATTCTTTTTTAATTAATTATTTCTTTTTCTCCTAAGTTTAATTAAAGTCAAAACAACATCCATGGCCTTGTTCATTCATACTTGTACATTATATCCATTTCACTTCTTATACATTGTATTTACATTCGTTTCTTTGTACATTTGATAAATTCGATATGGTTGTAATAGATAATTAGGGTTTTTACTTTCTTGCAAATCCCCATTCATAAGTTGTATACCCCCCCTCCCACAAAGTGTTGTAATAGCGTAGTAATCTTTAAATTTCGCAATTTATCGCTTTTACATAACATGTTAGTAATTAGGGTTTGTACGGCAAGATAAAACCAATCAAATAGAAAACCCTATTTCAAGACAAAATCAAGCATGAAAATGACACACTTGCACACAAACACCCCTAGGGTTACTCCACTTGGTTTCCTTGAACAAAATGGCCATATTAGGCATGTAAGGTATCTTATTAAAACAAACAAAAACAAGATCATAGTCCCTCGATGACGCTATTCAAAGTTGCCTTACAAAATGATCTTAGTCCCTCAAAAAGAATGCTAAGATACATTGCAACATTGCTAATCATGGTCATACAATGACCCACGCCTGTCCCGTTTACATCCAAAGATAGGGTTGCTTACCAAATCAATGGTAAGACAACAATGTCAAAGGAAAAGAAAATGAACAAGAAAGACATTTGAGTAGGTAGTTTGATTTTAGTTGCTTGCTCCATTTCAAACAAATATCCTTTCTATTTTCAAAACAAACACACACATTTTCAAAACATCTTACAAACATTGAAAACATTTTCAAAAAGATAAACATCTTTGTATACATTCTTACGAACGAGAATCATTAAAAAGATTGCCTAAACAATGGCCTCTTTTACAAAATACTTTCAAAACCACACAAAACACAATTTCAAACAAAAGCAAGTGATCTAGCAAAGTAACTAAGAGCCTATGGAAAACCACGGACTAAAAGGGTGCTAACACCTTCCCTTTTCATAATCTACCCCCCGAACTCAAGAAACAATCTCAAAGGTCTTTCCTGTGCTTTTTCACCTTTTCTTTTGGATAAAAGAAAATTTGGTGGCGACTCTTGCTAACCACAACATTTGTGATAAAACGCAAAACCTTCAAGTCAGTTCTCCCACCGTATCACAGAACTGGAGACTCTGTTGGGGAAAATTCTAAAAGTGGGGTTATGTGATACGGTGGGAGAACTGACTTGAGGTTTTGCGTTTGTTTTCGCAAATGTTTCGGTTGAGCAAGAGTCGCCACCGACTTTTTATTTTATACTAAGGAAAGGTTAAAAAGCACAGCAAAAACCTTTGAGATGTTTTCTTGGGTTCGGGGAGTAGATTATAGAAAGGGAAGGTATTAGCACCCTTTCTATCCATGGTTATCCATGGGCTCTTAGTTACTTGCTTAGATCAACTTGCCTTGATTTTCAATTGTTTGAAATGGTGCTTTCAATTGTTTGAAATGGTGCTTTGTGTGTGGGTTTGAAAATGTTTTGAAAAGAGGCCAATGTGGTGGCAACCTTTGTAATGATCCATGTTTGGGATGTATACAAAGGTGTATATCTTTTGAAAAGTTTTCAATGTTTTTGAAAGTTGTTTTGAAAGTGTTTGTGGAGTGTGGTTTTGAAAAATAGGCAAGTGTTTTTGTTTTGCAAGTTGGCAAGTAACCAAGAGTCGTCTACTCCTAAATTTCTCAAAGATCTTTGCTATGTTTTAACCCTTTTAACAATTTTGTTCCACCATTGTATTTGGTGGACAATCTTGTGTTAGGATGTAAATGGGACGGGCGCGGGTCATCGTTTAGACCATGATTGCAATGGTGCCAAGTATCTTTCGGCAATTTTTCCTTTAAGGGACTTGATCATTTTTAGGCAACTTTCGAAAGCGTCATCGAGGGACTATGATCATTTGAATTTGTTTTGTTTTGCCAAAGAAACTTAACATGCAACATGGCCCATTATTGAATGCAACAAGTGGAGTAACCCTAGGGGTGCAAGTGTGAATTGTGTTGTCCATTTTCATGCTTTGTTATCTTTGAATTAGGTCAAGCTATTTGTTTGGTTGATTTTTGCATACAAAGCCCTAAGTCTATCATGGCATATTTAGAAAGCTTTTAAAATGCGGAATTTAAAGGTCCTAAATTATTACAACACAATTATGGGATGGGGGGTATTTAGCAAGAAAAATTAAATCTAAACTATTACATCCAAATTGAATATTCAAATTATTTAATTGCACAATAATTAAATAAAATATAATAAATATGCAAGATGCAAAAAAAATGATTTTTATATGTATGTAAAAGTATTTTTTTATGTGTCAAATAAAAAAAAATAAAAAGGATTAATTTTTGGGTATTTTTACATTTTAGGGCAAAATCCAAATTTTCTAAGTAAGAAGTAATCATTATTTATTATATGCAATATCTATTAATTATGTACAAAAAATAAATAAAAAGGAAGTATATTGTAAAAAAGTGATTTTTTAAGTTAAATATTAATAAAAATAAAATGTATTATTTTTGTATTTTTATCCTAAATATTCTAATAAATATATAAGTATTTATATTATTTACTAAATATATTAAATATGTACAAAAATAAAATATTTATTATTTACAAAAAAAGTATATTTTTAATAAAATGTTTTCAAAAGATAAAATAAAATAAAATCAGAAGATAAAATGTATTAGTATTATTTCTAGTATTTTCAATAAAAGTATTTATATATTTATTTACATCTAAACTAAATGAAACAAAATAAATACCAAATAAAATGCAAAAAATGTGAGAAAAATATTTTTAATGTTTTTTTATGTTTGGATAAAAATATAAAATCAAAATCAAAAGGAAAAAATCAAAAATGACAAATATATCTCAAAATGGGCCAGGGGGTGTATGTGTAAAAAGATGGTGCAAAAAGGAAAACAAAACTCAGGCCCAGCCCAAGTCCATCTTCTTCAACCTCCAGTCAGTTTGTCTCAAAAACGCGCGTTTTTCATACTGATTCAAACATTCTGATTCTTGGACTTTCAAGCAAAACTCATAACACCAAAAATGTAGAGCATCAAGAGACGAATCCAGACATATAAAGAACTTGACTTAACTTTAAGAAATGAAAGAGAATTTCTTCATCCCTAAATCCTGACCTAAGTTTTTTCTAATGTTCAGGTTCCAAATTCTCTCAATACACACAACATAAATGCAAAGTGATTATATGTGTAGCTTCAGGGCCATGAGTAGAGCATTTTTCATTCATAAACCTAAACCTAACTCTTCCTAGATTGAGAGATAGAAGTCCATGAACTTACCTGTTCATCTTGGATCGTGTATGACAATGGAGGTACTTTCAAGGCAATGTGAGGACTTGTACAGCTTGCTTGAAGTTCAGGGATGCTTCTCCAATGCTTGGTGTGCTTTGAATCTTGCTGAATCACTCCATGGAAGTCAACCTGCAAGTGAGAAAAATGAAAATGGCAAACTATGCTATGGATGTTACAGTCTGTATCTAAGGTTGGGGATAGCTTGTATGGATATTATTGAATGTGTTTGAGGTGGGTTGGATGAAAACGCACGAGGGAAATGAACTGTGGAAGTCAATATGCAGAAGATACCCTGTTTTGCCACAAAACTGTGTTTTGATGAATGAGGGAGTCTTAGGGATGGCTTGGTCGTGTTTCAGGTTACTTGAGGAGTATGGAATGTGTTCAAAATGTTTGCTTAAGTTTCTCTTGACAGGAATTCAATGTTGTCCTTCAAAATACAAGTTTCTTCTATCTTAAGCAAAGTTTGTCAACTTGGTTTCTAGGCTACCACAGGCCCCTCAAGTATGCTGCACAAATCACCCTTGATCAGTGGACTTTGCTCATGAACTTGTGCCTCAAAGATCTGCATTGTACCTCATAGATTGTAAACTTGACATAAAGTTCACCTTTTCAAAAATGGCTAAGTTACTTTTTCTAATTATGGATTAAATTGGCATATAATGGTTAAACACATAAGATAAGTCTTGAACACAAAGGATTTGCATTAAATTATTGAGTGTGGATGAGATAAAAGTCCTGTAATGTAGCTTGCACATGCTGAGTTCAAAAATGCCTAAGTTATGAACATGAGAATGGCCATGAACAAAGTGACTTTTGCCCATATTGTCAAATTCGATTCTCCCTAACCACAAGGGTGTTTGAGAATTTCTTGGACATTTTGGAAAGCTTGGAATGTGTACTACAATCCATCTTTGTAATGCAATTTTAAATTCCAAGTGGAAACATGTGAAAAGTGGCCATGAAGTTAGGCAAAAATCCTGCCTAGAATAGGTCAAACTTTTTCTAAGTTAAGAATGTTTTGCACCCTTGTTCCAAAAATCATAACTTGAGCTACAAGCTTATTTTAAGGAAACTTTGTGAATCAAAGTTGTATATTTTGCAATGGACTACAACTTTCATGTTTTGAGTTTTCCTTGAATCCAAATGTATCTTGATGAAAAAATGGGACAAAGTTAGGAAAAAATTAGGGATTTTCATAACTTAGAAAAATTCTAAGTTATGAAAATTCTTCATTTCAAACCCTAATTTTTGATTTTTGATTTCTTGATGAACAAGTTTCATGATTTGACATGTTTTGATGAAAAATGAATCTTGACACTTGATTTTGACCAAAAAATCAAAGTTTGACTTTTCAGTATACAGTCAAATTTGGCTCAGTTGACTGGAAAATTCATCTGTCAATCTTGTGCATTTGGGATCTTTTGAACTTGTTGACCATGTCAAGACAATGCCATAGGGTCCTTGAGTCCATATGTGAGCTTGGTTTACCATTGGCTAGGTCAAACAGTCAAAAATTGCCTTTGTGCAGTCAAAACCCTAAAAATGACCATTTTGCCCTTTTAGTGATCTGATCAAATTCCTTGTGGAATTGTGATTCAAACTTGATCAAATGGTCCATATGAGTTCATAATGTTGATGTGGGTCAAAAATCATGAGGTTTGACTGTCAATTGACCACAGTTGACTTTTTCCCCAATACAACTGATTTCTAGGTCAACTGTCCAATTGACTGGGCAAAGATTGGAATCAAGGCTTGAAACTTGGTATGGATAAACTTGTGAGTCTAATATGAAGCATGAAAGTCACTTTGGGCCTTTTAGGTCAAAACATCTTTGTGCAAACTCAAACCCTAATTTGGGTCAATAGTGCAAGGAGGAGTCTTGAGCAGAGCAAACCCTAACTGGATCTTGAGCTCCAAGGGTCTTGTGGTGAGGAAATGTTGAGGAAATGGGAGGGAAAATTTTGGGGTACAACAGTTGCCCCTGTTCAATCTTCTTGAACCTGAAGAGTTAGATTGGCAAGTTTTCCTTTCGCGACTCGAAGATAAAAGGAGATTGGACACTAGAGTGCCCGGAAATTTGCACTCGCCTGGTGGAGTATCAACAATGTGATGTCGGGAATGGGCTTACAGATGCCATTTGGAGAGATGGTGGATAGGAGGATGGGCTTATAGATGCCATCTGGAGGTGTGACAGATCCTTGTCGGGAATGGGCTTATAGATGCCATCTGGAAGTGTTGATCGCGTAAGAGATTCCTTAGCGAGAACTTGCGTACTTTGAGAGAGGAGGATGGTTTCCTGGCTTGTTACAGGTGTTGATATTCAAACTCTTCATGTAGACATACCCTGGCTAGATACAGGAGTCGAATCCATAATTAGTTGCTCACAGATGTGCCCTGGCTAGATACAGGAATCGAATCTGGAACTTCAAAAGGTTGTTTACAGACGTGCCCTGGATGGATACATGTATTGAATCTCTAAACTGTTCATGTAGACGTGCCCTGGCTAGATACAGGTATCAAATCCATAATAAAACGCTCACAGATATGCCCTGGCTAGATACAGGAATCAAATCTGGAATTGGTCGTCTACAGATATGCCCTGGCTGGATACAGGAATCGAATCTAGAATTTGCAAAAGGTTGGTAGAGATAGCTTTCCTGGCTGGATACAGGTGTAAACCTCTGACCTGAGAATGAAAGATAATTTCCTGGCCTGTTACAGGGGTTGATCTTCAAACTCTTCATGTAGATATGCCCTGGCTAGATACAGGTATCGAATCTACAATCAATCACTCACAGATGTGCCCTGGCTAGATACAGGTGTCGAATTTGGAAATTGTCGTCTACAGATGTGCCCTGGCTGGATACAGGAATCAGATCTAGAATTTGCAAATGGTTGGTAGAGATAGCTTTCCTGGCTAGATACAGGTGTAAACCTCTGACCTGAGAATGAAAGATAATTTCCTGGCCTGTTACAGGTGTTGATCTTCAAACTCTTCATGCAGATATGCCCTGGCTAGATACAGGTATCGAATCTACAATCAATCACTCACAAATGTGCCCTGGCTAGATACAGGAATCGAATATGGAATTGCGATAGTTGATAGTAATCATCTTTGGATTGACCTTTTCCTGAAAAGGCAAAACATCAGTTGTATGCAATGTCATGATGTATGAAATGCATGATGTCATGATGCTCAAAATGAGATAGTGTTGTATGCACTTTATCATGTATGTAAGCAGGATGTATGAAATGTGAGATGTCTATGAATGTATTTTCGTCTAGGAAAATAAATCCTTGACGAGTGCCGAGAACTTTGTTGAATCCTGGGCTGATGTTGAAGAGTAGAGTTCTTCGCTTCCGCTGGGGATGATGGTTGCAAGAATAAACCGGTAGGAGAAGATGACTCCGTTGGGGAATAAACTTGTTGGAGAGATTACTCTGAGGGGAATAAAATGGGTGAAGATATTACTCTGTGGGGTATTACTCCGCGGGAAGAGATACTTCGCTGAGGTTTTGATGAGAGCTCCGCTGGGGATTCTACTGATAAGTTATGCTGGGGAACTTGATGAGCTCTGCTGGGGATAGGAAGAACTTCACCGAGGACGATTTTTCCATGGTAATTAGCTGAGGATAACCCAGTTATAAGCCCTGATGGGAAAATAACCTCTGAATAAAGTCGGGGAGATGCGCACGTACTCTGCAGGTGATAAGCTTCCAGAATCTACTGGGGAGATTGATTCGACTCTTATGGGGAAAACTCTTCAGGCTGTACTGGGGGAATGGCTCCATTTGGGTGTCTTGTATTCCGCCGGGGAACAATCCTATATTCAGACTGCCGGGGATGCTTGCTGAGGAATGTCTATACTCCGCTGGGGAATGTTAGATCTTCTGGGGATACCCAACTTCCTTAAGGCCGACAGTAGATTAACTCTGCTTGGGGAGAGTATCGCTGACTTGCTAGGGGAATATTGTGCCTTTTTAGGGCTGATGGGAGACCAACTCTTCCTGGGGAGAGTATTGCTGAATCTTGTCTTACTCTATGGGGAGTTGAGGTGACTTGGTTACGTTCTTCAGCTGAACTTACCTTGGTACCTCGGTGGACAGAGCAACTAGATCGCTTAGACATTTCTAAATTGCCCCTGTTTCTGATGTCATCTGTAATTAATCCTTTGTTTCGCATGCAACTATTCATGATTAGCAATTAATGTCAAATGCATATATCAAAAATGAACATTGGACGTTCTTCGCAAATCAAAACAGAAAAAAGGAAAAACAATGGATAATTTGTCTGAAAAATTGAATTTGTATTGATTTTGAAATTTTCCTGTAAATAGGTGTTTTATGTACAGGAGGCTGACGTCCTAGTAAGGGAACGCCACCGAGCAAAAAAAAGTTTATACAATTTTGAAAAGGAAACAAAACAGCTATGTGAAAAATAATCCCACTAAGTTCCAACTCTGCTATCGCCTTTATGTCTTCAAGCGTCTCATCCCTTTGCTGCTTAGTTGAAGATGAAGCTGATTGATTGATGCCGAATTCTGGATGCAAGGTGATCCAATGAGACATAGTATTACGCTTTATCCCTAACTTTTTCCTGGACCGCCCTTTCGGGTTTTCAGTCCACCGGGATACCCATTTTTGCCCAAGCCGCCTTTTCAGGTTTTCGACTTGCCGAGTGTACAGATTTTTTTCATTTCATCCCTTATTTTTGCCCGAACCCTTTTGGTTCGCCGGGAAGCCCTTATTTTTGCCTAGGTGTGTCAACCTAGCGGGTCTTTAGTTCATGCGTAGTATCTTTTTACTATGTCTGCATTGGCAGGGTGAGGAAGGTCGTCACCATCCATGGTGGTTAGAATCATAGCTCCTCCGGAGAAGATGTGTTTAACCACAAACGGCCCTTTGTACGTAGGGGTCCATTTTCCCCTGGGATCACTTTGAGGAAGAATGATGCGCTTGATTACCAGGTCTCCGACTTGATACTCTTGTCGTCTGACCTTCTTGTTAAATGCCCTGATCAACAGTTTTTGGTACGTCTGACCATGACAAATAGCAGTGAGTCTCTTTTCGTCAATTAGGTTTAATTGATCAAGCCGAGTCTGGATCCAGTCATCTTCACTTAAGTCTGCATCCTTCATTATCCGGAGAGAGGGTATCTGGACTTCAATAGGCAAGACTGCCTCCATGCCATAGACCAAGGAAAAGGGAGTTGCCCCTGTTGACGTCCGTGCTGAGGTACGGTACCCATGAAGAGCAAATGGTAACATTTCGTGCCAATCTTTGTAGGCCACTGTCATCTTCTACACAATCTTCTTGATGTTCTTATTTGCTGCTTCTACAGCCCCATTCATCTTCAGCCGGTAAGGTGAAGAGTTGTGGTGCTGTATCTTGAATTGCTCGCAGAGTTCAGTGATCATCTTGTTGTTAAGATTAGTACCATTGTCCGTAATGATCCTCTCAGGTACACCGTATCGACAGATCAGGTTGTGCCGAATGAACCGTGCCACGACGCTCTTGGTTACAGTAGCATAGGAAGCTGCTTCAACCCACTTTGTGAAGTAATCAATCGCTACCAGGATGAAACGATGCCCGTTGGATGTCGTTGGTCGGATTTCACTGATCATATCAATGCCCCACGTTGCAAAAGGCCAAGGTGCTGTCAAGACGTTCAGAGGAACCGGAGGAATGTGCACCTTATCAGCATAGATCTGGCATTTATGACAGGTCCGAGAATGCTGATAACAGTCGACTTCCATTGTGGACCAGAAATATCCTTCCCGAAGGATTTTCTTTGCCATGGTATGTCCACTGGAATGTGTTCCGAATGTACCTTCATGTAGTTCTGCCATAATCTTTTCTGCTTCAGCCTTATCCACGCAACGCAGTAAGGTTGAATCATGGTTCCGTTTGTACAGAATGTCGTTGCTGAGGAAGAACTTTGCCGCGAACCTTCTCAGGAACTTCTTGTCATTGACAGATGCGCCTTCGGGGTATTCTTGAGCTTCCAGGTACCTCTTCACTTCATGATACCAGGGTTTTTCAGTTACCTCTTCAGCCTCAAGATCACAGCAATATGCAGGTTCATCCAACTTCCAAATAATGATCCGGGGAGCCTCGTTGTCCCATTTGACTTTGAACATAGAAGACATCGTAGCTAGTGCGTATTCTAACTGATTCTCCTCTCTTGGGAAGTGTTCAAAAGTTATCTCTTCGAAGTGGGGAAGCAATGTCAGAACATACTCCTTGTAAGGAATAAGATTTGGGTGTTTCGTATCCCACTCGCCTTTGATCTGATTGATCACGAGAACGGAATCTCCGAAGACACTCAGAAACTTGATCCTTAGGTCAATTGCAGCTTGAAGACCCATGATGCACGCCTCATACTCTGCCATGTTGTTGGTGCAGTTGAAACATAGCCGGCCAGTAAGTGGAGTATGAGTGCCTTTAGGGGATATGATCACAGCGCCGATACCATTACCCAAAGCGTTCGAGGCTCCGTCAAAGTGCATAGACCATCGGGATCCTTCCTCAGGTCCTTCATCCGGTCCAGGTACTTCACAATCAGTCACTACCATGATGTCCTCGTCTGGAAATTCAAAGTTCATCGACTGGTAATCGTCCACTGCCTGATGTGCCAAATGGTATGCCAATACACTTCCCTTGATTGCTTTTTGAGTCGTGTACTGGATGTCGTATTCCGTCAAGATCATTTGCCATCTTGCTATTCTTCCAGACAGAGCAGGCTTTTTGAATATGTACTTGATTGGATCCATTTTTGAAATCAACAGAGTAGTGTGAGTCAACATATACTGTCTCAGCCGGCGAGCAGCCCATACCAAAGCGCAGCAAGTTTTCTCGAGCAGTGAGTACCGGGTCTCACAGTCGGTAAACTTTTTGCTAAGGTAATAAATAGCGTGCTCTTTTCGGCCAGACTCGTCATGCTGCCCCAACACACACCCCATTGAGTTGTCAAGTACTGTCAAGTATAAGATTAGAGGTCTCCCTTCAACCGGTGGCATAAGAATGGGTGGTTCTTGGAGATACTCTTTGATCTTTTCGAAAGCGGCCTAACATTCATCGTTCCAACGTACTACTTGATCTTTCTTCAGCAGCTTGAAGATTGGTTCACAGGTAGCAGTTAGATGCGAAATGAATCGGGCAATGTAGTTCAGACGTCCTAGAAAGCCTCTAACTTCTTTCTCTGTATTGGGAGTTGGCATCTCTTGTATGGCTTTCACTTTGGCAGGGTCCACTTGAATGCCTTTGTCGCTTACGATGAAGCCTAGCAATTTTCCAGATCTCATCCCAAAGGTGCACTTGTTTGGGTTCAACCTCAGCTTGTACAACTTCAGACGGTCAAACAGCTTTCGTAGATGGTCAAGGTGTTCCTCCTCAGTTTGGGACCTTGCAATCATATCGTCGACGTATACTTCTATCTCGTGATGGATCATGTCATGAAACAACGCAACCATGGCACGTTGGTAGGTTGCCCCAGCATTTTTCAACCCAAAAGGCATGACCTTGTAGCAAAAGGTGCCCCACCGAGTAACAAAAGTGGTCTTCTCCATGTCTTCAGGAGCCATCTTGATTTTATTATAACCAGAGAAGCCGTCTATGAAGGAGAATACTTTATGCTGAGCAGTGTTGTCAACCAGAACGTCGATATGAGGCAGAGGGAAATCATCCTTAGGGCTGGCCCTGTTCAAATCCCTGTAATCAACACACATTCAGACCTTACCATCCTTCTTTGGCACTGGAACCACGTTGGCAATCCACTGAGGGTAAGAAGTCACTGCTAGAAACCCGACATTAAATTGTTTCATAACCTCAGCTTTGATTTTCTCGGACATTTCTGGACGCATACGGCGGACCTTCTGTTTTACCGGAGGGAATTCTTCCTTGGTAGGCAGGTGATGAACCACAATGTCGGTATCCAACCCAGGCATGTCTTCGTAAGACCAGGCAAAGATTTCCACATAGTCATGCAGCATCTGAATCAATCGTTGCTTCACACTGAGCTCTAGATTGGCACCAATCTTGACTTCCTTTCTGTCTGTCTCAGTACCCAGATTTACCGTTTCCACTGGCTCTTCATGTGGCTGAATGGCCCTCTCTTCCTGGAGTAGCAGTCTTGCAAGTTCACCAGGAACTTCGCAATCATCTTCACCTTCATCTTCGGCTAAGTTGATCGGATTTTCAAAGTCATAACTGGCAGTAGCAGAATCGTTACCAGTGAGATCCAGAGTGGATTGGAACCTGTATAAGTGAGTGTGTGTAAATATAGCTGTTTTGCAATATATAATAAAGAAAGAAAAGGAGCGCAAGATTTTGAAATGCAACAAACGTCCAATGTTTTGATTAATGATATATGAAAATGACATACAAAAGCCCTCACAAATGAAGCCACGGTGCCCCGGGTAGGACACCGAGTCATAAAAGTTTCAACATATTGTTTGTTACAAATTGAAAACAAAAGAGTTCATTACTGAGTGACAAAAGTAATAGGTGTGAAATCTTTGGCAGTCCAGTTGCTTGGTCCATCGTCGGTTGTTGGGTAGATCCAGCTGTCGAATTTAGATTCCTCCACGTCGTCTTCAATAGCATTCACTTCCGGGTTGGTGATGAACACAGGAGGTCTTCCAATTCTTGCCTTACGAACAGCCCTCTGAGCCTCTGCAGTGAAGCCCAAACCAAACTTGTCAGTCTTTGGAGTGAAATCAGGAAGTTGGCCCCAGTTTGCACACTCACCCTTCTCAATCACAGCCCGGGCATCCTTTAAGGAAGCCATCTTCAAAGGAGGGTCTTCAACAGTTACAGTCTCTGCTGGCGCCAGTGTCTGAGGAACTTCTTCAAAGTGCTGGAATGGAGTCTCAATGAATTCCCCATCCATCTCTATGTACTGGAACGAGTTTAGGTGGCTGACCATGTATTCTTCCTCCCCCTGAACTGTCACAATCTTCCCTCTGACCGGGCACTTAAGCTTCTAATGTAGTGTGGAGGTCACAACTCCAGCCTTGTGGATCCATGGACGACCCAGTAAACAAGAATAGGATGGTCTGATATCCATCACATAGAAAGTAGAATCAAAAACTTGAGAACCAACCCTGATTAAAATGTCAACTTCACCATGTACCATCCTTTTCGAACCGTCAAAGGCTCGGACAACAATGTTACTAGGCTTGAGCTCCAAACCCTCACAATCCAACCTGTCTAGGGCTTTCTTGGGTAATACGTTCAATGAAGAACCGGTGTCTACCAACACATGGGCAAGAGTAGTGCCCCTGCATTCAATGGAGACATGCAGGGCATCATTATGGTTCTTTCCTTTGGCGGTCAGAGAAGCCCAAACCATTATCGGCAGTCAAGTTGGCCACACAATCAGTAAATTGATCAGCAGATGTTTCTTGTGGCACATGGGCCGTCTTTAAAAAGGAAATCAGGGCCTTGGCATGGGCCTCTGAACACAACAACAGTGATAGCATGGAAATCTTTGATGGGGTGTGCCCCAGCTGCTCAACTACGTTGAAATCACTTTTCTTGATAATCTTGAGGATCTCCTCCATCTCTTGCTGGGAAGCTTCAACAGTGGTTGTCTTCGGCGCCTCCATCAGGGCAGGCAAATCAGTAGCAATCCCTTTGCCCCGAGCGTCAGATGACTCGGCAGCAGGGGTAGAAACAGGAACTTGATTAGGAAGGGGAACAGGCACACTTGCAGGTGTGATGATAAGAGGTTTCTGAATAGCTGGCGGTGCAATATCTGGTGAGAACAGCCTACCACTGCGAGTAATTTTGGCAGGCCCGATAATGTTGCTGACACTGGTACTTGTATCGAACTCTTGTTTTATTCCAAGAACATAAACATCTGCCCCATAGTTCCATGGGACAGCTTTGTTAGACGTATAAGGGAGAGGCCCCGAAACAGTGATGATGATAGGAGCAATCTTCTGAGTGGACATGATTTTGACAGGCTTCTTTGAAGGAGCCTTAGGAGGTTTGTTGAAAATAGTGACAATAGGAACTTCTTCGGTAGGGGTAGCAGGAATAACAATCTTCTCGAACAAGATCTCTTTGCTATCCATCAGGCTTTGGATACCTGATTTCAGCAACGGACAACCAACAGGTGAAACAACACATAGCAGGCAACCTTTACCACATCCCGGAAATAAATCGGCTAGCAACAGGTTCCTCTTGACAGTCAACAACGGAGTAACAATCTCTTCCAC
This sequence comes from Vicia faba, assembly GCA_948472305.1. Classification (NCBI taxonomy): domain Eukaryota; kingdom Viridiplantae; phylum Streptophyta; class Magnoliopsida; order Fabales; family Fabaceae; genus Vicia; species Vicia faba. The sequence continues at coordinate 19,699,087 of OX451739.1, read as the reverse complement.
GGAGGCTACATACCGGTCTTCTTCCACAACATTCACTCCATGCTGGGGCATGGGAGCAGTCACAACATTGGGTCTTTCGGGCGCCTCAAACTGTATTTCCTTAGCATCAATAAGGTCTTGAACCTTATTCCTCAGAGCCCAGCAATCGTCCGTAGTATGCCCCAGGCTATTAGAGTGATAAGCGCAACGGGCGTTGGGGTTGTACTTCGGAGAAGCTGTGTTCACTACCTTCAGAGCTTCTTTGACAGTTACTAGATTGGTTGACAGTAGTTGCGGCAAAATCTGAGACAGGGTCATGCTGAGCCGAGTGTACTGCCTTTTGGGTATCTCACCCCTTGGTTGGTTGTATTGCTGAGGAGAAGCAGTAGGTTTTGAAATTACCAATGCATTGACAGCTTGGCGGCGTTCCGACTTAACCTATCTTCTGGGACCATAAACAGCTAGCTTCTTTTTTGAAGGGCTTCTTTTCAGTACTCACGGAGGCACCTTTCTGTATCTTCCCCGACTTGATACCAGCTTCTATTCTCTCACCGGTTAAGATCAGGTCTGTGAACCCAGCAGAAGAATTGCCAATCAAATGGTTAAAGAACGGACCAGACAGGGTCCCTAGGAACATGTCAACAAGTTCACGGTCAGTCAGCGGTGGCTGCACCCTGCCAGCCAAGTCTCTCCACTTTTGCGCATATTCCTTGAATCCTTCGCCCGTCCCCAGTGACATACCCTGAAGTTGGGTACGCGTGGGAGCGAGGTCATAACTGTACTGATACTGTTTATAAAATGCAGTAGCCAAGTCCTCCCAGTTTCGGATACTGGCTCCATCCAGCTGATAGAACCACTCGAGTTGAGCCCCTGAAAGGCTATCCTGAAAGAAATGGATCCACAGGTTCTTGTCTGCCGTGTAAGGTTGGATCTTCCTTACATATGATCTAAGATGCATCTTTGGGCAGGATAGCCCGTCATACCTTGCAAAAACTGGCACTTTGAACTCCGGGGGGATCACAATTCCAGCAACTAATCCCAAATCTTTGAAATCTAAGCCGGGAACTCTCTGCAGCTCCATAGCTGCCAACCTGTCTTTCAAGCCTTTGTACTTATCATCGGCGGGCGAATATTGTTGATCAAAGTAGTCTTCGTCCTCTTCAGCCTCCTCTTCTTCAACTTCGGATTCGGAAGGTACCGCAGCTGCATTCCCTTTACTGGTTCCCTCTTCAGATGTAGGGGGAAATTCAAGCACTCTTCTAGCTTTACCCTCAAACCTTCTTCCTAGGGTAGCCACCCCGATTCTCTTCTTCTTCTTCTTCACTTGCTCTTTGTTCCCAAGCAGGGCTTTCAGATCCTCCTGACCCTTTGCCAAGGTCATCAGGAGTTGTTGAAACTGTGAGTTTTGAGACTGCAAATCCTTGACCGTCTGTTCGAGATCCATCTTACTGAAATAAACAGCAGAAAGATAAGGAAACCTGGTGTGGAGACCTGCTTATGCGTATGATGAATGATATGCTTATATATGCAATGCATTCAAGGATTTAGCAAATTCAAAATTGTTGCAAACAAAAAGAACGCACGTCATATTAATAAGAAGAAATTTGTCAGTACATAAATGCCCCATGGGCCAAATATTACAAAAAACTTCTCAAGGTAAAAAGACGTTGCGCATCCTATTTGGTGAGATGTAGGTGTTGAGGGTCTCTTCCTCGTGGAGTCGACGGGTAAGCTCCAAAACCTTCTTCTCACTGGCGTAGAAGCTGACTTCAAAAGTGTTTCGTTCCTCCTTGAGTTGGATCCAACTCTTCTGCATCTCCTCCCACGATGTAGGCATATCAGGATATAGGACGATGTAGGGAACCTCTCCTTCCTTAACGGGCTCTTTAATCACAGGGAGAACATGAGGGTAAGGCATCATTAGACTCTGGGCTCGGGTTCGTACCCACTTGAGATAAGGCTCAAGAGGGATGGAGTTCTTGTGCCCCAGTGTCTTGCTGTCTACCTTGTTAGGCATCCTCCAAGCTCTGATGAATCTTTGGCGAAGTCCTTGCGCATCGTTGTCGAAGTCAAAAACTAGGTCAGGAATCAACATGTCGTGAGGGCCATCCCTCCGTGCATATCCAAATTGTCTCAAAGCTAGACAAGGATTGTAAGTAATGCCTCCTCTAATGCCAAGTAATGGAACATTAGGGAACTCTCCACAACGATTGACGATGATGACATTTTCTCTGGACCGAGAACACCAATGTACATCAGAGTGAGTGAGGGTCATCAACCGTTGTGACCACCTTAAGCCTTGGTCATTCTTCAAGACAGATTGTGGAAGGTGCGAAATAAACCACCTTGCAAGGAGAGGAGTACAACACATGAGAACACCCCTCTTTCTCATTGTTCGTGTGTAAAATGAGTGAAGAATGTCCCCAAGCAATGTTGGTATTGGATTTCTGGATAAGAAGATTTTGACGGCGTTGACATCTACAAGCTGGTCAGGATTTGGGAACAAGACCAACCCATAAATGAGGAGTGCCACAATTTCTTCAAAGGCTTGTAGGTCCAATGAATTCCAACACTCTTGTGCCTTCTCAAACAAGAATTTTGCCAAGAAGCCTTTGACACCGCTTCTAGTTTCCCAATGCCCCTTGATGTCAGATGGTTGCAAGTGTAGTGCTTGAGCAACATCTTCAGGCTTTGGTTCTTTTTCCGTACCGTTGTAAGGTAGTTGATTAAGAATAGGAATTCTCAGGAGTTGAGAAAATTCCTCAAAAGTGGGCACCAACTGGTAGTCGGGGAAAGTGAAACAATGGTGAAGGGGGTCAAAGAACTGGAACAACACCTTTACCATGTCCTCTTTAATGCTGGTGTTGACTAGGCTGAGCAGTCTACCATGTCTTTCACTGAAGGGAGAGCTTTCCGGAATTCTTGATGTGAGCTCCTTGAGTTGAGGAGGGATTCTCACAAGGTTGCCTTGGATAGTTTTCCTGCGAAGAATTTCCATGACCTACAAAACAAGAACAAAGATGAAGATCTAAACCCTTGAAATGGTTAGTGTATGCATATGATGCTTTATGATGTTCATGATGTATGCACAAACATATGTACAAGCAATTCACACAAAACCCTAGTTTCAGGCTTGCATGGGGCTTCATAGGTAAGTACCCTCTTGAGTGTAGTTGGCTTAAAAACCTGTCCTATAAATAGTAACCGGGTTCTAAGGAGCTCAATATCATTGGATTGTTTTCCATGTTCATTGTTTTGGTTTAGCCACTTAACTAGCAACCAAAATATTCCAAGAAAACAACCCTCAATGAGTGTAGTATCGAGTATCTACCAACTTTGGACTGCACCAAATCCGGTCATCTCACTACCCCTAATGAAAGGCCAAGATGGTCAAGTAAGGTTCTAGGTCATTAGTGCTTGGTGACATCACTCAGCGGCTCCGTACTCTCCTTGATTGAACTCAAGGGTTACCGGTACTCACAAATATGTCGCACTAATATAGCTATTGCTTCAACCGTGTCGGTATACCCCGCACAGTTTCCCCAAATCCGGGTGTAGGATTTCAAGCCCAAACAAGATAACCAAGATATAAAGCAATCAAAGCAAACAATTAGTCATGCAAGAGGGTGATCTAAGCCCTAAGGTTACTCCACTTTAAAAGTTATCCCCAGCAGAGTCGCCAGTTCTGTGATACGGTAGGAGAACTGACTTGAGGTTTTGCGTTTGTTTTCGCAAATGTTTCGGTTGAGCAAGAGTCGCCACCGACTTTTTATTTTATCCTAAGGAAAGGTTAAAAAGCACAGCAAAAACCTTTGATATGTTTTCTTGGGTTCGGGGAGTAGATTATAGAAAGGGAAGGTATTAGCACCCTTTCTATCCATGATTATCCATGGGCTCTTAGTTACTTACTTAGATCAACTTGCCTTGATTTTCAATTGTTTGAAATGGTGCTTTCAATTGTTTGAAATGGTGCTTTGTGTGTGGGTTTGAAAATGTTTTGAAAAGAGGCCAATGTGGTGGCAACCTTTGTAATGATCCATGTTTGGGATGTATACAAAGGTGTATATCTTTTGAAAAGTTTTCAATGTTTTTGAAAGTTGTTTTGAAAGTGTTTGTGGAGTATGGTTTTGAAAAATAGGCAAGTTTTTTTGTTTTACAAGTTGGCAAGTAACCAAGAGTCGTCTACTCCTAAATTTCTCAAAGATCTTTGCAATGTTTTAACCCTTTTAACAATTTTGTTCCACCATTGTATTTGGTGGACAATCTTGTGTTAGGATGTAAACGGGACGGGCGCGGGTCATTGTTTAGACCATGATTGCAATGGTGCCAAGTATCTTTGGGCAATTTTTCCTTTAAGGGACTTGATCCTTTTTAGGCAACTTTCGAAAGCGTCATCGAGGGACTATGATCATTTGAATTTGTTTTGTTTTGCCAAAGAAACTTAACATGCAACATGGCCCATTATTGAAGGCAACAAGTGGAGTAACCCTAGGGGTGCAAGTGTGAATTGTGTTGTCCATTTTCATGCTTTGTTATCTTTGAATTAGGTCAAGCTATTTGTTTGGTTGATTTTTGCATACAAATCCCTAAGTCTATCATGGCATATTTAGAAAGCTTTTAAAATGCGGAATTTAAAGGTCCTAAATTATTACAACACAATTATGGGATGGGGGATACAAATGTTCAAATGGGGGGTATTTAGCAAGAAAAATTAAATCTAAACTATTACATCCAAATTGAATATTCAAATTATTTAATTGCACAATAATTAAATAAAATACAATAAATATGCAAGATGCAAAAAAAATGATTTTTATATGTATGTAAAAGTATTTTTTTATGTGTCAAATAAACAAAAATAAAAAGGATTAATTTTTGGGTATTTTTACATTTTAGGGCAAAACCCAAATTTTCTAAGTAAGAAGTAATCATTATTTATTATATGCAATTTCTATTAATTATGTACAAAAAATAAATAAAAAGGAAGTATATTGTAAAAAAAGTGATTTTTTAAGTTAAATATTAATAAAAATAAAATGTATTATTTTTGTATTTTTATCCTAAATATTCTAATAAATATATAAGTATTTATATTATTTACTAAATATATTAAATATGTACAAAAATAAAATATTTATTATTTACAAAAAAAGTATATTTTTTATAAAATGTTTTCAAAAGATAAAATAAAATAAAATCAGAAGATAAAATGTATTAGTATCATTTCTAGTATTTTCAATAAAAGTATTTATATATTTATTTACATCTAAACTAAATGAAACAAAATAAATACCAAATAAAATGCAAAAAATGTGAGAAAAATATTTTTAATGTTTTTTTATGTTTGGATAAAAATATAAAATCAAAATCAAAAGGAAAAAAATCAAAAATGACAAATATATCTCAAAATGGGCCAGGGGGGTGTATGTGTAAAAAGATGGTGCAAAAAGGAAAACAAAACTCAGGCCCAGCCCAAGTCCATCTTCTTCAACCTCCAGTCAGTTTGTCTCAAAAACGCGTGTTTTTCATACTGATTCAAACATCCTGATTCTTAGACTTTCAAGCAAAACTCATAACACCAAAAATGTAGAGCATCAAGAGACGAATCCAGACATATAAAGAACTTGACTTAACTTTAAGAAATGAAAGAGAATTTCTTCATCCCTAAATCCTGACCTATGTTTTTTCTAATGTTCAGGTTCCAAATTCTCTCAGTACACACAACATAAATGCAAAGTGATTATATGTGTAGCTTCAGGGCCATGAGTAGAGCATTTTTCATTCATAAACCTAAACCTAACTCTTCCTAGATTGAGAGATAGAAGTCCATGAACTTACCTGTTCATCTTGGATCGTGTATGACAATGGATGTACTTTCAAGGCAATGTGAGGACTTGTACATCTTGCTTGAAGTTCAGGGATGCTTCTCCAATGCTTGGTGTACTTTGAATCTTGCTGAATCACTCCATGGAAGTCAACCTGCAAGAGAGAAAAATGAAAATGGCAAACTATGCTATGGTTGTTACAGTCTGTATCTAAGGTTGGGGATAGCTTGTATGGATATTATTGAATGTGTATGAGGTGGTTTGGATGAAAACGCACGAGGGAAATGAACTGTGGAAGTCAATATGCAGAAGATACCCTATTTTGCCACAAAACTGTGTTTTGATGAATGAGGGAGTCTTAGGGATGGCTTGGTCGTGTTTCAGGTTACTTGAGGAGTATGGAATGTGTTCACAATGTTTGCTTAAGTTTCTCTTGACAGGAATTCAATGTTGTCCTTCAAAATACAAGTTTCTTCTATCTTAAGCAAAGTTTGTCAACTTGGTTTCTAGGCTACCACAGGCCCCTCAAGTATGCTGCACAAATCACCCTTGATCAGTGGATTTGCTCATGAACTTGTGCCTCAAAGATCTGCATTGTACCTCATAGATTGTAAACTTGACATAAAGTTCACCTTTTCAAAAATGGCTAAGTTACTTTTTCTAATTATGGATTAAATTGGCATGTAATGGTTAAACACATAAGATAAGGATTGAAAACAAAGGATTTGCATTAAATTATTGAGTGTGGATGAGATAAAAGGCCTGTAATGTAGCTTGCACATGCTGAGTTCAAAAATGCCTAAGTTATGAACATGAGAATGGCCATGAACAAAGTGACTTTTGCCCATATTGTCAAATTCGAGTCTCCCTAACCACAAGGGTGTTTGAGAAGTTCTTGGATATTTTGGAAAGCTTGGAATGTGTACTACAATCCATCTTTGTAATGCAATTTGAAATTCCAAGTGGAAGCATGTGAAAAGTGGCCATGAAGTTAGGCAAAAATCCTGCCTAGAATAGGTCAAAAATTTTCTAAGTTAAGAATGTTTTGCACCCTTGTTCCAAAAATCATAACTTGAGCTACAAGCTTATTTTGAGGAAACTTTGTGAATAAAAGTTGTAGATTTTGCAATGGACTACAACTTTCATGTTTTGAGTTTTCCTTGAATCCAAATGTATCTTGATGAAAAAATGGGACAAAGTTAGGAAAAAATTAGGGATTTTCATAACTTAGAAAAATTCTAAGTTATGAAAATTCTTCATTTCAAACCCTAATTTGTGATTTTTGATTTCTTGATGAACAAGTTTCATGATTTGACATGTTTTGATGAAAAATGAATCTTGACACTCGATTTTGACCAAAAAGTCAAAGTTTGACTTTTCAGTATACAGTCAAATTTGGCTCAGTTGACTGGAAAATTCATCTGTCAATCTTGTGCATTTGGGATCTTTTGAACTTGTTGACCATGTCAAGACAATGCCATAGTGTCCTTGAGTCCATATGTGAGCTTGGTTTACCATTGGCTAGGTCAAACAGTCAAAAATTGCCTTTGTGCAGTCAAAACCCTAAAAATGACCATTTTGCCCTTTTGGTGATCTGATCAAATTCCTTGTGGAATTGTGATCCAAACTTGATCAAATGGTCCATATGAGTTCATAATGTTGATGTGGGTCAAAAATCATGAGGTTTGACTGTCAATTGACCATAGTTGACTTTTTCCCCAATACAGCTGATTTCTAGGTCAATTGTCCAATTGACTGGGCAAAGATTGGAATCAAGGCTTGAAACTTGGTATGGATAAACTTGTGAGTCTAATATGAAGCATGAAAGTCACTTTGGGCCTTTTAGGTCAAAACATCTTTGTGCAAACTCAAACCCTAATTTGGGTCAACAGTGCAAGGAGGAGTCTTGAGCAGAGCAAACCCTAACTGGATCTTGAGCTCCAAGGGTCTTGTGGTGAGGAAATGTTGAGGAAATGGGAGGGAAAATTTTGGGGTACAACAGGTTACCTTAGTGTTTAGATCACTTTTACTTGCTTACATTGTTTGACTTGTATGCTTTACATTATGGTTCTTTGTTTGGGTTTGAATTCTCTACCCAGATTTGGGATACATTATAGGTAAGTAGCAATATATTGTGGAAACTGTACGGGTACCGACATGGTCTAAGAAATAGCTACGTTAGTGTGACATATTTGTGGGTACCGGTAGCCTTTGAGTTAATCAAAGAGAATACGGGGCCACTGAGTGATGTCATGAAGCACTAATGAACTTCTAGAACTTTACTTGACCAACTTGGCCTTTATGATGTAGTGAGATGACCGACTTTGGTACAGTCCAAAGTTGGTAGATACTCGATACTACACTCATTGAGGTTTGGTTTCTTGGGATATTTCGGTCGCCATTAAAGAGGCTTGAGCTGAAAAAATGACCAAGGAAATAATCCAGTGATATTGAGCTCCTTAGAACCCGGTTACTATTACTAGGACAGGTTTAAGCCAACTAGCTTCAAGAGGGTACTTACCTATAAAACTCCATGCAAGCCTAAACTAAGAACTTGTTTTCTTTGCTTGTATATTCATACTTGTACATAACATCATGGACATCATGAACATCATATACATCCACTAACCATTTCAAGGATTTTGGGATTCATCTTTGTTCTTGTTTTGTAGGATATGGATTCACTTCGCAGGAAAACTATTCAAGTCAACCTTGTAAGAATTCCTCCACAACTTAAGGAGCTAGCTTCAAGGATTCCTGAGAACTCTCCATTCACCGAGAGACATGGTCGTCTACTCAACTTGGTCACCTCCAACACAGATGAGGATATGATGAAGGTGCTCTTTCAGTTCTTTGATCCTTTGCACCATTGCTTTACATTCCCCGACTATCAACTTGTGCTTACTTTGGAAGAATTCTCCCAACTCTTGAGGATTCCCATTCTCAATCAACTACCTTTCAGCGGTATGGAAAGATACCCAAAGCCAGAAGATATTGCTCAAGCTCTACACTTGCACTCATCTGATATCACAACCCATTGGGAAACTAGGAGTGGTGTCAAAGGCTTCTTAGCAAAGTTCCTATTTGAGAAAGCCCAAAGCTGTTGGAATTACCTAGACTTGCAAGACTTTGAGGAAATTGTGGCTCTCCTCATCTATGGGATGGTTTTGTTTCCAAACCCTGACCAACTCATAGATGTGAATGTCGTCAAAATCTTCATGTCACGCAACCCGGTGTCTATATTGCTAGGGGATATCCTACACTCTTTTCACACTCTCACAATGAGGAAAAGAGGTGTCCTTATGTGTTGCACTCCTCTCCTATAAAGATGGTTTATTTCTCATCTTCCCTAATCAGTCTTAAAGAATGAGCAAGGTTCAAGGTGGTCACAAAGGTTAATGACGCTCAAACATTCAGACATTCATTGGTGCTCCCGATCCAAAGAGAATGTTATCATTGTTGACCGTTGTGGAGAATTACCTAATGTCCCACTACTTGGCATTAGGGGAGGCATCACCTACAACCCATTCTTAGCCTTAAGACAGTTTGGTTATGCCCGAAGGGATGGCCCGCACGAGATGTTGATTCAAGGTTTGGTATTCGACTACGACAACGACGATCAAGGTCTTCGCCTGAGATTTATCCGAGCTTGGAGGATGCTAAATTTTGTACCCTGAAATTTTCCCTCCCATATTCCTCAAGACATGTCAAGAATAATCTTCAAGTTGCTCAAGTTGGCTCAAGGGTTAGACAGTCAAATCACCTCCTAAGGCAGTCAAGTCAAAATTAGGGTTTTGTGTTGCATCAAGGTCCTCACATCCAAATGACCTAAAATTATCCCCAATGTCCTAATATGTCCTAAAGTTCATCCATGTCAAATTTCAAGCCTTGCAGAGGAAGTTTGATCAGTCAATTACTCAAGAGACCCAAAAATCGATTGTGCTAGGGCAAAAGTCAACTGTGTCCCAAATACAGTCAAACCTCAAGATTTTTTGTCAACATTCTCATTTTGAAGGATAATTCATCATTTGTTCAAGGGTTGATCATTATTCATCAAGGATTGCTCAAGATTCATCAAGATTCAAAAGTTGCTAAATTAGGGTTTTACAAGAAAAGTCAACTCAACTTTGACCAAGCATAACTTTCTCATACTTTATGAGAAATGACCCATCCAAAGCTCATTTTTAAGAGGATGCAATTTCCTACAATCCATCTTCACACCCCAAGATTAAGAAATTCTCTCACAAAAAGTTACAAATTTGGACATTATAGGTCATTTTTGAAAGTCAACAAAAACACCTTTTTTGCCAAAGCTTATAACTTGAGAATGGAATATAAAAATGATATGAAACCAAAACGGTTGATTAGAGGGAATCTCAAGGTTTCTAAAAAGTCTAATAACACCTCCAAAAGTTCAAAATTGAAGAGGTTATGCATTGTTGAAGTTGGGCATTTTTCCAAATTTGCTAAAAGTCAACTATCTTCAAAACTCCAAATTTTGACAAAAGGTCCCACTTTTTTCCACTTGATATGGTCTTGTCACACCACACACGTGTCCCATCTTTAATTTCATGACCAAACATTTATTTTTCTATTTTATTTAATTTTTATTGATTTAATTCATTTTAAATCTATATTAATTCAAATAAAATCCAAAAATTAATGAAATGGTATCTTTGTGATTTGTATAGCTTGCAAATATCATATAACACCTAGTCAATTCGTATCAAGTCAATTCAAGCACAAAAAATCAGATTTGGCCTATTTTTGAAAAGCTTATCAATGGTGATCAAATCCAATATTCCATCTTCAATGCACATGGATATTGGTCCAAATTTTGACCTAAACTGATTCCATTATATGCACACAAGCCACACAAACCTAAAAGAGGCACAAAACTCTGTGGAAACGGCCAGAACAAATTGGTGAAAAACCTTGAAAAAGTGTGAGATCGAAAACGATATTGGAGGCACTTTCAGACCAAAAGCTCAACGCTACTCTCTTCCTTGACACCCAGTGGAGCTACACCAATCAAAACCAAGCCCTGAGATAGCCTGAAACTCGCTGTAAGTCCCCATGAACATTGCTCTGGACATGGAATCGTAACTCAGTTTTCTTGCATCCTTTTGCCAAATTTCTTGCATATTCATACTGACCATTAAATTTCTAAGCAAACTGCATTGCTTAATTTTATTTTCAGACCCTGTATTGCAATACCTGAGTCTAGGGTTTTCTTGTTTTGTTTTTAGGCATTTTTGACACAGGTACAATCCAGGCAAACCATGGCCATATTTGTGTTCAGGGGGGAGAGACGAATCAATGATGGTCGTAGCTTGTATTTTTGTGACCTAGGATGTATTTTTGAGAGATGCTAAGAATCTTCCTGCGAAACAAAATCCGCAGGTAAATGAACCAGGGTGATATGAAGAAGATGATCACGTGGCTGGGTGTGATTGGCCAATTTGAATCATAGCGCGTTTTTTTATTTTTTACAGGGCATATTTAATTGTTTTGAATATATTATTTGTTCTCTATTCCAATAACAACTAAGCAGCTTGGTTGGGTTGGTGAGCACGCTGGCATATGAACAATGGGACCTGGGTTCGAATCCCAGGTCCCCCAAAACTTTAATATATTTTGTTTTCAGGTAATCTCATGCAGCATGCAAAAACGTGGTCCACCATATGCCTCAGGTATCCATGTGCCAGGTGGTTCCAGATTTAGATCCAGTAGTCCAGGATGGAGGTTCACCATGAACCCTGGTCAACAAGCGCACATGCAATCTGAAAGACAAAGCAGGCTGGAATATGTTTGGGCCAAGAAAATGCTGACCAAACCTCCTGATTTGGGGCCCAAACCTCCTGATTTGGGGCCCAAACTCCCGATGCCTTGTAATAGCTTAGATTTATTTTCCGCAATTTAGTTTCCGCAACCATTAACTGTTAGATGTTTGAATAATAGGCTATGCATGACAAGATTAATCTTTAATTTAAAATCAACAATAGCTCACTATTAACATGTACAGATAAAAATAACTGAAAAACAATACACTCGCACATGCCACTCTTAGGGTACACCTCACTTGGTTGCCTTGAACGTGGTCATTGAGTATAGGAAGTTTTAGAGGCTGCCCTCTTGTCCAAAGATCATAAGTTGCCTCGAAACAGTTGCCTCGGAAAAAATGATCTAAGACATTTGGGTTACTACTAAGGCGTCCTAACGTTGCTTTAGTGACCACACGTCCCTTAATCGAATTGACCCTTAAAATTCCAACGACGATGCTACCTACTCCTTAATAGTGGGATAGCATTGTCTAAAGGACACTTGTACAGTTTAATTCCTTTTCGAGTAGGTAGATGGTTCTTAAGTACTTGCTCTTTAAAAACAAAAACAAACTTTTCGCACTTACACCCCTTTCAAAACAAAAACTTCTTTCAAACCCACAAACACAAAGAAAAGCAAACTTTTGAAAACATAGTGAGCAAGTACCTAAGAGCCCGTGGATAACCAAGGATAGAAACGGTGCTAACACCTTCCCTTTCTATAATCTACCTCCCGAACCCGAGAAATATCTCGAACAAGAATTTTTCTGTGCTTTTGTCCTTTCCTTGTTGGATAAAATAAAAGACGGTGGCGACTCTTGCTTACCGCGACATTTTGCAAAAACAAACGCAAACGTGAACCAGCATTCCAAAAACAGTTAGTTCTCATTCCCACCGATCATAGAACTGGCGACTCTGCTGAGGATTTTAAAATAAGTGAGGTGTACCTTAGGATTAGATCACTATATTTTCAATTGTATGCTTTGTATGCTTTAATTTTGTGGGCTTGTATCGGAGTTCTATTGATCCTAACCCGGATCTGGGGATACCCTTTAAGTAAGTAGAAATAAACTATGAGGGATCTGTCCGGCGTAGACCGACACGGATGAAGCAGTAGCTACATTGGTGTGGCACCTTGGTCTGTATCGATATCCCTTGTGTTGGAACGAGGAGAATATGGGTCTTCTAAAGAGTCATTAAGCACCAACTGACCTTAGAACCTTAAATTGACCAACTTGGCCATAGAACAGTAGCAGTATGCTACACTCATTGAGACTAAACTCTCGCGATGAATTTGGCCGCAAGAAAAGGTTGCTAAACTGGAATTATGACCGATTGAGGGTAGTCAGTGATATTGAGATCCTCTAGAACCCGATTACTATTTTTAGGACAAGTTTAAACCAACTGAACTGAAAGAGGGTAGTACCTAAGCTCCATGCCAGCCTGAAATCTAAGGGCTCTTTTGTGTGACTTGTGTGCCTTTACCATGTTTGCCTTTTGTGAATACTTGTGGTGTGCCTTTACCATGACATCACGACATCATAACATTGCATACGTTTTTGCATAAGGACTAACCTATTTCAAAGACAAGAGGGTTTCATCTTTGCTCTGTTTTGTAGGTCATCATGATGCCCATTCGTAGGAATACTATCTGGATCAACTTTGTCCAAGTACCTACCCTGCTTAAAGAGTTGGTTGTCAGGATACCAGACACTACTTCCTTCATCAGGAGGCATGGTTCTCTTCTCAGTTTGGTCACTTCAAAGTTGGACGAACAAATGATGAGTGTCCTGGTCCAGTTTTATGATCCACTATACCATTGCTTCACCTTTCAAGACTTCCAGCTGGTTCCTACCCTGGAAGAGTTCTCTGAGTTGCTTGTTGTCTCTGTTTTGGAGCAGACTCCATTCACTGGTTGGGAAAAGAATCTTAAGCCCGAAGAAATTGCTACAGCCCTTCACTTGACCAAAGAGGAGGTAATGGCTAACTGGGAGACTAGAAGTGGAGCTAAGGGTTTTCGGGCTAAGTTTTTGGTTGACAAAGCTAATTACTTCTGGGACAGCTTAGACTTCAAGGCGTACGAGGACATTCTGGCTCTCTTGATTTATGGTCTGGTATTGTTTCCAAATCCTGACACTTTTGTTGATGTTAATGCCATAAATATCTTCATCTCTCGGAATCCGGTACCCACTCTCTTGGGTGATATCCTTCATCAGCTCTACGCTCGTACTGCCTGAAAGCGGGGAACTCTGATGTGCTGTGCTCTTTATTGTCGAGGTGGTTTATTTCGCACCTCCCTAAGTCAGTATTGTAGAACAAAGAAGGAATGGGCTGGGCTTATAGGGTGATGTCTCTTGCTAATAATGACATTATCTGGACTCTCAAAGGCTTGGATGAGGTGACTGTCATTGATCGCTGTGGAGAGTATCCTAATGTTCCATTGATTGGCACCCATGGGGGGATTTCTTACAACCCATGCTTAGCTCTCCGTCAGTTTGGAAGAGCCAGAAGAGAGAGGCCTCATGAGATGTTGATGCCTCATATCATCTTTGATTTTCAGGGAGATAGCGACGAGTTGCATCGTAGATTCATCAGGGCTTGGGACAGAGTTCACCAATCTGACCCACATGAGTTGGGATCAAAGACTTCTCTGCCAATGGAGCCATATCTCAGATGGGTCCGCATCCGTTCCCAGAAGCTAGGTATGCCATATGAAGCTGTCAGGCCTGTTACTCTTGAAGTTGCTGATAAAGATGGGGTTCTTCCAACCATTCTCCACCCTTATATGCCCACTGATATTGGGACACTGAAGAGATCTTGGATGCAATTGCGGGAAGAACGGGATTCTTATCGGGAGAGGTTCAATGAACAAGAGCAGAAGATCCAGAATTTGACTCGACAGTTGGAGAATAAGCGGATCCTGAATGATTATGTTCGTACTGAGAAGAAGAGACCATGGGAGCATTGATGGACCTTTGATGTTTTCTTTACAGTTTTTATTTACTTTTCAGTATTTCCATTCTTGTAACGCCTAAAGGCAGTTTGTTAAACAATTTAAATTTTGAAGTTTAAAAGTTAATAAAGTGTGTTTCCTTTCTTATCTACAAATTTGAAATCCCGATTGTCTTTGAAATCATAAATCATACGCATTTCATCCCATGCACTTCATAAACAGGTACCCGTTCTACAGGTCTCTTATCTTCTTCGCTGTTTATTTTAGCAATCATCATGTCTACTGAACCTTCGACTGAGCAAGCTATCAAGGCCCTCCAGGCCCATAATGCCCAGTTTCAAGAGCTGTTCATGAATCTGGCTAAGGGTCAGCAGGACCTGAAGACCTTGATTCTGAAGGAGAAAAAGAAGAAGAAGAAGAGGGCAGTCATGTTCAACATTGGACACAGGTTTGGGAACAGGCTGCAAAATGAAGTTGATCTAACCACCTCATCTGGAGGGAAGGATAGTTCACAAGAAAGGAGGGCTCATAGCCCTGTGGTCTCCGACAACGAGACGGACTATGATGAAGAACAGTATCCTCCTGCTGAGGATAAGTACAAACAACTGGAAGACCATTTAAGCGCTATGGAAATTCAGAAGGTGCCCGGTCTGGACTTCGGAGATCTAGGTCTATCCTCTGGGGTGGTGATTCCCCATAAATTCAAGGCACCTGCCTTTTCCAAATATGACGGAGCTTCCTGTCCAAAGCTGCACCTTCATTCATATGTGAGGAAGATCCAGCCTTACACTGCTGATAAGAACTTATGGATCCATTTCTTTCAAGACAGTCTCTCAGGGACTCAGCTTGAGTGGTTCTATCAGTTGGACGGAGCCAGTATCCGTAGCTGGGAAGATTTGGCTACTGCATTCTATAGGCAATATCAGTACAACTCCGACCTTGCTCCTACGCGTACCCAACTCTAGGGTATGTCAATAGGAACGGGTGAAGGATTTAAAGAGTATGCTCAAAAGTGGAGAGACCTTGCTGGAAGGGTGCAACTACCGTTGGCTGATCGTGAACTTGTTGACATGTTTCTGGGGACCCTGTCTGGTCCATTCTTTAACCATTTGATTGGAAACTCTTCTGCTGGGTTTACAGATCTTATTTTGACGGGTGAGAGAATTGAAGCTGGTATTAAGGCTGGGAAGATACAGAAGGGTGCCTCATCGAGCACCGAGAAGAAGCCGTTTAAGAAAGAGTCCAATGCTGTCTACAGTTCGAGAAGACAGAATAGACCGGAACACTGCCAAGCTGTCAACGCGGTTATTATTTCAAAACTTGCTGGTGCTCCTCAGCATCACAATCAACAAAAGGACGAGAGACCTCGAAGGCAATTCACTCGTCTCAACATGACTTTGTCTCAGATTCTGCCACAGTTGCTGAAGACTAATCTGGTGACTCTAAAGGAACCCCCAAAAAATTCAAATACAAAGTCACCAAGGTATAACCCTAACGCCCGCTGCGCTTATCACTCTGATAGCCCGGGGCATAATACAGATGATTGTTGGGCTTTGAAGAACAAGCTCCAAGACCTAATTGACGCAAATGAGATTGAGTTTGAGGCGCCCGGGAGGCCTAATGTTGTAACTGCCCCCATGCCCAAGCATGGAGTGAATGCTCTATAAGAAGACTTGTTTGTGATTTCCGTAGAAGATATTGCTACCCCTCTGTTGACTGTCAAGAAGAACCTGTTGCTAGCCGGTTTATTTCCGGGCTGTGGCGAAGGTTGCCATATGTGTTCTGTTTTACCTACTGGTTGCCCATCTCTGAAGTCAGGTATCCAAAACCTGATGGATAGTAAGGAGATCCTGTTTGAAAAGACTGCCATTCCTTCCATTCCTACTGAAGAAGTTGCCATCATTACCATTTTCGAAAATTCTTCCAAGGCTCCCTCGAGGAAGCCTGTTATAATTACATTTACTCTGAAGATTGCACCTGTAATTATCACTGTTCCTGGGCCCATCCCCTACACCTCTGACAAAGCTGTCCCTTGGAACTATGGGGCAGATGTTTATGTTCTTGGAGTTAAGCAGGATGCTGATACCAGCGTCAGCAACATTACTGGACCTGCTAAAGTCACCCGCAGCAGTAGACTTTTCTCACCTGATATTGCTCCACCAGCTGTCCGAAGACCTGTTGTCATTACACCTGCAAGTGCACCTGTCACTATTCATGACCAAGTTCTTAGTCCTACCCCTGTCGCCGAGTCATCTAACGCTCGGGGCAAAGGGATCACCACTGATGTGCCTGCCCAGACGGAGGCACCGAAGATAATCACTGTTGAAGCTTCCAAACAGGAGATGGAAGAGATTCTGAAGATTATTAAGAAGAGTGATTATAACGTAGTGGAGCAGCTGGGGAAAACCCCATCCAAGATTTCTATGTTGTCACTATTGTTGTGTTCAGAGGCCCATGTCAAGGCTCTGATTACCTTCCTGAAGTCTGCCCACGTGCCACAAGAGACATCAGCTGATCAGTTTACCGACCGTGTGGCCAATTTAACTGCTGATAATGGTTTGGGTTTCTCCGATGCCGATTTGACTGCCAAGGGGAAAAATCATAACGATTCCCTGCATGTCTCCATTGAATGCAGAGGCACTACTCTTGCACATGTGTTGGTTGACACTGGTTCCTCATTGAACGTCTTGCCCAAAAAGGCTCTAGACCGGTTGGATTGCAAAAGGTTAGAGTTAAAACCAAGTAACATCGTTGTCAGGGCCTTTGATGGGTCTAAAAGGATGGTGCACAGTGAAGTTGATATTCCAATTAAAGTTGGATCTCAGGTCTTCAATTCTACGTTCTATGTGATGGACATTCGGCCATCCTACTCTTGTTTGTTGGGTCGTCCATGGATACACAAAGCTGTCTCGTTGTCGGAGACCACAGGGCTAGGAGCCCTCCTTTCTTGTGAACTATCCTTCCCTCTAGATGAGGTGGTTAGATCAACTTCATTTTGCAGCCTGTTCCCAAACCTGTGTCCAATGTTGAACAGGACTGCCCTCTTCTTCTTATTCTTCTTTTTCTCCTTCAGAATCAAGGTCTTCAGGTCCTGCTGACCCTTAGCCAGATTCATGAACAACTCTTGAAACTGGGCATTCTGGGCCTGGAGGGCCTTGATAGCTTGCTCAGTCGAAGGTTCAGTAGACATGATGATTGCTGAAATAAACAACGAAGAAGATAAGAGACCTGTAGAACGAGTACCTGTTTATGAAGTGAATGGGATGAAATGCGTATGATTTATGATTTCAAAGACAATCGGGATTTCAAATTTGTAGACAAGAAAGGAAACACACTTTATTAACTTTTAAACTTCAAAATTTAAATTGTTCAACAAACTGCCTTTAGGCGTTACAAGAATGGAAATACTGAAAAGTAAATAAAAACTGTAAAGAAAACATCAAAGGTCCATCAATGCTCCCATGGTCTCTTCTTCTCAGTACAGACATAATCATTCAGGATCCGCTCATTCTCCAACTGTCGAGTCAGCTTCTGGATCTTCTGCTCTTGTTCATTGAACCTCTCCTGATAAGAATCCCGTTCTTCCCGCAGTTGCATCCAAGACCTCTTCAGTGTCCCAATATCAGTGGGCATATAAGGATGGAGAATGGTTGGAAGAACCCCATCTTTATCAGCAACTTCAAGAGTAACAGGCCTGACAACTTCATATGGCATACCTAGCTTCTGGGCACGGATGCGGACCCATATGTGATATGGCTCCATTGGCAGAGAAGTCTTTGGTCCCAACTCATGTGGGTCAGATTGGTGAACACTGTCCCAAGCCCTGATGAATCTACGACGCAGCTCGTCGCTATCTCCCTGAATATCAAAGATGATATGAGGCATCAACATCTCATGAGGCCCCTCTCTTCTGGCTCTTCCAAACTGACGGAGAGCTAAGCATGGGTTGCAAGAAATTCCCATATGGGTGCCAATGAATGGAACATTAGGATACTCTCCACAGCGGTCAATGACAGTCACCTCATCCAAGCCTTTGAGAGTCCATATAATGTCATTATTAGTAAGAGACATCACCCTATAAGCCCAGCCCATTCCTTCTTTGTTCTTCAATACTGACTTAGGGAGGTGCAAAATAAACCACCTCGACAATAAAGGAGCACATCACATCAGAGTTCTCCGCTTTCAGACAGTACGAGCGTAGAGCTGATGAAGGATATCACCCAAGAGAGTGGGTACCGAATTCTGAGAGATGAAGATCTTTATGGCATTAACATCAACAAAAGTGTCAGGATTTGGAAACAATACCAGACCATAAATCAAGAGAGCCAGAATGTCCTCGTATGCCTTGAAGTCTATGCTGTCCCAGAAGTAATTAGCTTTGTCAACCAAAAACTTAGCCAGAAAACCCTTAGCTCCACTTCTAGTCTCCCAGTTAGCCATTACCTCCTCTTTGGTCAAGTGAAGGGCTGCAGCAATTTCTTCGGGCTTAAGAGTCTTTTCCCAACCAGTGAATGGAGTCTGCTCCAAAACAGAGATACCAAGCAACTCAGAGAACTCTTCCAGGGTAGGAACCTGCTGGAAGTCTTGAAAGGTGAAGCAATGGTATAGCGACTCATAAAACTGGACCAGGACACTCATCATTTGTTCGTCCAACTTTGAAGTGACCAAACTGAGAAGAGAACCATGCCTCTTGATGAAGGAAGTAGTGTCTAGTATCCTGACAACCAACTCTTTAAGCAGGGTAGGTACTTGGAAAAAGTTGATCCTGATAGTATTCCTACGAATGGGCATCATGATGACCTACAAAACAGAGCAAAGATGAAACCCTCTTGTCTTTGAAATAGGTTAGTCCTTATGCAAAAATGTATGCAATGTTATGATGTCATGATGTCATGGTAAAGGCACACCACAAGTATTCACAAAAGGCAAACATGGTAAAGGCACACAAGTCACACAAAAGAGCCCTTAGACTTCAGGCTGGCATGGAGCTTAGGTACTACCCTCTTTCAGTTCAGTTGGTTTAAACTTGTCCTAAAAATAGTAATCGGGTTCTAGAGGATCTCAATATCACTGACTACCCTTAATCGGTCATAATTCCAATCTAGCAACCTTTTCTTGCGGCCGGATTCATCGCGAGAGTTTAGTCTCAATGAGTGTAGCATACTGCTACTGTTCTATGGCCAAGTTGGTCAATTTAAGGTTCTAAGGTCAGTTGGTGCTTAATGACTCCTTAGAAGACCCATATTCTCCTCGTTCCAACACAAGGGATATCGGTACAGACCAAGGTGCCACACCAACGTAGCTACTGCTTCATCTGTGTCGGTCTACGTCGGACAAATCCCTCACAGTTTATTGCTACTTACCTAAAGGGTATCCCCAGATCCGGGTTAGGATCTATAGAACTCCGATACAAGCCCACAAAATTAAAGCATACAAAGCATACAATTGAAAACATAGTGATCTAATCCTAAGGTACACCTCACTTATTTTAAAATCCCCAGTAGAGTCGCCAGTTCTGTGATTAGTGGGAATGAGAACTAACTGTTTTTGGAATGCTGGTTCGCGTTTGCGTTTGTTTTCGCAAAATGTCGCGGTAAGCAAGAGTCACCACCGTCTTTTATTTTATCCAACAAGGAAAGGACAAAAGCACAGAAAAATTCCTTTTCGAGATATTTCTCGGGTTCGGGAGGTAGATTATAGAAAGGGAAGGTGTTAGCACCCTTTCTATCTGTGGTTATCCGCGGGCTCTTAGGTACTTGCTCACTATGTTTTCAAAAGTTTACTTTTCTTTGTGTTTGTGGGTTTGAAAGAAGTTTTTATTTTGAAAGGGGTGTAAGTGCGAAATGTTTGTTTTTGTTTTTAAAGAGCAAGTACTTAAGAACCATCTACCTACTCGAAAAGGAATTAAACTGTACAAGTGTCCTTTAGACAATGCTATCCCACTATTAAGGAGTAGGTAGCATCGTCGTTGGAATTTTAAGGGTCAATTCGATTAAGGGACGTGTGGTCACTAAAGCAACGTTAGGACGCCTTAGTAGTAACCCTAATGTCTTAGATCATTTTTTCCGAGGCAACCGTTTCGAGGAAACTTATGATCTTTGGATAAGAGGGCAACCTCTAAAACTTCCTATACTCAATGACCACGTTCAAGGCAACCAAGTGAGGTGTACCCTAAGAGTGGCATGTGCGAGTGTAATGTTTTTCAGTTATTTTTATCTGTACATGTTAATAGTGAGCTATTGTTGATTTTAAATTAAAGATTAATCTTGTCATGCATAGCCTATTATTCAAACATCTAACAGTTAATGGTTGCGGAAACTAAATTGCGGAAAATAAATCTAAGCTATTACAAGGCGTCGGGTATTTACATCGCCAAAAACAAACCCTTGAAAATTAAATTGCGAAAAGTAAATAAAATGATAAAATACAATCCTAAGTTAAGACTATTACATCCTCGAAGCAGTTACAATATTAAGATATGGATCAGAAATTAATCGCGCGCAAGAAAATTAAATCGGAGTCTTTTTTAGGGTTTTGACCCTTTTATTGAATAAAAAATATTTTTGTTATTTTTGAATTAAAAAGGCTAATCTACATTAATAATTGAATTAATTAATAAAAAGAAAATATTTTTGAGTTTTTTATTTTAATTAAGGCAATAAAATAGGAGTGATTACAAAGTTAATAAAAATCCAAATTCTAAATTGATTTTAATTTAATGCAAAAGATATTAAAATTATACCTAATTAAACTAAATAAATAAATTAATTGTTATTTACAAAATAAATAATAAGATTAATAGAATTAAAAAAATATTATTTTGTTGTTTTCTGATTTTATGAGAAAAAGAACAAAAGCTCAAATTTTGAAAAAAAGTGGTGATCTGATCTCTATCCTAGAGGACGATTCAAAGCCTTCCAACACTCCCAATCGCATCCTGGAACGTTTATGAATCTAACTGGATCAATTACAAGTCCTTTCACGCTCAGAAACACCTTGTATGAACATCACGGTTTGCAATATTTTTAAAATTCGATTTTCATGATTTATGCACTATAAACACATTTTGATCATGTATTGTTGTTTGTTATCATGTTTACAATGTTTTAGCATGCTTTGATTGAAGTTTGAGTGCAGATATGGACATATGCCATTATTAGGGTTTGAGGTTCCAAATTAGGAACTTCATGTACAGGCCAAATTGGACCATATAAAGAGTGGAGTTGTATTCAGGAGGTCATGAGCAATTGATAAATGCCCTTGGTGTTAATTATTATTGCTTGTACTTAATTTTGGAAACGCGCAGGGTTTTAGCTACAAACATCGTCTGTAGGTAAAAGGTTTAAGCCTAATACGACATAAGAAGGTAGAAGAAGAATAGGTGGCATACTCCCATTAGATCATTTGAATTCCACGCGTTTTATTTTCCTTTTCAGCTAATCCACTTGCTTTTTTCATATTATATTTTGTTTTCCTTATTAATAACAACTAGACAGATTGGCCCAGTGGTGAAGCGCGCTGGTGGGGAGTATGAGGACCTGGGTTCGATCCCAGGTCCCAACAATTTTCTTTGTTTTACTTTCACTTTGCAGATCCAGTGCATCATCATCCCCCGCGTGTACCTTGCACCCTTGGATCCAGCCATTGGATCGTTCATCATACAGATCCAACACACTTGATTTGCAGCCCCATGATGAACTTTCCAAACATGACAACACCAGATCTCACACCAACGTTGGGCCCAAGGTCAAATTCAGGGTTGCAGCCCCCAGATTTACTATACATCAGGCCCAATTCTTTTTTCTTTTATTTATTTCTTATATTTAATTTATTCATTTAATTATTTTATTACACAAAAATTAATTACTTTTTTTATTAATCATAAAATCAACAAATCACAAAATCACAAAAAGATTATTTTTTCATAAAATATTTAATTTAATTTAATTAGAAAATTAGGTTAATTTAATTTAATTTTTTTCATAATTAAAAACAATTAGAAATTAGGGTTTAATTAATATGCAATTAAATTCTTTTCTCAAATAAAAAAATATACAAAAATATTTTTTCTCAATTAGGGTTTTAGGTTATTTTTTAAGCGTCCTCGTACTTAATTTTCCGCGCGTTTAATTAATTCTTTTCATTTTTTTTGTAACTGCCAATGGTTTGTAATAGTTAAACTAGGGTTTTTATTTATCGCTTTGTCCCCGATTTTTGGTTATGTAATTAATCCCCCTCCCTGAAGCCTTGTAATAGCTAGGTTTTATTTTACCACACATTAAATTACCGCAATCTTTAACTGTTAGATGTATGGCTAATAGGATTGTATGGAAAGAATGCTTGAAATTAAAACGGTAGATCACCTAACTGTGCAAAGACTAAATTAACTGAACATAACACATGCACATATTCACTCATAGGGTTTGTCTCACTTTGGTTGCCTTCGATAAACAGTCATTAAGCATGGGAGATTTTAGTGGTTTCCCTCTAGTCTAAAATATCAAAAGTGTCCCATTCGAATGTTGCCTCGGAAGTGTTGCCTCGGAAAGATCATAAGACTCTAGGGTTACTACTAAGGTTTCCTACCCATTTCTCTGGTGACTGTAATTGTCCCTTTCGAACGTCCCTTACAAACTCCAACGACGGAGCTACCTACTCCTTAATAGTAGGATAACGCTGTCTAAAGGAAATGAGAAAAAACAACCTTTTTTCGAGTAGGTAGAATCTTAAGTACTTGCTCAACAAAACTTTTCACACACACACCTTTCAAAACAAATTTTCAAAAAAACAAACTTCGTCACACCGTTGAGGACTGATACAAGGGTTATCACGAAGTAAAACCTTTTTTTCAAAACAAGCACACACAAGCAATTTTAAAAAGATGGGCAAGTACCTAAGAGCCCATGGAAAACCATGGATATAAAGGGTGCTAACACCTTCCCTTTCTATAACCTACCCCCTGTACTCAGAAATCTCGAAAAAAAAGGTTTTTTCAGTTCTTTTTCCTTTTCCTTAGTTGGATAAATAAAAGTCGGTGGCGACTCTTGCTTACCGCACATTTGTGAATACAAAACACAAACCAGTATCAACTGTCAGTTCTACCACCGTATCACACGATCAAACACAAAATATCCCAAGTGAGTTCTCCCATCGTATTACAAGATCCTCATCCACTCCGGATCTCATTGCCAATGACTCTACTATCTCTAGCTATGACTTTGAACATCCAATCAACCAAGCCGAAGACGAAGGCGAAGAAGATTGTGAAATACCTGGGGAATTAGCCAGACTTCTTATGCAAGAGGATAAAGCCATTCAACCTCATGAAGAGCCACTTGAAGTGATCAACCTAGGTACTAAGGAAGACAAGAAAGAGGTCAAGATCGGCACTAACTTGAAGGCGGTGTCAAAAGCAGATTGGTCCAGATGTTGCATGACTATCTCGAAGTGTTTGCTTAGTCGTATGAAGATATGCCAGGTTTGGATACCAACATTATGTTTCATTGTCTACCAACAAAGGAAGATTGCTCTCTAGTCAAGCAAAAAGTGTGTCGTATGCGGCCAGATATATCTGAAAAGATAAAAGCTGAGGTAATGAAGCAATTCAATGCAGGTTTCCTGGCAGTGACCTCGTATCCTCAGTGGGTGGCGAATGTGGTCCCCATGCCGAAGAAGGATGGAAAGGTCCATATGTACGTAAACTTTAGGTATTTGAATAGGGAAAGCCCTAAAGATGATTTCCCACTACCGTATATTGACGTCTTGGTCGACAACATAACTCAACACAGAGTCTTCTCTTTCATGGATGGTTTCTTCAATTATAATCAAATCAAGATGGCTCTCGAGGACATGGAGAAAACCACCTTTTTCAGGAAATATGGCACCTTTTGTTACAAAGTCATGTCGTTCGGTTTAAAGAATGAATGGGAAACATATCAATGAGCTATGGTAGCCTTATTTCATGATATGATCCATTATGAAATAGAGGTCTATATGGATGATATGATTGCAAGGTCGCAAACTGAAGAAGAACACCTTGATCACTTACACAAGCTATTTGAAAGGCTGAAAGAGTACAAGCTGAGTCTGAATCCTAACAAGTGTACCTTCGGGGTAAGGTCTGGAAAACTCCTAGGGTTTGTCGTCAGTAGTAATGGTATTGAGGTCGACCCTGCGAAGGTTAAAGCCATACAAGAAATGCCAGCTCCCCACTCTGAGAAGGAAGTCAGAGGTTTATTGGGTCGACTTAACTACATTGCTCAACTCATATCTCACCTAACTGCTACTTGTGAGCCAATAATCAAACTCTTGAAGAAAGATCGAGTAGTCAGATGGAATGACGACTGCCAAGCAGCCTTTGACAAAATTAAGGAATATTTACAAGAACCTCCCATTATGATGCCTCCATTTGAAGGAAGACCTCTGATTATGTACTTAAATGTATTAGAGAATTCAATGGGGTGCGTGTTGGGCCAACATGACAAGTCTGGCCGAAAAGAGCATGCAATATACTACCTGAGCAAAATATTTACCGACTGTGAAACAAGATATTCACTGCTCGAGAAAACTTGTTGTGCTCTGGTATGAGTTGCTCGCCGGCTAAGACAGTATATGTTGACTCACACCACTTTGTTGATTTCTAAGATGGACTCTATCAAGTATATCTTCAAGAAGTCGGCTCTCTCCGGAAAAATAGCTAGATGGCGAATGATTCTAACCGAATATGACATCTAGTATACCATACAAAAGTCCATCAAAGGAAGTGTATTGGAAGATCATTTGGCCCATAAAGCTGTTAATGATTACCAGTCTATGAACTTTGACTTCCCGGATGAGAATATTATGCTAGTAACTGACTATGAAGAACCTGGACCTTATGACGGACCTGAACAAGGATCCCGGTGGACTATGGTTTTCGATGGGGCTTCCAACGCTTTGGGCAATGAAATTGGTGTTGTGGTTATTTCTCCTGAGAGTTGCCATAATCCTTTCATTTCTAGATTGTGCTTCGATTGTACGAACGACATGGATGAGTACGAAGCGTGCATCTTGGGTCTAAAGGCTGCCATTGACTTAAGGATCAAGTTCTTGAACGTATTCGGAGATTCTGCTCTAGTGATCAGTCAAGTCAGAGAAGAATGAGACACTAAGCATCCTAACCTCATTCCTTACAAGGAACTTGTGTTAACCCTGATACCATGCTTCGAGGAGATCTCCGTTGAACATTTCCCTAGAGAAGAAAATCAGTTGGCTGACGCCTTGGAAACAATGTCTTCCATGTTCAAGGTCAAATGGGACAACGAAGCTCCTATGATTACAATCAAAATATTCGATGAACCTGCACACTGTTATGAGATTGAAACTAATGAAGAGAAACCATGGTACCATGAATTAAGGAGATATCTTGAAGCACAAGAGTATCTTGAAGGAGCTTCCATCAATGATAAGAAATTCTTGCGAAGATTCTCAACCAAATTCTTCTTAAGCAATGGAATCGTGTATAATCAAAATTATGATTCTACTCTACTCCGGTGTGTGGACAAGTAGGAGGCAGATAAAATTATGGAAGAATTGCATGATGGAATCTTTGGGACTCACTTTAGTGGGCACACTATGGCCAAGAAAATCTTGAGGGCCGGTTACTATTGGTCCACAATGAAAACTGATTGTCACCATCATTCGAGGACTTGCCATATGTGTCAGATCTATGCTGACAAGGTCCACATGCCTCAAATTCCCTTGTACATCATGACTGCGCCGTGGCCATTTGCAATATGGGGCATTGACATGATTGGTGAGATCAAACCCATTGCTTCCAGTGGACACCATTTCATCCTTTTTGCTATTGACTACTTCACCAAATGGGTCGAAGCTGCCTCATATGCCTCAGTAACAAAGAATGTTGTAGCTTGGTTTATCAAGCATAACCTCATCTACTATTGTGGTATCCACGAAAGGATCATCACTAACAACAGAACCAATCTCAATAATTATATGATTACTGAACTCTGCATGCAGTTCAAAATCAAACATCACAATTCTTCTCCATACAGACCTAAGATAAATGGCGCAGTGGAAGCGGCCAATAAAAATATCAAGAAGATTATGCAAAAGATGGTAGTAACCTACAAAGACTGGCATGAGATGCTACCGTTTGCTCTTCATGGCTACCGTACTTCAACTCGAACGTCAACTGGGGAAACTACTTTCTCTTTGGTCTATGGCATGGAAGTTGTCTCGCCTGTTGAAGTTCAGATCCCTTCCCTAACGATTATGAAAGAAGAAGATCTAGGCGAAGATGAATTAATTCATACTAGGTTGGATCAGTTGAACTTAATTGATGAGAAGAGGAGGGCTTCCGTTCGTCATGGTCAAATGTATCAAAAGCGTATGATCAAATCTTGCAACAAGAAGATCAAGCCTCGTGTGTATCAGACTGACAAGTTGGTAATAAAGCACATCATTCTTCCATAAAGCGATCCCAGGGGAAAATGGACTCCCACATACGAAGGGCCATTTGTTATCAAGAAATTTTGCTCTGGTGGTGCCATGATGCTAACTACTATGGACGACAAAGACTTCCCATATCCTGTGAACACAGACATAGTCAAAAAATACTACGCATAAAAAATGACCTGCTAGGTTAACATACCTAGGCAAAAATAAGGGCATCTCGGCGAACCAAAAGGGTTCGGGAAAAATTTAGGGATACATACAAAATATTGTACACCAGGCAAGTCAAAAATTCGAAAGGGCGGCTTGGGCAAAAATGGGTATCCTGGTGGGCTAAAAATCCGAAAGGGCGGTCCAGGAAAAAGTTAGGGATTAAAGCATACGACTATGTCCCGTTGGATCTCTGCAGCCAGCTTTATTACCAAGGTCCAAATTCAATGGTACAAGATCAATCTAATCAACTTATTTCAATGGCAGGGGATGATGTTCGAAGACATAAGGGCAATAGTAGATTGGGACACAATGAGATCACGTTCACATGGATATTATTTTTGCTTTCACTTTGTACTCTTTTCATCTTTTTCGATGATTTCCTCTTACTAGGATCTCTGTCTCCTTGTACAAAAACGCTTGTTTATAGGCAAAGATAAATACAAGTATACTTTGAAGTACAAACTTTTTTGTTTTTTTTTTTCTGTTTTAAGTGAAAAAGCGTCCAATGACTAAAATTGAATGAACATATGCATATGAACATGATTAAATTGTTAACAAACTTATACATAAAAACAGTAACAAACATCTCCTTAAGGATTTGGGATATCCCCACAGAGATACTTCAATAAAATCATCCCGAGAGACGAATTCATGCAATCCCCAGCCAGATTTTCAATCTCTGGAAAACCCTCTCCCCAATTGAGTTGGTCTAAAAAAGGGCCTTATGGGCTTTTCCCTAAAGGAAACACCTTTCCAGCAGGTCGTCAAATTTTCTCTTCAATAGGGTTTATTTCCCCAACAAAACT
The DNA here is from genome assembly GCA_948472305.1 of Vicia faba. Lineage (NCBI taxonomy): Eukaryota > Viridiplantae > Streptophyta > Magnoliopsida > Fabales > Fabaceae > Vicia > Vicia faba. The sequence continues at coordinate 19,671,036 of OX451739.1, read as the reverse complement.
ACAAATTCCCCACCTTGAGTTTGCTTCTCAGACAGTTACAAATCAATGGACAAAACCCCTTAATCCCCAGTAGAGTTATTGCAATCCCCAACGGATTTGGTACCATCTTAGTAAGTTACTATGAAACATGGACCCGACCAGATAACAGTTCAACTTCACCCTTTCCAAAAAGTTACTGTGAAGACTGGACCCGGCCAAAAAACAGTTTGATTTCATCTGAGTTACTGCAAAGCCTGGACCCAACCAGATAACAGTTCAACTTCACCCTTTCCAGAAAATTACTGTGAAGACTGGACCCGACCAGATAACATTTTGAATTCATCCGAGTTACTGGAAATCCTGGACCCAACCATATAATAGTTCAACTTCACCCTGTGATACGGTGGGAGGACTGACTGTTATTTTGCGTTTGTATTTGCAAATGTTGCGGTTAGCAAGAGTCGCCACCGACTTTTCTTTTATCCAAAAGGAAAGGTGAAAAAGCACAGGAAAGACCTTTAGAGATGTTTTCTTGAGTTCGGGGGGTAGATTATGAAAAGGGAAGGTGTTAGCACCCCTTTCATCCATGGTTTTCCATGGGCTCTTAGTTGCTTGCTAGATCACTTGCTTTTGTTTGAAAGTGTGCTTGTGGTGTGGGTTTGAAAGTATTTTGAAAACGTCTTTGTAATGGTTCTCGTCTCTATAAGAACGCGTACAAAGTGTTTGTTTGTAAAATAGTTCAAATATGTGTTTGTGAAGTGTGTTTTTTGAAAGTTATTTTAAAAAGGTGTCTTTGTAACGGTTCTCGTCTCTATAAGCACGCGTACAAAGTGTTGTCTTTTGAAAATATTTCAAAATGAGAGTGTCAGTGTATAAAATGTTTTCATTGTGAGCAAGCGAACAACTAGGAGCGAATCTACCTACTCAAAATGTCTTAGATGTTCTTTTCCTCCTCCTTTAGATGTTGCTATCTTACCATTGATTTGGTAAGAAGCTTCATCGTTAGATGTGAAGGGAAGAGTGTGGGATGTTTGTATAGTTATAGAAGGCAACCTATGGGACGTTTTAGCAATGTCGTTTTTAGGGACTAGATCATTTACCGAATGCAACATTGAGGGTCATCGAGGGACTACGATCTTTTATCGAGGGTCTTTGCTAAAACGCCCATGTTTGAGGGACATGACTATTTTTCCGATAGGCTACAAAGTGGGAATACCCTAAGGGTGCTAGTGTGCAAGTGTGTTTGATTGCATGCATTTTAGTCTTTATTATGGTGATCTATTTGTTAATTTCATATCTTGCCATACACACCCTAGTTATTAAAAATATATGAAAGCAATAAAAGTGCGGAAAGTAAAGATTCTACGCTACTACAATCATTAGGGGGATGGGGTGTACAAATTTACAAATGGAGGGGTTGCAAGAAAATAAATCCTAATTATTTATTACAACCATATTGAAATAATAATGCAATAAAGAAAAAGGACTTTGTTTAGAAAAATGTTTTTTTTTGTATTAATAAATTTAGAAAAAAAAAGAAATGAATTAGCCAGTAAAAGGAAAATATTTTTATGCCTTTTTTATATTGATAAAAAGAGTATAAATATTGAAAGTGATAAAAAGGAAAATAAATGAGATATAGAATCAGCGTACTGCTGCCAGCAAAACAAAAGGGATCAGAAGTTCTGATGCCAGGAGTGTTGTGACTCAGAAAGAAACGTCAGTGGGCATCAGAAGTTTAGGATTGGTACACTCTGAGGTCCTGCAAAAATGTTAGAGGGAAAACACGGAGGTTCTGGGTGGTATTCAGACAGTGAGCCAAAAGTCAGAAGTTTTGTGTTGTGATAAGCAGTGAGTGAAAATCAGAAGTTTTGTGTGTTGAAACAGTAAGAAAGCCTAGAAGTTCGGTGTGTTTAAACAGTAAGAAGAACTCAGAATTTTTGTGTTGTGCTAAAACAGTGAGTGAGCATCAGAAGTTCTGTATGGTAAAACAGTAAGAAGAACTCAGAAGTTATGTGATGTGCTAAAACAGTGAGTGAGCATCAGAAGTCCTGTGCTACATTTTAACTCTTTTCTCATATTAATCAGCCATCAACAATTTAATCAGTTCTTAACCAAAAGCAAATCAGAAGGATAAAAAAAACACAACAACTTATAGAAGTTCTAATCCTAATCTTGAGCCTACCTTTAACCAAGAAGTTCTGACCCACGGTTTTTCTACTTATGCAATACTATGATATTTACATATTTAATGATGTTCTGAATGAAAAAATGAAAAGTCAGAAAGACTTACCTTGAGTCCTAATGTGTGTGCTTAGAACTTGAACTGCTGCCTTCAGATGTTCTGGAGTCAACAAGAACAAAGGTAGAGAAAATGCTAGGTTCTTTGATTCAAAGGAAAGAACAAAGGTTTGGTTTTCTGTTTGGGAGTTCTGGATTTTTTATGAAGGTTTCACATTTTTATTTTCTCTCTTTTGACAATTCTCTCTCTCCAAAATCCAGCCTCTTGAACGTGTGATGGAGCCAAATATTTATAGGTGGTTTTGCTATGGTTTTGGGGGGAGGGGGGAACAAATGGGATTTAAACACTTTTGGTATACTGTCTCATTGCTTTTTAATCACAGTTTCTGTATGATAATTTGGTGCAAATATAGGGTTTGAGAAAAATGCAGGCGTAGACTAGCTCAGCAGTAATTTGGAGTGTTGTGGCAGCTGGTTGCAGGAATGTGCTATAGCAGTGCAGCAGACTGTTCAAACAAGGTTTTGGGGCTTTGTGATGTTCTGGTCGAAGCATATACTGAAGAGTCATGTTCTGACCAAAGAGTATCACTTCCACATGTTCTGATTGACGTATCATGCTCTGAGCCGTGCTTGCAAATTCTGATTGCGCTTGCGTGGGGGGGCTGGCCCAGAAGTTCTGAAGTATCATATCCCCTTAACACTTAGAAAATTTTCCAAATGCTTAGAGAATTTCTGACTTCTGATTTTGATGAACTAGTTTCATGTCTTGATGAAATATAATTGTTGAAACTTGATTTTTGATCCAAAAGTCAAAGTTTGACTTTTCAATGTGCTTTTGACCATTTTTCCCTTGTGAATGGTTTTCTTGGAAAATTGTAATTCAAGGCCTGAAATTGGACGGAAGCAAAAACTGAGGGTCCAGGATGATCCTTTAAGGAATGAGAGGGAAAATTTTGGGGTACAACAGTTTCCCCTGTTCAATCTTCTTAAGCCTGAGGATGTAGATTGGCTGGTCTGCCTTTCGTGAACTGGAGGTTGAAGATGATTGAACACTAGAGTGCCCAGAAATTTGCACTCGCATGAAGTAATACTGATCGGTGATGTCAGGAATGGGATTACCGATGCCATATGGAAGGAGACAGAAAATCAACAGAGATGGGATTAAAGATGCCATCCAGAAATGATTGGTTGCGTAAGAGATTCCTTGGCGACAATTCCTGTACCTGCTGTCGAGGAGGACTTCACCGGGGAATGTTGATTTATGTCTTGGGAAGTAGAGTCTAGGAGCTTCGGTTGTCCATTACTCTACTGGGGAATTAACTCTTGATTGAGGAGGTGAAAGTAGAATTTATACCTGGTCAGGGTCCAGACTGTACAACGACTTATTGGGGAAATGTGAAATCGACCGTATCTAGTCGGGTCCAGGCCTCATAGTGTTGTAAACTGTTGTCTGGAGATAAGGGAGAAGGAACCTGGATAGTAGGGTTACTTAGAAATGAAAGCCTGAGTAGTAGGGCTTGTGGGAAGGAACCTAGATAGTAGGGTTACTTCGAGATGAAAGCCTGGATAGTAGGGCTACTTTGAAATGAAAGCCTGGATAGTAGGGCTTGTGGGAAGGAACCTGGGTAGTAGGGTTACTTAAGAATGAAAGCATGGGTAGTAGGGCTTGTGGGAAGGAACCTGGATAGTAGGGTTACTTCGAAATGAAATCCTGGGTAGTAGGGCTTGTAGGAAGGAACCTGGGTAGTAGGGTTACTTCAGAATGAAAGCTTGGGTAGCAGGGCTTGTGGGAAGGAACCTGGATAGTAGGGTTACTTCGAAATGAAAGCCTGGGTAGTAGGGCTTGTGGGAAGGAACCTGGGTAGTAGGGTTACCTCGCTTGATCATGTAGATTAGTTGACCCGTTTAGCTTCGGGAACTGATTTTTCGTTAGCCGTCTGCAGATATGACACGTATAACTGATGGAATTGTTAGTGATAACTGTCTTTCCTGAAAAGATAAAAGGGTCAATTATATGCGATGCATGAAATGCGTTGTGAGGTGATGTTTTCAAAATAAATGAGATTATGTTGTATGTGATATGTATGCGATATCATGATGTATGAGCATGGGATGTTAGTTGTGACATATCCAAGTCTGGGAAAATAAATCCCTGACTACTGCTGGAGAGTATAGCATTCCGGATTGTTGTAGAGAATTGTGGTTCTTCTACTTCCGTTGGGGATGGTGAATGGAAATAACTATGCTGGAGATTTGCTCTTTGTTGTTTGTGAATATTCTTCCAGGGAGAGGCCCTGTATGAGAATAGCTCTACGAGGGGAATGACTCTGTTGGAAGGTGGACTTCCGTAGCTGAAGTAATAAGCTCTGTTGGGGATTGAGCTTTTGTATCCAGAGAAGTAGACCCTGCTTAGGGAGATGAGAATTTATGATGATTTGCTCGCGATTATGAAATTCGACTGGGGGACATAGGTGTCAGGTTTCTGATAGCCCTGGCTAGGGAGATTACTTCCTGTTTTGAGAGAACTGGTATCAATGCTTTGATTATCTCTACTCTGTGGGGAATACAGATGTTACAAGGTCACATGTACTGATGACTGTGCTCCAAAGCTGTCTCTGCCCTAGTACCTGCTGGACAGAGTAACTGTCAGGTTTGACATTTTAGTTTTTGTCCCTGTTTCTTAAGTTATGAGCAATTGTATTTCTTTTCCTATGCAAATATTTGTGAGCAGCAATCATATTCAAGTGCATATGTCAAGAATAAATCATTGGACGTTCTTGCAAAAACAAAACAGAAAAAGAAAAACAAATAGTTTTGTAAGAATGACTTGTATTAATTTTTGAAGTTGGCCTATAACAGGCGTTTTTGTACAAGGAAGCTGACGCTCTAGTAAGAGAACGCCGCCGTAAAAATGGCAGCTATACAGTATTGTGTACAACAAAAAGAAAACAGCTATGTGGAACAATCCCATTGAGTTTCAAATCTGCTATTGCCGCTATGCCTTCAAGCGTCTCCTCACTTTGCTGCTTGTCCGAAGCTCATTAGATTGATTGATGCCGTTTGAGTTTGATAGTTGATACTGAGGTTTGGTCGCAAGATGATCCAATGGGACATAGTGATACGCTTTTCATCCCTAACTTTTTCCTGGACTGCCCATTCGGGTTTTCGGTCCACCGGGATACCCTTTCTTGCCCAAGCCGCCTTTTCAGGTTTTCGACTTGCTGGGTGTACATATTTTTTTTATTTTCATCCCTTATTTTTTCCCGAACCCTTTTGGTTCGCCGGGAAGCCCTTATTTTTTCCTAGGCCAGTCAACCTAGCGGGTCTTTTATCATGCGTAGTATCTTTTCACTATGTCCGCATTGACAGGATGAGGAAGGTCGTCACTGTCCATGGTGGTCAGAATCATGGCTCCACCCGAGAAAATGTTTTTAATCACAAATGGCCCTTCGTAGGTGGGGGTCCACTTGCCCCTGGGATCACCTTGTGGCAGTATGATGCGCTTGATTACTAGATCCTCGACTTGATACTCTTGGCGTCTGACTTTTTTGTTGAAATCCTTGATCATCCGTTTTTGATACGTTTGACCATGACAAACAGCAGTAAGTCACTTTTCATCGATCAAATTCAATTGATCAAGTCGAGTCTAGATCCAGTCATCTTCGTTTAAACCTGCATCTTTCATAATCTTTAAAGAAGGAATCTGGACCTCAATGGGTAGGACTGCCTCCATGCCATACACCAGAGAGTAAGGTGTTACCCCTGTCGACGTCTGTGCTGAGGTACGGTACCCATGCAGGGCGAATGGTAGCATCTCATGCCAGTCTTTGTATGTCACCATCATCTTCTGTATAATCTTATTGATGTTCTTGTTAGTTGCTTCAACAGCGCCATTCATCTTCGGCCGGTAGGGAGAAGAGTTGTGATGATGTATCTTGAATTGCTTACAGAGCTCGGTGATCATCGTGTTATTGAGATTCATACCATTGTCCGTGATAATTCTCTCTGGCACATTATATCGACAGATCAGATTATGTTGGATAAACTGCGCCACGACATTCTTGGTAACGGTAGCAAAGGAGGCAGCCTCAACCCATTTTGTGAAGTAATCAATGTCTACCAGGATGAAGCGATGCCCATTGGAAGCGGTAGGCCTGATTTCTCTGATCATGTTAATGCCCCACACTACAAAGGGCCACGGAGCTGTCAAGACATTCAAAGGAACCAGAGGCACATGCACCTTATCAGCATAAATTTGGCACTTATGACAGGTTCGGGAGTGCTGATATCAATTTGCTTCCATAGTGGACCAGTAGTATCCTGCCCGTAGGATCTTCTTAGCCGTGGTATGTCCACTGGAATGGGTTCTGAGGGCACCTTCATGTAGGTCTGTCATAATCCTCTCTGCTTCGCTCTTGTCTACACACCGCAGTAGGGTAGAATCATGATTACGCTTGTAGAGGATTCCATTACTGAGGAGGAATTTCACGACGAACCTTCTTAGAAATTTCTTATCATTGAAATATGCCCCTTCGGGATACTCTTGTGTCTCGAGGTACTTCCTCACTTCATGAAACCAGGGCTTGTCTGCCACTTCTTCAGTATCAATCTCACAACAGTGTGTTGGTTCATCCAACCTCTCAATGGTGATTCGGGGAGCTTCGTTGTCCCACTTGACTTTGAACATGGAAGACATGGTGGCTAGCGCGTCCTCTAACGGATTCTCCTCTCATGGGAAATGTTCAAAGGTTACCTCTTCAAAGTGTGGGAGCAACGTCAGTACATGCTCTTTGTACGGGATGAGATTCGGATGTTTCGTATCCCATTCGCCTTTGATCTGACTTATCACTAAGGCTGAAGCCCCAAAAACATTTAAGAACTTGATCCTGAGATCGATAGCAGCTTTAAGACCCATGATGTAGGCTTCATACTCCGCCATGTTGTTAGTGCAGTTAAAACATAGTCGAGCAGTGAAAGGAGTATGACAACCCTCAGGAGATATGATTACGGTGCCAATGCCATTACCGAGTGTGTTTGATGCTTCGTCAAAAACCATGGTCCATCGGGATCCTTCCTTAGGTCCTTCATCTGGTCCATGTCCTTCGTAGTCAGTCACCAGCATAATGTTCTCATCCGGGAACTCAAAATTCATGGACTGGTAGTCATCCACGGCCTGATGAGCTAAATGATCAGCCAATACACTTCCCTTGATTGCTTTCTGGGTTATATATTTTATATCATATTCAGTTAAGATCATCTTCCATCTTTCTATTCTTCCAGAGAGAGCAGGCTTCTCGAAGATGTATTTGATTGGATCCATCTTAGATATCAACAGAGTAGTGTGGGTCAGCATATACTGTCTTAGTCGGTGAGCAGCCCATGCCAAAGCGCAGCAATTTTTCTCGAGCAGTGAGTATCGTGTCTCATAGTCGGTAAACTTTTTGCTAAGGTAGTATATCGCATGCTCTTTTTGAGCAGACTCGTCATGCTGCCCCAGCACACACCCCATTGAATTGTCTAGCACTGTTAAGTATAATATCAAAGGTCTTCCTTCAACCGGAGGCATCCGAATTGGTGGTTCCTGAAGGTATTCCTTGATTCTTTCGAAAGCAATCTAGCATTCGTCATTCCACTTTAACACTTGATCTTTCTTCAGAAGCTCGAAGATGGGCTCACAAGTAGCCGTCAGATGTGAAATGAATCTGGCGATATAATTTAGGTGTTCTAGGAAACCTCTAACTTCTTTCTCTGTACGGGGAGCCGGCATCTCTTGTATAGCCTTTACCTTTGTGGGGTCTACCTGAATACCTTTGTCACTGACGATGAAACCCAGAAGCTTACCAGACCTTACCCCGAAGGTGCACTTGTTCGGATTCAACCTCAACTTGTATATCTTCAACCTGTCGAACAACTTTTGTAGGTGGTCGAGGTGCTCTTCTTTGGTTTGAGACTTGGCTATCATGTCATCAATATAAACCTCGATCTCATGGTGAATCATATCATGGAACAAAGCGACCATGGCTCGCTGATAGGTTGCCCCAACATTCTTCAACCCAAAAGGCATTACCTTGTAACAGAAAGTGCCCCACTGTGTGATGAAGGTTGTCTTCTCTATATCTTCAGGAGCCATCTTGATCTGGTTATAGCCAGAGAAACCATCCATGAAGGAGAAGATTTTGTGTTGCGCGGTATTGTCAACCAGAACATCAATGTGAGGAAACGGGAAGTCATCCTTGGGGCTTGCCCTGTTCAGGTCTCTATAATCCATACACATCCGTACCTTTCCATCCTTCTTAGGTACTGGAACAATGTTAGCAACCCACTGCGGATAGGAGGTGACAGCTAAGAACCCTGCGTCTAACTGCTTCATAACCTCTGCCTTGATCTTCTCTGAGATTTCAGGGTGCATATGGCGGACCTTCTGCTTAACCGGAGGACAATCCTCTTTAGTTGGCAGATGGTGCACCACGATATCAATGTCTAGACCAGGCATGTCTTCATATGACCAGGCGAAGATTTCAACGTAGTCGTGCAACATCTGTATCAGTCGTTGTTTGATCTTGGTCTCCAAATTCGCGCTGATCTTGACTTCTTTTCTGTCTATCTTTGTGCCCAAGTTTATTGTCTCAACTGGATCTTCATGAGGTTGTATAGCCCTCTCTTCCTGTTGTAACAGTCTAGAAAGTTCTCCAGGCACCTCACAATCGTCCTCACCTTCGTCCTCGGCTTGGTTGATCGGAATTTCGAAGTCATAACTGGCAATAACAGGATTGTTATCAATGGGATCTAGAGTGGATATGGATCTGCAGTTTGATACGTGAGTGTGTGTAAGAGCATAGCTGTATTGATAAAGTAAAGGCAGAAAAGAAAAACAGAGAGCGTAAAATTTGTATGCAAAGAACGTCCAATGCTTCATTGATGATATATGAGATGACATATAATAACCCTCACAGATAGAACCATCGTGCCTCAGGAAAGACACAAGGCCAAAAAAAGTTTAAATTGTTCATTACAAACTCAGAAAACAAGTAAGACAATTATGCAGAATAAAAGAAACTGGTATAAAATCTCTGGTTGTCTAGTTACTCAGTCCACCGTTGGTAGTTGGGTAAATCCAGTTGTCAATATCAAAGTCTTCCTCATTGTCTTCAATAACATTGACCTCTCGATTACTGATGCGTAGGGGAGGTACTCTAACTCGAGCGCGTCGAACAACCCTCTGAGCCCCTGAAGTAAAGCCCAATCCAAACTTGCCAGTTTTGTGAATAAACTCAGGAAGCCGTCCCCAATTGGTACTCTTACCTTCTTCAACTACTTCTCTAGAGTCCTTGAGAGAAGCCATCTTTAGAGGAGGTTTGGTGCTGGTAGTGGTCTCTGTTGACGCCAGAATTTGGGGAACCTCTTCAAAGTTTTGACAAGGAGTCTCTATAAACTCTCCGTCCATCTCTACGTACCTGAAGAAGTTCAGGTGGCTCACCATATACTCCTCATCTCCATGCATAGTGACTATCTTCCCCCTCACCAGATATTTCAACATTTGGTGTAATGTAGAAGTAACAGCCCCAACTTCGTGGATCCAAGGACGAGCCAACAAACAAGAGTACGATGGCTTGATTTCCATCACATAGAAGGTGGACTCAAAAGTCTGAGATCCTACCTTGACAGGGATGTCCACCTCCCTATGCACCATTCTTTTCGACCCGTCAAAAGCCCTTACCACAATGTTACTGGGCTTTAGGGTCAAGCCTTTACAATCTATTCGATCGAGAGCCTTCTGAGGTAGGACATTCAGTGAAGACCCAATGTCAACCAACACATGAGCCATAGTGGTGCCCCTGTATTCGATCGAGACATGCTAAGCATCATTATGCTTCCTCCCTTTTGGTGTTAAGTCGGCATCTGAAAAACCCAACCCATTGTCAGCAGTCAGGCTGGCCACACAGTCTTTGAATTGATCGGCTGAGGTTTCTTGCGGTACGTGCCTGGTCTTAAGGAATGCAATCAGATCCTTTGCATGGGCCTCGGAACATAACAGCAAAGACAACATCGATATCTTCGAGGGGGTCTTCCCCAACTGCTCGACCACATTGTAGTCGCTCTTTTTTATTATTTTTAAAATTTCCTCTATCTCTTGCTTAGAGGATTCCACAACAACTTTTCTAGGTGCCTCCGTTCGGGCAGGCTCACCTACAGCTTCTTTGCCTCGAGTCCCAGATGACTCATCGACAGGGGTGACAACTAGAGTAAGAACGGGAATAGTAACTGAAGTACCAGCAGGAACAGAGGATGAAATAACAACAAACTTAGTGACAGTCTTCGGGGAGATCTCAGGAGAGAAAACTCTTCCAATTCTATTAATATTGCTGGTCCTGACAATGTTACCGACATCAGGATCAGATTCTTCGGTCTTTAAGTCTTGTTTAATGCCATGATAGTAAACATCGGCGCCATAATGCCAAGGGACAGCTTTGTTTGAGGCGTACGGGACAAACCATGACAGATGATTATTAACAGAGTGATTCTCGCAGTGGGCGTAATCCTAACAGGTCTTCTCGAGGAGGCCTTGGAGGGACTGGAGAAAATGGTTATAATGGCAATATCTTCACACAGAACAATTGGAATCAAAGTCTTTTCGAACAAAATTTCTCTGTTGTCCATCAGGCGTTGGACCCCTGTTTTCAGCAAATAGCAACCAGAAGGTAGGGATGAACATATGTCGCAACCTTCATCACAACCTGGAAATAAACCGGCCAACAACAAATTCTTCTTAACACTCACAAGAAGAGTAGAAACTTCATCAACTGAGGTCACGAATAGATCGTTATCAACGATGTTAACTCCATGGTTGTGCTTAGGCATGAGAGCAGTTATGACATTGGGCTTCTCCAGAGCGTCAAACTCAATCTCCTTGGCTTCAATCAAATCTTGCACTTTGTTTCTTAGAGCCCAGCAGTCATTTTTATCATGACCAGGACTCTCAGAATGATAGGCGCATCGAGCGTTCGGATTGTAACGAGGAGAGGAGGTATTAGGATTCTTGGGAGCCTCTTTTAAAGTTGCCAAGTTAGATTTCAACAGATAGGGTAGAACCTCTGCCAATGTCATATTAATCTGGGTGAACTGCCTTTGTGGTCTTTCTACCCTTTGTTGATTGTTGCATTGTGGGGCAGCCTCAGGCTTAGGTATTATTACAGAACTTACCGTTGGATGGTATCCCGCTCTGCTCTGATCTCTCGGGCTATAAATGGCATTGGCTTCCTTCTTACTAGTGAAAGGTTTCTTTGCTGAACTTGACGAGGTATCCTTCTGTATTTTACCGCTCTGAATCTCAGCTTCTACCCTCTCTCCAGTTAATATTAGCTCAGTAAAACCAGCTGATGAGCTACCAATCAAATGGTTGAATAATGGACCAGACAACGTCCTAAGAAACATGTCAACCAACTCCCTGTCAGATAAAGGGGGTTGAACTCTCCCAGCCAAGTCTCTCCACTTCTGCATGTAGTCCTTAAAGCCTTCACCTGCACTCATGGATATACTCTGGAGTTGAGTACGGGTAGGGGCCAAGTCGGCATTGTATTGATATTGCTTGTAAAAAGCAGCAGCCAAATCCTCCCAGTTTCGGACATTGGTTCCCTCCAATTGGTAGAACCATTCAAGCTGAGTCCCTGACAGGCTGTCTTGAAAGAAGTGAACCCACAAGTTTCTATCAGCGGTGTGGGGCTGGATCTTCCTTACATAGGAACGGACATGGAGCTTTGGGAAAGATACCCCATCATACTTTGCTAAAACTGGAGCCTTAAATTTCTGCGGGATGACCACTCCCGACACCAATCCCATTTCTTCGAAGTCCAACCCAGGTATTCTCTGAATTTCCATAGCGCTCAGCCGATCCTCTAACTGCTTGTATCTATCCTAAATGGGAGGATATTGCTCATCATTATAGTCGGTATCATTGTCAGAAGCTTCAGGACTGGGATCCTCTTCCCTTATCTTCCTCTCTTGATTCTCCCCCTCTTTGGACGAGGAGTTCAGATCAACTGATTTCTTTAGTGGCCCCCCGAATCTTCTGCCCATATTGAAGGCACCAACGAGCTTCTTCTTCTTCTTCTTCTTCTTCTCTTTCAGGATGAGGGCCTTCAGATCCTCCTGCCCTTTTGCCAGAGTTATGAACATCTGTTGAAATTGGGCATTTTGTGCTTGAAGATCTTTGATGCTTTGTTCAGAAGACATTTCTGCTGAAATAAACAGCGAAGAAGATGAGAAATATGTAATGGCGCCTGCTTATGAAATGTCATGGATGGTATGCATATGTAATGATTTCAAGGATTCTTAAAAGCTCAAATTTGCTTAACCAAAAAGAAACACACGTTAATTGTTTTAATGAGTTTGAATTGTTACAAAGAATGCCCTTTAGGCTTACAGTTTAAACAAAACAAAACTCAAAGCAAAAAGAAACTAGGTTTCCCAAGAGCGCATCCTCTTTGATGCAATGTAGGCGTTTATATTCCTTTCTCCATGGAGTAGCCTAGTGATCTCCAGGACCTTCTTCTTGCTGGCATAAAACTGAGCTTTAAACGTGTCCCGCTCCTTTTTAAGTTGAACCCAGTACTTCTGCAACTCCTCGTAATCAGTTGGCATGTCAGGATGATGAACAAGAGAAACTGTATCTCCCTTAGCAACTGGTTCCACAATTATTGGTAGGACAACAGGGTAAGGCATCATAAGACTTTGAGCGCGGGATCGTACCCATTGGAGATAGGGATCAAGAGGGATGGAATTCTTGTGCCCCAGTGTCTTGCAATCAATTTTATATACCATGCCCCAAGCTTATATGAACCTTTTACGGTATCCCTGAGCATCATTCTCATAGTTGAAGGCAATTCCTTGGATAAACGTATCACGTGGACCATCTCTTCTCGCATAACCAAAATGACGCAAGGCCAAACAAGGGTTGTAATTGATTCCCCCCTAATGCCTAAGAGAGGGACATTAGGGAATTCACCACAGCGATCGATCATGGTAACATCTTCCGAGAACCGTGAGCACCAATGAATGTCTGAATGCTTAAGGGACATCAACCTACGAGACCATTTCGAACCCTGTTCATTCTTCAAAACAGACCTGGGTAGGTGTGAAATTAACCACCTAGTAAATAGAGGAGTGCAACACAAGAGGGTCCCCCTTCTCTTTAGAGTGAGAGCATGCAGAGAGTGTAAAATATCCCCGAGTAATGTAGGCACTGGATTATGAGACAGAAAAACCTTAATAGTGTTCATAACCTACGAGTTTCTCCGCATTAGGGAAAAGTACCTTCCCATAAACTAAAAGTTCCAGCACCTCTTTGAAAGCTTGTAAATCTAGAGTATCCCAAAAATGGTAAGCCTTCTTGAATAGAAACTTAACCGGAACTCCTTGGACACTCCCTCTAGTCTCCCAATTTGTCACTATGTTGGATCGTTGTAAGGACAAAGCTCTAGCAATCTCTTCAGGCTTTGGATGTTCTTCAGTACCGTTGAAAGGTAACTGGTCAAGAATAGGTACCTCCAACAACTAAGAAAATTCCTCCATAGTAGGTACTAGCTGGTAATCCGGGAAGGTGAAACAATGGTGCACAGGATCGAAGAACTGGAACAGAACTTTTAATAATTCTTCATCAGGTTTTGCAGTGACCAAATTGAGCAACTGACTATGCTTTTTAGTGAAATGAGAACTTTCAAGAATCCTTAATGCTAGGTTCTTTAGTTGGAGAGACACTTTCACAAGGTTAATCTGTATAGTGTTCCTACGGGCGGATGCCATGTCCTACAAAACAGAGAAAAAATGAGCCCTAGGAAATCCTTGAAATGGTTAGTCATGATATGCCATGCTTTATGATGTCATGATTATGTTAGAAAATCACAGGTATAGCAAACAACAAACAAGTCACACCAAGTCCTTAGGTTTAAGGCCTGCATGAGTTTTAAGGTCATACCCTCTTGAAGTTGGATTGGTTCAACCTGTCCTATAAATAGTAACTGGGTTCTAAGGGATCTCAATATCACTGATCTTTCCCCCAGCTTCGTTCAATAGACGATTGACTCTCAACCAAACAAAGCTCAAGAGTCAAACCTCAATGAGTTTAGCATCGAGTATTTGTCGACCTTGGGAATACACCAAGGCCGGCCACCTCACTACGTCCTACTGGCCAAGTTGTGCAATTAAAGGTTCTAAGGTCAGTTGATGCTTCACGATACCACACGGCAGGCCTATACTCTCCTTGATTGACTCAAGGGTTACCGATACCAACCAAAGTGCCACATCAACGTAGCTACTGCTTCAACCGTGTCGGTATACCGTGCACAGTTCCCTCACAGTTTATTGCTACTTACCTAAAAGGTGTTCCCCAAATCCGGGTGTAGGATTTTTAACAGTAACCCAAACAAGGACCTAAAATGTAAAGCATAGAAGTCAAACAATGAAAGAAAGTAGATGTGATATATCCCTAAGGTAACACCACTTTAAAAATTCCCCAGCAGAGTCGTCAGTTCTGTGATACGGTGGGACAACTAACTTTTGTTTTGCGTTTATATTCACAAATCTTGCGGTTAGCAAGAGTCACCATCGACTTTTATTTTATCCAAAAGGAAAGGTGAAAAAGCACAGGAAAGACCTTTAGATATGTTTTCTTGAGTTCGGGGGGTAGATTATGAAAAGGGAAGGTGTTAGCACCCCTTTCATCCATGGTTTTCCACGGGCTCTTAGTTGCTTGCTAGATCACTTGCTTTTGTTCGAAAGTGTGCTTGTGGTGTGGGTTTGAAAGTATTTTGAAAACGTCTTTGTAATGGTTCTCATCTCTATAAGAACGCGTACAAAGTGTTTGTTTGGAAAATAGTTCAAAGATGTGTTTGTGAAGTGTGTTTTTTGAAAGTGATTTTAAAAAGGTGTCTTTGTAACAGTTCTCGTCTCTATAAGAACGCATACAAAGTGTTGCCTTTCGAAAATGTTTCAAAATGAGAGTGTCGGTGTATAAAATGTTTTCGTTGTGAGAAAGCGAGCAACTAGGAGAGAATCTACCTACTCAAAAGGTCTTAGATGTTCTTTTCCTCCTCCTTTAGATGTTGTTATCTTACCATTGATTTGGTAAGAAGCCCCATCGTTGGATGTGAAGGGACGAGTTTGGGACGTTTGTATAGTCATACAAGGCAACCTATGGGACGTTTTAGCAATGTCGTTTTTAAGGACTAGATCATTTACCGAAGGCAACATTGAGGGTGATCGAGGGACTACGATCTTTTATCGAGGATCTTTGCTAAAATGCCCATGTTTGAGGGACATGGCTATTTTTCCGATAGGCCACAAAGTGGGATTACCCTAAGGGTGCTAGTGTGCAAGTGTGTTTGATTGCATGCATTTTAGTCTTGATTAGGTTGATCTATTTGTCGATTTCATATCTTGCCATACACACCCTAGTTACTAACAATATATGAAAGCAATAAAAGTGTGGAAAGTAAAGATTCTATGCTATTACAATCATTTGGGGGATGGGGTGTACAAATTTACAAATGGAGGGGTTGCAAGAAAATAAATCCTAATTATTTATTATAACCATATTGAAATAATAATGCAAGAAACAAAAAGGACTTTGTTTAGAAAAATGTTTTTTTTTTGTATTAATAAATTTAGAAAAAAAAGAAATGAATTAGCCAGTAAAAGGAAAATATTTTTATGCCTTTTTTATATTGATAAAAAGAGTATTAATATTGAAAGTGATAAAAAGGAAAATAAATGAGATATAGAATCAGCGTACTGCTGCCAGCAAAACAAAAGGGATCAGATGTTCTGATGGCAGGAGTGTTATGACTCAGAAAGAAACGTCAGTGGGCATCAGAAGTTCTGGATTGGTACACTTTGAGGTCCTGCAAAAATGTTAGAGGGAAAACACGGAGGTTCTGGGTGGTATTCAGACAGTGAGCCAAAATTCAGAAGTTCTGTGTTGTGATAAGCAGTGAGTGAAAATCAGAAGTTTTGTGTGTTGAAACAGTAAGAAAGCCTAGAAGTTCTGTGTGTTTAAACAGTAAGAAGAAATCAGAAGTTTTGTGCTGTGCTAAAACAGTGAGTGAGCATCAGAAGTTCTGTGTGGTAAAACAGTAAGAAGAACTCAGAAGTTATGTGATGTGCTAAAACAGTGAGTGAGCATCAGAAGTCCTGTGCTACATTTTAACTCTTTTCTCATATTAATCAGACATCAACAATTTAATCAGTTCTTAACCAAAAGCAAATCAGAAGGATAAAAAAAACACAACAACTTATAGAAGTTCTAATCCTAATCTTGAGCCTACCTTTAACCAAGAAGTTCTGACCCACAGTTTTTCTACTTATGCAATGATATGGACAACCTCAATACTATGATATTTACATATTTAATGATGTTCTGAATAAAAAGATGCAAAGTCAGAAAGACTTACCTTGATTCCTAAAGTGTGTGCTTGGAACTTGAGCTGTTGCCGTCAGATGTTCTGGAGTCAACAAGAACAAAGGAAGAGAAAATGCTAAGTTCTTTGATTCAAAGGAAAGAACAAAGGTTTGTTTTTCTGTTTGGCAATTCTGGATTTTTTATGAAGGTTTCACAGTTTTATTTTATCTCTTTTTACAATTCTCTCTCTCCAAAATCCAGCCTCCTGAACGTATGATGGAGCCAAATATTTATAGGTGGTTTTGGGGGGAAAACAAATGGGATTTAAACCGTTTTGGTATATTTTCTCATTGCTTTTTAATCACAGTTTATGTATGCTAATTTGGTGCAAATATAGGGTTTGAGAAAAATGCAGGCGTGGACTAGCTCAGCAGCAATTTGGAGTGTTGTGGTAGCTGGTTACAGGACTGTGCTATAGCAGTGCATCAGGCTGTTCAAACAAGGTTTTGGGGCTTTGTGATGTTCTGATCGAAGCATATGCTGAAGAGTCATGTTATGACCAAAGAGCATCGCTTCCACATGTTTTGATTGAAGTATCATGCTCCGAGCCGTGCTTGCAAATTCTGATTGTGCTTGCGTGGGGGGGCTGGCCCAGAAGTTCTGAAGTATCATATCCCCTTAACACTTAGAGAATTTTCCAAATGCTTAGAAACTTGATTTTTTCAGAGTAATTTCTGACTTCTGATTTTGATGAACTAGTTTCATTACTTGATGAAATATAATTGTTGAAACTTGATTTTTAATCCAAAAGTCAAAGTTTGACTTTTCAATGTGCTTTTGACCATTTTGCCCTTGTGAATGGTTTTCTTGGAAAATTGTAATTCAAGGCCTGAAATTGGACGAAAGCAGAAACTGAGGGTCCAGGATGATCCTTTGAGGAATGAGAGGGAAAATTTCGGGGTACAACACATCCTTTCTAGCAAGTTACTGCAAAGCCTGGACCCGACCAGATAACAATTAACTTTGTTCCTTTTAAACAAGTTACTATGAAGCCTGGATCCGACCAGATACTAGTTCAACTTCATCTCTTTCAAAAACAAGTTATTGTGAAGACTGGACCCGACCAGATAACAGTTTTGAGTTGCTGAAACCTGGACCCGACCAGATAATAGTTAACCTCAAGTTCAAATTGCTGAAACCTGGACCCGACCAAATAACAGTTAACCTCAAGTTTAAATTACTGAAACCTAGACCCGACCAGATAACAGTTAACCTCAAGTTCAAGTTGCTGAAACCTGGACCCGACCAAATAACAGTTCAAGTTGTTGAAACCTGGACCCGACCAGATAACAATTCAACTTCAAAGCAAGTTGCTGCGAAGCCTGGAATCCGACCAGATAACATTTTAACTTTTTTAATCGCTGTGAAGCCTGGAATCCGGCCAGATAACAGCAAGTTACTGTGAAGTCTGGATCCGACCAGATGTCAGTTCAAATTTATCCTTTCAAGAAAATTACTGTGAAGACTGGACCCGACCAGATAACAGTTTGATTTTATTTAAGTTACGGCGAAGCCTGGAATCCGACCAGATAACAGTTAATTCGATCTTCCCCAGTAAGTTGTTGTGAAGCTTGGATCCGACCGGATAATAGCTAACATCCATTCTCTCCAATCAAGAAATAACTCCTCAATAGAGCAACGAACAACTAAAGCTCCTAAACTCTATCCCCCTAAGCAGAAATCAACACTCACCATAGAGTTTCCCTCAAGCAAAATTAATAATTCCCCAATGGAGTTTTCCCCAAACAACAGAATAGGAATCCCCAGTGGAAACATTCTAAACAAGGTCTGAAGATGTGCATACTCTTCATCCCCAACAGCAGTCCGGGATTTAATTTCCCAATGCTCCCCAGCATTGGCCGAGGATTTATTTTCCAAGACAAAGAGACACTTCAACAATATTTCACATTCACACCTCATATTACATACATGACAAAATCATACGGCACAATCTCATTTATTTTGAGAACATCATTGCGACATGCATACATCTATATATAAATAACCTTCTTTCTTGCAGGAAAAGTCAATCAACAAGACAAAGACCTCTTATGGTTAGGATTCATTTCCACCAGTTAATGACAGGCAATCAACAAACCTCTTCTGGTTAAGGTTATGTCCCCAGTGAAGTCGCTAAACAACAAACTTTTTCTGTCACTCTGGATGGCATTTGTAAGCCCATCCCAAACAAGTTATTTATCACCTCTCTAAATGGCATCTTTAATCCCATTCCCGACACAATCAACACATCATCGAGTGCAAATTTCTGGGCACTCTAATGTTCAATCATCTTTCACCTTTAAGTCACAAATGGCGGGCCTGCCAATCTAACTCTTCAGGTTTAAGAAGATTGAACAGGGGCAGCTGTTGTACCCCAAAATTTTCCCTCTCTTTTCTCAAGTTTCTTCTCACAAAGATCTTCAATGATTCAAGTTTGCACAAGTATTGACTAGGTCAAGTCGTCTCCTCAACACTTATGCCTCAAATTAGGGTTTGAGTTTCTACAAGGACAATTGGACTTCTAATATCTCAAATGACTTTCATGGATCATTATGGACCCTCAAGATTGTTCCTTCTAGGTTTCAAGTCCTGGATCATAAAATTGCCCAATCAATTGGTCAAATGACCTAAAATCAACTGTATTGAAAAAAAGTCAATTGTGATAAACCTATAGTCAAACTTCAAGATTTTGGATCAATATCAACATTTTGAAGTCATATGTATGATTCGATCAAGTTGGGATCATAATTTTTCAAGAAAGTTGTTCAAATCATCAAAAGGGCAAAATGGTCAAAATTAGGGTTTTTGACTGAGAATGACCAATCTTTGATTTTTGACCTAATACATGACTTATTGGTTTGAAACATAGATTTCAAGGATCCAAATACATCATTTTGACCTAATCACATATTTCAATTCATCTCCCAAGATCAGTAGATTGATAGACGATATTCGGTCGGCTGATGGAAAAAGTCAAATGTACACTAAAAAGTCAAACTTTGACTTTTTGACTAAATTTGGGCTTCAAAGATCACATTTCATCAAGACATTCAAATAAAATATGGAATTTGATCATCAAAAATCAAGAAAGTTAAGAGTCATTTTGCAAAGTCAAACTTTGCAAATTTTTCTAAGTATTTGTATACTTGTTAAGCTCATTGCTTCATGACATCTTTTCATTACAATTCAGAATAATTCAAGATGTTACAAATAATTCAAATTAGTACAAGATTGCATTTTTTGCAAATTACAAATCCTAAAGCTTTGTCTTGTTTGAATTTTTCCTTTGACTCAATCTCCAAATCCTTGCCACCATGATGTCCACAAAACCAGACTTGTATCATGCTACAAATGATGCTATCAAGAAAAGCCCCAAATATGATATACTGCCAAGTCCAAGCTTGCTGCTGCAGGCCCAAAACTATGTTAAAAAATAGTTTGTTGTCCTGATACAAAACAGCCATGCACCAAGCTGCCACTCCACTCCAAAACTGCTACAAAACAGTCTTGTTATGCAGCCTCCAACCCTGTCCAAACCTGCACTATATCAGTCCCATATTTGCACCAAATTAACACATAAGAGCTGCATCTAAAAGGAAATGGAACAATATACTCAAATAGTTCAAAAAAACTTATTTGTTTCCATCCCAAATCTCAACCAATTTTCATCTACAAATAAACTGTTTTCACAACACATAAAGGGTTGGCTTTTAGAGAGAGAATGGAGAGTTTTGAAAAACCTAACAACTTTTCTTATAACTTCTGCTCATCTTCAGCTCTATCTTCATTCACAAAAAAACCTCTGCTCACCCTCAACTCTATTTTCATTCACGAAACAGAAAAAAAGCCTTAACCTATTGTCTAACCTTTGCAAGCATTCCCCTAAACCAACCAGCCAAACACTTCATATCACATAGAGATTGTTCAAACACAAGAACAGTTTTTGTAGTGCATTATCTCCACCTTCTAAACACGAAAAAAAAACAGTAATGTACAACTTGATTGGGTTGGTGTCTGTTGTACCCTAAAATTTTCTCTCTCATTTCCCTCAACACACGCCCATTGAGGTCCCCAACTTGTCCTAGGATGACCAAGAATTGACCAGACAAATTCTCCTCCTAAGACAATAAGCCTCAAACTAGGCTTCCCTCCTAAGTAAGATGTGTAAGTCCAAAGGATCCCAAATGTTATCCATTGTCCTAATATGTCCTCAAGATCATCCGTGCCAAATTTTATGCCTTGAACAACAAGTTTGCCCAGTCAACTGCTCAAATGCCTGAAAATCAACTATACTAGGATAAAAGGCAATTGTGGCCCAAATACAGTCAGACTTCAAGAATTTGGTCAACACTAACATTTTGAAGTAATATCCATCATTTGATCAAGGATTGATCATGATTCCTCAAGAAATGCTCCTAACTCATCAAAAGTCAAAAATGGCAAATTAGGGTTTTTATAGGAAAAGTCAACCAAACTTTGACCAAGCATAACTTTCTCATACTTTATCAGAAATTTTCCAACCAAGGCTCATTTTGAAGAGAATCCAATTCCCTACAACTCCTCTTAAGCCCTAAAGTTCAAGAAATGCCTCAATCAAAAGATGCAAGTTCATACATTATAGGTCCTTTTAAAAAGTCAATAAAAACACCTTCTGGGTCAAAGCTCCTTACATGAACAAGGAAGATCCAATTGACATGAAACCAAAATAGATGTTTAAAGGACATCCTAAGATCTATAAAAATTCTAAGAAAACCCTCTTAGGGTTAAAAATGAGAGAGATATGCATTACTAAAGTTGACCAATTTTTGGAAATATGCATGAAGTCAATATTGACCAACTTGAAATTTTTCCAAATGGGCCCATGTTTTTATGTTTGAAACTTGTTCCTAACATGGCGCAAGACCCCTGAGCTTACTCATGTGTTATTTCATTATCTTTATTATTTGTTTTGATTTTTTATTCATTAAAATCAAAATAAATCAAAATAAATAAAATCCAAGATTTGATTTTATGAGCACATGATGAGTCTATAATCAGATGGCAAATCAAGGATTTCGTGCAAGTGGTGATTGGAATAAAAATAGCAAGATTTGGCCTATTTTAGAAACAAAAAATACAAGACACAAATCAAATATTTTCTCATAAATACTCAAGATTTCATTCAGTTTTTGTTGACCTAATTGCTTCTATTATATATTCATAATATTCCCAGAGCAAAGAGGGAGGATTGGCCATGTAGAACACTCATAAAAACTCAAGTTTTTTGGATAAAAAGTGGTGATCGAATTTTGAGATACAAGGAGATTCAAAGCATTTTGAAGATTGCAATCCATTCCTAGCAGCATTTGGAAGCTACCTGGATGATTCCCACGCATCAAAGCACCCAGAAACGCCCCATACAGAACTACGGTTTACTCACTTTTCTTGAATTTGATTTTGATGATTTACGCATGATAAACAAATTTTAAGTATGCATCCATGTTTGTATGACCATTTGGAACATGTTTGCATGATTAATTATGTGTTTTGATGTGTATTTGACTGAATGCCATTGTTAGGGTTTCAAGGTCCATTTTAGGGTTTTTTATTTCAGGGAAAATCAGGGAAAAAGAAGAGTACCATTGTACTCACGAGATCAAACCCACTTGATCTATATACTTGGATTAAATTTATATTGCATGGTTGTGATTTTGGAGATATGCAGGTTTATAGCTACAACACTGTCCGTGGGTAAAAGTTCTTGACCTAAAACGACAGTCACTTGAGGAAGACGACTGCATGGCAAGATCTGATTGGAACATTTTAACTACGCATGTTATTTAATTTAGAAAATTTATTAGCGTTTTTTTATTATATATTATTTGACTTTGGTTCTCTAACAGTAACAGTCAAGTGGCTCAGTGCTAAGAAGGAAGGGTGATAAGGCGTTGCGTGTGGGAGGTCAGGGGTTCGACCCCTGCCTCTTACGTTTTCCAGTTTTTTTCAATGTTTTTCTGCAGATCCAGTGGTTTCATGCTAAGCATGCTTACCATATGCTCCATCATCATCACCATCAGATCAATCATCCTCCAGATCCAATGCTCCAAGGTGAGAGCTCCATGGAGGACCTTCCCAAGCGTGACAACACCAGATCCAACGCTTGCAAGGGGCCAACCAGATCTGGGCTTTGGAATTTCAGCAGCTCACCCCCCATTTGGGTTTCACACCCCCATCATGCCCATTATTTTTACCGTTTCTTTATTTTTTTTATCTAATTTCTTTTTTATTTTAATTATTTCAAAACAAATCAATTGTATTTTATTAAATCATAAAATCAAATAATCACAAAAAATAGGATTTATTGTTTTTTAATAAATTAATTTTTGAAAATTAATTATTTTAATTAACTTTAATTTTGTTTCATTAATTAAAATTAATTAGAAAAATTAGGTTAAATTTCAAATCTTTTTTCATAAAAAATCCCAAAAATATTTTCAATAATCAAATTAGATTTTTAGGGTTTTTGAACTTTTTTCAGTTTTAATTCTCGCGCATTATTATTTGGCCATACGGTTATTTTTTTTATTGATGTAACTGCGCCCGATTTGTAATAGCTTAATTAGGGTTTTTCAATTCCACATTTTTACTTTCAGCCATTCTTTATGTATCTACACCAAAGCCCTGTAATAACGTAGGACCCTTTATTTCTCGCTTTTACATTTTGTATGCTTGTATATAACTGTTAATACCTTAGGTGTGCATGACAAGATAAATCAATCAATTTGTAGATCACTAAATGCGCAAGATAAATGAACAAAATCAAGCATACTTGCACATGCTCACCCCTAGGGTATCTCCCACTTTGGCTGCCTTCGAATACGGTCACAATTCTTGAAACGTGAGAATCCTTAGTGGCTGTCCTTGAGCCTAAGAGATCATTAGTCCCTCGATGACCCTCTCGAATGTTGCCTCGGTTAAAAAAGTGATCTTAGGGCTTTAGGACAATTACTAAGAGTTTTTTCCTAGTTGCCTTTAGTGACCATACGCCCCTTTCGATAGTCCCAAAAACATCCAACGACTAGGGCTACCTACTCACTAATAGTAGGATATCACTGTCTAAAGGATAGGAGGAAAAGAACAAACTTTTCTCGAGTAGGTAGATAACTGTTAGGTACTTGCTCAAACAATTCTTTTTACACACCATACTTTCAAACACTTTTCAAACAAAGTTTTCAAAACGCTTAATCACACTCTTGAGGACTGATACATGGGTTATCATAAAGCGAATCGCCGCACTAAGGCATTTTCAAACAAAAACTTTTTCACACAAACACGACAGCAATTTTCAAAAATGAGCAAGTACCTAAGAGCCCGTGGAAAACTACGGATGAAAAGGGTTATAACACCTTCCCTTTCCATAATCTACCCCCTTACTCAGAAACTCTCGAAAAAAGGTCTTTTTCTGTTCTTTTCACCCTTTCCTTTGTTGGATAAAAGAAAAGTTAGTGGCGACTCTTGCTTACCCAACATTTGCAAACAAAAATGCAAAACCAGTATTAATAGTCAGTTCTGCCACCGTATCACAGAACTGGCGACTCTGCTGGGGATTATTATAAAGTGGGGTTTACCTTAGGGTCTAGATCATTTTAAAATTGCTTTCTTTGTTTGCTTTGACTGCTTTATCTTTGAGGGTTTGTTGGGGTATTCTTGTAAAGATCCTATACCCGGATCTGGGGCATCTTTTTAGGCAAACAGTAATAGATCGTGGAGACTGTATGGCATGGACTGATATGATTGAAGCGATAGCTGTGTTGGTGTGACACTTTGGTTGGTACCGGTATCCCTTGTGTTGAATCGAGGAGAATACGTGGCCGCCGCGTGGTGTCGTAAAGCACTAACGAATCTTAGAACCTTAGTTGAATAAACTTGGCCATTAGAAAGTAGTGAGATAGCTGGCCTCAGTGTAAAGCTGGGAATCAGTTGATACTCGATACTACACTCATTGAGATCGGACTTTCGGGATGTTTCGATCGCAAGAAAAGATTGCTAAACTAAAATAATACCGATAAAGAAAGATCAGTGATATTGAGACTCCTTAGAACCTGATTACTATTTCTAGGACAGGTTTGAAACCAACTAAACTTCAAGAGGGTATTTACCTATAAACCCCATGCAATCCTAAACCTACGGTCTTGTGTGCTTTGCTTGTGTGTGATTAATTTGCTCAAACATGGAATCATGCATCATAAACATTCATTCTTCATTACACTAACCATTTCAAGGATTAGGGGAATTTATCTTTGTTCTGTTTTGCAGATCATGGCTTCCGCTCGTAGAAATACAATCCGAATCAGCTTTGTGAGAATACCTCTTCAACTCAAAGAGCTAGTATCTAGGTTTTCTGAGACTTCTTCATTCACCAAGAACTATGGTCGACTCCTCAATCTGGTTACCTCAGGTTTTGATGAGAAGATGATGAGTGTGCTCTTTCAATTCTTTGACCCTAAGCACCATTGCTTCATCTTTCCAGACTATCAGTTGGTACCCACCATGGAAGAGTTCTCTCAGATATTGGGTATACCTATTTTGGATTAGTTTCCTTTCACCGGTTTGGAAGAAGCTCCAAAGCCGGAGATCATTGCAGCAGCTTTACACCTGAAATAGTCTGACGTTGTATCCAACTGGGAAATAAGAAGTGGAGTTAAGAGTTTTCTAGCCAAGTTCCTAATAGAGAAGGCTCAGTTGTTTTGGGATGATTTGGACTTCCAGGCTTTTGAGGAGGTCTTGGACCTTCTCATCTATGGGTTAGTATTGTTCCCTAATCCAGACTTACTCATAGATGTGAATGCTATGAAGGTCTTTCTTTCTCGCAACCCTGTGCCCACTTTACTCGGAGATATCTTGCATACCTTCCACACTGGTACCACAAAGAAAAGAGGGATTCTTATGTGTTGTGTGCCATTTCTTTCGAGGTGGTTTATTTCTCACCTCCCTAAAACAGTACTGAAGAATGAAGAAGGTTTGGGCTGGTCGCAAAGGATAATGTCACTTTCTCACGCGGATATTCTTTGGTATTCCCGATCTATGGGAGATATTTCTAATATTGACCGCTGCGGGGAATTCCCTAATGTCCCACTACTTGGCATTAGGGGAGGCATAACCTATAATCCTTATCTGGCTCTGCGACAATTTGGTTACGCTTCAAGGGATGGTCCTCACGATATGCTTATCCAGGGCGTTGTGTTTAACTATGAGGATGATGTTCAAGGGTATCACTAGAGGTTCATACGAGCTTGGGGCATGGTAAACAGATTTGACATCAAGACTTTGGGGCAGAAGACTTCCATTCCTATGGAACCTTATATCCAATGGGTACGAGCTCGTGCTCAGAACCTTATTATGCCATGTATAGCCATCTTACCAGTGATTGTGGAGCCCATTACTGAAGGGGATATTCCCTATACGGTTCTTCATCCTGATATGCCCACTGATCTTGAAGAACTGCAGAGATCCTGGATTCAGCTGAAGAAAGAGCGGAATACCTATAGAGACCATTTCTATGCCCATGACAGGAAAGTTTTAGAACTCACGAAGCAACTTCATAAGGAAATAAGTCTTAATGTCTATCTCGGCACGAAGAGGAAGCACCCATGGGAAACCTGATTTTTTTTTTAGTTTTTTGAACCTTCAATTGAAACGCCTAAAAGGCAATTGTATTTTGAATTCTACTAATAAAATATTTGTTTCATTTTTGGTTCGCAAATTTAAATTTCTCGAAATCCTTGAAATCATTGCATACACATATCATACATATCATTGCATAAACAGGTTTCATAACAGGTTTCTCATCTTCTTCGCTATCTATTTCACGCAGTAAAGAAATGGCTCTCGAACAGACATTGAAGGATCTACAAACTCAAAATGCCCAGTTTCAATAAATGATCATGGCTCTAGCCAAAGGGAAAGAGGAACTGAAAGACTTGATTGTTAAAGACAAGACCAATAAGACAAGGAGGACAGCTGGTGTGGTAAATCTGGGAAGGAGATTCAAAGGACCGCTAAGGCAAGTGGTTGAGCTGACATCTTCATCCAAAGAAGGAGATAACCAAGAGGGTGAGACAAGAGAGGAAGACCCTAGTCCAGGGGAATCTGATAATGAGACTGATTACAATGAAGAGTAGTATCCTTCGGCAAAGAAAAGTACATACAGCTGGAAGAGCGTCTGAGTGCAATGGAGATTCAGAAAGTGCCTGGGCTGGACTTTGAAGAGTTGGGTTTGGTGTCTAGGATTGTCATTCCGCCAAAGTTCAAGGTTCCAGTGTTTTCCAAGTACGATGGGGTTTCATGTCCCAAGATGCACCTTCGATCTTATGTGAGAAATATACAGCCTCACACTACTGGCAGGGACTTATGGGTCCACTTCTTTCAGGATAGTCTATCCGAAACTCAGTCAGATTGGTTCTATCAGCTGGAGAGGACCAACATCCATAATTGGGAAGACATGGCCACTGCTTTCTATAAGCAGTATCAGTACAATGCAGACCTTTCTCCCACCCGTACTCAACTCCAAAGTATGGCTATGGGTTCGAGTGAGGGATTTAAAGACTATGCTCAGAAGTGGAGGGACTTAGCAGGAAGAGTCCAACCTCCCCTGTCTGATAAGGAGCTAGTGGACATGTTTTTGGGTACCCTGTCTGGTCCATTCTTTAATCACCTAATTGGAAGTTCCTCGTCCGGCTTTACTGAATTAACCTTAATAGGGGAAAGAGTGGAAGCTGGAATTAAGAGTGGTAAGATCCAAAAGGATGCATCCTACAGTGCAGTAAGGAAGCCATTTGCTGGGAAGAAAGACGTTAGCATTGTGTACAATCAAAGGAATTAGGACATAACTGAACACCGTCCAACGGTAGGGGCTGTCATGATTCCTAAGCCTGCACCCACTCAACAGAGGAATAATCAACAGAGAGAAGAAAGGCCGGTAAGACAGTTTACCCGGATAAATATGACTTTATCCCAAGTTTTGCCTCATTTGCTGAAATCTAATCTGGTAACCTTGCGGGAAGCTCCAAAGAATCCCAACATTGCCTCTCCCTGCTACAATCCAAATGCCCGTTATGCTTATCATTTAGAAAGTTTAGGTAATTATACAAACGACTGCTGGGCTTTGAAAAACAAGGTGCAATACCTTCTCGAGGCGGAGGAAATTGAGTTTGATGCCCCTAAAATTCCAAATGTTATCATTGCTCCTATGCCCAAGCACGGCCGTGGTGTTAAAGCTATTGAAGATGATATGTTTGTTACTACTGTTGAAGAGCTTGTTACTCCTCTTATGACCATTAAGTGGAACTTATTGAAGGTCAGTTTATTTCCGGGTTGTGGCGAAGGTTGCCACTTCTGTTTATCTCTACCGACTGGTTGTCATTTATTGAAGGCATGTGTTCAGCGCATGATGGGTGATAGAGAGATTTTGTTTGAGAAGAATCCCGTTCCAACCATTTCTTGCAAAGATGTTTCGACAATAACCATTTTCGCCAATCCTCCAAGGGTCTCCACCAAAAGACCCGTCAGGATTACATCTGTTCCGAAGGTTACTCCGCTGATAATTACTATGCCAGGGCCAATCCCATACTCCTTGGACAAAATCGTTCCTTGGAACTATGGGGGTGATGTCTACTACCACGGCGTCAAGCAAGATTGGTTGGCTGATGAATACCAGGTTTCTGAGAAGGCTGACCCTGACATTGGCAACATTGTGGGAACCAGCAAAATAACCAGAAGTGGAAGAGTGTTCTCCCCTGAGATTCTCCTTCAAAAGTTGTTACTGGTCCTGTGATCATTCCTACTTTTGTTCCTGCTGATATTACTACTATAATTCCTGTGATTACCCCTGCTGACACCCCTATCACCGAGTCGACCGAGACTCGGGGCAAAGACTTATTGGTTGAGCCTGTCTAGACGAAGGCACATTCGGTATCTATCCCAGAGGCTTCCAAGAAATAAATGGAAGAAAATTTTAAAATTATCAAGAAAAGCGACTACAACGTGGTCGAACAGCTGGGGCAGACCCCTTCAAAGATCTTTATGCTAGCCTTGTTGTTGTGCTCCGAAGCTCATGCGAAGGCTTTGGTGAAGTTTCTGAAAACTTCCCATGTGCCCCAGGAAACCTCTGCTGACCAATTTGAAGATTGTGTGGCCAGTTTGACGGCTGATAACGGTTTGGGCTTTTTTGATGCTGATTTGACCCCTATAGGGAGGAAGCACAATGATGTGTTGCATGTCTCTGTCGAATGCAAGGGCACTACTTTGGCCCATGTCCGAGTAGATACTGGTTCATCATTAAATGTGCTACGTAAGAACGCTCTTGATAGACTAGACTGTGAAGGTTTGACCTTGAAACCCAGCAATATTGTAGTGAGGGCTTTTGAAGGTTCAAAGAGAATGGTGCACTGGGAGGTGGATGTCCCCATCAATGTTGGTTCTCAAACTTTTGACTCTACCTTCTACGTGATGGACATCAGACCATCCTATTCTTCTTTATTGGGTCGCCCTTAGATTCATGGGGTGGGAGCTGTTACATCCACTCTGCATTAGATGATGAAATACCCGGTCAAAGGGAGAATTGTCATTGTACACGGCGAAGAAGAATACATGGTCAGTCACCTGAATTCATTCAATTATGTGGAAATGGATGGTGAGTTCATTGAGACTCCATGCCAGAATTTCGAGGAGGTACCTCATACTCTGGATGCAACTGAAAATGTTACCAATATGCCAAAGATCACCAGACCTCCCTTGAAGATGGCTTCTCTCAAGGATGCAAAAGCGGTTGTCAAAGAAGGTGGGTCTACCATTTAGGGTCAGCTCCCTGATATTCCATACAAGTCTAATAAATTTGGTTTGGGTTTATCTTCAGGGGCTCAAAGGGTTGTTTGACGTGCTCGTGCTAGAAGACCTCCCTTATGCATCAACAATCATGGGGTCAACGCTTTAGAAGACGGAGACGGTGACAATGACATGGACAACTGGATCTTCCCTACTACCAATGGTGGACCCAGTAACTGGACGAAAAAAGATTTTGTACCGATTACTTTTGTTCAGAAGTAATTGTCTTTCTTGTTTTTTGGATATGTAATAAACAATATAACTTTATGGCCATGTGTCTTACCCGGGGCACATATGTTTATTTGTGAGGGTTATCATGTTTTATTTTCATATGTAATTAATAAAACATTTTACGTTTATGCATACAAATATTGCGCTCTCTGTTTTTCTTTTCTACTTTTACTTTGTCTATACAACTATGCTCTTACACACACTCACGTATCAAACTACAGATCCATATCCACTATGGATCCCATTGATAACAATTCTGCTATTGCCAGTTATGACTTTCAAAATCTGATCAACCAAGTCGAGGACTAAGGTGAGGAAGATTGTGAGGTACCTTGATAACTTGCTAGGCTATTACAGCGAGAAGAGAAGGTTATACAGCCTCATGAAGAGCCAGTTGAGACAATAAAATTGGGTACAGAGGAAGACAGAAAAAAAGTCAAGATCAGTGCAAATTTGGGGCTTAATGTCAAACAGCGGTTGATATAAATGTTGCATGATTATGTCGAGATCTTTGTCTGGTCATATGAAGACATGCCAGGACTGGATACGGATATTGTGGTTCACCGTCTGCCAACTAAATAAGATTGCCCTCCGGTAAAGCAGAAGGTCTGTCGCATGCGCCCTGAAATGTCAGAGAAGATCAAAGCAGAGGTTATGAAGCAGTTCAAGTTCTTAGTTGTCACCTCTTATCCCCAATGGGTTGCCAACATGGTTTCGGTGCCTAAAAAGGACGGCAAGGTACAGATGTGTATGGACTACAGAGATCTGAACAGGGCAAGCCCCAAAGATGACTTTCCACTCCCCAACATTGACGTTCTGGTTGACAACACCGCGAAACACAAGATCTTTTCCTTCATGGATGGTTTCTATGGTTACAATCAGATCAAGATGGCACCCAAAGATATGGATAATACAATCTTCGTCACACAATGGGGCACTTTCTGCTACAAAGTGATGCCATTTGGATTAAAGAATGTCGGGGCAACCTATCAGCGAGCCATGGTAGCCTTGTTTCATGACACGATTCACCATGAGATAGAGGTATATGTGGATGACATGATAGTCGGGTCTCAAACTGAGGAAGAACACCTTGATCATTTACAAAAGAAATTTGATAGGTTGAAGACGTACAAGCTGAGGTTGAATCCAAACAAGTGCACCTTTGGGGTAAGGTCTGGTAAACTGCTAGGTTTCATTGTTAGTGACAAGGGTATTCAGGTGGACCCTGCAAAATTAAAGGCTATACAAGATATGCCGGCTCCTCGCACTAAGAATAAGGTCAGAGTCTTTTTGGGACGACTAAATTACATTTCCAGGTTCATTTCCCATTTAACTGCTACTTGTGAGCCAATCTTCAAGCTCTTGAAGAAAGATCAAGTGGTAAAATGGAATGACGAATGCCAGACTGCCTTCGAAAGAATCAAGGAATACCTTCAAGAACCACCAATTCTGATGCCTCCTATTGAAGGAAGACCTTTGATAATGTACTTAACAGTGTTAGATATTACAATAGGGTGTGTGCTGGGGCAGCATGACGAGTCTGGTCGAAAAGAGCACGCAATATACTACCTTAGCAAAAAGTTTACTGACTGTGAAATAAGATATTCACTGCTCGAGAAAACTTGTTGCGCTTTGTCATGGGCTGCTCGCTGACTGAGACAGTATATGTTGTTGACACACACTACTTTGCTAATATCTAAGATGGATCCGATTAAGTATATCTTTGAGAAGCCCGCCCTCTCTGGAAGAATAGCGAGATGGAAAATGATTTTGACCGAATATGATATCCAATACACAACCTAGAATTTTGATTTCCCGGACGAGAACATTATGCTAGTGACTGACTATGAAGAACCTGGACTGGATGAAGGACCTGAAGAAGGATCCCGATGGATTATGGTTTTTGAAGGAGCCTCGAACGCACTCGGCAATGGCTTTGGTGTTGTAATTAGATCTCCTGAAGGCTGTCATACTCCTTTCACCGCCAGATTATGTTTCAACTGTACCAACAATATGGCAGAGTATGAAGCATGCATCATGGGTCTCAAAGCTGCTATTGACCTGAGGATCAAGTTCTTGAGCATTTTCGGGGATTCAGCCTTGGTAATAAGTCAAATCAAAGGCGAGTGGGATACGAAGAACCTGAATATCATCTCGTACAAAGAGCACGTGCTGACATTGCTTCCACACTTTGAAGAGGTCACCTTTGAACATTTTCCACGAGAAGAGAATCAGTCAGCGGACGCGCTAGCTACCATGTCATCTATGTTCAAAGTCAAGTGGGACAACAAGGATCCCCGGATCACTATCGAGAGGTTGGATGAACCAGCATACTGCTACGAGATTAACATTGAAGAAGTAGCAGACAAACCTTGGTTTCATGAAGTGAAAAGGTTTCTCGAGGTTCAAGAATATCCCGAGGGGGCATCTTTCAATGATAAGAAGTTTCTGAGAAGTTTCGCCGCAAAATTCTTCCTCGGTAATGGAATCCTCTACAAGCGCAACCATGACTCTACTTTACTTCGGTGCGTAGACAAGAGCGAAGCAGAGAAGATTATGGCAGATTTACACGAAGGTACCTTTGGCACCCATTCTAGTGGACATACCATGGCTAAAAAGATCATACGGGCAGGATACTATTGGTCCACTATGGAAGCGGACTGCTATCAGCATTCCCGAACTTGTCATAAATTCCAGATCTATGCTGATAAGATGCATGTACCTCCGGTTCCTCTGAACATCTTGACGGATCCTTAGCCCTTTGCAATGTGGGGCATTGACATGATCGGAGATATTAGACCTACCGCTTCCAATGGGCATCGCTTCATCCTGGTGGCCATTGATTATTTCACGAAGTAGGGTGAAGCTGCCTATTTTGCTACTGTTACCAAGAACATTGTGGCACAATTTATCAAGCATAACTTGATTTGTCGGTATGGTGTACCAGAGAGAATCATCACTGACAATGGTACAAATATCAACAATACGATGATCACCGAACTCTGTAAATAATTCAAGATCCAGCATCATAATTCTTTCCCTTAGCGGCCGAAGATGAATGGCGTTGTAGAGGCTGCTAACAAGAACATTAAGAAAATCATACAGAAGATGATGGTGACATACAAAGACTGGCATGAGATGTTACCATTTGCTCTTCATGGTTACCGCACCTCTGCACGAACATCGACCGGGGCGACACCCTACTCTCAAGTATATGGTATGGAGGTTGTCCTGCCTATTAAGGTCTAGATCCCTTCTCTGAGAATCATAAAGGATGAGGGTTTGAATGAAGACGATTGGATCCAGACTCAACTTGATCAACTGAATCTGATTAATGACAAAAGGCTTACTGTTGTCTGTCATGGTCAAATGTATCAAAAATGGATGATCAAGGCTTTCAACAAAAAGGTCAGACGCCAAGTATATCAAGTCGGGGATCTAGTGATCAAGCGCATCATACTGCCGCAAGGTGATCCCAGGGGGATATAGACTCCCACATACGAAGGGCTATTTGTGATCAAAAGCATATTTTTAGGAGGAGCCATGATTTTGACCACCATGGATGGTGACGACCTTCCTCACCCTGTTAATGCGGACATAGTGAAAAGATACTACACATGAATAAAGACCCGCTAGGTTGACTGGCCTAGGAAAAAATAAGGGCATCCCGGCGAACCAAAATGGTTCAAGCAAAAATTAGGGATGAAAACAAAATATATATGTACACCCGGCAAGTCGAAAACCTGAAAAGGCGGCTTTGGCAAAAAAGGGTATCCCGGTGGACTGAAAACCTGAAAGGGAGGTCCAGACAAAAGTTAGGGATTTGAAGCGTATCATTATGTCCCATTGGATCACCTTGCGACCAGACTTCAGTATCAACTATCAAGTTCAAACGGCACCGATCAATCCAGTCAGCTTCGAACAAGTAGCAAAGTGATGAGACGCTCGAAGACATAGGGGAAATAGCATAATTGAAACTCAATGGGATTATTACACATAGCTATTTTATTCTCTTTGTACACTATTTTGTATAGTTTTCACTCTCACGGCGGTGTTCTCCTACTAGAACGTCAACCTCTTTGTACAAAATTCCTGTATAGGCAAACTTCAGAAATCAATACAAATCGTTTCTTTGGAAGTACAAAACTGTTTGTTTTTCTTTTTTCTTTTTCCTGTTTTGTTTTGCAAAAACGTCCAATGACTTATTCTTTACATATACATTTGAATATGATTGCTATTCATAAATATTTGCATAAGAAATAGAAAGACAGTTGCTCATGACTTTAAGGAATGGGGAAAAGTCTAAAAAAAAAACCATTTCAGTCTCGACAAGTTACTCCTTCCAGCAGGTATAGGGGGTAGGGACAGTTTTGAGACATAATCATCATTACATATGACCCCTTTGATGTCTACGTTCCCTGCAAAGTAGAAACAACCAAAGTTTCAATCCCTCCTTCCCCAAGCAGGAATTATCTTCTCCAGCAAAGTTCCTTCAGAGAGCTGAAATATGTATTCCCCAGCCGAGTTATATGATCCAACAGTTATAAAACCTCCTCCCGAGTAGAGTTTATTTCTTTAACTACGGAAGGTCATTCCCCAACAGTTTTTATTTCTCTACAACTGCAGAATCTTCCAATAACACATCTCCCTCCACAGAGTTTATTCTTAAGCGGAGTCAATCCACGGCAGAATATCCTCAGACAGAAAGAGGAAATCCCTAGCGAATCATCTTTATTCATCATCCCCAGCGGAAATGAAGGATCCATCCTCCCAATACTCTTCAGCAGTGTTGTACCCCAAAATTTCCCCTCCCATTTATCAAATATTTTCTCACAAGATCTCCTTTGGTTCAAGACTGTACAAGGATTGATCAGCTCAAGACACCTCCTTAAGCACTGATGACTGAAATTAGGGTTTAAGATTGCACAAGGATAATTGAACTTTTAATGCCTCATATGACTTTCATGGATCATTATGGACCCTCAAGATTACTCATGTCAAGTTTCAAGTCTTGGATCACATTTTTGCTCAGTCAATTGAGTAGTTGACCTAAAAATCTGCTTTATTGGGGAAAAAGTCAACTGTGGCCAATTTACAGTCAAACTTCATAATTTTTTATCCATATCAACATTATAAACTCATATGTATCATTTTATCAAGTTTGGACCACAATTCCTCAAGAAATTTGATCAGATCATCAAAAGGGCAAAATAATCAAAATTAGGGTTTTGACTAAGAAAGGGCAATTTCTGATTTTTTTGACCTAGCAAATGGTTAATTGGTTTGAGGCATGATCTCAAGAATTAAATTGCATCATTTTTACCTAATGGCATGACTCAAAACATTGCTCAAGGTCATTTCATTGATAGTTGATTTTTCAGTCAACTGATCAAAAGTCAATTGTACACTGAAAAGTCAAACTTTGACTTTTTGGTCAAAATCAAGTGTCAGAGATCACAATTCATCAAAACATTTCAAAATATGAAACTTGTTCATCAAGAAATCAAAAAGTCAAGATTTCATTTTGAAAAGTCAAAGTTTCCAAACTTAGAAATTTTTCTAAGTGTTGAAAACTTCATATTTCTTCATAACTTTGAGCCAATTTTTCACCATGATGCAAGATGATTCAAAAGAAACTTTCAACATGAAATTTGTAGATATCCATGAGATATAAAACATTTATTTACACAACTTCTCCTAGAACTTCTTGGATCTCAAGTTATTAATCCATGAAGTCATGGTCATGAAACTAAAAACTTAGTGAAATTTTGAGCATTTTTGGTCAGGATTTTGACCTAACTTCTTGGCCAAGTTTCACATAGTTCCACTTGGATTTTGAAAAAGCGATTCAAAGATGGATTATAGAGCACATTACAAAATTTCCAAAATGTCCAAGAACTCCTTGAGATCATTCTTGAGCAAGGAGAATCAAAGAGAGAAAGTTAGGGTTTCAAACTGAAATTATAGGTCATTTTTGTGATGAACAAGAATTCAAATCTCAAGCCTATGCTGCATAAACTTGATTTACATGCCTCTAAACCTTAAAATCTCTCCCTAATCAGAAGATTACACTTGCTTTTGAGCTATTATCCAAGATAATTTTCCATTAATGGCACAAAGGCACCATTGCCATTTACATGAAGCAAGTTGTATGCAAAGTCAACTTGCATTGAGCTTTGCATTTGTTCCTTCTGCACAAGCTTCCTCTACAAAGTCAGATAAGCATGTTTAAAGGTTGTAACCACTCTAGATAGCTTTGTACCTTGCCTTGAAACCATACTTGTCAAGCTTGCTTCAAAAACAAGTCAAAATCCCATAACTTGTGATCTTGCGATTCTGACCACCTCAAGTATCTAAACCTCTTGCTTATACATAAAGGTACTATATGAAAGCTAACAAATGAATTCACAAGCCGAGAAACTCCCTAAAACTCCCTGAGATCAGAATTGGCACACAAACTCCATTTTTGTGTCATTTCTGACTTTGAATTCCAAACTCACATTTCACTTGTGCGTTCTCACTCAAATTCAATCACAAATCTTCCATACACAATTTAGAATTCATCCCACACCCTGTTACAAGACTGTAACACCATTTGCACCATCTTCCATTTTCAAAATTAGAGCTTTGCACTTGGACTTCTCCAGCACGATTCAGCCATCTCCAATACAAACTAAACTTTGCATTAGCATCCTGGAGGGTAACTGAAGCTATTCTGATCATCACAACACCTTGAGGAGTGCTCAAACTCAGAATACGATTTCCAGTTTTGAGGTAAGTTTCCTTAACTTTGAACTCTCTCTACAAGTATCATTATTGATTCATTTGTGAAGATAAAGAATAAACATCATTGTCCTGAAGCTGTACATATCCATAGTTGTCATTTACATGGCTTGAGCTTAGAGAATTTTAACTTTGAAGTTTCTGAAAAAATTAGGGTTCAAATTAGGGCCAGAGAAATTCTCATTCATCTTTAATCTATAGCTTTAGTTGTTTACATGGTTAGATTTATGAGGAAAAATAGCACAACTTTCATGTTTGCATTTTCCATTTTTGTTGAGAAATGAATGAGATACAGGTGGTCTGGCTGACTGAAGGTTGAATACGAAGTACAGGTCATGGATACATTTTACATTATGTATTTATTCTTTCATTTAAGTTAACAGATGTACATCCACCCCGGTGGTAAGGCAGCGCGCGTTATTGGTAGAGGTCGTGGGTTCAAACCTCAGCGCTGCCTTTTGCTTTTCTTTTTTTTCTTCACATTTTACACTTTTTTTTTGCAGGCGCTTGGTCTAGCATGGTCATTAGGCTTAGTTTTTTTTTGTTATTTCTTACCCCCTGATCACTCTTGCAACTTCTGGCCCATTTTCCTTCTTTTACATTTTTTTATTTTCTTTATTATAATTATTATTATTATTATTATTATTATTATTATCATTTCTTTTGCTACTAATAAAAACCCAAAAATATTTATATTTTATTATTTATATTTATTTAGTTTATTTTCTTCATAAAAACTAAAAGAACAAAAAAACATTTCCTTTAATAAATTAATTTAATTTTTTAAATAATTAGATAATTAGTCTTAATTATTATATATTATTTTATTGTAAATTAAAATCAATTTAGAACTTAGGACTTTTATTTAATTAATTTTATTTAATCAAATTCACAAAAAACCCTAAAAATTTTGTTCTCTTTAAATTAATTTATTTCACTAACTTAATCTTAATTTTTTTTTTTAGTTAATTATTTTTATTTTAGTTAATTAGGCCAAAAAACCCTTTTCATGAAAACCAAACAAAAATCACATTTCTTTTTATTTTATATTCTTGCATTTTTATCTTCATTTTTGTACAATATTCAATATGATTGTAATAATTATTTAGATTTAGATTTCTTACAATTTCCCCATTCATAAACTTGTACCCCCATCCCCTAAAGCATTGTAATAGCGTAGGACATTTAAATTCCGCAATTTAATGCTTTATATACAAATGCTAGTAATTAAGGTTTGTATGAAAAGATTAAAACCAACAAATAGCAAAGCCTAATCAAGACAAATCAAGCATGTAAACCAATACACTTGCACACATACACCCTTAGGGTAAATCCACTTTGTTGCCTTACAAAATGGCCATATTACGCAAGTGAGGTATCTTAGCAAAAATACAAGATCATAGTCCCTCGATGACGCTATCAAAGTTGCTTTCCAAAATGATCTTAGTCCCTAAAGAAAAATGCTATGATATCTTACAACATTGCTAATCATGGTTATATGATGACCCACGCCCGTCCCTTTTACATCCAAAGATAGGGTTACTTACCAAATCAATGGTAAGATAACAATGTCAAAGAAAAGAGGAAATAAACATGAAATACTTTTGAGTAGGTAGATTGTTCCTAGTTGCTTTCTCAATTTCAAACCAAAAACATCCTTGTAATTTTCAAAACAAACACCAACACTTTCAAAAACATCTTTTAAACTTAAAAATATTTTCAAAAGATCAACACTTTGTATACATTCTTACGAACGAGAATCATTACAAAGTTTTCTTAAACGATGACGCCTTTTCAAAATACTTTCGAAAAACCACACAAAGCACATTTTCAAACAAAAGTAAGTGATCTAGCAAGCAACTAAGAGCCCATGGAAAACCATGGATGGAAAGGGTGCTAACACCTTCCCTTTTCATAATCTACCCCCCGAACTCAAGAAAACATCTCAAAGATCTTTCCTGTTCTTTTCAACCTTTCCTTTTGGATAAAAGAAAAGTCGGTGGCGACTCTTGCTAAACCGTAACATTTGCGATAAAACGCAAAACAACCAAGTCAGTTCTCCCACCGCGTTACAAGCAGTAGTCTGGGATTTACTTTCCCAGACTAAGAAACATCGCAACAGCATTCCATATTCATACATTATGGCATACGCATACACATCGCATACAACATAGTCTCATTTATTTTGAGAACATCATTACACAATGCATTTCATACATCACGACTATCTCTTCACCTTTTTAGGAAAGGTCAAATCAACATATACTTTTGACTACTTACATGACCCGGCAGTCTTCTCAAAGGCTATGTCTGACGAAGGGCTATTTCAGCATCTTCCTCCAAAAGATTTTCTCAAAAGAACTTCTCTGGTTCAGTTAGATCGACACTAAGATCTCTCTGATTTCTATTCCAGTTGAAGATGTTCTAAGACTTTTTTCTGGTTCAGTTGAATCGATACTAAGATTCTTCTGATTTCTATTCCAGTCAAAGTTAATTAAAGACATATCTCTGGTTCAGTCAGATCGACACTAAGATCTCTCTGATTTCTATTCCATTTGAAGATGATCCAAGACTTTTGTCTGGTTCAGTCGAGTCGATACTAAGATTATTCTGATTTCTATTCCAGTCAAAGTTGATTAAAGACCTTTCTCTGGTTCAGTCAGATCGACACTAAGATCTCTATGATTTCTATTCCAGTTGAAGATGTCCCAAGACTTTTGTCTGGGTATCAGAATGGAATCCGTATCTAGAGCGTATCTGAATTGTATCTGATAGTTGAATCTGAATGAGTATCAGAATGGAGTTCACGTCTGGAGCGTATATGAACTATATTTGAGATAGAATCTGAATGAGTATTAGAATAGCATCTGTATCTGAATTGTATCTGAAAGTTGAATCTGAATGAGTATCAGAATGGCGTCCGTGTATAGAGCGTATTTGAACTGTATATGAGAGAGAATCTGAATGAGTATCTGAATGGAATCCGTATCTAGAGTGTATTTGTACTGTATCTGAAAGCTGAATCTGAATGAGTATCAGAATGACGTCCGTGTCTGGAGCGTATTTGAACTGTATCTGAAAGCTGGATCTGAATGAGTATCAGAATGGCGTCCGTGTCTGGAGCGTATCTGAATTGTATCTGAGAGAGAATCTGAATGAGTATCAGAATGGCATACGTATCTGGAGCGTATCTGTACTGTATCTGAAAGCTGAATCTGAACGAGTATCAGAATGGCATCTGTGTCTGGAGCGTATCTGAATTATATCTAAAGGTGAACCAGAATGAGTATCGGGATGGCATCCGTATCTAGAGCGTATCTGAACCGTATCTGAAGGCTGAATCTGAATGAGTATCAGAATGGCGTCTGTGTTTGGAGCGTATCTGAACTGTATCTGAAAGTTGAATCTATGTAGGATTGCTTTAGCTGGTCGTGTAGATAATTATCCTGGCTTATCTCAGGTATCAATCTCTGACCTTTTTTGTAAATTGTTGATGATAGCCATCGGCTGACTGATCTTCCCTGAAGAGATGAAAGATTAGTTATATGCAATGTCATGATGTATGAAATGCATTGTATAATGATGTTCTCAATAAAAAGAATGAGATTGTGTTGTATGCGTTCGTGTTGTCAATGTCATGACGTATGGATGTGATGTATGGGCATGTAAGCTATGTTGTTGTAATACTGTTGAATTAGGGAAAATAAATCCCTGATTGTTGTTGGGGACGTGGAGTGTAAGTCTTCATGTTTTGAAGTGCTGATAAGTTGATGAGCTTCTATTTGTTAGAGAAATAAACTTTGTTGTAAGGGAAACACCATGTATGGCTTTGTGAAATCCGTTGGGGAATCCTGATAAATTGGACGACTTCTACTGGGGATTGATAGCTGGAGGTTTTGTTCCGCTGAGGATTAAGCTGCACACTGTGGGGAATTTTATGGAATAGTCTAAAGATATTATCCTTTTTCTTAAAGTCGTCAGTGATTGTCTTCTATTTTTGTTTATTTGTAAACAGTAGTTATGTTCAAATGCATATGTTCAAAAATAGATCATTGGACGTTTTTGTAAACAAAACACAGAAATTAAAGAAAAACAGATAGTTTTGTACTTTCAAAGGAGTATCTTTGTATTAACTTGAATAAGTATTTTGTACAATGAGACGAACATCCTAGTAAGAGAATTTCGTCGTAAAAATGGAAATTTGATACAAAGAAAAGATAGATATGTGAAATAATTCCATGGGGTTCCCATTCTGCTATAGCCTTCGTGGCTCTGAGCGTCTTGTCCACTTGCTGCCTTGTTCGAAGTTGATTGGATTGATCAGAACCGCTGCGTTTGTCAGTCGAAGCCAAAGGTTGTCCATAAAGGTGATCCAACGGGACATATTCGTACGCTTTAATTCCCTAACTTTTGCCTGGACTGCCCTTTCGGGTTTTCAGCCCACCAAGATACCCTTTTTTTCCCAAGTCGCCCTTTCGAGTTTTCAACTTGCCGGGTGTACAGATTTTTTTGTTTTTATCCCTAATTTTTGCCTGAACCTTTTTAGTTCGTCGGGATGCCCTTGTTTTGCCTAGGCGTGTCAACCTAGCGAGTCTCTTATGCGTAGTATCTTTTAACTATGTCTGTGTTCATAGGGTGTGGCAGGTCGTCGCCATCCATAGTGGTCAAGATCATTCCTCCACCAGAGAACATGCTTTTGATCACAAATGGTCCTTCGTATGTAGGAGTTCATTTTCCCATGGGATCACCTTTCGGCAGTATGATGCGCTTGATCACCAAATCCTCGAATTGATATACTTGGCGTCTGACCTTTTTGTTGAAAGCCTTGATCATCCGTTTTTGATACATCTGACCATGACAGATAGCAGTAAGCCTTTTCTCATCAATCAAGTTCAGTTGATCAAGTCGAGTTTAGATCCAATCATCTTCATTCAACCTTGCATCCTTCATAATTATCAAAGAGAGGATCTGGACCTCAATAGGCAAGACAACCTTCATGCCGTACACCAGAGAGTATGGTGTTGCTTTGGTTGATGTGCGTGCCGTGGTACGATAACCGTGGAGAGAGAATGGTAGCATCGCATGCCAGTCTTTGTACGTAATTGTCATCTTCTGTATGATCTTTTTAATGTTCTTATTTGCGGCTTCGACAACACCAT
Source organism: Vicia faba (assembly GCA_948472305.1). Lineage (NCBI taxonomy): Eukaryota > Viridiplantae > Streptophyta > Magnoliopsida > Fabales > Fabaceae > Vicia > Vicia faba. The sequence goes on along the minus strand of OX451739.1, from coordinate 19,629,330 downwards.
TCATCTTTGGCCGGTAAGGGGAAGAATTGTGGTGCTGGATCTTGAATTGTGCATACAGTGCGATAATCATAGTGTTGTTGAGATTCATACCATTGTCTGTGATGATCCTCTCTGGGATACCGTAACGACAGATGAGATTCTATTTGATGAACCGGGCGACAACATTCTTGGTAACGGAAGCGAAAGAAGTCGCCTCAACCCACTTTGTGAAATAGTCAATGGCCACCAAGATGAAGCGGTGTCCATTAGAGGCTGTTGGATTAATTTCCCCAATCATATCGATGCCCCACATAGAAAAGGGCCAAGGAGCCGTCAAGACATTCAAAGGAACCGAAGGTACGTGCACCTTGTCAGCATAGATCTGACACTTATGGTAAGTTCGAGAGTGTTGATAGCAATCTGCTTCCATGGTAGACCAGTGATAACCTGCCTGTAGGATTTTTTTTTTGCCATCGTATGCCCACTGGAATGGGTGCCAAAAGTGCCTTTATGTAGATCAGCCATGATCTTCTCTGCTTCAACCTTGTCTATGCAACGGAGAAAAACAGAGTCATGGTTGCGCTTGTAGAGAATGCCATTACTACGGAAGAAATTAGCAGATAATCTCCTTAATAACTTCTTATCCTTGACTAAAGCTCCTTCCGGATATTCTTGAGCCTCGAGATACCTCTTGACTTCGTGGAACCAAGGTTGGTCCACTACTTCTTTAGTATTGATCTCGTGACAGTGAGTTGGTTCATCCATTTGTTCAATGGTGATCTGGGGAGCCTCGTTATACTATTCAAGTTTAAACATGGATGACATCGTGGCTAGCGCGTCCGCTAGTTAATTTTATTCTCGCGGGAAATGCTCGAAGGTAATCTTCTCAAAGTGTGGGATTAATGTCAATACGTGTTCTTTGTAGGGGATGAGGTTAGGGTGTTTGGTGTCCCATTCTCCTTTGATCTGGCTGATAACCAAAGCTGAATCTCCGAATACACTTAAGGACATGATCCCCAAATCTATGGCGGCTTTGAGACCAAAAATGCATGCTTCGCATTCTGCCATGTTATTTGTACAGTTGAAGAAGAGTCTTGCCGTAAAGGGAGTGTGACATCCTTCAGGAGATATGAGTATAGAACCGATGCCATTGTCGAGTGCGTTGGACGCCACATAAAAAACCAGGGTCCATCAGGATCCTTGTTCAGGTCCGTCATATGGTATGAATTCTTCACAGTTGTTTACCATCATGATGTCTTCATTTGGGAATTCAAACTTCATGGACTGGTAGTCATCTACAGCTTGATGAGCAAGGTGATCAGCTAGTATACTTCCCTTTATTGCTTTTTGGGTAGTATACTGAATGTCATATTCCGTCAGGATCATCTGCCATCTCTCTATTCTCCCAGAGAGGGCGGGTTTCTCGAATATGTATTTTATTAGATCCATCTTGGATATCAATAAGGTAGTATGGGTTAGCATTTACTGTCTTAGCCGGCAATCTTCCCATTCCAGAGCGCAACAAGTTTTCTCGAGCAGTGAATATCTTATTTCACAGTCAGTAAACTTTTTGCTCAGGTAGTAAATAGCATGCTCTTTTCGGCCAAACTCGTCATGCTGCCCCAGCACACACCCCATTGAATTTCCCAAAACATTTAGATACATAATCAAGGGTCTTCCCTCGACTGGTGGCATTAAAATAGGAGGTTCTTGTAGGTACTCTTTGATCTTGTCGGAGGCGGTTTGGCACTCATCATTCCATTTGACTACTTGATCTTTCTTTAATAACTTGAAGATCGGTTCACAAGTAGCTGTTAGGTGAGAAATGAATCTGGCAATGTAGTTTAGCCGTCCCAAGATTCCTCGGACTTCCTTCTCAGCACAAGGGGCAGGCATTTCTTGTATTGCTTTCTGTTGTACCCCAAAATTTGCCCTCCCATATTTCGCAAAACATTTCAAGAATGATACTCAAAGTTGCTCAAGGTAGTCCAAAGGTTGGCCAGACAAGCTCTCTCCTAAGGCAGTCTACCTCAAATTAGGGTTTCATGTTGCATCAAGATACTTGAGTCCCAAGGACCCCAAATGCTCAACATTGCCCTAATATGTTCTCAAGATCATCCATGTCAAGTTTCAAGCCCTACAGAGGAAATTTGCTCAGTCAATTGCTCAAAGGCCTGAAAATTGACTATGCTAGGGCAAAAGTCAAATGTGGCCCACATACAGTCAAACTTCAAGATTTTTGGTCAACATCCTCATTTTGGAGTATATTTCATCATTTGATCAAGGGTTGATCATGATTCATCAAGGATTGCTCATAATTCATCAAGACTCAAAAGTTGCTAAATTAGGGTTTTGTAGGAAAAGTCAACTCAACTTTGACCAAGCATAACTTTCTCATACTTTATTAGAAATGACCCATCCAACGCTCATTTTGAAGAGGACATCTAATAAAGCTTTTGAAAAGTCAACAAAAACACCTTTTTTGTCAAAGCTGTCCCAAGTTCAAAATATGCACTCACAAGAAGTTATGAATTTGGACATTATAGGTCCTTTTGAAAAGTCAACAAAAACACCTTTTTTGTCAAAGCTTCATACATGATCATGGAATGTCAAATTGAGATGATACCAAAAGGGTTGATTATAGGACATCTCAAGCTTTCTAAAAAGTCAAAGAACATATCCAAAGAGTCAAAATTGAGGAAGTTATGCATTGGTGAAGTTGACCCTTTTTGCAAAATTGCCAAAAGTCAACTATCCCTAAAACTTCAATTTTTGCCAAATGGGCCCAATCTTTTTCACTTGTTTTGAGTTGGAAACATAGTCCACCAGCTCTATCCTTTGCCACTTGTCCATATCTTGTTTTTATTATTTATTTTGATTTTTATTTGAATTAATTCAATTTAAATCAAAACAAATCATATAAAATCAAAATTATTGAAAACCAAAGATTTTATGCTTGTTTCAAGCTTTATTATAAACATTCAAACTCGTGCAAGGCATTAGAGTGGACAAAAAGATTGAAAAAAGTTCTTTTTGGAATGATATTGAAAGTGAATCAAATCAAATCAAAACTCATTGATGGAGGAAGATTGGATGCATTCTTTCAACCCTAATCCCTTCACTAATACATATAGAACGAAGCCAGACCTAAAGAGGGGGTTGGAAACAGGCGCAACAAGCAAAGAAATATTTGAAAAAAATCAAGAAAAGTGCAAGATCAAAATCCCATTTGGAGGCAGTTTCAGGACCTTTGAACGATCCCAATCGATTCCTGGGAGTCTCTGCAAGCTAAAGCAATCAAGAACAAGTCCATTCCAGTCCCAAAACACACTGTAAGTCCATCACGACATAGATCTGTTCTTGAATTCGAATCTCATGATATAGGCATTATTAACATGAATTAGTCACATATTCTTGATCTAGGAGACATATGCAAGCTTTCTGCATCATTTAATTTCATTTATATAGCCTGTAGCAAATTTCACCATTGTTAGGGTTCGGAGCTTCAAATCAAGGTTTTTGTATGCAGGGAAAATTGGCCTTGATAAAAGGTACCATTGTGTTCAGAAGGATGAGACGGTTCTAACCATGGCCTTGGTGGTAATTTATATCACGTGTACGTGATTTTGAGAATTGACAGGGCTGTAGAAACGGACATTGTCCGTAGGTATAGGTTATCAAACCTTTAGCGATGGTGCAAGGAGGGAGATGAAGACGTGTCTTCCCCTGATTTGGCCATTTGAATTTTGCGCGCGAATTTTATATAAAATGCCTTTTTATTATTTGTTTATTGTTTTGCAATATCATAACAACAAATACAAAATGGCCCAGTGGTAGCCAGGCACGCTTTAAGGCATTGAAAGGATGGAGGTCAGGGGTTCGACCCCTGCCTCCATCATTTGTTATTTTCATATTTTCTTGCAGGCGATTCAGTACGTGCATGAAGCAAATGACTACCATACATCCTCCCAATCAATCATGCCAAGTGTAAGATGGCCAAATCTGATGGCCACCACTGAAGGTGCATCATGAGTCAAAGTCAGCGTGCCACACTGGATCAAAGAAAGTCAATCAGATCTCACTCTTTTGGGCCCAGGAAATTGCTTTTCACACCCTATTTTTTCAGGCCCGTCTCTTATTCTTTTTTTCTTTTTACATTTTATTTAATTATTTCATTTAATTATTTTTACTAACAAAATTAAATTATTTTCTTTTATCAAAAAATCACCAAAAATATTATTTTTCACCAATTAAATTTAGGATATTTATTTTTAGTAAAAAATTAATTTATTTAATTAGGTTATTAATTTTAGACAACTTTAATTATTTTGTACATAATTAAAAATGATTAGAATAATTAGATTTTTTTTCCACATTTAATTTTTCTTTCTTTTCCTAAAAATAACCAAAAAACCAAAAATAGGTCATTTAATTATTTTTTGTATCTAATTTAGAAAACTTAATTCTTTTCTTTAAAAATATTAAAAACAACAAGAACATTTTTTCTTTTGATAAGGAGGGTCAAAACCCTAGTTTCTCATCGATCTAATTTTCATCGCGCGCTTTATTATTATTTTTACCCAATTATTGTATCTGCTCACAGTTTGTAATAGTTTTAATTAGGACTATACATTTATCGCTTTTATTTTCAAAGGGTTTGTTTTTGGATATGTAAATACCCGAAGCCTTGTAATAGCGTAGTTTAATTTCCGCACTTTTAAATTCCGCAAATTATTAACTGTTAGATGTATGAATAATTAGGGTTTGCATGATATGAATGTATGATTAATTTAAAACAGTTAGATCACCCTATATGTGCAAAGATAAATAATCTGAAACTGAATCACTCGCACATGCGCACTCCTAGGGTACACTCCCACTTGGTTGCCTTCGGTAAACGGCCATTGAGTATAGGATGCTTTAGTGGTTGTCCTTTTGTCTAAACAAAGATCAAAGTCCTGATTCGGAAAAATTGCCTCGGAATGGTTTCCTCAGAATTATTGCCTCGAATAATTGATCTAAGACATTAGGGTTACTACTAAGACGTCCTAACATTGCTTTAGTGTCGTACGTCCCTTTCGAATTGACCCTCAAAACTCCAACGACGGTGCTACCTACTCATTAATAGTGGGATAGCATTGTCTAAAGGAAACGGACATAGAAAGATTCTTTTTTCGAGTAGGTAGATTAGTTATTAAGTACTTGCTCAATCCAAAACAAATTTTTCACACTTACACTCCTTTACAAACAAAGTTTTCAAAACACTTCATTACACTCTTGAAGACAGAAGCAAGAGTTAAATCGAAGTCAAAACAAAAACTTTTCAAAGCCCACAAACACAAAGAAAACAATTTTGAAAATGATGAGCAAGTACCTAAGAGCCCGTAGATAACTACGGATAGAAAGGGTGCTAATACCTTCCCTTTCTATAATCTAACCCCCGTACTCAGAAATATCTCGAAAAAGGAATTTTTCTGTGCTTCTTTCCTTTCCTTGTTGGATAAAATAAAAGACGGTGGCGACTCTTGCTTACCGCGACATTTTGCGAACACAAATGCAAAATGCAAACCAACAAAATTCCTTAACGAAATAGGGAAACCTCGTCCCAGTTCTGGCCACCGTATCACACTTTCACTTTGGCAGGATCCACTTCGATACCTTTACCGCTGACGATAAAGCCTAGGAGTTTACCGGACCTCACCCCAAATGTGCATTTATTTGGGTTCAGCCTCAGCTTGTATTTCTTCAGTCTCTCAAACTATTTCTGTAAATGGTCAAGATGTTCCTCCTCAGTTTGAGATCTGGATATCATATCGTCCATATAGACTTCTATTTTGTAATGTATCATGTCGTGAAATAAGGCTACCATGGCACGCTGATAGGTTGCCCTAGCATTCTTCAACCCGAATGGCATAACCTTGTAACAGAAAGTGCCCCATTGTATGACAAAGGTTGTTTTCTCCATGTCTTCAGGCGCCATTTTGATTTGGTTATAGCCTGAGAAACCGTTCATGAAGGAAAACACCTTATGTTGTGATGTATTGTAAACCAAATATCGATGTGGGGAAGTGGGAAATCATCCTTAGAGCTTGCCCTATTCAAATCTCTATAGTCCATGCACATTTGTACCTTGCCGTCCTTTTTAGACACAGGAACAACATTGGCGACCCATTGCGGATAGGAGGTGATGGCCAAGAATTCGGCGTTGAATTGTTTCATGACTTTGGCTTTAATCTTCTCTTACATGTCTGGTCACATGCGACGAACCTTTTGTTTTACCGGAGGGCAGTCTTCTTTTGTTGGCAGACGATATACCATGATATCAGCATCAAGTCCTGGCATGTCTTTATACGACCAAGAAAATACCTCAACATAATCATGTAGCAACTGAATCAGACGCTTCTTGACACTAGATTCCAGATTGGCACCCACTCTGACTTCTTTCTTGTCCTCTTCGGTACCTAGGTTAAATGTGTCCACTGCTTCTTCGTGGGGCTGAATGGTCATCTCTTCTTGTTGTAGTAACCTAGCTAATTCTCCTTGGACTTCACAATCTTCCTCACCTTCATGTTTTGCTTGGTAGATTAGATTCTTAGAGTCACAGAAAGTCATAGCAGAATCGTTACCCATGGGATCCCGAATGGATGTAGATCTGCATTTTGAATGTGAGTGTGTGTAAGAGTATAGCTATCTTTGAAAGAAATAAAAATGTAAAAAGAAAGACAAAGAGCACAAAGTTTGTATGCAAATACGTCCATGATTCATTGATGACATATGAAAATGAGGTAACAACCCTTACAAATGGACCGTTGTGCCTCGGGTAAGACACACGATTTAAAAAGTCTGAATTGTTTAATTATTACAGATCCGACAAAATTTAAAGACAATTATTGTTGGATAAAAGTAATTGGGACAAAAACTTTAGATTCCCAATTGCTGAGTCCTCCGTTGACAGTTGGGAAAATCCATTCCTCCAGGTCGTAGTTGTCCTCATCATCCTCCACTGCGTTGATTCCCTGGTTGCTGATCTTCAAGGGTGGTTCCCCGGCACGAGCATGACGTACAGCTTTTTGGGCTCCTGAAGTAAAACCCAAACCAAATTTGTCAGACTTGTATGGGATATCTGGGTGTTGGCCCCAAATAGTGCACCCACCTTCTTCTATCACTGCCTTGGAATCTTTCAGAGAAGACATATTTAGCGGAGGTCTTGTAATCTTTTGGACTTGGGAAACAACCTTGGTTACTGCCACGATTTGTGGAACTTCCTCGAAATTCCGAAATGAAGTTTCAATGAATTCTCCATCCAATTCCACGTATCTGAAGGAGTTTAAGTGACTGACCATATATTTCTCTGCTCCATGGACAATAATGATTTCCCCTTGGTTGGGTATTTCAGCATCTGATGTAATATAGAGGAAACGACACCAGTGTTATGAATCCATGGTCGGCCCAACAAGCAGGAATAGGAAGGGCGAATGTCCATCACGTAAAAAGTTGAATCAAAGGTCTGGGTTCCAACTTTTATGGGGATGTCCACCTCCCCATGCACCATTCTCTTTGAACCGTCGAAGGCCATTACCACTATATTGCTGGGTTTTAAGGTCAAACATTCACAGTCGAGTCTATCAAGAGCCTTCTTAGGCAACACATTCAAGGACGAACCGGTATCAACCAAGATATGGGCTAAGGTTGTGCCCTTTCATTCGACAGAGACATGCAATGCCTCGTTATGCTTCCTCCCTCTAGGTGTCAAGTCAGCATCAGAAAAGCCTAAACCATTATCCGCGGTCAAGCTGGCCACACAGTCTTGGAACTGATCAGCAGAGGTTTCTTGTAGTACATGGGCAGTTTTAAGGAATTTCACCCCAAGGCCTTTATATGAGCCTCAGAGCATAACCATAAATCCAACATGGAAATCTTTGGCGGAGTCTTCCCTAGCTGTTCGACTACGTTGTAGTCGCTTCTCTTTATAATCTTCAGAATTTCTTCCATCTCCTTTTGGGAGGCCTTAGGGATAGATACTGATTGTGCCTTCATCTGGAGAGGCTCAACCAGAATGTATTTTCCATGAGTTTCAGTTGACTCGATGGTAGGAGTATTAGCAGGTGTAACTATAGGGATTGTAGTAGTAGTGTCAACAGGAACAGGAACAGGGATGATCACATGACCGGTGACAGTCTTCGGAGGAGCAATCTCTGGAGAGAAAATTCTTCCGCTTCGAGTTATCTTGCTGGTTCCCGCAATATTATTGATGTATGGGTTATCTTCCTCAAAAAATGAGTCTTTAACAACCGGCCAATCTTACTTGACACTGATAGTAGACATCGCCCCTATAATTACATGGGACGGTCTTATCTGATGAGTAGGGGATTGGTCCAGGCATAGTAATTATTAGTGGAGCTACTTTAGAAACTGATGTAATCCTAACGAGTCTTTTGGTGGAGACCCTGGAAGGATTGGCGGAAATGGTTACTGTTGAAACATCTTTGTAAGAAACAGTTGGAACAGGAGTCTTTTCAAACAAAATCTCTTTGTCATCCATCAGGCGTTGAACACCTGCTTTCAATAAATGATAACTAGTTGGTCGAGATAAATAGAAGTGGCATCCTTCATCATAGCCCGAAAATAAATCGGCCTTCAATAGGTTCTTCTTGATGGTTAGGAGAGGAGTAATAAGTTCATCAACAGTAAAAACAAACATATCATCTTCGACAGCGTTAACACCACGGCCATGCTTGGGCATAGGAGCGGTAATAACATTTGGGATCTCGGGAGCATCAAACTCAATTTCTTTGGCTTCAAGGAGGTCTTGTACTTTGTTTTTCAAAGTCCAAAAGTTGTTAGTATCATGGCCTGGGATTTCTGAATGGTATGCACAACGAGCATTAGGATGATAATGAGGAGAGGTTGTGTTGGGATTCTTCGGAGCTTCTTTCAAAGTTACCAGATTGGATCTCAACAAATGTGGTAGTACTTGAGATAGTGTCATATTAATCCAAGTAAATTGTCTTACTGGTCTTTCTATTCTAGGATGATCGTTCCTTTGTTGAGTAGGTGCAGGCTTAGGGATCATGATAGCCCCTGCCATTGGTCGGAGTTCAGTTCTATCTTGATTCCTTTGAGTATACACAACACCAACTTCTTTCTTTTCAATAAATGGTTTTCTTACAGCGGCGGAGGATGCGTCTTTCTGCATCTTCCCACTCTTAATCACAGCTTCCACTCTTTCTCCGGTCAAGATTAGTTCAGTGAAGCCTGCTCAGGAGCTTCCAATTAAATGATTAAAGAAAGGACTGGACAAGGTACCCAGAAACATGTCTACTAGTTCTCTTTCAGAAATGGGAGGCTGGACTCTTCCTGCTAAGCCCTCCATTTCTGAGCGTAGTCTTTGAAACCTTCACTTGAGACCATAGCCATACTCTGGAGTTGAGTATGGGTAGGAGCAAGGTCTATGTTATATTGATACTGTTTATAGAAACCAGCGGCAAGGTCTTCCCAATTCTGGATATTGGCCCTTTCCAGTTGATAGAACCAATCAAGTTGAGTTCCGGATAGGCTATCTTGGAAGAAGTGGACCCATAAATCTCTATCGGCAGTGTGAGGTTGTATCTTCCTCATATAGGATCGGAGATGCATTTTGGGGCATGAAACTCCGTCCTATTTAGAAAATATCGGTGCCTTGAATTTTGGTGGAATGATAATCCCAGACACCAGACCTAGCTCCTCAAAGTATATCCCGGGCACTTTCTAGATTTCCATTGCGCTTAGTCGTTCTTCCAGATGTTTGTATTTGTCGTCGGCTGGGGGATACTGCTCTTCAGAGTAGTCTTCTTCTTCTTCCTCTTCAGATTCTAGCTAGACAACCGCTTCCTTTCCTTTCACTTCTTGATTATCCTTTTCACCAGATGACGTTGCAAAGCCTAGGGTCCATTTAGCTTGTCCTTGAAACCTTCTTCCCATATTCAGAACTCCGGTTACTTTCTTTTTCTTCTTCTTCTCTTCAATCAGCAAGGTTTTCAGATCCTCTTGTCCTTTGGCTAGAGTCAAGAACATTTGTTGAAACTGAGCATTTTGCGCCTGGAGGTCTTTAATTGTCTTCTCGAGATCTATCTTACTGAAATAAACAGTAGAAAGATGAGGAGACTTGTTGTGAGAAAATCTGCTTATGTTATGATGAATGGTAAATGCATATGCAATGATATCAAGGAAATTAGAGATTTAAATTTGCTTTAGACCAAAAAAGGAATGCACGTTATATTAATAAATTAAAGCTTTTAGTACATCATGCCTCTTTTGGGCTTACAAAGAAAATACAAAAACTCTAAGATAAAAAAGTTGCACGCATCCTCTTTGGTGCGATGTAGGCTTTCAGGCTCCACTCCTCATGAAGTTGCTTAGTGAGTTCCAAAACCTTCTTCTCGCTGGCATAGAATTGGGCCTCGAAAGTGTCTCGCTCACCCTTAAGCTGTATCCAATCCCTTTGTAAGTCTTCAAGCGAGGTAGGCATGTCATGATATAGGATAGTGCATGGGACATCTCCTTCCACAACAGGATCTATGATTACTGGGAGAATGGAGGGGTAAGGCATCATAAGACTTTGAGCACGAGCTGATACCCACTTGAGGTAAGGCTCAAGAGGGATGGAATTCTTATGCCCCAGTGCCTTATTATCTACCTTGTTCAACATCCTCCAAGCTCGGATAAATCTCTGGCGATGACCTTGATCGTCGTTCTCGTAGTCAAATACCAAACCTTGGATGAACATATCATGTGGGCCATCCCTTCGAGCGTAACCGAATTGTCTTAAGGCTAAGCAGGGGTTGTAGGTGATACCTCCCCTAGAGCCAAGTAAAGGGACATTAGGAAATTCTCCAAAACGGTCAACAATAGTAACATTCTCTATGGATCGGGAACACCAATGAATGTCTGAATGTTTGAGTGTCATCAACCTATGTGACAACCTTGAACCTTTCTCGTTCTTCAATACAGATTGGGGAAGATGCGAAATAAACCATATTTCCAAAAGAGGAGTACAACACATAAGGATACCACTTTTCCTCATAGTGCGAGTGTGAAAAGAATGTAGGATGTCCCCTAGCAAAGTAGGCACCGGGTTACGAGACATGATGATTTTGACAGAGTTCACATCTATGAGCTGGTCAGGATTTGGAAACAAAACCATCCCATAGATGAGGAGAGCCACAATTTACTCAAAAGCTTGCAAATCCAAAGAGTTCCAACAGTTTTGGGATTTCTCAAACAAGAACTTAGCTAGGAAACCTTTGACACCACTCCTTGTTTCCTAATTAGTTATGATATTAGATGGTTTCAAGTGTAGAGCTTGAGCAATCTCTTCTAGATTTGGATCTCTTTCCGTACCGTTGAAAGGTAGTTGATTGAGAATGGGAATCCTCAAGAGTTTGGAGAATTCTTCCAAAGTTGGCACAAGTTGATAATCGGGAAATGTGAAGCAATGGTGTAAAGGATCAAAGAACTGGAAGAGCACCTTCATCATGTCTTCATCAGTGTTAGAGGTAACCAAATTTAGTAGGCGACCATGTCTTTCGATAAATGGAGAGTTTTCAAGAATCCTTGATGCTAGCTCTTTAAGTTGAGGAGGGATCCTTACAAAGTTAACTTGAATGGTTTTCCTGCGAATAGAATCCATGTCCTACAAAACAAAACAAAGATAAATCCCAAGATCCTTGAAATGGTTAGTGAATATGAGTATGATGTTATGATGTTTATGATGTTATGTACAAGTGTATATATATACAAACAAATAAAACAAATCCTTAGCTTTAGGATTGCATGGAGTCTCATAGGTAAGTACCCTCTTGAAATTTAGTTGGCTCAAACCTATCCTAGTAATAGTAATCGGGTTCTAAGGAGCTCAATATCACTGATTTGTTTTCTTTGGGCATTGTTTCAGCGCAAGCCTCTTTAATGGAGACCGAAATATCCCAAAAAAAAAACCTCAATGAGTGTAGTATCGAGTATCTACCAACTTTGTACTGCACCAAAGCCGGTCATCTCACTATATCCTAATGGCCAAGTTGGTCAAGTAAAGGTTCTAAAGTTCATTAGTGCTTCATGACATCACTCAACGGCCCCGTATTCTCCTTGACTACTCAAGGGTTACCGGTACCCACAAATATGTCTCACTAACGTAGCTATTGCTTAGACCATGTCAGTATACCCCGCACAATTTCCACGTCGTATTGCTACTTACCTATAAGTTATCCCAAATCCGGGTAGAGGATTCAAACCCAAACAAAGAACCATAATGTAAAGCATACAAGTCAGACAATGAAAGCAAGTAAATGTGATTTATCCCTAAGGTAACCCCACTTTTAAGATTCTCCCCAGCAGAATCTCCAGTTCTGTGATACGGTGGGAGAACTGACTTGGGAGTTTTGCGTTTGATCGCAAATGTTGCGGTTAGCAAGAGTCGTCACCGACTTTTCTTTTATCCAAAAGGAAAGGTGAAAAAGCACAGGAAAGACCTTTGAGATTGTTTCTTGAGTTCGGGGGGTAGATTATGAAAAGGGAAGGAATTAGCACCCTTTTCATCCATGGTTTTCCATGGGCTCTTAGTTACTTGCTAGATCACTTTCTTTTGTTTGAAATTGTGCTTTGTGTGGTTTTGAAAAGTATTTTTGAAAAGAGGCCATTGTTTAGGCAAACTTTTTTAATGATTCTCGTTCGTAAGAATGTATACAAAGGTGTTGATCTTTTTGAAAATGTTTTCAAGTTTTGAAAGATGTTTTGGAAGTGTAAGTGTTTGTTTTGAAAATAGCAAGGATGTTTTTATTTTGAAATTGAGCAAGTAACTAGGAACATTCTACCTACTCAAAAGTCTTTCATGTTCATTTCGTTTTTCCTTTGATAAGGTTATCTTACCATTGATTTGGTATGTAACCCTATCTTTGGATGTAAAAGGGACGGGTGTGGGTCATTGTATAACCATGATTAGCAATGTTGCAAGGTATCTTATCACTTTTCTTTGAGGACTAAGATCATTTTGAAAGGCAACTTTTGATAGCGTCACCGAGGGACTATGATCTTGTATTTTGCTTGTCTTTTGCTAAGATACCTCACATGCGTAATATGGTCATTTTTGTAAGGAACCAAGTGGATTTACCCTAGGGGTGCTTGTGTGCAAGTGTATTAATTTTCATGCTTGGTTTTTGTCTTAATTAGGGTTTGCTATTTAGTTGGTTTTAGTCTTTCCATACAAAACCCTAATTACTAGCATTTATATATAAAGCGATAAATTGTGGAATTTAAAATTACTAAGCTATTACATCATTAGGGGAGGGGGTGTACAAATTTACAAATGGGGATTGCAAGAAAAGTAAACATAATTATCTATTACAACCATATTGAATATTGTACAAAATTTAAAATAAAATGCAAGAATATAAATGAAAAAGAAATGGTTTTTGTTGTTATTATGAAAGGGGTTTAACCTAAACCTAATTAAGAAAAATGATTAGTTAAAATTAAAATAAAATTAACTTAAACTAATTGAGAAAAGAAATTAAATTAAAATAGATTTTTAGGGTTTTTTATTTATGAAAAGGTTTATTTTTAAATTAGTAAGAAAATAATATGGACATTAATTAAAAAATTCTAAGTTCTAAATTGATTTTAAAAGAAAATAATATAATAAATAAACCTAAGTCTAAATATTTATAATAAAAAAAGAAATTAATTTATTTAAGAAAATGTTTTTAGTCCTTTGGTTTTTCATAAGAAAATAAAATAAATAAGTATAAATAATAAATAAAATATTTTTTTGGATTTTTTTCATTAATAATAATAATAATAATAAAAATATTAAAGAAGAAAATAAATAAAAAAACAAAAATGAGAAAAAAAGTAAATAATAAAAGAAATTTGGGCGAGGGGTGCACAAGCAAATCAGAGTTAGTAAAAGAAAAAAATCAATAGGCCCAAAGACAAGGGAGCCCAACGCCTGTTGGTGGATATAGTGGTGGGAGTCCTTTGAACGTCCATCATGGTCATGGCCTGTGGTGCATTGGATTTGCCTTATGATGATCAAATAGTTGAGAAATGAGGCACACCACGCGCGCTAGGGTGCTGCTTGCATTGAATCTGTGAAAATAAAACAAGAAAAAATAAAAGGATACCACTGGGGCTCGAACCCAGGTCCCTATAGTCACAGGCGTGCGCTTCTACCACTAGGGTGGCTATACATCTGTTTATTAATACAAAACCATAAATATATATTTGAAACACATTCCTAAGCATGTATCTTCTTCAACCTCGCGCCAGACCATTCAACATAATTTTTGAAATTGCTATCTCTCTCATTTCTAAACCATTTTCAAAAGTATAAACATGAAAGTTGCTGAAAATTTTATCACGAATCCAACCATGTAAATAACTTAAGCTAACAGTCAAAGATGAGTGAGAATTTTTCTGGCCCTAATTTAAAACCTAAAAATTTCAGAAACTTCAACTCTAAAATTCTCTAAGCTCATGCCATATAAATGCAAACTATGGATATGTACATCTTCGTGGCAATGGTATCTACATTTTATCTTCACAAATCAAAATCAAATGATGCTTGTATGAAGAGATAGAAGTTTGAAAACTTACCTCTTGCAGCTGAAGTCGTGTATGGAGTTTGAGCAACCTTTGTGATGGCCTGATGATTTTTGTAGCTTTCCTGGACCTCCTTGCGTGTGTTCCAACTCCTACTTTGCTTTGAGGATGGCTGAAACTCCCAACTCAAGTCAATTTGCAAGCTTTAGTTTTGGAAATGGTGGATAGCAATGGAGGAGTTACAGTCATGTAACAGGGGCCTGGATCACTTTGATATGATGTATATTAAGTGTTTGGATGGTTAAAACTCAATACGCATGAGTGGATTTGGAGATGGCTATGTGAGGTTCAAAACTGTCAAGTTATGGAAGATTCTGAGTTGCAGAGTGTTTGGGAGAGTTTTGGGGTCTTTGAACTCGTGTGGTATGTTGCAATAGACTTGTGTATATGTATGGAAAAGGTTAGAGATCAAATGCAAGTGGTGATTGTAATAAAAATAGCAAGATTTGGCCTATTTTAGAAACAAAAAATACAAGACACAAATTAAATCTTTTCTCATAAATCCTCAAGATTTCATTCAGTTTTTGTTGACCTAATTGCTTCTATTATATATTCATAACATTCCCAGAGCAAAGAGGGAGGATTGGCCTTGTAGAACACTCACAAAAACTAAAGTTTTTTGGACAAAAAGTGGTGATCAAATTTTGAGTTACAAGGAGATTCAAAGCATTTTGAAGGTTGTAATCCATTCATGGCAGCATTTGGAAGCTACCTGGATCATTCCCACGCATCAAAGCACCCAGAAACGCCCCATACAGAACCACGGTTTACTCACTTTTCTTGAATTTGATTTTGATAATTTACGTATGATAAACGAATTTTAAGTATGCATTCATGTTTGTATGACCATTTGGAACATGTTTGCATGATTAATTGTGTGTTTTGATGCGTATTTGACTGAATGCCATTGTTAGGGTTTCAAGGTCCGTTTTAGGGTTTTTTATTTCAGGCAAAATCAGGGCAAAAGAAGAGTACCATTGTACTCACGAGATCAAACCCAGTTGACCTATATACTTGGATTAAATTTATATTGCATGATTGTGACTTTGGAGATATGCAGGTTTATAGCTACATCATTGTCCGTGGGTAAAAGTTCTTGACCTAAAGCGACAGTCACTTGAGGAAGACGACAGCGTGGCAAGATCTGATTGGAACATTTGAACTACGCGCGTTTTTAATTCAGAAAATTTATTAGCATTTTTTTATTATATATTATTTGACTATGGTTCTCTAACAGTAACAGTCAAGTGGCTCAGTGGCAAGAAGGAAGGGTGATAAGGCATTGCGTGTGGGAGGTCAGGGGTTCAACCCCTGCCTCTTACATTTTCCAGTTTTTTTCAAAAATTTTCTGCAGATCCAATGGTTCCATGCTAAGCATGCTTACCATATGCTCCATCATCATCACCATCAGATCAATCATCCTCCAGATCCAATTCTCTAAGGAGACAGCTCCATGGCGGACCTTCCCAAGCGTGATAACACCAGATCCAGCGCTTGCAAGGGGCCAACCAGATCTGGGCTTTGGAATTTCAGCAGCTCACCCCCCATTTTGGGTTTCACACCTCCATTAGGCCCATTCTTTTTACCGTTTCTTTATTTTTTATCTAATTTCTTTTTTATTTTAATTATTTCAAAACAAATCAATTTTTTTATTAAATCATAAAATCAAATAATCACAAAAAAATAGGATTTAGTTTTTTTTTAATAAAATAATTTTTGCAAATTAATTATTTTAATTAACTTTAATTTTGTTTCATTAATTAAAGTTAATTAGAAAAACTAGGTTAAATTTCAAATCTTTTTTGATAAGAAATCCCAAAAATATTTTCAATAATCAAATTAGATTTTTAGGGTTTTTGAACTTATTTCAGTTTTAATTCTCGCGCTTTATTATTTTGCCATACGATTTTTTTTATTGATGTAACTGTGCCAGGTTTGTAATAGCTTAATTAGGGTTTTTCAATTCCGCATTTTTACTTCCAGCCATTCTTTATGTATCTACACCAAAGCCCTGTAATAGCGTAGGACCCTTTATTTCTCGCTTTTATATTCTATATGCTTGTATATAACTGTTAATACCTTAGGTGTGCATGACAAGATAAATCAATCAATATGTAGATCACTAAATGTGCAAGATAAATGAACAGAATCAAGCACACTTGCACATGCTCACCCCTAGGGTATCTCCCACTTTGGTTGCCTTCGAATACGGTTACAATTCTCGAAATGTGAGAATCCTTAGTGGTTGTCCTTGAGTCTAAGAGATCACTAGTCCCTCTATGACCCTCTCGACTGTTGCCTCGATTAAAAAAGTGATCTTAGGGCTTTAGGATAATTACTAAGAGTTTTTTCCCTGTTTCCTTTAGTGACCGTACGTCCCTTTCGATAGTCCCAAAAATATCCAACGACTAGGGCTACCTACTCACTAATAGTAGGATAGCACTGTCTAAAGGATAGGAGGAAAAGAACAAACTTTTTTCGAGTAGGTAGATAACTGTTAGGTACTTGCTCAAACAATTCTTTTTACACACCACACTTTTAGACACTTTTCAAACAAAGTTTTCAAAACGCTTTATCACACTCTTGAGGACTGATACAAGGGTTATCATAAAGCGAATCGTCGCACTAAGGCATTTTCAAACAAAAACATTTTCACACAAACACGAAAGCAATTTTCAAAAATGAGCAAGTACCTAAGAGCCCGTAGAAAACTACGGATGGAAAGGGTGCTAACACCTTCCCTTTCCATAATCTACCCCCTTACTCAGAAAATCTCGAAAAAGGTATTTTTTTGTTATTTTCACTCTTTACTTTGTTGGATAAAAGAAAAGTCGGTGGCGACTCTTGCTTACCGCAACATTTGCAAACATAAACACAAAACCAGTATTAACAGTCGGTTATGCCACCGTATCCCAGTGTGATTCAACTGCTTGAAACAACTTCCTAAAGATTCACTGAGGCCCTCACAACATCTTGAAAAGTATTTAGACTCAAAACACAAAGTGCAGTCTCAAGGTAAGTCTTCTCGACTTTTTATTTTTTAAGATAAAATGTAGTAATCTTTGTCCTTGAAGCTAATCACATACTTATTGTTCATTTTTATCAATTATATGTTGAGAACTGACTTGTACAGACAATAGAACATTGTATAAGGCAAAAAACTGCAGCATGAGTCGACACATACTCACATGAGTCGACTCATTTTAGTGGCATGACAGGATATGAGTCGACACATGGCCTTATGATTCAATACATACTGCTATTCAGACCCAAAAACAGAAAGACAAAAGGTGCATGAGTTGGCACAAAACACAAATGTGTCGACACATACAAGAAATGAGTTGACACATACCATTATGCATCGACTCATACTGAGTTGATTTGATTTTACAGGGACAAGAAAATTTATGTGTCGATGCATAGATGCATGTGTCGAAACATAATGGTTAAGAAATATTATTTTCCTTTCTTTTACATTGTTTTTATATTTTCTTCATTGCTATTCAATATGGTTGTAATATTTAGGCTTCTACTTCATCCATATTTGTAAATTGTACCCCCATCCCCCAAGTGATGTAATAGTTTAGTGTGATACGGTGGGAGAACTGACTTGGGTGTTTT
Organism: Vicia faba; assembly: GCA_948472305.1. Classification (NCBI taxonomy): domain Eukaryota; kingdom Viridiplantae; phylum Streptophyta; class Magnoliopsida; order Fabales; family Fabaceae; genus Vicia; species Vicia faba. The sequence goes on along the minus strand of OX451739.1, from coordinate 19,611,096 downwards.
GCATTTGATCGCAAATGTTGCAGTTAGCAAGAGTCGCCACCGACTTTTCTTTTATCCAAAAGGAAAGGTGAAAAAGCACAGGAAAGACCTTTGAGATTGTTTCTTGAGTTCGGGGGGTAGATTATGAAAAGGGAAGGTATTAGCACCCTTTTCATCCATGGTTTTCCATGGGCTCTTACTTACTTGCTATATCACTTGCTTTTGTTTGAAATTGTGCTTTGTGTGGTTTTGAAAAGTATTTTTGAAAAGAGGCCATTTTTTAGGAAAACTTTTCTAATGATTCTCGTTCGTAAGAATCTATACAAAGGTGTTAATCTTTTTGAAAATGTTTTCAAGTTTTGAAGGATGTTTTGTAAGTGTAAGTGTTTGTTTTGAAAATAGCAAGGATGTTTTTGCTTTGAAATTGAGCAAGTAACTAGGAACATTCTACCTACTCAAAAGTCTTTCATGTTCATTTCCTTTTTCCTTTAACATTGTTTTCTTACCATTGATTTGGTAAGTAACCCTATCTTTGGATGTAAAAGGGACGGGTGTGGGTCATCGTATAACCATGATTAGCAATGTTGCAAGGTATCTTAGCACTTTTCTTTAGGGACTAAGATCATTTTGAAAGGCCACTTTTGATAGCGTCATCGAGAGACTATGATCTTGTATTTTGCTTGTCTTTTGCTAAGATACCTCACATGCGTAATATGGTCATTTTTGTAAGACAACCAAGTGGATTTACCCTAGGGGTACTTGTGTGCAAGTGTATTGATTTTCATGCTTGGTTTTTGTCTTGATTAGGGTTTTCTATTTAGTTGGTTTTAGTCTTTCCATACAAAACCCTAATTACTAGCATTTATATATAAAGCGATAAATTGCAGAATTTAAAATTACTACGTTATTACATCATTAGGGGAGGGGGTGTACAAATTTACAAATGGGGATTGCAATAAAATTAAACCTAATTATCTATTACAACCATATTGAATATTGTACAAAATTGAAAATAAAATGCAAGAATATAAATGGAAAAAGAAATGATTTTTGTTGTTATTATGAAAGGGGTTTAACCTAAACCTAATTAAGAAAAATGATTAGTTAAAATTAAAATAAAATTAACTTAAACTAATTGAGAAAAGAAATTAAATTAAAACAAATTTTTAGGGTTTTTTATTTATGAAAAGGTTTATTTTTAAATTAGTAAGAAAATAATATGGACATTAATTAAAAAAATCTAAGTTCTAAATTGATTTTAAAAGAAAATAATATAATAAATAAACCTAAGTCTAAATATTTATTAAAAAAAATTAATTTATTTAAGAAAATATTTTTAGTCATTTGGTTTTTCATAAGAAAATAAAATAAATAAGTATAAATAATAAATAAAATATGTTTTTGGATTTTTTTTCATTAATAAAAATAATAATAATAATAATAATAATAATATTAAAGAAGAAAACAAATAAAAAAAAACAAAAATGAGAAAAAAAGAAAATAATAAAAGAAATTTGGGCCAGGGGTGCACAAACAAATCAGAGTTAGTAAAAGAAAAAAAACAATAGGCCCAAAGACAAGGGAGCCCAACGCCTGTTGGTGGATCTAGTGGTGGGAGTCCTTTGAACTTTCATCATGGTGATGGCCTGTGGTGCATTGGATTTATCCTGATGATAATCAAATGGTTGAGAAATGAGGCACACCACGCGCGCTAGGGGGCTGCTTGCACTGAATCTGTGAAAATAAAACAAGAAAAAATAAAAGGGTACCACTGGGGCTGGAACACAGGTCCCTATAGTCACAGGCGCGCGCTTCTACCACTGGTGTGTCTATACATCCGTTTATTAATATAAACCTATAAATATATATTTGAAACACATTCATAAGCCTGTATCTTCTTCAACCTCGCGCCAGACCGTTCAACACAATTTTTGAAATTGATATCTCTCTCATTTCTCAACCATTTTTAAAAGTACAAACATGAAAGTTGCTGGAAATTTCATCACGAATCCAACCATGTAAATAACTTAAGCTAATAGTCAAAGATGAGTGAGAATTTTTCTGGCCCTAATTTAAAACCTAAAAATTTCAGAAACTTCAACTCTAAAATTCTCTAAGCTCATGCCATATAAATGCAAACTATGGATATGTACAGCTTCGTGGCAATGGTATCTACATTTTATCTTCACAAATCAAAATCAAATGATTCTTGTATGAAGAGATAGGAGTTTGAAAACTTACCTCTTGCAGCTGGAGTAGTGTATGGAGTTTGAGCAACCTTTATGATGGCCTGATGATTTTTGTAGCTTGCGTGGACCTCCTTAAGTGTGTTCCAACTCCTACTTTGCTTTGAGGATGGCTGAAACTCCCAACTCAAGTCAAGTTGCAAGCTTCAGTTTTGGAAATGGTGGATAGCAATGGAGGAGTTACAGTCAGGAAATAGGGGCCTGTATCACTTTGATATGATGTATATTAAGTGTTTGGATGGTTAAAACTCAATACGCACGAGTGGATTTGGAGATAGCTATGTGAGGTTCAAAACTGTCAAGTTATGGCAGATTCTGAGTTGCAGAGTGTTTGGGAGAGTTTTGGGGTCTTTGAACTCATGTGTTATGTTGCAATAGACTTGTGTATATGTATGGAAGAGGTCAGGGATCAAATTCACTCAAGGTTTCTGAGTTCTAGCCTTTTGGCTCTATAACTTGCTTTTGAAGAAAAGTGAGAAGACAAATCTCAAAGTGTTGTACAAGCATGTTCTGAGTTCAAAGAGGCTTTAGACACATTTCTTTTGGTTTATAGGGGTTGTGTGTGCAGAAAGAACAAGTGCAAAGCTCAAGAAGTTGACAATTGCAAAAATAGTGCTTTATCAAAATGGAAATGGCAACTTTGTGCCATAAATGGAAATGTAACTTGGATAAAGGCTCAAGTGCTTTGATTAAAGCTCTAACAGCCGTGTAAACATTTAATTATGGAGTGACAAATAAGTTTGAGGCCTGCAAAGCAAAGATTATACATCCTAGGCTTGGATTTGAATTTTTGTTCATCATGAAATGGCTTGTAATTCAAGTTTGAAAACCCTAACTTCATCTCTTCGATTCTCCCTGCTCAAGAATGATCTCAAGGAGTTCCTGGACATTTTGGAAATATTGTAATGTTCTCTACAACCCTTCTTTGAATCACTTTTGAAAATTCCCCTCGGAACTATATTAAAAAGTGCCATAAAGTTAGGTTAAAATCCTGACCAAAACTAGGGAAAAATTTCACTAAGTGTTCAATTTCAAGACCATGACTTTATGAATTAATAACTTGAGATCAAAGCATTTTTAGAAGAGGTTGTGTAAAGCAATATTGTATATATCATGGAGATCTAAAACTTTCATGTTGAAAGTTTCTTCTGAATCATCTTGCATCATGGTGAAAAATTGGCTCAAAGTTGTGAAAAAACATGAAGTTTTAAACACTTAGAAAAATTTCTAAGTTAGAAAACTTTGACTTTTCAAAATGAAATCTTGACATTTTTGATTTCTTGATGAATAAGTTTCATATTTTGACATGTTTTTATGATTTGTGATCTTTGACATTGGATTTTGACCAAAAAGTCAAAGTTTGACTTTTCAGTGTACAGTTGACTTTTGATTAGTTGACAGAAAATTCACTATCAATTCAATTGATCTTGAGCAATGTTTTGGGTCATGCCATTAGGTCAAAATGACGCAATTGAATTCTTGAGATCATGCCTCAAACCAATTCACCATTTTCTAGGTCAAAAATCAGAAATTTCCTTTCCTAAGTCAAAGCCCTAATTTTGACCATTTTGCCCTTTTGATGATCTGATCAAAATTCTTGAGAAATTATGGTCCAAACTTGATCAAATGATAAATATGAGTTTATAATGTTGATGTGGATCAAAAGTTATGAAGTTTGACTGTAAATTGGCCAAAGTTGACTTTTTCCCCAATAGAGCTGATTTTTAGGTCAATTGCTCAATTGATTAAGCAAGAATGTGTTCCAAGGCTTGAAACTTGACATGAGTAATCTTCGGGGTCCATAATGATCCATGAAAGTCATATGAGGCATTTAAAGTTCAATTATCCTTGTGCAATCTCAAACCCTAATTTTGGTCATTAGTGCTTAAGGAGGTGTCTTGAGTTGATCAACCCTAGTGCAGTCTTGAACCAAGAGAGATCTTTGTGAGAAAATACTTGATAAATGAGAGGGAAAATTTTGGGGTACAACACTTAGGATTTTAATTTCTGCAACTTACCACTTTAATATAAATTGTTAGTAATTAGGGTGTGTATGGCAAGATAAAATCAACCGCTAGAAAATCCTAATCTCAAAGACAAAAATGCATGCAATCAAACGCACTTCACACACGCACACCTTTAAGGTAATCTCGCTTGTTGCCTCGGAAAAATAGTCATGTCCCTCAAATATGGGAGGTTTTAGCAAATGCCCTTGATAAAGAGATCGTAGTCCCTCGATGACCCTTCGATGTTGCCTTCGGTAAAACGATCTTAGTCCCTAAGAAAATTGCTAAAGCGTCTCATAAGTTTCCTTCTATGAGTATACAACGACCCACGCCCATCCCTTCACACCCAAATATAGGGCTTTTTATCAATCAATGGTAAGGTAGCAATATCTAAAGGAGGAGGAAAATAACAAATACCCTTTGAGTTGGTAGGACGCTTGTAGTTTCTTGCTCACAAACTAAAACCATCTCCACACTCACACTTTCAAAACATCTTTAAAACAAACATCTCTTTGAACTATTTTCAAAACCAACACTTTATATACATTCTTATAGAGACGAGAATCATTACAAAGTTTGCCGAAATAAAGGCGTTTTAAAAATATTTTCAAACTTACACCAATCACAAACACATCTCAAACAAAGCATTTTTAAAGTGATCAAGCCATTAAGAGCATGTAGATAACTACAGATGAAAAGGGTGCTAACACCTTCCCTTTTCATAACCTAGCCCCCAAACTGAAGAAAATATCTCAAAAGGTCTTTCATGTTCTTTTCACTCTTTCCTTTATTGGATAAAAGAAAAGTCGGTGGCGACTCTTGCTATCCGCAACATTTGCGATAAAACACAAAAACACCCAAGTCAGTTCTCCCACTGTATTACACCTACAAACTCCATACAAGCCTGAACCTAAGGCTACTTGAGTGACTTGTTTTCTTTCATTATCTAACAACTTGAACTCCTTGCGGGACTTGCTTGTATTCATTATCTAATAACTTGGATTTCTTTGTAGGATTTACTTGTCTTCATCACCTTACACTTTCGCTTGGTGCATAGCATACACATCATGACATCATGCCATAGCATTTAGTTAACCATTTAAAGGATCTCAAAGGGCCTGTGATGCAGATTATGATGAACAGATGTCTAGCAAGGGGCAAGGGGATTTATTTTCCTCTAGCCAATACCGTCAAAGCACAATGTCTTGAGTCAGAGGCTATGACCCACTCGACATGGTGAGGTTGATTCTCGTAGAAGGACATTCAACGATACAAAGTTCTTCGATCAAAGTTGCAATCAGAATTCAAACATTTTCTTGTGTTTACCCCGTAAGATCCTTGAAAACATTGCATGTATGTCATTACATAACAGGTATTCTCAAGACAGGTTTCTCATTTTTTTGTTGTTTATTTCAACAAGGAAAATAGATCTCGAACAGAACAACAAAGATCTCCAAGCTCAAGATATTCAGTTTAAGGAAATGTTCCCGAATCTATCCAAGGGGAAAGAAGAATTGAAAACACTCCTTGCTAGAAACATGGCCAAGAAAATCCTAACGACAACAAGGATGACTAGTTGGAACAACTGCAAGCTGAGATGGAAAGGATGAGAATCCAGATGAATAGTCAAATGGCTCTTATCCAAAATTTAGCTCGGGGACAAGAAGAGTTGATGATTCTCATTAGCAGGCTTCGTCAAGATAAATACAACTGTATGGGACGAACGACTAGAATTGGGGATCAAATTATTAATCAACCTCCGATGAGACGGGAAGTTGGCTTGGTTAAAAGTAGGCATTTTAGGATTGCTACTACATTGCAAGTCCAATAACGTCCTCGTCAACAACAACAAGGGAATCAGTGTAAGCAAGATGCACTCAAAAGACGATTTACCGAAATAAACATGTCATTGGCTCAAGCATTGCAACACATGTTGAAGGCCAAGTTGGTGACATTGAAGGATCCTCCTCAAAAACCCAATACTTCGTCTCCCTGTTACAATCATAAAGAAAGTTGCACATACCACTCCAACAGTCCTGGACACGACACTAACATCTGTTGGACGTTGAAGAATAAGATTCAAGACCTAATCGACGAAGGAGCGTTAGAATTTACACAAGATGGTCAACTTGAGTTTTTCTGTCATCCCTTAAAGGCACACCATCTGAAGTGACAAATTTAGGCGGAGAAGCTTTTTGTTCATTCGAATCTCTAGTTGCAATTTCTTTGTTTGTTTAAACACTTATCTTTATGTCAGACTTCGGTTGTTCTCATTAATGCATTGCATATGTTTGTCTTGAGTTAATCCATTCATTTTCACTATACTTAAATTATGCTTTTACTCCTTTTTTATGATATTCAACTCTTGATTAAAAGTTACAAGCCTTTAGAAGGAGGATGGTGAAAATAATACCATAATCTCTACAGTATGCTTTTGAATAAACCTTGCTGACGATGTACAGACGTTGTTTCGAATCTTAAACAGTAGAGTTATAAGGAAGATAATCCCTAGTCAACCCCTTTGATCCTAAGAAGTAGGAATTTTCTTTTTTGCATAAATTGAAACCTTTAATCATAACCCGGGGTAGGGTAGTTTTTCAGTTAATTCAAAAGAATTTCCAGTCGCAAGCTTTCACTTCATAGTATCAAAAACTTCCTTCCAAATCAAAAGATGGTGATAGTTCCCCATAAAGCAGGCAATCATTATCTCTCAAAAGAAAAGCCCGTTAAGTCAAAACCTATGAAGGAGACTTAAGAAAAAACTGGGGCATCCCGCTGACTATAATCACAAAAGAAACAATTCAGGCAAAAGGTAGGAGTAATAAAATAAAAAAGAGAGGTTGTTACGGATCCTCGACAATAGAAAAAATATCACAAAAAATGACTGTCTTCTCAAATAAACTCCCAGTATCCGAACCATCACCGGAATATCATTGCTATAATTCCAGACTCAATTGGAACCCAAACACACAATTAACTGAGTATAGGACTAAAGAACATCATAGAGAATGGGTGGGTACAAATAAATTTCGAGTCTTTATCCTTTGTTCTTAAACCGTGAACTAGGCCACGCCACAACCCTTAAAAGTCCTAGTTGAAGCATGGGTTAGTTCGAAAGAATACTGTTACAAAAGGTATCCTGACTCCCATAAGGTTTACTATAAATCCAGAGTTGAATTCATATTCTTATAAAATTCTGTTTGTTTACTAAAAATTCATTTTCAAAACTTCGAGCCAAACATAAGCTTTGCATCTTTAAAAATGGCATTGTTTGCATATGACTAATTGTTCGACGACAGAGATATTCGCACAATGGATATTCAATGAATGGAAATCCTCTCAATGAACAGAATCACCTCAGATGAAAAGACATTTCCAGTAACAGGCCTTTCATAATCCAGGGGCATGACATGGTGTCTAACTGATCTAGGGGAAATCGAGTCAAGATTCAACGATTCTCTCAAAAGTGCCGAATAGCCAATGGCAGACCTCCATCTGAATCACTTGGGGCATTGAACATGAGTTCTAGCAAAGGGCCACGTACGATCAAGCAAACATTTTCTGGCAGTGCTGCAACACTTACTACTATAGACAGTGATAATTCTCCACACCCTATGAATGCGGACATAGTCAGAAAATACTACACATGAAAAAAAAGACCCGCTAAGTTGACTGGCCTAGGCAAAAATTAGGGCATCCCGGCGAACCAAAAAAGTTTGGGCAAAAATAAGGGATATATAAGAAAAGACTATACACTTGGCAAGTCGGAAACCTAAAAAGGCGGCTTGGGAAAAAAAGGGTATCCCGGTGGACTGAAAATATAAAAGGACAGTCCAGGAAAAAGTTAGGGATTAAAGCGTACGACTATGTCCCGTCATCTCGTCACTTGTCTATCAGTAGAATACTTATCACCCTAATCAACATTCACCAAGGGCTCTAGAAGTATATGTATGTTCAAGTATCCACGGATCCCCACAGAGCCACTTCCACGAGATTATCCCCATAGATTAATCCTCACAAGTTCATACATTCCCCACAATTGCCACAGCAGATCACTATGGCTGATAAAGGAGTATGATTTTCCCCCCAGAAATATCACCAACCTACAGAGTTCCAATTAGTATAGTTCATGGAGTTTCTCTTCCACAACTGAGCTTGTTCCTCCAAGGTTGTAAAACCCCCTTTCAGACTTCTGTTCTCCAACAGAGTTCATTTCCTTAAAGAGGGTGCTTCCTCAACAAGAGTATTTCCCCAACAGGGTTTATTTCTCTAACAGTTTATCATCTTCTAGATACAATTCAGATATAATATAGATATAAATTCATTCTGGCACTCATTCCAGGCTCTCTTCCAGATACAGTGCAGATACAATCAAGATACAAATTCGTTCTAACACTCATTCTAAATCCATTTCTAGATACAGTTCAGATATAGTCTAAATATATATTCATTCTAACACTCATTCCATATCCACTTCTAGATACAATGCAGATACAATCAAGGTACAGATTCATTCTGGCACTCATTCCAGATTTCTCTTCTAGATACAATTCAGATATGATCAAGGTACATATTCATTCTGATACTCATTCAGTACATCTTCCAGATACAGTTTAGATACAATCAAGATACAGATTCATTCTGATACTCATTCAGTACATCTTTCAGATACAGTCCAAATATGGATATCATATTGATACCCATTCAATGCATCTTCAGATACAATTAAGGCATAGATTTATTCTGACACTCCCCAGCTTGAGTATGATTTTACAATAAATCACTGGCTAAAAACCCTCTCCCCAGTGAAGTTTCCACTATCCCCAGAGATTTTCTACTGAATCTAAAACCAGATCATATATCAGTCAACTTTATGCTCCCTAAATGGGCCGAAAGGTTATCCATATATTTTATCCCCAGTCAGGGTATACAAAGAATCATAACTCCCCAGTAGAGAAAAGGACAACCAAAGTTTTGAACTCTTCTCCCCCAAGCAGGAATTAACATTCTCCATCAGAATCTACTCAAAGTAGAAATCAATGTTCCCCAGCGGAGTTTTCTCAAACAATAAACAGGAGTCCCCAGCGGAAACAATCGCCAGAAGATCGAAGATACACATACTCTTCATCCCCAGCAACAATCAGTGATTTATTTTCCCAAACAAAGAACCTGCTCAAATTCACAAATGCATTTCAACAACATTCCACATTCATACATCATTTACAAAATATCATAACATATGTATACCAAACGCATATAGCATAATCTCATTTGTTTTGAGAACATCATTACATAATACATTTCATACATTATGACATTGCATACAGCTAACTCTTTACCTTTTCAGGAAAGATCAGTCAACAGACAAATATCATCAACCTCTTACATGGCCCGACAATCTTCTCAAAGGCTACATCTAACAAAGATCTACTTCAGGAGTTTCCTCATAAAGTCATTCTCAAAAAGACCTCTTCTGGTATGAGTTCATCTCTTCCAGTTAATAATAGGTGAAATACCTCTTCGGGTATGGGTTCATCTCTTCCAGTTAATGATAGGCGAAAGACCTCTTCTAGTATGGGTTCATCTCTTCCAGTTAATGACATACGAAAGACCTCTTCTGGTATGGGTTCATCCCTTCTAGTTAATAACAGGAGAAATACCTCTTCTGGTATGGGTTCATCTCTTCCAGTTAATAATAAGCGAAAGACCTCTTTTGGTATGGGTTCATCTCTTCCAGTTAATGACAGGAGAAAGACCTCTTCTGGTATGGGTTCATCTCTTCCAGTTAATGACAGCCAAAAGACCTCTTATGGTATGGGTTTATCTCTTCCAATTAATGACAAGCGAAAGACCTCTTCTGGTATGGGTTCATCTCTTTCAGTTAATGACAGGCGAAAGACCTCTTTTGGTATGGATTCATCTATTCTAGTTAATGACAGGCGAAATACCTCTTATGGTATGGGTTCATATCTTCCAGTTAATGACATGCGAAAGACCTCTTTTGGTATGGGCTTATCTCTTCTAGTTAATGACAAGCGAAAGACCTCTTCTGGTATGGGTTCATCTCTTCGAGTTAATGACAGGCGAAAGACCTCTTCTGGTATGGGTTCATCTCTTCCAGTTAATGACATGCGAAAGACCTCTTCTGTTATAGGTTCATCTCTTCCAGTTAGTGACAGGAGAAAGACCTCTTCTGTTATGAGTTCATCTCTTCCAGTTAATGACAGGCGAAAGACCTCTTCTGGTATGGGTTTATATCTTTAAGTTAATGACAGGCGAAAGACCTCTTCTGGTATGAGTTTATCTCTTCTAGTTAATAACAGGCGAAAGACCTCTTATGGTATGGGTTCATCTCTTCCAATTAATGACATATGAAATACCTCTTCTGGTGTAGATTTATTTCTTCCAGTTAAAAAATAGGCAAACGACCTCTTCTGGTTCAGATTAAATCGATAATAGATTCATTCTGATACTTCTTCCAGTTGAAGTCAATAATTACCTTGGATGGAATCTATAATCCCATCTCCGACGATTCTCCATCACCTCTCCAAATGACATCTATAAGCCCATTCCCAGTACAATCAACCAACAACGTTACCTCTTGCACAGGCGAGTGCAAATTTATGGGCACTTAAGTGTTCAATCATCTTCTACCTTCAAGTCACGAATGACGGACGAGCCAATCTAACTCTTCAGGTTTAAGAAGATTGAATAGGGGCAGCTTTTGTACCCAAAATTTTCCCTCACATATTTCTTGAAGGCATTCTTCCAAGGCTTCCCAGACACTCAGGACACTCAAGGGTTGACTAGTCAAGATGCTCCTCCTAAACTAAAGGCCTACAAATAGGGTTTGTAGTTTCTCAAGTAAATTTGGTTTGCAAAGGTATCAAGTGGCTTCCATGGTTCTTAATAGGTCCTCAACAAGGTTCATGTCAAGTTTCAAGCCTTACATCACAAGTTTGCTCAATCAATGGCTCAAATGTTTGAAAATCAACTATATTGGTCAAAAAGTCAATTATGGTCAACATACAGTCAAACTTCAAGATTTTTGGTCATACTCAACATTTTGAAGTGACATTCATCATTTGATCAAGGGTTGATCATGATTCCTCAAGGAAAGTCCTCAGATCATCAAAAGTCAAAAATTGTCAAATTAGGGTTTCGTTAGGAGAAGTCAACTGAACTTTGACCAAGCATAACTTTCACGTGCTTCATCAAAATTTCCCCAACCAAAGCCCATTTTGAAGAAAACTCAATTTTCTACAACTTTGTTCTATACTCAAGTCCAAAAAGTGCTTCATTTGAAAGATATGAGCTAATACATTATAGGTCATTTTCAAAAGTCAGTAAAAGACACTTTTTGTCAAGGCAACTTACAACAAGATAATGTCTCCAAATGCAAATATGATCAAAAGTGAAAGTGTAGAGGACATCTTAAGATTTTCAAGATGTCCAAGATCACCTTCAAAATATGAAAATTGAGCAAGTTATGAGTTGCACAAGTTGGCAACTTTTTAAGAAATGTATGAAATGCTAAATGTGCAAACTTGAAATTTTGGACTTGTGACCTATATTTTTGGACTTCAAGCATGTCCATGGCCTTACAAAAGACTCCTAAACTCACTCTTACCTTGTCTTGTATTTTCTTATTATTTTAATTATATTTAATTTGTTTTTATTCAAATAAATGCAAAATAAATTAAATAAAATCACAAAAATCATGGGCTATGCATATGGGCTGGATTTGATCAATTTTGAAGCCCATTAATTCGTGTAAGACACATGCAAATGGTCCAGGTTCATTGCACGTTCAAAAAGGGCAAGAATCACTCAAAAATGGCAACTTCTTAATGTGTTTTATTCATGTCTCAAAGGCCATGAATTCTTTGTTCCTTGCCATACATGCCCACTCCTCTCTTCCCTCTCTATAAATACACAAGCTTAAGATCACAAAGGGACACGAAATTCTTGCACACAAAAGCCTTCTCAAAATTCTCTAAAAAATCAAAAAGTTGGTGAAAATCGTGTCTCACTTTTCAACCCATACCAGTTCAAGCCAGTGATCAAACATTGCCCCAGAGTTTCATAGGAGTCCTTCAGATCCCAGGTTCAAGCCTCACACGTCCCAAATCCTCCTCATAACCCTCCTACAGTCTTGGTAAAATTTAGATTTTCAAACTCTCTGAATATGTGATTTAAATCAGTTTTATGCATGTATTCATATTGCTATTTATGTTTTGAGTAAATCTAACCGGTTCGATCCAGGTACAAGGCGTTTTGTATTTTTTTTTTTATCTTTTCAAATCCAATGCTAAGCAGATCCATACGCACACCATACACCTCCAATTCCTGACCATCAGATCTCATCAAGAATGATCTGAATGCCTCAAGTGCACACCCCACTGTGCACCTTCAAGGAGCCTCTCTCATCCGAGACAATGTAACCTCCTGGGCTCATTAGTTGTGGGCCTAAGGATTCTTTTTTTTGCACCCCTCTAACCCATTTTTGTAGCGAGGCCCAATTACATTTTTTTAGTATTATTTGTTTTGCTTAATCAACATTTTTTAATCAGTTTCCTTTAATCAATAAAAATCAGAAAACCACAAAAATATATTTTAAATTTTTTTATTATTAATTAAATTAATTTTGTTAATTTTAATTAATTATTTAATCATTTTTTAAACTAATTAGAATTAGGTTACCATTAATTTAATTATTATTTTTCTTAAACAAATTTTTTTCTTCTAATCTTAGAATCTTTTAGGGTTTTTCATCCTTTCCCGTTTCATCTTCGCGTGTTATTTATTTCTTGCGCATTTTTATGAACAGTTATGTAACTGTTGAAGGAATGTAATAGTTAACATTAGGACTCTTTACATTTTTCTTTCCCCATTTTGGTTTGTATTCCCCTCATCCCAAAGCGATGTAATAGTTTAGACTTTACTTTTCGCATTTTTATTCTTCTACCTTATGTATATATTTAACTGTTAGATGTAAACTTAATAGGATTGCATGATAAGATTTAAAAACAAACGCTAGAAAACCTAACACTCAAGATAAACATAACTGAAAAATGACACACTTCGCACCTCTAAGGTACTTCCACTTGTTTCGAAATAAACAGTCACATCTCTCGAACGTAAGATATTTTAGCAGAGACCATTTGGTTATAAGATCATAAGTCCCTCGATGACCCTTTCGATGTTGCCTCGGTAAATGATCTTGGTACCTTAGGGTAATTTCTAAAGTATCTTACGAGTTGCTTTCGTGACTGTATGATGACCCTTGCATGTCCCTCAAAACATCCAACGATAGGGCTACCTACTAACTAATAGTAGGATAGCACTGTCTAAAGGAAAAGAGGAAGAGAACAAAGATCTTTCGAGTAGGTAGACCGCTTATAGTTGCTTGCTCACAAAAACAAACAAAACAATTTTTCACACATACACTTTCTTTTCTAAATATTTTCAAAGACAAAACACTTTGTATACATTCTCCATGATACGAGATTCATTACAAAGTTCTCCATGCTAAGGTGTCTTTTCAAAATATTTTCAAAACACACTTACACAAAAAGCATTTTCAAAGTGAGCTAGCAACTAAGAGCCCTTAGATAACTATGGATGAAAAGGGTGCTAACACCTTCCCTTTTCATAATCTACCCCCGAACTCAAAATCTTTTAAAAAGGTTTTTCCTGTTCTTTTCACCCTTTCCTTTGTTGGATAAAAGAAAAGTCTGTGGCGAATCTTGCTAACCGTAACATTTGCGATAAAATGCAAAACCAGTAAATCAGTTTTCCCACCGTATTACAAAGAGGCTACCTTTGAACATATCCCAAGGGAGGAAAATCAATTGGCAGATGCTTTAGCTACCAGGTCATCCATGTTCAAGGTCAGATGGAACAACGAAACTCCCAGTATTACTGTTGAAAGATTCGACGAATCGACACACTGCTACAAAATCAATACTAATGGAGTAGAAGAGAAGCCTTGGTTTCATGAAGTGAAAAGATATCTTGAAGCACGAGAATACCCTGAAGGAGTGTCAATCAACGACAAGAAATTCCTATGGAGATATTAGTTCAACTTTATCTTGTCAACAAGTTATTGTGAAGCCTGGAATCTGACCAGATAGCAATTAACTTCAACTTCAAGAAATTTTCTGTGAAGCCTGGAATCCGACCAGATAACAGTTAATTTATTCTTCCCATATAAGTCACTGTGAAGCCTGAACCCGACCAGATAGCAGTCAACTTCATTATCCCCAACAAATTGTTGCCAAGCCTGGATTTCGACCAGATAATAGCCAGTTTCCAATGCTCTCCAGTCAGGAATAATTCCACAATAGAGCATTGAACTCTTTTCCCAATCAGAGATCAGCAATCTCCACAAATTCTTCTTAAATAGGCTAGTATTCCCCAGTGGAGTTTCTCCTCAAACAATGGAACATGAATTCCCAGCAGAAACATCCTAAAACAAGAGGAGCATACTCTTCATTCCCTAGCAGCAGTCTGGGAGCTCATTTCCCAAGGCTCATCAGCATGTTATCAAGGATTTATTTTCCTAGACAAAGACACACTACAAGGAACGCATCACATTCATAAACCATAACGCATACATGACAAATGCATACGGCATAATCTCATTTATTTTGAGAACATCATTACACCATGCATACATCTACATGCGACTAACCTTTTTTTCCTTGCAAAAAAAAAATCTACAGACAAAGACATCTACCACTCCGAAGATTTATCTTGGTACCTTCCCTAGTCACTCTAGATGGCATCTCTAAGCTCATTCCTTACACAGTCAACTAACACATCCTTGAGTGTAAATTTCTGGGCACTCTAGTGTTCAATCATCTTCCACCTTCAAGTCACGAATGGCAGACTCGCCAATCTAACTCTTCAGGTTTAAGAAGATTGAACAGGGGCAGCTGTTGTACCCCAAAATTTGCCCTCTCATTTCTCAAGGATTCTCACAAGATCTCCCATGACATCAAGTTTGCAGCACTAATACATCAATTTAGGTTTGGAATTGGCACAAGGGCAAAATGGTCAAATGCATATTGAAAAGTCAAACTTTGACTTTTGGATCAAAATCAAGTTTCAAGAATCATATTTCATCAAGACATGTTGGAATAGGAATTTTTTTCATCAAGAAGATCAAAAGTCAAAATTACTTTGGAAAAGTCAAAATTCCAAATACTTAGAAATTTTTCTAAGTGTTTAGGAAATATGATAAGTTCAGAACTTTTGGCCAGATTTTCACCAAGATGCAAGCTGATTCTAGAAGAACTTCTGACACAAGAGTTGTAGATTTCAATGAAATCTAAAACATTGCATAACAGAACTTCTCCTAGAAATGCTAGGATTTCAAGTTATGAATCTTCAAAGACACGTCCATGAAACTACAACACACAGTAAATTTTGGGTGTTATCAAGACAGAATTTGGTTATAACTTCTGGGCCAGTTTTCATGTAGGTTCAAGAAGAGTTTGCAAGAGGTTCAAAGAAGGTCTACAAAGTGTGTTACAAGCTTTCTGAAAAGTCTGATAACTCTTTCAGAACATGTTGGAGCAGGGAGATTCAAATATCAGAAGTTGGATGTTTGTTCAAAGTTACGCTGATGCTGAACTTCTGATCCAGATTGAGCTATGATACATAATATCATATTGCAGGTTTTCTGTTTGATAAATCTCATCATCATTTAATGCTCACACCTACTTTTGAGTCTTTATCCAAAGGATTTCCCCACGTGTGGCATAGAAGTACCATTGTTGTCCTTGAAAAGCAAACTTTTATACAATATTTATGCTGGCCCAATGCTCTATTCTTACTTCTGAGGGTAATTTTCCTTAATTCATGCTTACAAATCTAGCTTAGGCACGGCCAAAAGCTGCTAACCACCCTACTTTGTTCCTTGAACCATACTTGTTTGAACTTGCTTCAAGAACAAGTCAGCGCCCTAGTGTGTGATGGTTGTACTCTTGGCTTCTCCAAGCTCCAAAATCCTTGCCTATAAATTGAACTTCATTTACAACTGTAAAGAGGCCGAGAATTTGAAAATTATCCTTGAAACCTTGCTAAAATTTCAAAGAACTTGAAACTAAAAACATAAACACAAAAACCTGCTAATTTCTGGATTTTCGCATCCAAGCTCTAATCTTCCCTATGCATTTCCCAACCAAATCACCCACACAACTGCTGATATACATTTAGAAGCCATCCCAACTTCTATTTTCAGACTGTAACCCAATCTTCATCAATATCCTTCTCAAACAAACAAAACTTTGCTTCTTGGTTGTTCCAGAATTTTCCATCCATTCATAGCTCAAGTTAAAGGTTGTTCCAGCCTTCTGAGCACGTGAGAAAGCTAACCAGAAGATCACAGCAGCCGGAACCAGGCTCTAGTTCACATAACATTTTCCAGCTACAAGGTAAGCGTCTGCTGACTCTTATCACATTACTTAGGCATTGATAGGGTTACATGTTTAAAAATACAATGTAGACATCCTGACTCAGATGTTGTACATATTCATAAAATTCACGTATTTTTCACCTAAGTAGAGAGAATTTCAGTTCAGAACTTCTTGAGGAAATTAGGATTCATAATTAGGATTAGAAAAATTCATGCTTGCTTCTGATTTACAGTTCTGATACTTTATATTTCTGAAATCATGATAAAAACCTGCCATAACTGCCATGTCTGCATTTTTTGTTTTACTGAGAAATGACTAAGTTGCAGATGCTCTGATTGGCACGGGAAGGGAGTTGAAGCTCATCATCAGAACTTACTTTGTGTTATATGTTTATGTTTTTGCTTCTAATACCGGATGCATAGCCACCCATGTGGTAGAGAGCATATGCATAAGACATTAGTGTTAAGGGTCCTGAGTTTTATCCCCAGAAACACCCTTTTTATGTTTATTCCCTGACATTTTTCCCCATCCTGGACCAGAACTTCTATACATTTCCATCCAACAACATTGACACCTCACATGCCCATTATCAGAACTTCTAGTTTTCCAGTGAACACTAGAACTTCTAGGTTTCCAGCTACATCATAACTTACAAACTCCCTCAACATCCAGAATTTCCAAACTCTCTCAACAACCAGAAACTTCTGACCTTCCAGTAACATTAGTACTTCTAGGCTGCCAATTGCATTAAAACTTCTAAAATTTCCTTTGTTCCCAGCGGACCCATAACTTCTGACCTTCCCCTTTTCTGCTAACAGTTTCTTTCTGACTTGCAACGCACCAAAGTCAGAACTTTTGTTCTCTCCTATTTCAGCAGCGCGCTGATTCTGACCCCTTTTCCTCTTATTATCTTTATCATCACTTCTATTTTCATTAATCAAAAAAACCAAAAAAATATTATTATATTTACATACTTTATTTTATTTCTTTTGAAACAAAAAGACTAAAAATATTTTTCTTAAAATAGTTCATTTCTTCTCTTAACAAAAACAAAACAAGTCTATTTTTACATTTCTTGTACATTATTTCAATATGGTTGTAATAGATAATTAGGAATTTAATTTCTTGCAATCCCTATTTGTAAATTTGTACACCCCATCCCCCTAATGATTGTAATAGCGTAGAATATTTACTTTCTGCAATTTATCGCTTTCATATAAATGCTAGTAAAGTAGGATTTGTATGAGAAGATAAAATCAACAAGTAGACAACCCTTGATAAAAGACTAAATGCATGCAAATAAAACACACTACTCACACATGCACCCCTAGGGTAATTCCACTTGTTGCCTTATAAAAATGGTCATGTTATGCATGTGATATGTCTTAGAAAAAACAATCAAAATACAAGAGCATAGTCCCTCGATGACGCTACGAATGTTGCCTTACAAATGATCTTACTCCCTCTAAGAGAAATGCTAAGATATCTCACAACATTGCTATCATGACTATACGATGACCCACGCCCGTCCCTTTACATCCAAAGATAAGGCTTCTTACCAATCAATGGTAAGATAGCAATATCGAAGGAAGAGATAAATGAATAAAAGACTTTTTGAGTAGGTAGAAACGTTCCTAGTTGCTTGCACATTTTCAAAACAAATATCCTTGCAAACACGCACCAAACACTTTCAAAACATGAAGTATTTTCAAAAGTCCAACACTTTGTATACGTTCTTACGAGACGAGAACCATTACAAAGTTTTCCTAAACGAAGGCGTCTTTCAAAAATACTTTCAAAAACCACACCACAAAGCATACTTTCAAACAAAGCAAGTGATCTAGCAAGCAACTAAGATCCCATAGATAACTATGGATTAAAAAGATGCTTACCTTCCCTTTTCATAATCTACCCCCCGAACTCAAGAAAATAATCTCGAAGGTCTTTCCTATTCTTTTCACCCTTTCCATTATTTGGATAAAAGAAAATTCGGTGGCGACTCTTGCTATCCGCAACAATTGCGATCAAACGTAAAAAATTCCAAGTCATTTCTCCCACCGTATTACAAACTCTATTCCCCGTAGAGTTTTCCTCAAGAAAAAGAACAGAAATCAACATTCCCCAGCGGAGTCCTTCTCAAACAACAGGAACAAGAATCCCCATAAAAGACCTCTTATGAAATCAGAATCTACTTTGGATGGCATCTTTAAGCCCATCTCCGACAACTCTCATTCATCTTCTCCAAATGGAATCTATAAGCCCATTCCTAATATCATCCACCAACGGCGTTACTTCATGCGAGTGCAAATTTCTGGGCACTCTAGTGTTTAATCATCTTCCACCTTCAGATCACGAAAGGCAGACAAGCTAATCTAAATCTTCAGGTTTAAGAAGATTGAACAGGAGCAGCTGTTGTACCCTAAAATTTTCCCTCCCAATCTACTCAAGACATGCTCATTGAAGTCCCCAATTGCTCAAGGTTGACCAAGATTTGACCAGACAAATTCTCCTCCTAAGCAATGGATTTCCATTTAGGGTCTCATTTCTCACAAAAAAATTGGTTTGCAAAAGCTTCAAATGATTTCCATGGCACCCTATACGCCTCAACATAATGGCATAACTGAAAGAAAGAAAGTAAGTGTATGTCGAAAGCTGAAAATATGCCTAAGAGCTTTTGGGTCGAAACAGCTTTGACAGCAGTATGCAGTCTATTCTGATGCCCAACGAACCGCTAGGATCAAAGAAAGAATGGTTCAAAAGAAAGTGTGAGGAGGCTTTTATGAAGTCTTTGATTGATGAAAAGCTAGTAAAGAGCTTCACTACATTGAACCATTATCGAAGGGCTCGTTTTCGAGCTAGGGAAATGTAAGCTATTCGAAGCAGTACAAGGAAAGACACTTCGACTGACATCTTGTTTGAATTGGCGCTTCGAAAAGAAGAAGATTTTGAATTCAAAAGCTTCAATCTTATCCAAAGAAACACGTGGAAGTATAATGGTTCAAAGGACATGCAACCTTCAAACATGGCATGATCGAAGGACAATTAGGGACAAATCAGCCAAATATAAGTCATCTTAGAGTTCTTGGATCAATGTGTTTCAGGCATGTACTTGAACAAGTGAGGAAGAAGTTGGATGATCAAAGTGAAGTCTTGGCGCTCATAGGCTATCATTCGATTGGTGCATACAAGTTGTATTCACCCAATCGAAGGTAAACTAGTGATCAATAAAGATGGTCTTGTAGATGAAAGCAAAGCATGGGATTGGAGTCAAAGTTCAGTTCGACGAGAAAATGAACAAGTTAATACTTTGATTGGTCGAATTGAAGAATCACTTGTGCAACTGTGTTCGAAGGAGACGAATAGAATGAATCTTCGACACAGTCACAACTGTCACCACTGTGTTCGAAGGAGAAGGAATAGAACAAAGCTTCGACATGGCAAGATGAAGAGGTGATACTTCGATTGTTCGAGTTGAAGGAAAGGAGATCGAAAGGAACAAGAATTAAGTTCGACTAGGCTGATGGGATATGAGAGTTTTCCAGATCAAGCAACCAATACAGATGGTGACTTAATCGAAGAAGCCATGATGATGAAGCCTTAAGCAATTCGAATTGGATCTCATATCCATCGAAAAGAGCAATGCTTGGGAGCTGGTCGAAAGAACCAATTGATGTGAAATGGAGATGCAAATCGAAACACCAACCATAACATGTCTAGGTTCATTATGCTTCAAGAATGGCAAGAAAATTATCAAAATGGAAAATTTTCAAATATTTCAATTCTGCATTCAGAGCCATGATTAATGGCTGATTCATGCCATATTTGCTCATCACCACACCCCTATAAGTACAAGACTAAATCAGAAGCAACGGACACAGGGAAACCATCTCAAAGAGCCACGCGAAAATCACAAAGAAATATATCAAAGTTTTCAAATTCGAAATACACTTCGTAGGCTCCTCCAGTCCAAACGAATACCAAATTCGTATTCCTGAGATTCTTAGAAGCTCATACCAGCTCTCCTCCAAGCCCGATGCACGCCCAAAATTCACGCACCAAGCCCACCGGTCTTTGGTAAAATACTGGATCATAACCCTTTGAATACATAATTTAAATT
Source organism: Vicia faba (assembly GCA_948472305.1). Lineage (NCBI taxonomy): Eukaryota > Viridiplantae > Streptophyta > Magnoliopsida > Fabales > Fabaceae > Vicia > Vicia faba. The sequence goes on along the minus strand of OX451739.1, from coordinate 19,590,323 downwards.
GTTTTTATATGCATGTTTATATTATTATTTAAGTCTAATGTGCTACATGCGAATATGAGTGCTGGAAGTACAGAGTGCCATTTTCGAAGCAGCCACGCTTCGAACTGGGTGATACAGAGACCTTTTTCTAATTTTAACCCCAAATTTGGATTTAGGGGATGGTCTTACATAGTGTAGGGTCCTTGGATTCGTTTAGATCCATCATTTGATCAAGTTTGCAGGTGTGCGTGCAGGGGAAGGACCTGGGTTCGATACCCAGGTCGTGCATTTTTGTTTTCTAACTACTTCCTTGCAGATCTGGCGCTTCAAGCCCAAACGCACACACCATGTACCATCATATCATCACCATCTGATCCAGATCCAAACGCCTGAACATGCAACAACATGGTAGACCCTCTAGGGCTAGCAACATAGGATCCAACGTAGCTCCTAGGTTCTGTTTGTTTGGGCCTAACGTTTTCCAGATCATACCACCCCTTGTTTACTTTTTCTGCCTGTCCCATTTTATATATTTGTTTTTGTTCTTTTTAGTTATTTTTATTTAATTATAAAATCAGATAAAAATCACAAAAAAGTCAGTTTTAGTTTTTTTTAAGTTAATTTTGTTAATTAATTATTTAATTACCCTAACACTTTCTTAAAATTAAAATTAAGTAGAGTTAGATTTTATTCTCTTTTATTAAACAAAAACCAACAAAAAGATTTCATTTCCTTTAGGATTTAGACGTCCTTTCTAATTCGCGCGCGATTTTATTTTAGCATTACTATTTTTCATACTATTGTAACTGCCTACTGGGATGTAATAGAATTAAACTAGGGATTTACATTTACTGTTTTATTTCCCAAGTTTTGGATATGTAATTAATCCCCCTCCCCGAAGCCTTGTAATAGTTTAGAAATTATATTTCCGCATTTTAAATTCCTGCAAATTATTAACTGCTTAGATGCATGACTAATAGGATTGTATGACAAGAGTTTAATAATCAAACGCTAGCAAACCTAATGCAAAAGATAAATAACTGAATACAACACAATTGCACATATACACCTCTATGGTACCCCACTTTGGTTGCCTTCGGAAAAAATAGTCACAACTCTCGAAACGTGAGAGAATTTAGTGACTACCCCTCGGTTTAAATATCATATGTCCCTCGATGACCCTCTCGATGTTACCTCGGTAAAAATGATCTTAAAACCCTAGGGTAGTTACTAAGGTTTCTTACTCAGTTGCCTTTGTGACTATAAACGTAACTTCGAATGTCCCTCAAACATCCAACGGCTAGGGATACCTACTCACTAATAGTAGGATAGCACTGTCTAGAGGAAAAGAGGAAAAGAAAAACCCTTTCGAGTAAAAGTAGATAGTTCCTATATGCTATGCTCAAACAACTTTTACACTTACACAAAACTCCTTTCAAAAACATTTACAAAACGCTTTATCAACACTCTTGAGGACTGATACAAGAGTTACCATAAAGCAAACTGCCTTTTTGACATTTTAAAATACTTTTAAAAAAACACACAAAGCACAAGGTATTGCAAAATGAGCTAAGCATCTAAGAGCCCGTAGAAAACTACGGATTGAAAGGGTGCTAACACCTTCCCTTTCCATAATCTACCCCCCTTACTCAGAAAACTCTCAAAAGGTCTTTTTATGTTCTTTTCACCCTTTCCTTTGTTGGATAAAAGAAAAGTCGGTGGCGACTCTTTCTTATCGCAACATTTGTGAATACAAACGCAAAACCAGTATAACAATCGGTTCTACCACCGTATCACAATGAGGGTGCTGTAAAAAGATCCAAGAGTAAGAAGAAAGTTGTTCTAGTTAAAGATATTGACTCTAAGTATGATGTCGAGCAAGATGTCGAGGACATCTCTCCTATCAAAAAGTATGCAAATAAGAAATTGTTTGTTAAGGTTCCTGATGCCCCACTTGACAACATCTCCTTTCACTCTGTTGGGAATGTTAAAAAGTGGAAGTATGTGTATCAAAGAAGGATTGCCCTGAAGAGAGAACTAGGAGTTGGTGCTTTAGAATGCAAGGAAATCATGGAGCTGATCTCTTATGCTGGACTGATGAAAACAGTTACCAGGTTTGCCAATTGCTATGAAACCCTTGTTAAGGAGTCTATTGTTAATATTCATGTTGATTGTGCTGACCATAAGAGTAAGGAGTATAGAAAGGTTTTTGTTAGAGGAAAGTGTGTATAATTTTCTCCTGCCATTATAAACAAATTTCTAGATAGGTCTGAAGATGTATGCTGTGAGATGGAAGTTACAGACAATCAAGTGTGCAGAGCCATCACTGCTAATCAAGTAAGTAAGTGGCCCATGAAAAACAAAATTCCTGTCAGCAAACTGAGCATGAAATATGCAATTTTACATAGGATTGGAGCTGTAAATTGGGTTCCCACTAATCACACTTCAACCATCTCCATTGGTTTAGGAAAGTTCATTTATGCTATTGGAAACCAGAAACTTTTTTATTATGGGACTTACATATTTGGTCAGACCATCAAACATGCAGGAACTTGTGCCATTAAAATGCCAATTACTTTTCCTTCTCTCCTCTGTGGAATTATCGTAAATCAGCATCCTAGAATCCTAAGTGGAAATAATGATGTGTGCAAAAGGGAGTCTGCCTTGACCCTTCATTTTAAGCTCTTTTTAGGAAAACATGTCCCAGACATTTAACATCTGCACCTGCTGAAAAGACATCCACCAAGGATGAAATGATCAATGAATTAAGGGAATCCTGCAAGGAATTAGATGATGTAATCAGAGTGAGCTCGACTAGGAAGTTAATTTTTGAAAAAATGATCAAGGACCTACAAAAGGAAAGCAACTCTGATGATACAGTGAGCTCTAAAGGTGAAGACTCTAGTGAGGAAAGAAGTTCTGGTTCAACCAAGTCAACTGGTCCTGATGACAGTTAGACTACTTGTTGTTTCTCTGAACTCTTTGTTTCTTTTTTGGAACTTGAATGTTGTGATACAGTGGCAGAACCGACTGTTTATACTGGTCTTGCGTTTGTGTTTGCAAATATTGCAGTAAGCAAGAGTCGCCACCGACTTTTCTTTTATCCAACAAAGGAAAGGGTGAAAAGAACAGAAAAAGACCTTTCGAGATTTTTTTTCTGAGTAAGGGGGTAGATTATGGAAAGGGAAGGTGTTAGAACCCTTTCCATACGTAGTTTTTTATGGGCTCTTATATGATTACCTCATTTTGAAAATACCCTGTGCTTTGCGTGTTTTGAAAAGTTTTTTTGAAATGCCAATAGTAAGGTGATTTGCTTTATGATAACTCTTGTATCAGTCCTCAAGAGTGTTGATAAAGCATTTTTGAAAATGTTTTTGAAAGTGTTTTGTATAAGTGTAAAAATTTTGTTTTGAGCATAGCATCTAGGAACTATCTACTTTTACTCGAAAGATTATTCTTTTTCTCTTTTTCCTTAGACAGTGTTATCCTACTTGTAGCGGTAGAAATGTTAAAGACTAAGTCATTGGATTGACTATACTTATACAAATCAAAATAAAAATCGCCACCGCGCTTTATTGTTTCCAAAGGAATGGGAAAAGAGCGAATAACCCAAAAGAGGGGGAAAGATTCAAGGTAAGGGGGTTGGTTATGAAAAGGTAAGGTATTAGCATCCTAAACATCTACGGTACTCCGCAGGAACCTCTTTGGAAAATCTGTATTTTTTGGCTATAAAATGTTGTATATAAAAAATAGATGGTGGAGTTGAGAAAAGAAGTATTTTTTTTATGATTTTTGCACCCGCCGCGGTTGTGAACCTTTAGTGCCTATGTACCAGCTTCCGTGAAATAGGGGATCAGGGTACACGTATTTCATCTTTTAAAAATTTTAAAACACAAATGTATTGGTTAATTTTATGAGATAAGACATCATCGTCATTGTCCGTATGGAAAATATACTTACTACATACAATCATGAGAAAGGAGAATTTACGTCATCTCAAAGTGGAGGATATGGCTTGGATTTTTAAAACCAACAATGCCTCACTCAACACCCAAGTGGAAAATATATCTCTTCACTACATATTGTAGAAGTATAGTTGTTTGCATCACTATAAAGATTGACAAGAGTCCAATCTTTTGAGAAAAGTTTTAAAACAAAAAGCCAAAGTAGCAAAATGGTTTAAAATGAGATTAATTGACTTTTAGTCTTCTCACAAGAAACGTCAAGGTATTATTAAGTTGATTGGAGTTTATTTATGAAAATGTTTTGAAAATGCATGGACATAAGTCCAAGTTTATTATGAAAGTAGTTCAAGTTTCAAAACAAGAAGAGTTTACAAAAGGAGGGAGAAGATTTTTGAAATTAAAGAAGATGGGAGGAGAAGAAGAGACTATCCTAAAGCATAAGGTAAAATTTAGGGATAAGGACCATCTAACCAACAAGAAGCCAATACTTGACATTATGAGTCAAAATAGAATTCTCATTCTTTGGATTGAAACCAAGCAAGCAAAGATACTAGACCTCTTGAGAAAACCAAACTTCAAGTGTATTAAGTCTTCACAAAAATTGGGCAGAGTAATGGTTGTATATGGGTGAATTACAGATTATAAACAAAGAATGTAATCACATTAACCTGCACACAAAACAAACAAACAACTCAATGTCTTGAGGTAAACCTCAAGAACTTCAGACAAAATATCAATTAAGGTCACAAGGTCTCCATCATAGGCTAAGGTTTCTAATCCTAAGTCCAAGAAGTCCAATACTCCATAATGCCAAGGATAGTAACCAAATAGTCCAATTATCATTAAAGATTTTATGGTTCATGTTTATTATTAGGTGTCTTGAAAAAGGAAAGAAAAGCTCAAGTGAGCAAAAATAAAAATAACAAGAAAGTAAATGCTCAAGTGAGAAAAGATGAAAAGTAGTATGAAATGTAATACTTAAAGTAAATGGTACATAAAGCATAAAAAATAAAAGCATAAAGTAAAATCAATTGTATAATTAGTGGTTAGTTGGATGACCATCTTGAATCTTATATTTAGAACTTATTAGAGGATTGGTAGAACCAAAGCCTCCACACAACAAGTTGAATTTTCTTTTTGTCAAGTATATCATCCATTTGGAATCCTCAAAAGTATCATGTAATGATCAACGATGCTTAAGTGATTCGCGTTGACCAAAAGTGTTATAGATCCATTAGAGGATTGGTAGAACCAAAGCCTTCACACAATGAATCTCAAGGTTATTGGATCAAAGAGATCAAATTAACATACTTGGGCTTGCAAACATAAGTTTGGGCCACGAATGATCATTTATTCAGATCGGGAAAAAATTTAGCGCTATGTTAATCAATCGTAAGTGGACTTATATAGAAGTCGCACCTATTTTGAGGTCGGTCAATAGCAATCTATGCACCATTTGTTTTGAGACATGATATAGAGATCATGATCCAATAACACTTAGTGCAATAAGAAAGGGATAAGATGAAGAGGGGTGGGGAAGAATACAAACCACATTTGAATTAAATTTTAATCAAACTATTATTAAAATCATTCATCCATTTTTATGGAGTTAAACTCAACACCATGGATCCAATGATGTTAACAAAGTTCATGATAAAAAATTCAATCCAAGATCAGCCATAAAATAATCACAAAATGATATTGCATTTAATATATACATTAAAAAAAGTTTTAAAAAGGTTTTAAAAAGGAAATAAGAAAGAAAATCACCAACTATGTTCAGACTAATCAAGAAAAAAATAAGTAGGACCATAGAAATATCAGAAATGGACTCAAATATTTTTATAAAATTTTTGGTAATTTTTTAAAGTAAGAAACTATTTTTTAAAATTAAAAGAAGTGAGTAAAATAAACCGAAAATGATAAAAAATAATAAAGTCAAAAATAAAAAATAAATGAGGTCACCAATATTTGTCACAATATCATTGGATCATTCCATAATTTTTTCAAAATTTAAAAATGCATAAAAGTATTTTTAAACATTTAAAACAATTCAAATAAAGTGAAAATTAATAAAAAAATATCAAAACACAAAATAAATTTGTGAAAAAAAATAAATCAGAAAGAGAAAAATCAAAAATATTTTTCATATTTTTTTCATATTTTTTGGACTAAAAATGAATTTTCTATGATTTTTTGAAATTTAAAACAGTTAAAATAAAAATCAGAAAATAAAATACCAAAACAAAAAAATATGGGCCATCTGATCAATGTCAAAACGTGTTAGTAAACAGATCAAGTGGACCTGGCGTGTTGTGCATGTTATGGACTTTAATGAATAAAGCACTGAATCATTAATTAAATCAGATTTAAAAAAAAAACAAGTGGCGCACCCTCATTGGTTGGAAGATGACACATTGTTCATCTTCAACCTCCAGCCGAGTGAATTGCAGGTCTCTCAAACTGTAAAATCAGAAGCTCAGACTTATGCCATTCGCTTCGTCTCTTCAAGACGAAGACAACCATACCTTCACGACAAATTTGTATAAATTGTAGCTCAAGAAATTTGGAAGGAAAGTTTTGAAAAGGGATTTGAAATTTCATGGTCAAAACGTGTTTCCAGATAAAAGCAAGTGTTGCGACTAGAACCAGTGCAATGAGAGCTTCACAATGATATCAAAGTTTTGAAGAATTGATGGAGAAATCTACCTATTAAAGTTGAGTTGCAGAGCTCTGAAACTGGACTTCTATGGAGCAATATAAGGCATGATTCTTAAAGGTAATTATATGGTTAGCTTCAGGGAAGATCAAGGAAGTTGAATTGATAGAAAAATTGGATTGAAAAAGGCTTGAACACTGATTTCGAAGTTACATAAAATTGAGTTATTGAGCAAGTTTGGCATGGTGATTCTGGCTATCCAAGCTTGAGGAAATGAATGAGGGATGACCCTTTATTTATAGGGAATCAAATGGAATGTTCAAGCGTGTGAAATGATGAAGTTTTGAGGGAAATCGTGTGAAGTTGCAAACAAGAAAAGTGTGACTTCTAATTTGATTAAAATTCATCCAAACGCACGTTTTGCTATGCTAATCACTTCTAGAAGTTCACTAAACATGTTTAGAAGCAAAAACACACAAAAACAAAGTGTTTAGAAGCTAAATCAATGATTTCAAATTCTGACTTTTGAAGAAACTTCAGTTTCAATTTACCAAGTTCAAATCAATGGCATTCTCAGCTCAAGGGGTCTTATGGCATGATTCTTGATGCTTTAGAAAGATGAGGTTACAATATTTGCAATGGGAAAAGAATGGAATCAAATGGATGTTTGAGCTGAAAGTTGCAATGAGTCAAAGTTGGGAAAAAGAGGTTGACTTTTCATACTTAGAAATATTTCAAGTTTTTCTTCAAAAGTGACCTATAATGTTTTGCATCCAAACATGGCCTTCCATTTGGAATTTTCTCTTGACCAAAAAAGATGGAATGAAATAGACCTCTTGAGTGACATTTTGAAACTTGAACCATTCAAAATCTCCAAAAATCGAGAGAGTTATGAATTGTTGATGTTGGCAAAAAATCATAAAATGACCTATAATATTTTGTATCCTTAGGGAATCTTCCGTCCATTTTCTCATTTTGCATATAAAAGAAGGAATAAGTTTCACATCCTCAAGATCATTATGGAAAAATAGTTGGGTCAAGGTGATAAAAATTGACCAAGTTATGATCATTTGAAGTCACACATGAGAAATTGGGGGTTCATCTGGAGGACTTGTAATCTTTCTTCATCGTCAAGTTTCTTCCACATGAAAACTCCTTGAAACTTTTGAAGTGATTTGTTAATAACAATTTGAAGAGAAGGATGTATTTGGAATCACTCAAAAATACCAAAAGATGAGCAAGATATACTTCTTTGAAGTTTAAAACCCTAGCTCCTAGATCAAGAAAATGCTTTGAGGAACTTTGACAATTTTGAACAACCTTCTTGTACCAACACTCTTGCTTTGTATATAGAAGTTGTTGAGGATGATAATGATAACTCGTAGCAACCAAAACCACTTCCATATCTTGAGAATTGAGAGAAATATGCACTTGTGACCAATGGGAACAAGACCTTGTCCAACCACGACAACTTCTTCAATCAACCCCTTGTACTTTTGAATCAATTTTGATAACTTTGAAATGTAGTGAACCAGAATAAACCTTGCCATGCCATTTCTTCCAAAACAACTTCAATGGTGAGGTTTGAATTTCTCAAGCTTTATTGACTAGGTCATGGAAATAAACTCATGAACTCATGGATCAACTTGCTAAGCCACATTGCCTTTACCTACATTGTTGACAAGTAAGACAAACCAACATTGCATTTTATTAATTAAAAGGAAAGTCAAAACAATACATGAATGATCACAAAAGAAAAACAAGTCAAGGTGTTTGGTGATTCCTCAAAGAGCAAAGCTAAAGATAGGGAGGAGAACCAAAAACGCTAATGTGATCTTGTTGTGATTGAATCAATATGGTATGATGAAGGGATCTTAGGGGAAAAAATTGGGGTACAATAGCTGCCCTTATTTAAGTTTGTTCTATCCGGAGATACAAAGGTTAAAAATCTTCGTGTCGACACGATCGAAGATACTTAAATATAAAATAAACTATATTTTTGGCCCTAAGATGCCATGCAATGCTCATGAGTATGAATGGATATGAACAATCTTCAAAAGGACGCAAAACACCATTGGGAATATAGCAAAGGAAATAAAGATCAAAAGGGAAACCCAACCAGGAAAATAAATCACTGGTGGATCAAAAGACCCGACTCATAGAGGATGGTAAAAGATCAACGGATACACCAACTTTTACTGAATGCGAAACTACCAACATCCACTGAAGGTAGAAAGAGGAAAGAAATAGCAACACCGACGTTTACTGACGGTGATCTACCAATGTTTACTGAAGGTAGAGAGAAAGAATCATCGACGTTCACTAACAATGAACTACCAACTTTCACTAAAGGTAGAAGGAAAAGAAATATCATAGCATCGATGTTCACTGACGATGAACTACCAACGTTCACTGAAGATAGAAAAAAGATAACAATCACCAACTTTCACTGATGGTTACCTACCAACTTTCACTGAAGGTAGAGAGGAAATATATCATTGCACCGCCGTTCGCTGATGATGAACTACCAACATTCACTAAAGGTAGCAAAAAAATAACAATCACCAACTTTCACTGATGGTGACATACCAACTTTCACTGAATATAGAGAGGAAATATATCATAGCATCGCCGTTCACTGATGATGAACTACCAACATTCACTGAAGGTAGCAAAAAGATAACAATCACCAACTTTCACTAATGGTGGCCTACCAACTTTCACTGAAGGTAGAGAGGAAATATACCATAGCATTGCCGTTCATTGACGATGAACTACCAACGTTCACTGAAGGTAGCAAAAAGATAACAATCACCAACTTTCACTGATGGTGACCTACCAACTTTCACTGATGGTAGAGAGAAAATATATCATAGAACCACCATTCACTAATGATGAACTACCAAGGTTCATTGAAGGTAATAAAAAGATAACAATCACCAACTTTCACTGATGGTGACCTACCAACTTTCACTGAAGGTAGAGAGGAAATATATCATAGCACCGTCATTCACTAATGATGAACTACCAACATTCACTAAATGTAGCAAAAAGACAAAAAGTCTTTTCCCAAAATTCTGGCGTTTCGCCTAGAACAAGTCTCAACTTCTTCTTTAACCGAAGTATTCTGCCTAGAAAGGGTAATATACAAGTTGTCTCAAATAAAGAGACTACCACTTGCAAAGATTTCACAATGAACTATTTCTGTGATATTGAAATACTTGCCACCCACTGGAGTAATTTGACAACGAACTGCAAACTATCCACTCATAGAGAAGATAGCGAAAAAGGTAACGTCGACTTTTACAGGGAAGTATAAGTTGCTTAAATAAAGAGACATGCTACTTGGTGTTATAGGAAGGATTGTAAAAATGACTTTTGGGGAAAGCAATATGACCTCCTGGGGAAAGAAATGTGACTTCCTATGGAAATGCCAATATACTCCTACTGAGTAGATAAAGTCTTCTCATGCAAAATAAATGCACACTCTCAAACCAAAACTCGAAGCTTGCAGAAATCCAAAGTAATAATATTGATGAGGATCAAGGATCCAAACTAGAAATAAACTGGAATAAAACGGTCTTCCAAAATACATTCTTTGAGAAATAAACTCAAGAGGGAAACCCAAATCGTCCAGACAAAGAGCTGTGTAAGAAGGCTAAAGCAAAAATCTTTCCACGAGGGATAACTTAGTGGGGAAATTGCAAGAATACACACTTTCTACTTACGACTGACACTCTATTGGGGAGAGGATAACACAACTCTGCAAAACAGGGTAATATGTCAACAAGATATTAATGGATATGAATGAGCAATGATTTGATAAGTTTAGCTATGCATGATGTACGTATGAATGTATGAGGGTTATCGTGCATATGCTGACCAAACAAACATATAATACTAGGGATAAACAAACAAAATCAACTCGGGCGCATAGAACACTCATCTAAATCACATCCAAGACGATCATTCCAAAAGAGAAAAAGCACCAACTGAGGAAACAAAGTCCTACTGCATGGCTTAACTTTACTGGGGAGAAACATAACATAGCGACAAAACAATACAGATACAGGGATATAACATCCTTCTCCAGGCTTCACCAGGGAATAGCACTCAGACTTCAATGGGGAAATAATTTTTTCATGTGTAGCACTTCTACTGGGGATTGCAAAACTGATTTCGAATAAGGCAGATGGAAACCAAATTGTCAAAACATCCACTGGGGAATTTAGGCCAACTTTAAAGGAGAAAAATCATACAGACTTCACTAAGGGAGATAATGCTTCATCATCAAGACATCAACTGGGGACTTCGTGCTGACTTTATTGGGGAGGTCAACACCACATCATCGAGGGGAAACCAAGATACGTTCTTCACTGGGGAAACCAGAGATACGTTCTTCTTCAAGAGTTATTATTGCACCAACTTCTCTGGGGAGAAAGCACTTCTATCAAATGCGCGAAGCCTTCACTGGAGAATCTTGGATTGAGTCTTCATATCATGCAAACTCAAAAATAAAAAATGAACTAAGACTTGACTGGGGACACTGGAATCACAAACCCAATACTGCACCTTACGCCAATTAGTATCGTCTTCAATATACAAAAATCACACGCATACCAGCGAAAACATCCTGAGAAAACCTTCATCGGGGAAACAAAACTTCCCAAAATTACTAGAGTTCGTCCATTCCTGGGATCACCACTTTTGTTTTCCTCTTGAATCACAAAATCTAAAGTAAAAGTAAGTTGTAAATTATTTTCGAAAAACAATTTTTTTATTTAATCTTTTTGCTTTGAAAATTATTATCAATAATAAATAGAGTCTTCGTAAGCTAAATAAAATAAGAATTACAAAGAATTGGGTAAAAGCTCAAATTTTATTGATAGAATGGTAGTCTGCGAATGGCGAGACTCCACGGATAATTACAAAGTTCGGAAAATGGTAATATATAATGGAAAAGATACATTGAGATACAATGACCACTATTCCCTCTAACAACTTTGAAATTCTGAGTAGCAGCTTCCGTTGAAGTATGGTGAGGATCCAAGAAAATTTTGTCTTCAATGATTAAGTCTTGTCTGATGTAGTTACTTGCTAAGAAAGTCTCTAACTTTTGCGTAAGCTGCCCTTGCGGGTTTTCAACTTAGCAGTAAATTTCATTTTGTTTATGTCTCTAATTTTTTCCTAGACCACCCTTTCGGGTTTTCGGCCTACCGAGACGCTCCTTTTTGCCTAAGCCGCCCTTTCGGGTTTTCAACTTAGCGAGCTGTTATTTTATTTCTTTAGGCAAAGTATTTCTTGACTGCATCAGCATTCAGGGGACGTGGGAACTCCTCGCCATCCATAGTTTCAAGAATTAATGCGCCGCCAGAGAAGGCTTTCTTGACAACATATGGGCCTTCAAAATTAGGAGTCCACTTGCCCCTAGAATCAGCATTAAAAGACATGATCTTCCTGAGCACGAGGTCGCCTTCTCTAAATTCACGAGGTTTGGCCTTCTTATCAAAAGCTTTCTTCATCCTCTTCTGATATAACTTCCTATGACACAAAGCTTTCATTCTCCTCTCTTCGATCAAATTCAATTGGACAAACCTATTCTGGACTCATTCAGCCTCTGACAACTTGGTTTCCATAATCACACGTAAAGAGGGAATCTCAACCTCAATTGGGAGTACCGCTTCCATTCCATGCACAAGGGAGAACATGGTTACTCCTGTTAAAGTGCGGACAGATGTCCGATATCCATGTAAAGCAAAAGGGAGCATTTCATGCCAATCTTTATAAGTAACAACCATTTTCTGGATGATCTTCTTGATATTCTTATTAGCATCTTCAACAACCCCATTCATCTTCGGCCTGTACAGAGATGAGTTATGATGGACAATATTAAATTCTTCACAAAGTTCTTCCATCATCTTGTTGTTCAGATTCGAGCCATTATCGGTGATAATTCTGCTCAGCGCACCATACTGACATATAAGATTATTCTTAATGAAGCGCACAACCACCTGCTTAGTAACATTAGCATATGAAGCAGCTTCCACCTATTTGGTGAAGTAATCAATTGCTACCAAAATAAAATGGTGTCCATTCGAAGCTTTGGGTTCTATCATTCCAATCATGTCAATACTCCACATAGAGAAAGGCCACGGGGAAGAAATAACATTGAGAAGTGTAGGAGGTACATGAATCTTGTCCGCATGAATCTGGCATTTATGGCACTTCTTTGCAAATTTTTAACAGTCAGATTCCATTGTCAGCCAATAGTAACCTGCCCTTATTATCCTTTTAGCCATTGAATGTCCATTGGCATGAGTGCCAAAGGAACCTTCATGAACCTCATGCATCAACATGTCTGCTTCGTGTCTATCCACGCATCAGAGCAAGACCATGTCATAATTTCTCTTGTACAACACGTTTTTACTGAGGAAGAAACTGCCAGCCAATCTTCTCAATATCTTTCTATCTTTATTCGAAGCACCAATCGGGTATTCCTGAGTCTGAAGAAACTGCTTGATATCATAATACCAAGGTTTCTCATCTGCTACCTCTTCTGTTGTAAACACATGAGTGGGCCTATCCAATCGCCGAACTATAATTTGAGGTATATCATTCCAAGTATTCACTTGATACATAGAATCCAGAGTTTCCGGAGCATCCGCCATTTGATTTTCTTCTCTAGGGATGTGATAGAATTCAACTTTATTAAAGAAGGGTAACAATCTTCTAGCATAATATTTGTAAGGGATCAAGTCGGGGTGACGAGTATCCCACTCTCCTTTAATCTAATTTATTACCAAAGCTGAATTTCCATACACATCTAGAATTTTAATTCTGAGATCAATAGCTTCCTCGAGACCCATGATGCAAGCCTCATATTCTGCCATATTATTAGTACAATCAAATGTAAACCTTGTAGTGAAACGAATGTGCGATCCATGTGGAGTGACAATCACAGCACCAATTCCTTTACCATAAGCATTCACAGCTCCATCAAATATCATACTCCATCGAGATTCAGGATCAGGACCTTCCTCAGGCAATGGTTCATCACAATCTTTCACTTTCAGAAACATCACATCCTCATCGGGGAAATTATACTTCATAGACTGATAGTCATCGACTGGCTGGTGAGCAAGATAATCTGCCAACACGCTGCTTTTAATAGCTTTTTGAGTGTGGTATTCAATATCATATTCAGATAACAGCATCTTCCAACATGCAATTCTCCCAGTAAGAGCAGGCTTTTCAAAAATGTACTTGATTGGATCTATTTTGGAGATCAACCAAGTAGTGTGATTCAACATATACTGCCCCAAACGTTTTGCCGCCCAAGCCATAGGACAACATGTCTTTTCCAGCATGGAATACCGCGATTCACAATCAGTAAACATTTTACTGAGATAATAAATGGCATACTCTTTCTTCCCTGTTTCATCTTGTTGTCCCAGAATATAGCCCATGGAATTATCTAACATTGTCAGATACATAATCAATGGTCTTCCTTCAATAGGAGGGAGCAAGATAATAGGTTCAAGCAGATATTCTTTAATACTTTCAAATGCCCTTTGGCAGTCATCTGTCCACACACATCCTTGATCTTTCTTTAACAACTTAAATATTGGTTCTCACGTTGCAGTCATGTGGGAAATGAATCTGGAAATATAATTCAAACGTTCGAGGAACCCTCTGACTTTATTTTCAGTTCTTGGCGCTGGCATCTCTTGAATTGCTTTGACTTTATCAGGGTAAAATTCAATCCTTCCCCGGCTAACAATGAAACCCAACAATTTCCCTGATCGAACGTCAAAGGTACATTTATTTGGATTCAAGCGGAGAGGATACTTCCTCAAACGCTGAAATAACTTCAACAAATCTTCTACATTCCCTTCTTCAGTCTGGGATTTAGCAATCATATCATCAACATATACCTCAATTTCCTTGTGCATCAGATCATGGAATAGGGTTGTCATAACCCTCTGGTACGTTGCACCAGCATTCTTCAACCCGAAGGGCCTCACTCTGTAACAGAATGTTCCCCAGGGTGTGATAAACGTTGTTTTTTCCATGTCCTCAGGAGCCATCCTTATTTGATTATACTCAGAAAATCCGTCCATGAACGACAAAACTTTGAATTTTGTTGTGCTATCTACTAACATATCAATGTGTGGCAATGAAAAATCATCTTTTGGACTAGCTTTATTTAGATCTCTGTAATCTACGCACATGCGAACTTTTCCGTCTTTCTTCGGTATTGGGACAATATTGGTAATCCACTAAGGGTACACTGTTGTCACAAGAAAACCGGCATTAATCTGCTTTAGAACTTCTTCTTTGATCTTCACTGCCATATATGGGTGAGTTCTTTGCAACTTCTGTTTGATTAGCGGGCACTCTGGCTTCAGCGGCAAATGGTTCTCTACAATATTTGTATCTAGACCAGGCGTATCTTGGTAAGACCAAGCAAAAATATCCATATACTCTTTCAACATCTCAATCAACCTGCTCTTCACATCAGGATGCAGCAATGCTCTAATCTTGACTTCCTTCAGATCTTCTTATGAACCCAAATTGATTACTTCCAATGGCTCTTTATATGGTTGAGTGGCATTCTCCTCCCGCTCAAGCAACCGTGAGACCTCTTCCGGAATCTCATCATAGTCTTCTTCTTCGGCCCCATACACAGGACATTCAAAGTTGGGAGAGGGTGCAGGGTCATTGTATTCAACGGGTTTTTTAATTAATCTAAACATATAACAAGTGATCATGCAGATTGAATTTCAGTTATTATTTATTTTGAAAGGTTTTTTTTATTACCATTTTCCAAGAAAAAAGCAGAAAATAAAGACGCAATTTGGGAAACAAAGACAACTTTTATTATTGATTTTAAAAGTCAAAGCAAACAGATAAGCCCATACAATATTAATACTTTCACCTTGGGCAGAGTGAAAGCTTTTCAAAAAGATTAACAAAACAAATTACTTTGAAACATGTATGCAAGAGGGAACATCAATGGTGATCCAGTTCTGAACCCTAACTCCGTGCGTCACATAATTTTGCATTTCTGGCTCTGCTTCATCTTCCATAATGGAATTAATCCCGGAAATGGTTGGATGAAGATAACCCCCTCTATGAAAGATGTCTTGATACTTTCCTGCAGCAGCCCTCAGCTTCATGCTCTTACCCCCATCATTCTTCACAGAGAACCCCAAGCCAACTCTATTCTTGTTTACAGGTGGATCAACAATTTGTCCCCATACTTCACTATGGCCATTACACACAACCTGTTGCGCATCCTTAAACGAAGCTATAGAGTTCTCATTTCCTCTTACGTTGTCAATGGATAAAGCTTGGAACTGGGTTCTAACAGCAGCTTCATCCGCCTCTACAATGCTGAAAGAGGACAAATGAGATATCAATAATGCCTATTTTCCATTTATAATTACCACTTTTCCTTCACGTACAAACTTCAGCTTCTGGTGTAAAGTTGAAGTGACATCCCCTTCCTCATGTATCAACGGTCTTCCTAGCAAGCAACTATAAGAGGGTACAATATCCATGACCTAGAAAGTAATCTGAAACAAATGTGGGCCTATATGAATAAGCAAGTCCACTTCACCAATAACAGATTTCCTTGATCCATCAAACGCTTTCACAATAATGCCACTTGGGCGCATGGGCGTTCCTTGATATTTCAGCTTCATAAGTATGCTCCTTGGTATAACGTTCAATGCGGATCCATTATCAATCAACACACTGGATAATGAATCATTCTTGCAGTTCATAGATACGTGGAGGGCCAGGTTATGATTCCTTCCTTCATCGAGAAATTCATCATTACAGAAACTCAAGTTATTACATGACATAATGTTCCCTACCACACTGCTGAATTGGTCTACTGGCATATCACTCTCCACAAAAGCTTGGTCCAATACCCTCATCAAAGATTCTCTGTGAGCAGAGGAGTTCATCAATAAAGCCAAGATAGATATTTTTGAAGGAGTCTGCAGTAGCTGATCCACAATTTTGTAGTCGCTCATCTTAATTATCTTCAAAATATCATCCATCTCTTTCTCTAGCGTAGCTCCACTAGATTCACCCACTTCCTTCTTGGGTTCAACATTTTCAACAATTTTCTTTCCAGTACTAACATCTCCACGAACAACTGGTACAAATACACGATCGTTGTGGGTCACTCTGCTAGTCTCAGTAATATTTCCAACATTAGGCATTGGCTGGATGGGAACTTCCACACCATCCTCTAAAATTGTAGCATTATATTTGTAGGGTACAACCTTATCTGACTTGTAGGGGACAGGACCCGACAAACTAATTACCAATGGAGTAATAGCTGGCTTGCTATGATATTCAACTTCAAAATGGGCGGGTGCACCAAAACAAGGAACAATAACATTTACTCCCTCTTCAACACAATCAGTCATTACAGAGTCATCTCTGGAAAAAAAACCTCATATGGAGAGAAATACTCATCTGTAGAGGCATACTCATTATCCGACTCTTCTTCATCCAAACAGACCTCAATCACATCAACTTCATGGTAATCATCCCTTTAACCTGTAACCTTGATGGTTCCATTATCCAACAACAACTGAACACCTTTTCTTGCAATTGAATATCCTCAGGAGTCCCGACAGCAGATTCGGCAAGATCTATACTGATGTTCCACCTAACTAGCCATGTGGCAGAAAGTAGCGTGCAACTGCACAAGGTCTTCATTCATATACTCCATATAAAAAATTATGAACTCTCCAGGACATCCAAAAACCATGTCAACTTCCTCCTCATACTCTGCCCTAGGCCTGATTATATGGATGCGGCCCTCATCCATCATCTATTGCAAATTAGCCTTTATCTTGTCACAACCCTGTATATCCATACTGCAAATAGCACAACCGGCATGGTCATGCGTATAGTAGCTAAATTCACAAAGATCTGTATGCATTTTTACCAAATCCCCTCTAACCAATTTAATATCAAAAATCCAGAAGTCACCTGGACAACCGGCTACCATGTTCACAGCATTTGCTCCCCCATGCTTTGGTAGAGGATTATCTTTCACATTAGGGCCCACATCCTTGAAAGATAGAATACCGGACTTCACCAATTTTTGTACCACAGTCTTCAAAGGATATCAATTCTCAACATTATTCCCTGGTGCTCCCTGATGAAAAGCACATGTTTGGTTTGCCTTGTAATACTAAGGCAACGGTGATGGTACAGCGGGAGGTGGTCGGGTCTGAACCAACTTCTTTTGAATTAACGCCGGGAGTAACTCTGTATAACTCATAGGGATAGAGTCATAACTCTCCCTTCTCTGATTATACCCTTGATTCCCATACTGGGATGGTCTCTGATAAGCAACGGTGATTGGAGCTACACCAATAACTGGAGTAACTGAGGCGACTTGCTGATGACGCTTATAATTTCTTCTAGGAGGATTAACTCTCCTTTCTTGCATGACAGTGTTTGTATCTCCTTCTTTATTTTTGGAAAACCCATAGGGTGGCTTCTTCGTATTTCCAGAACTTTCACTCTTTGTCAGACGACCCTCTCTTACAGCCTCTTCTAAGCGGATATTGTAACGCGGTTGGAGAACTGACTTGGAGGTTTTGCGTTTTATCGCAAATGTTGCGGATAGAAAGAGTCGCCACCGACTTTTCTTTTATACAATAAGGAAAGGATGAAAAGAACAGGAAAGACCTTTCTAGATTATTTCTGAGTTTAGGGTGAAGATTATGAAAAGGGAATGTATTTAGCACCCTTTCCATCCGTAGTTATCTACGGGCTCTTAGTTGTTTGCTAGATCACTTGCTTTTGTTTGAAAGTGTGATTTTGGTATGGGTTTTAAAAGTATTTGGAAAAACGTCTTTGTAATGGTTCTCATCTCTATAAGAACGCGTACAAAGTGTTGTTTTGGAAAATAGTTCAAAGAAGTGTTTGTGGGATGTGCTTTTGAAATTAATTTTGAAAAGGTGTCTTTGTAATGGCTCTCGTTTCTATAATAACGCGTACAAAGTGTTGTCTTTTAAAAATGTTTCAAATGAAAGTGTTGGTGTATAAAATGTTTTTGTTGTGAGCAAGCGAGCAACTAGGAGCAATCTACCTACTCAAAAGGTCTTTAGGTTTTCTTTTCCTCCTCCTTTAGATGTTGCTATCTTACCATTGATTTGGTAAGAAGCCCCATCATTGGATGTGAAGGGACGGGCATGGGACGTTTGTATAGTCATGAAAGGCAACCCATGGGACATTTTAGCAATGTCGTTTTAGGGACTAGATTGTTTACCAAAGGCAACATCGAGGGTTATCGAGGGACTACGATATTTTATCGAGGGTCTTTTCTAAAACGCCCATGTTCGAGGGACATGACTATTTTTCCGAGGCAACAAGTGAGATTACCCTAAGGGTGTATGTGCGTAAAGTGTGTTTGATTTGCATGCAGTTTGTCTTGATTAAGGGTTGTCTACTTGTTGGTTTTATCTTGCCATACACACCTAATTACTAGCATTTGTACAAAAGCAATAAAAATGAAAGAAAATAAATCCTACACTATTACAACCATATTGAAGTGCATAAAAATATAAAGGCAAAAATAAGATATAAGCAAGAAAAATGAGGGTCTTTCGATTGGGGCAGGAGAACCCTTCGATTTGCATTTCTTGGCCTTCTTCGATTGGGGGTTGGCACTAGTGAGGTCATGGCCTTCGATTGGGCTTGGCCTGAGGCATGAGAGGTGGCCTTCGATTTTGCCTTCTCTGGCTCCTTTGACTGGGGCCTGAAATCAACAGGGTGCGTCTTTCAATTCTGCCTAGAAATCAGTGTGGTGCAGCCTTTCGAATCTACCTGGAAATCAGTGTGGTGCAGCCTTTCGATTCTGCCTGGAAATTAGTGTGTTGTGCCTTTCGACTGGGCCTGGAATCAATGTAGGCATGCTTTCTGGTTGCCTCTTTCGTTTGACCTGGAGAATGGGGTAGAAGCCAAAAGCTTCATTTCCTATTTCCTGCTTCTTGTTTCTTTCGTTTGAGGTGTTAAATAGCAGCATGGCCTAAAGCCATGCTAGCACTGCCTTAGGGCCAGGTTAATTCTTAAAATATTTGTAAGAAACCAAAATAAAAAAGCAAAAGGAAAGGAAATAGAACAAAACTATAAGGGTGTAAACGAAAAAGGAAAAACAACAGTATGTACATGCTTGAAACGAAAAGGAGTTGTATTTACATGTGTTGGAAACGAAAGATGCAAGGGTAAGAGTAACTTACCTTGCTGCAGCCTTGAAGGTGAGTTGGACCTTGAGTGGTGGCCCTGAGTTCTCCTGGATTCGGAGGGAGGAGCCTGAAGCTTGGCCTTGGAAACTGGATTCGAAGGAAGAAAGAAAGCAAGTGTGATGCTTCTTTCCACACTGGATTCAAAGGATACTGAAGAGTGGGGAGTTCTTCAGAATCAAAGGAGGTGAGTGTGATTCTGGGTTTGTTCTTCACAAGTGTTTAAGGACTTGGGAGTTTTTTTGTTGTGTTTGAGAAAGTTTGGAGATTCGTTCCTCTGGTCCAAAAATACTCTCTAGCCTTTGCAAAGAATTCCTCTATTTATAGAGAAAAGTGGACATGTTTATCCATAGCCATCCTTTCAAAGAAATGATAAAAGAATGTAATGTGAAAGTACATGTGGGGGCCTCTTGGCAGTTGAGGTACAGAAGATGTGACTTATGCTTTTTGGCATTGCTTGTGCTCAGACCATAATCAGGTTGAAAGCTACTTTTGTAATAAAAGTACTCTCTATGAAAAGAAAGGGTATGTAGCCTTTTTCTATTTATCCAAGAATGTCATTATCCTTCAAATAAACCTTCGAACCCTTAGGCAATGTATTACAAACTTGTGTAAACCTCTGGTTATGTGAAGATTTGAAAGTAACATAGCCTAAAAAGTAAGATTTGGTCTTGGGTCGAATGCAAGAATGAGATTGAAGCACACTTGTTCGAAGAAAACCTTTGCCTCATTCGAAGCTTGTGGTCAAAACAAGCTTACTCGAAGGAAGCTAATGCCCAGTCGAAGCTTGGATCGTAGCAAACACATTGCCCAATCGAAAGCTCATGCTCGAAGGAAGCATATTGCCCAATCGAAGCATGTGGATCGAAACAAACATAAAGGGAGTAATTGCATGGTGTCTGTTTAGCATGAGGGAAGTTCCTGGCTTCTGAATCGAAGGGTGTTCTTTCAAGGGAAGCAAGAACTTAGTCAAATCTTGTATGAAGATATCTCTTGGCTCAAATGAAGCTTGTGAGAGGCAAAGTCTGCAAGAGACCCTTGATGCAAGTGGATTCGAAGGATGCATAGAGATGGTTACTTTGTTCCATCGAAGCTTGTCCAAACGAAACAAATATGCAGGCAACATATGCCCAATCGAAGCAGGTTTGCAGGCAGCATATGCCCAATCAAAGCAGGCTTGTAGGCAGCACATGCCCAATCGAAGTAGGCTTGCAGGCAGCATGTGTCCAATCGAAGCAAGCTGCAGGCAGCATATTTTGAGCAACCAAATGAGGTGCAAAGTCCAATCTAAGGGGGCTGAATAGAAGGAGGTGCAAAGTCCAATGGAAGGGGCTGAATTGAAGGAGGCCTATTTTTCTCCAAATTTGTCAAAATGTTATTTTTATCTGTTTTCTCCCTTTTTGACAGTTTCCTTTTAAATTTGGTACTGGAAAATCCCAATGCACTTATGCAAGCTTGAATCTTGATAATCTTTGTGAGAAAACCCTTGAGAATTAAGAGGGCAAATTTTGGGGTACAACAGCTGCACCTGTTCAATCTTCTTACATCTGAAGAGTTAGATTGGCGAATCTGTCATTCGTGACTTGAAGGTGGAAGATGATTGAACACTAGAGTGCCCAGAAATTTGCACTTGATGATGTTGTGGTTGATTGTGTAGGGAATGGGCTTAAAGATTCCATTTGGAGAAATGATGGACAATTGTTGGAGATGGGCTTATAGATGCCATCCAAAGGTGACTGTTGACAGAAATTAGACTAAGTATAAATTCTGACTTCAACTGGAGAAGAATCAGAATAAATCTTGGAGCAATATATCTAAACCAGAGGAAATGTATACTAGAAAGAATCAGGATAAACCATTGAGAGATTTAAACTGAACCAGCTGATGTCTTGAAGGAAGTGTTTGTCATGTAGATAGCCAACCTGCCTTGTTTTGGAGATTGATCTACAATCAAATTGTTCACGGGTGAATGTCTTGTTTTAGATAGTGATATGTGATGAAGGAATCTTGGACGATTACTACCTCAGAAAGATGATGAAGGAATCTTTAACAATTACTACCTCAGTAGGATGATGAAGGAATCTTGGACGATTACTACCTCAGTAGGATGATGAAGGAATCTTGGACAATTACTACCTCAGCAGGATGACAAAGGAATCTTGGACGATTACTACTCCAAAAAGATAATGAAGGAATCTTACGATTGCTACTTCAACAGGATGATGAAGGAATCTTGGACGATTACTAACTCTGTAGGATGATGAAGGAATCTTGGACGATTACTACCTTAGAAAGATGATGAAGGAATCTTGGACGATTACTACCTCAACAGGATGATAAAGGAATCTTTGACGATTACTACCTCAGTAGGATGATGAAGGAATCTTGGACGATTACTACCTCAAAAAGATGATGAAGGAATCTGAGACGATTTCTACTCCAAAAAGATGATGAAGGAATCTTGGAAGATTACTACCTCAGAAAGATGATGAAGGAACCTTGTACGATTACTACCTTAACAGTAAGATGAAGGAATCTAGGACAATTGCTACTCCAAAAAGATGATGAAGGAATCTTGGACGATTACTACCTCAGAAAGATGATGAAGGAATCTTGGACGATTAATACTTCAAAAATATGATAAAGGAATTTGAGACGATTGCTACTCCAAAAGATGATGACCTTTATCTGTTGACCTTTTCCTGAAAAGGTAAAGGAAAAGTTGTATGCAACGTCATGATGGATGAGATGCATTATGTAATGATGTTCTCAAGATAAATGAGATTGTGTCGTATGCACTTATCATGTATGTAAATAGGATGTATGAAATGTGAAATGTTTATGAATGTATTTTTTTTGTCTGGGAAAATAAATCATTGACAAATGCTGGGGAATCATTAAATCCCAGACTTCCGTTGAAGAGTAGGTGTGTCTTCAAACTTTGCTTAGAATGTTTCCACCAAGGATTCCTGTTTTGTTATTTGAGGAGAATTCTGTTAGGGAATGTTGAAAACTCTGTGGAGAGTATTGATTCCTGTTTGGGGAAAAGAGTTCAGGAGTCTCGGTTGTCTGTTGCTCTACTGGGGAGTAAAAGTTGAACTGATGTCTGGTCGGGTCCAGGCTTCACAGTAACTTGTTGGGGATTGTAGAGTAGTCTACCGGGGAAGAGGAGTTGTGGTCCTCTTATTTGTAGTAGTCGGAGAGGTAAAGTCAAGCTAGGGAATCCTGCTGTTTGTTGGGGAAATAAACCTTGTTGCTGGTAGGTTTGAGAGGTGGCGACTTCACTGGGAAAATCCTCGAGGATTCTTGAGGTCGACTCAGCTGGGGAAAAGTTTTCAGAGATTAAAATCTAGCTGGGAGTCATCTTATGAGAAGGATTTTGGGGAGATTTGTCACTTCCCCTAGTAGCAGGTGTTTGTGGAACTTCCAAGAACTAATTGACTGTATGTAACCCTTTGTTGTGATTTGCGTTCAATACCCCGTTATTTAGATCGAGACATGCCCCTGGTTATTCAGCACTTTTTGAGAGATTTCTTGGAATCTTGACTGGACTTCCCCAGGTGTGCTGGATAGTGACATGTCATGCCCCCTTGTTGATAGGATATTTGTCATTGGAAGTGTCATCCCACTTGAAGTGATTTTGTTCACTGAGAGAGCTTTCGTTCATCGGATATTCGTTGTGTGAATTTCTCCGCTGTCAAACAAATAGCATATGCAAACAACGATATTCAAATAATGCAAAGTTTATGCTTGTATTGAAGTTTTGAAAATGAATTTTAGCAAGTAAAGAAATTTTGTAAGAAAATTTAACTCAGGATTTTGAGTAAATCCTTACAGGAGTCAGGATACCTTTTGTAACAGTATGCTTTCGAACTAACCCATGCTTCAATTAGGACTTTTGAAGGGTTGTAACGTGGCTTGGTTCATGGTTTAAGAAACAAAGGATAAGGCTCAAAGTGTAATTGTACCCGCCCGTTCTTCGTGGTGTTCTTCAGTCTTAAACTCATTTAATTGTGCGTTTGAACTCCAATTGAGTCTGGAATGACATTTTGGTGATGGTTCAGACAAGTTAAGTTTGTCAGAAGGCAGTCATTTTTTGCAACATTTTTCATGTTGTTGAGGATTTGTCTTGACCTCTTTTTGATTTGTTATCCCTAATTTTTGCCTGACTGTTCTTATTTGGAGATTACAGTCACCGGGATGCCCCAGTTTTCTTAAGTCTTCTTTGTAGGTTTTGACTTAGTGGGCTTTTCTTTTTAAGAGATAATGACTGCCTATTTAGTAGGGAAACATCACTGTTTTTTGATGCCATAAGAATGGTTTTGATGTCATTCATTGTATGAAAGTTTGCGACTGAACACACATTTAAATTAACTGAGAGACTACCCTGCCCCGAGTTTTGATTAAAGGTTTCAATTTGTGTAAAAAAGAAAACTTCTACTTCTTTGGCTCGAAGTGTTTGACTAGGGATTATCCTCCTTATAACTCCAGTGTTTAGGGTTTGTAAGAAACGCATGTACATCGTCAGCAAGTCCTGTTCAAAATCATATTGTATGAGATTATGAAATTGTTTTTGTCATCCTCCCTCTAAAGGCTTGCAATAAGAGTTGAATATCATAAGGGAGTAAAAACATAGTTTAAATATAGTGAAAACAAATGGATGAATTCAAGACAAACATATGCAATACATTAATGAAACAAAGTTTGACATTAATAGATAATTGTTTGAATAACAAAAGAAATTACAATTGAAAATTCAAAATGAACAAGACGCTCTCAATGATTCGGCATAGGAGCAGTGATCACGTTTGGAGTCTCTGGAGGGTCAAACTCGATCTCCTTGGCATCAATCAAGTCTTGAATCTTATTCTGCAAAGTCAAACAGCTGTCAGTGTCATGTCCGGGACTATCAGAATGGTAGGCACATCTTACGCTTAGATTGTACTTAGAAGAGGAGGTATCAGGGTTTTGAGGAGGATCCTTTAGTGTGATCAGTTTCACCTTCAGCAAATGTTGTAACGCTTGAGACAAAGGCATGTTGATGTTAGTGTACTGCCTTTCTTGATATCTTACCCTATGCTTATTTCCCTGTCTTTGTTGAATAGGTGTAGGATTAAAGATCAGGATTACCCCTACATGTTGGTCATGACGACTCTTTTGACCATACACAACATTGGACTCTTTCTTCCCATTGTATGGTTTTTTCTGAGCATCGGAGGGTGTATCTCCTTGGATCTTTCCGCTTTTGATGCCAGCTTCGACCCTTTCGTCGATTAGTATTATCTCGGTGAACTCGATTGAGGAGCTTCCAATAAGGTGATTGAAGAAAGTTCATGTCAAAGTTACCATGAAGATGTCAATCAGCTCCCTATCAGTTAAAGGGGGTTGCACCCTACCAGCCAGATCTCTCCATAGTTATAGTCATGTTCTACAATTGCACACGAGTTGGTGCAAGATTAGAGTTGTATTGGTACTGCTTGTAGAAAGCAACAACTAGATCCTCCCAGGTGTGGATGCGAGAACTCTCCAATTGATAGAACCATTCAAGTTGAGTCCCTACTAGGCTCTCTTGGAAGAAATGGATCCAAAGCTTCAGATCAGTTGTGTATGGTTGAATCTTGCGGACATAAGACTTTAAGTGCATCTTAGGGCAAGAGACTCCATCATGCAGGGAAAAGGTAGGGACTTTGAACTTTGGCGGGATGACCACTCCAGGAACCAAACCCATGTCTCCTAAATCCAAGCCAGGTATCTGCTGAATCTCCATAGCATTGAGGAAATCCTCCAACTGTTTGTACTTGTCATCAGCAGGAGAATATTGTTCCTCAGAGTAGTCAGCTTCGACTTCATCAATCTCTAGACTGTTGTCTTATTCATGACTATCCCCCACGTTGGATGAAGTTGAGAGATCTAGAGCTCCCTTGACTGGTCCTCTAAGTCTTCTTCCCGTGTTCAAGACGCCTACTGACTTCTTAGGCTTATTCTTCTTATCTTTGAGAAGGAGAGTCTTTAGGTCTTCTTGCCCCTTAGCCATGGCCAGGAACATTTGTTGGAACTGGGAATTTTGTGCTTGGAGATCCTTCACCGTTTGTTCCAAATCCATCTTACTGAAATAAACAGTAGGAAGATAAAGAGACCTGTATGGGAGAAACTTGTCATGATATGATGCATGATGCATGTTTTCAAGGATCTCACGGGGTAAACACAAGAAAATGTTAGAAGTTGAACTTTGATCAATAGCTTTGATTGGAGAACTTTGTATCGGTGCACAAAATTCAACCGTACACCGCTGACAAGGAACTTTGGGTTCACTTTTTTCAATAAAGCTTGGCTGGAATGCAACTTGAGTGGTTTTACTAGTTGCAGGGTTCCCGTATCCATACATGGGAAGTCTTAGCCACCGCTTTCTACCACCAATACCAGTATAATGCTGACTTGGCACCGACAAGAGTTCAGTTGCAAGACATGACATTGGGGAAGAATGAAGGGTTCAAAGAGTACGCCCAAAAGTGGAGGGACCTGGCCAGTAGGGTTCAACCACCTTTGACTGATAGGGAGCACGTTGATATGTTTATGGGCACTTTATCTTGTCCATTTTTCAACTTGTTGGTTGTTCTTCATCCGGTTTCACCGAGCTAACCTTAACCAGTGAAAGAGTTGAAAGGGACATCAAAAGCGGGAAGATTCCCATAGCATCTGCCTCCACCTCCAATCTCGTAAAGAAACCTTTTACCGGGAAGAAAGAAATCAATGTTGTGTATGGGGCAAGGGCCCGTACCAAGAAGGATGACCGCCAGTCTATTAATGTTGTTTGGGTTTCCAATCCAACTCCTGCTCAAAGACCATCTTCAAATCATCAATGGTTTCAGGCTCCATCAAGAAAATTCATAAGGATAGGCATGTCATTATCCCAAGCCTTACAGCACCTACTAAAGGCTATTTTGGTGACACTGTCTGATCCTCTGGGTAATCCAGATACCTCTTCACCCAAAACAATATGAATACCAAGTGTGCATATCACTCAAATAGTCTCGGGCATGAGACTGACCAATGTTGGGCACTGAAGAATAAAATTCAAGACTTAATAGACAACAAGACCATTGAATTTGATCTTCCTCCAACTCCGAATGTAATCACCGCGCCTATGCTAAATCATGGCAAGGGTGTCAATGTTGTTGAAGACGCCATTTTTGTTTCCTTCGTCGAAGACTTGACTACTCCGTTAAACATCATCAAAAAGAATTTGTTGAAAGCCGGGATTTTCCATGTCTATTTGAAGGATTGCAATTGTTGTGCCAAATAACTCAATGGATGCAAATAGCTGAAGGAAGGCATTCAACGCCTGATGAATAGCCATGAGATCCTATTTGAGAAGACTCAGTCCACCAAAAGTTTGACCAATAAGATTGAAGACCTCTCTATCATAACGATCTCAAACAAGCCTCTTAGGATCACCTCCAAGGTTCCTATCAGGATTTCAAATGAAACGACTGTTGCTCCTCTGATAATTACCGCTCCTGGGCCAATTTCGTACTCTTCTAACAGAACAGTGCCATGGAACTATGGTGCTGAGGTGTTTTATCATGGAATAAAGCAAGACGCTTGGATTGAAGAAAGCAAAGATGATGACATTGGTAACATTACTGGCTCTAGTAAGGTGACCAGAACTGGGAGAATCTTTTCACCCAACATCTCACCACCAACTGTTACAAAGGCACCTATCTGCATTACAACTGCTAAGACTAGTACTGACACAAGGGGAAAAGAGAAGGTAGTTGAGCCTGTTGAAATAGAGATGCCTACAAAAGACATTGCTGATGGGGAACCTTCTGCTCGAGAAATGGATGAGATCTTGAAGATTATAAAAAGGAGTGATTTCAAGATTGTGGAGCAGTTGGGGCAAACCCCTTCCAAGATTTCCATGTTATCTTTGCTACTCTATTCTGATGCTCATGCTCGGGCGTTAATCAAATTCTTGAATAAGGATTATGTCCCTCATGAGACCACCATAGACCAGTTTGAAAATTGTGTGGCAAGCTTGACAGCCGATAATGGTTTGGGATTCTCGGATGCTGATCTGATATCACTTGGAAAGAACCATAACAAATCTCTACGTGTTTCTGTTGAATGTAAGGGGACTACCCTAGCACATGTTCTAGTTGACATTGGCTCTTCCTTAAACATACTACCCAAGGGAGCTTTGGACCGTTTAGACTGTGAAGGACTAGTTTTGAAACCAAGTGATATTATTGTGAGGGCTTTCGATGGGTCCAAAAGGACAGTTCATGGAGAGGTGGATCTCCCGATCAAGGTGGGATCACAAATTTTTAACTCTACATTCTACATCATGGATATTCGTCCTGCTTACTCTTGTCTGTTGGGTCGACCTTGGATTCATGGAGAAGGGGAAGGAACCTCAACCCTTCATCAAAATATCAAGTATTCGATCAAAGGAAGAATTGTCACTGTCTGTGGTGAGGAGGAGTTCATGGTAATCCACCTCAACTCTTTCAAATATGTGGAGATGGATGGAGAATTTATAGAAACCCAGTGCCAGGCTTTTGAAGTTGTGCCACCAGTGATTGCTACTGCCAAATGTTCCTCTGATGTGTCTAGAGCTGTTAAGGTCGTGCCAAAGATGGTTTCGTTCAAAGATGCTCGTGCTACAGTCGAAGAAGGAAGCTGTGATACTTGGGGACAACTCCCCGAGATCCCATTTAAAGCAGATAAATGTGGTTTGGGTTTCACTATCAAGGCTCAGAAAGAAGTAAGGCACGCTCGTGCAGGGAAACCCCATCTCTGTATTGGAAGTCATGAAGTTAATGTTGTGGGTGATTCTGGTGATGAATGTGCATTTTGAAGATTGGGTATACCATACTACAATGGAGCTCAACAATTGGAAAGCAAAGGACTTCATTCCCATCTCCTTCGTTGAGGAGTAATCACTTGTTTATTGCTTTCTTTTAATTCAAGAACATTTTTGTCTGTAATATTAAACAATGACTTTTAAGCCATATGCCTGGCCCGGGGCACTTTGGTCCATCTGTCAAGGGTTTTATTTATGTTCATCTTATCATATGATCATTCGATACAAACCATTGGACTCTTTTGCATTCAAATCTTTGCGCTCATTATCTTTCTTTTTCTTCAAATAGGTTTTTCAAAGCAGCCATGTATCTTACATGCACACACACACACACTCTTGCAGGTCCTCATCCACTCTGGATCTCATTGCCAACGACTCTATTATTACCGACTATGGCTTCGAATGTCCAATTAACCAAGCCTAAGACGAAGGCGAGGAAGATTGTGAAATGCCGGGAGAACTAGCCAGACTTCTATTACAAGAGGAAAAAGTTATTTCGTCACACGAAGAGTCATTTGAAGTCATCAACCTAGGTACCGAGATAGACAAGAAAGAGGTCAATATCAGAGCTAACCTGGAAAGCAATGTCAAAAGAAGATTGGTTCAGATGTTGCATGACTATGTGGAAGTGTTTGCTTGGTTGTATGAAGATATGCTAGGGTTGGATAACGACATTGTAGTTCATCGTCTGCCGACAAAGGAAGATTGTCCTCCTGTCAAACAAAAAGTCTGTCGTATAAGGCCTGACATGTCTGAAAAGATAAAAGATAAAGTGATGAAACAATTTGATGCAGGATTCCTAACTGTGACATCTTACCCCCAATGGGTTTCCAATGTGGTTCCAGTGCCAAAGAAAGACGGAAAAGTTCGTATGTGCGTAGATTATAGGGATTTGAATAGGGAAAGCCCCAAGGATGACTTCCCTCTACCTCATATTGATGTCTTGGTCGATAACACTGCTCAACATAAAGTCTTCTCTTTCATGGATAGTTTCTCAGGCTATAATCAAATTAGGATGGCACCCGAAGACATGGAGAAGACCACTTTCGTTACGCAATGGGGCACCTTTTGCTACAAGGTCATGCCGTTCGGATTAAAGAATGCAGGGGCAACATATCAAAGGGCTATGGTAGCTTTGTTTCATGATATGATCCATCATAAAATATAGGTATGTGTGGATGACATTATTGTAAGATCACAAACTGAAGAGGAGCACCTTAATCACCTATACAAGCTATTCGAGAGGCTGAAAAAGTACAAGTTGAGGTTGAACCCTAATAAGTGCACATTCGGAGTACGATCTAGAAACCTTCTAGGTTTTGTTGTCAGTGGCAAAGGAATCGAAGTCGATCCTGCCAAGGTAAAGGCCATCCAAGAAATTCCAATCCCCCACTCTGAAAAGGAAGTTAGAGGATTCTTGGGTCGTCTTAACTATACCGCCCGCTTCATATCTCACTTAACTGCTACTTGTGAGCCAATCTTCAAACTCTTGAAGAAAGATCAAGTAGTCAGATGGAATGATGAATGCCAAGCTGCCTTCGACAAAATCAAAGAATATCTGCAAGGACCTCCTATCCTCATGCCTCCAGTTAAAGTAAGACCCTTGATCATATACTTGACGGTGCTAGAGAATTCTATGGGGTGTGTTTTGGGCCAACATGACGAGTCTGGCCGAAAAGAGCATGTTATTTACTCCCTTAGCATAAAGTTTACTGACTGTGAAACCAGATATTCACTGCTCAAGAAAACTTGCTGCACTCTAGCATGGGCTGCTTGTCGGCTAAGACAGTATATGTTGACTCATACCACTCTGTTGATTTCTAAGATGGACCCAATCAAGTACATCTTCGAGAAACCCGCTCTTTCCGGACGGATAGCTAGATGGAAAATGATCTTGACTGAATACGATATTAAATACATAACGCAAAAGGCCATCAAACAAAGCGTATTAGCAGATCATTTGGCCCATCAAGTTGTTGATGATTATCAGTCTATAAACTTTGACTTCCCAGATGAGAACATCATGCTAGTGACCGACTGTGTGAAACTTGGACCGTATGACGGACTTGAACAAAGATCTTGATGGACTATTGTCTTCGATGGGGCTTCCAATGCTTTGGATAATGGAATTGGTGTTTTGATCATCTCCCCTAAAGGTTGCCACACTCCTTTCACTGCCAGACTATGCTTCGATTGCACGAACAACATGGTTGAATACAAAGCATTCATTTTGGGTCTGAAGGCTGCTATTGATTTGAGGATCAAACATTTGAATGTGTTTGGGGATTCCTCTCTAGTTATTAGCCAAGTAAAAGGATATTGGGACACTAAGCATCCTAATCTCATTCCATACAAGGAACTTGTGCTATCTCTGATTCCTTACTTCAAAGAGATCACCTTTGAACACTTCCCTAGGGAAGAAAATCAGTTAGCCGATGCTTTGGCCACCATGTCTTTTATGTTCAAGGTCAAATGGGACAACGAAGCTCCTATGATTACAATTGAGAGATTCGACGAACCTGCACACTGTTATGAGCTCGACACTAACACCGAAAAGCCTT
The DNA here is from genome assembly GCA_948472305.1 of Vicia faba. NCBI lineage: Eukaryota > Viridiplantae > Streptophyta > Magnoliopsida > Fabales > Fabaceae > Vicia > Vicia faba. The sequence goes on along the minus strand of OX451739.1, from coordinate 19,559,013 downwards.
GGTACCATGAGGTGAAGAGATACCTTGAAACACAAGGGTATCCCGAAGGAGCATCCATCAATGGCAGAAAGTTCTTACGAAGATTTTCAGCCAAATTCTTCCTAAGTAATGCAATCTTGTACAAACGCAACCATGACTCTACCCTACTCCGATGTATGGACAAGGAGGAGGCAGAGGAAATTATGGAAGACATGCATGATGGTCTCTTTGGGACTCACTCTAGGGACATACTATGGCCAAGAAAATCCTGAGAGCTGGTTACTATTGGTCAACAATGGAGACTGATTGCCATCAAGACTCAAGGACTTGCCACAAATGCCAAATCTATGCTGACAAGGTCCATGTGCCTCCTATCCCTCTAAACGTCATGACCGCTCTGTGGCCATTTTCAATGTGGGGCATTTACATGATTGGAGAGATCAAACCCACTGCTTCCAATGGACATCGCTTCATTCTTGTCGCTATTGATTATTTCACCAAATGGGTCGAAGCCGCCTCATTTTTCTCAGTCACAAAGAGCATGGTAGCCAGATTCATCAAACACAACCTCATCTGCCGCTATGGTATCCCCGAAAGGATCATCACGGACAATGGGACTAACCTCAACAATGCTATGATTACGGAACTTTGAACTCAGTTCAAAATCAAGCATCACAATTATTCTCCTTATAGACCTAAAATGAATGGTGCAGTCGAAGCGGCCAATAAAAACATTAAGAAGATTGTGCATAAGATGGTAGTGACCTACAAGGACTGGCATGAGATGTTACCATTTTCTCTTCATGGCTACCGCACTTCAGCTAGAACATCAACTAGGGAAACTCCCTTTTCTTTGGTCTATGGCATGAAAGTTGTTCTACCAATGGAAGTTCAAACTCCCTCATTAAGGATTATGAATGAAGTAGGCTTAGGCGAAGATGAGTGGATCCAGACAAGATTGGATCAGTTGAACTTGATCGATGCAAAGCGACTGGCTGCTGTTTTCCATGGTCAGATGTACCAAAATTGCATGATCAAGGCTTTCAACAAAAAGATCAAGCCTCGAGTATATCAAGCTAGTGACTTGGTAATAAAGCGTATCATTCTTGCGCAAGGAGACCCCGAGAGCAAATGGACTCCCACCTACAAAGGGCCATTTGTTGTCAAGAGAGTTTTCTCTGGTGGTGCCATGATGGTGACTACCATGGATGGTGAAGACTTCCTGCATCCTGTGAACGCGGACATAGTTAAAAAATACTACACATAAAGGACCCGCTAGGTTGACACACCTAGGAAAAATAAGGGCATCCCGGCAAACCCAAAGGTTTGGGCAAAAAATTAGGGATATATGCAAAAGATTGTACACCCGGCAAGTTGAAAACCCGAAAGGGCGACTTGGGCAAAAATGGGTATCCTGGTGGGCTGAAAACCCGAAAGGGCGGTCCAGGGAAAAGTTAAGGATTGAAAAGCGTATGACTAAGTCCCGTGGAATCACCACAATCGACTTTATCATCAAGGTTTGAGTTCAAGCGGTCCAAGATTAATCCAATCAACTTTTGTCAACGACAAGGGGCATTCGAAGACATTGGGGCAATAATAGAGTTGGAAAGCAATGAGATCATTTCCATATGGCTATTTGTTTTTCTTGTTTTCAAACTTTTTTTTTCCTTTCGACGATTTCCTCTTAATAGGATCCCCGTCTCTTTGTACAAAAAACACCTATTCACGGGCAAAATATCAATACAAATATACTTTGAAGTGCAAACTTTCTGTTTTTGTTTTGAATGCAAAGTTGTCCAATGACTAAAATTGAACGAACATATGCATGTGAACATGATTAAAACTATTTGGCACATGTGTCCTGCTAAGTAGCAAGCATCTCCTTAATGTATATGGAATATCCCCACGGAGTTATCTCATTAGCATTATCTCCACAAGGACGGTTACAATAAACCAGTTCCCAACAGAGTTACCCGCAAAATCTCTTTGCATAGGTTGATTCCCAGCCAGAGTATCAATTTCTTAACAGCTCTCTCCCCATCTAGGTTTATCCTAAAAGAAGAAGCCTTATGGATCTCTTCCTAAAAGAACTCACCTTGTCATCAGTTCATCAACAGGATTTATTTCCCCAACAAACAACATACAACAATCAACGAACAACAAAATTCCCTGGCATAGTCTATCCTCTCCAACTTGAGTTTGCCTTTCAGACTATTACCAATCATAGGGCCACAACCCCTAACCCCCAGTAAATTCATCAACAAAGTCATTGTTATCTCCAAAAATTGATGTGAAGACTAGAATCCGACCAGATAACAGTTTTAACTTCAAGTTATTATGAAGCCTGGATCCGACCAGATAACAGTCAACATCATTCGTTCAAATACTATGAAGCCTGAATCCGACCAGATAATACTACAACTTTTCAGATACTATGAAGCCTGGACCCGACCAGATAATAGTACAACTTTCAAATTCTATAAGCCTGGACCCGAGCAGATAATAGTTAACTTTTCAAGACACTCTGAGCCTGGACCCGACCAGATAAAAGTTTAACTCTTCGAGATATTGAAGAACCTGGACTCAATCAGACAAGGGTTTAACTTCTTTTCCCCGGTAGAGTTTACCTCTACCCCAGTAAGTTATTGTGAATCCTGGACTCGACCAGATAGCAATTAACTTCATCCACCTCAAAAATTTGCAAAGCCTGGAATCCGACCAGATAACAGTTTAATGTCAATAAGTTACTATGAAGCTTGGACCCAACCAGATAATAGTTAATTTATTTTTCCCCAGTAATTTACTGTAAAGCTTGGACCCGACCAGATATCAGTTCAACTTCGTCTATTCAAATCAAGTTATTATGAAACATGGACCCGACCAGATAACAACTAGCTATAATCCCTAGCAAGTCACTATGAATCCTGGACCCGGCCAGATAATAGTGTAACTTTTCAAAAAATATGAATCCTGGACCCGACCGGATAATAGTTACCACTTCAAGTTACTGTGAAGCCTGGACCCGACCAGATAACAGTTCAACTTCAAGCAATTTTCTGCGAAGCCTGGATTCCGATCAGATAACATTTAATTCAGATTCTTCTCCTGCAAGTCACCGTGAAGCCTGGACCCGACCAGATAGCATTGAACTTCATTATCCTCAACAAATTGCTGCCAAGCCTGGATTTCTCCCAAATAACAACTGATTTTTGATGCTCTCTAGTTAGGAATAATTCCCCATTAGAGCATTGAACTCTTTTCCCAAGCAGAGATCAGCACTCTCCACAGAGTCTTCTTAAACAAGCCAGTATTCCCCAGCGGAGTTTCTCCTCAAATAAAGGAATAGGGATTCTCAACAGAAGTATCCTAAAACAGGAGGAGTATACTCTTCATCCCCGGAAGCAGTTTGGGAGCTCATTTCCCAAGGCTCATCAGCATGTTGTCAATGATTTATTTTTCTAGACAAAGACACACTGCAAGAAACACATCACATTCATAAACCATAACGCATACATGACAAAAGCATACAGCCTAACCTCATTTATTTTGAGAACATCATTACACCATGCATACATCTGCATGCAACTAATCTTTTTCCTTGCAGGGAAAATCTACAGACAAAGACATCTACCACTCCAGTTTAAATCAACCAAAAGATTTATCCTGATGCTTTCTCCAGTCACTCTGAATGGCATCTCTAAGCCCATTCCTTACACAGTCAACTAACACATCATCGAGTGCAAATTTCTGGGCACTCTAGTGTTCAATCATCTTCCACCTTCAAGTCACGAATGGCGGACTCGCCAATCTAACTCTTCAGGTTTAACAAGATTGAACATGGGAAGTTGTTGTATCTCTAAATTTTCCCTCTAATTTCTCAAGAATTTCCTCCCAAGATCTCCCATGACATCAAGCTTACAGCACTGATACATCATTTTAGGTTTAGAATTGGCATAAGGGCAAAATGGTCAATTACATGCTGAAAAGTCAAACTTTGACTTTTGGATCAAAATCAAGTTTTAAGAATCATATTTCATCAAGGCATGTTAGAGTATGAAGTTTGTTTCATCAAGAAAATCAAAAGTCAAGATTATGTTGAAAAAGTCAAAATTCTAAATGCTTAGAAATTTTTTCTAAGTGTTTAAGAAATATGATAAATTCAGAACTTCTGGCCAGATTCTCACCATGATAAAATTTGATTCTGGAAGAACTTCTAACACAAGAGTTGTAGACCTTAATGAGATCTAAAATATTGCAGAACATAATTTCTTCTAGAAATGTTGGGATTTCAAGTTATACATCTTCAAAGACACGTCCCTGAAACTTAAACACTAAGTAAATTCTGAGCATTTTCAAATCAGAATTTGGTCACAACTTCTGGGCCAGTTTTCACATAGGTTCAGTCAGAATTTGCAAGATTAATTCAAAGAGGATTTATAAAGCGTGTTATAAGCTTTCTGAAAAGTCTAAGAACTCACTCAGAACATGTTGGAGCAAAGAGATTCAAAGATCAGAAGTTGGATGTTTATTCTAAGTTATGCTGATGTTGAACTTCAGACCCAGAATTAAGCTATGATGCATAATCTGATATTGCAGGATTTTTGGTTTGATAAATCTCATCATCATTTAATGCTCACAACCACTTTTTAGTCTTTACCCAAAGGATTTACCCACGTGTGGCATAGAAGCACATTGATGTCCTTGAAAAGAAAACTTTTGTACAAGTTGATGTTGGGCCCATGCTTTGCTTTTGCTTCTGAGGGTACTTTTCCTTAATTCCTGCTTATAAATCCAGCTTAAGCGCGGCTAAAAGCTGCAACCACCATACTTGTTTGAACTTACTTCAAGAACAAGTCAACGCCTAACATATGATGGATGTACCCTTGACCTCTCCAAGCTACTAAATCTTTGCCTATAAATTGAAATATATTTGCAACTGTAAATGGGTCGAAAAATTGAAAAGAAAAAGCCTTGAAACCTTGCTAAAAATTTCAAGAATCCGAAACTGCAAACACAAATACAAAACCTGCTAGCCTTTGATTTTTACATTCAAATTCCAATTTTCCTCAAGTGTTTCTTGACCAAATTGTCAACACAGTTTCTGATACACATTTAGAAACTGTCCTAACTTATGTTTTCAGACTATAACATGTTCTCCATCAATCTCCACCTCAAAAATTCAAAACTTTGCCTCTTGGTTGTTCCAGAAATTTCCAGCCATTCATAGCGCAAGTTAAAGATTATTCCAGTCTTCTGAGCGCGTGAGAAAGTTAGCCAGAACATCACAGTAGCCAGAACCAAGCTCTAGTTCACAAAACATTCTCCAATGGAAAGGTAAGCTTTTGCTGACTCTCATTACTTAGGCATTAGTAGGCTTGCATGTTTAAAGATACATTGTAGACATCCTGACTCTGATTCTGTACATATTCATAAATCTCATGTATCTTTGCCTAAGTAGAGAGAATATCAACTCATAACTTGTTGAGAAAATTAGGATTTAGATGATCAAAATACATGATTGCCTCTGATTTACAATCCTGATATTTTATGTTTATGAAACCATGATGAAACCTGCCATAACTGCTATGTGTACATTTTCTGTTTTGTTGAGAAATGACTAAGTTGCATATGCTCTGACTAGCGTGGAGAAGGAGATGAAGTTCATCATTAGAACTTACCTTGTGTTATATGTTTATGTTTTTGCTTCTAATATCGGATGTATAGCCACCCCAGTGGTAGAGAGCGCATGCATAAGACATTAGTGTTAAAGGTCCTGAGTTATATTCCCAGAAACAACCTTTTTTATGTTTATTTCCTGACTTTTTACCCCATTAGTTGGACCAGAACTTCTAGATCAATCCCTTTAATTGCTTGTCAAAACAGTGATCTTAGGCCAGAACTTCTATATATTCCCACCCAACAGCATTAACACCTCACATACTCATTATCAGAACTTCTAGTTTGCCAGTAACCCTAGAGCTCCTAGATTTCCAAATACATCATAACTTCCAGACTCTCTCCAACTACATCAGAACTTCCACACTCTCTCAACAACCAGAACTTCTAGGTTGCCGATTGCATAAGAACTTCTAGGGTTTCCTTTGTTCCCAGCAACCTCAGAACTTCAATGTACCCAGACCTGGAACTTCTGACCGTTCCCCTTTCTTAACTAACATTTTACTTCTGACTTGCAGCGCACCAGAATTAGAGTTTCGTATCATAGCCATGCGCTGTTCTGACTCCTTTTCCTCTTATTATTTTTACCATCATTTTATTCTCATTAACCAAAAACACTCAAAAAGATTTTTATATTCATATACTTTATTTTTATTTCTTTCCAAATCAAAAGACTAAAAAAATATTCTTTTAAGCAAATTTATTTCTTCTATTAACAAAAACAAAACAAGTCCATTTTACATTTCTTATAAATTATTTCAATATGATTGTAATAGATAATTAGGAATTTAATTTCTTGCAATCCCCATTTGTAAATTTATATACCCCATCCCCCTAATGATTGTAATAGCGTAGAATATTTACCTTCCGCAATTTATCGCTTTCACATAAATGCTAGTAACTAGGATTTATATGGCAAGACTAAAATCAACAAGTAGATAACCCTAATCCAAGATTAAATGCATGCAAATCAAACACACTACTCACACAGCACCCTTAAGGTTAACTCCACTTGTTTCCTAAAAAATAGTCATGTTACACATGTGAGATGTCTTAGCAAAAACGATCAAAAATACAAGATCATAGTCCCTTGATGACGCTACAAATGTTGTCTTCCAAATAATCTTAGTCCATCAAAGAGAAATGATAAATACATCTTACAACATTGCTATCATGACTATACGATGACCCGCGCCCGTCCCTTTACATCCAAAGATAAGGCTTCTTACCAATCAATGGTAAGATAGCAATATCAAAGGAAAGAAGAAATGAATAAAGACTTTTGAGTAGGTAGAAACGCTCTTAGCTGCTTGCTCACTCTCAAAACAAACACACACCAAACACTTTCAAAACATGAAATATTTTCAAAAGTCCAACACTTTGTGTACACTCTCGCCGAAACGAGAAACATTACAAAGTTTGCCTAAACGAAGGCGCCTTTTCAAAAATACTTTCAAAATCACCACAAAGCATATTTTCAAACAAAGCAAGTGATCTAGCAAGCAAATAAGAGCTCGTAGATAACTACAAATGAAAAGGGTGCTAATACCTTCCCTTTTCATAACCTGTCCCCTGAACTCAAGAAATAATCTCAAAGGTCTTTCCTGTTCTTTTCCACCTTTCCTTTTGGATAAAAGAAAAGTCGGTGGCGACTCTTGCTAACTGCAACAATTTTGATCTGTTGTACCACAAAATTTGCCCTCTCATTTTACTCAAAACATACTCCTAGAGATCCTCAAGTTGCTCAAGGAAGCCCAAGAGGTGACCAGACAAACTCTCTCCTAAGGCAGTATACCTCAAATTAGGGTTTCCATTTTCATCAAGATGGGTGAACTCCAAAGACCTCATATGCTCTCCATGGTCCTAATATGTTCTCAAGACCCTCCATGTCAAATTTCAAGCATTGCACAAGAAGTTTTCTAAGTCAACTGCTCAGATGCTTGAGAATCGACTATATTAGGTCAAAAGTCAACTGTGGCCCACATACAGTCAAGCTTCAAGATTTTTGGTCAACATCAACATTTTGAAGTTATATCCATCATTTTATCAAGGGTTGATCATGATTCTTCAAGGAATGCCCTAAATTCATCAAAACCCAAAAGTTGCTAAATTAGGGTTTCTCAGGAAAAGTCAACAAAACTTTGACCAAGCATAACTTCCACATACTTTATCAGAAATTTTCCATCCAAAGCTCATTTTTAAGAGGATGCAATTCCCTACAACTCATATTCATCCCACAAATTCAAAATATGCACTCACAAAATGATATGAATTTCCACATTATAGGTCCTTTTGAAAAGTCAACAAAAACACTTTGTGGGTCAAAGCTTCTTACATGAACATGGAAGACTCAATTGAGATGAGACCAAAAGGTTTGCTAGGGGACACCCTAAGATTTCTAAAAAGTCCAAGAAAACCTCTATAGGGTTAAAATTGGAGGAGATATTCCTTGTCAAAGTTGACCTTTTTTGTAAAACTGCCAAAAGTCAAATATGCTCAAAAGTGCATTTTTTACCAAATGGGCCTAACTTTTTATGCTTGCACCTCACTTATAACATGGTCCACGACCCAAATGTTCACTAACATGTTATTTCCTTCATTATTTATTTTATTTTGATTTTTTATTAATTAAAATTTGAATTAAATCAAATAAATGACAAATAATAGCAAAGATATGTTTTGATATGATTTTTTGACAAGATCTCAATCAAATTATGCTGAGATATCAAGACCAAATCGAATCAAGCATGATTGGTACAAAAATGGGATAATTTGGCTCAACTTAGAAAGTTTGCATATGGCTAAAGAATCAAATCAAATCTCATCAAAACTTCAAGATCCAATCTGTTTTGCAACCCTAATTCATTAAGGGATATACAATGAACAAGAAAAAAGCATGAAACAAGGGTTGGAAGTCGTGGAAGTTCCTAGAACAAAAGCTCAAATTTTGACAAAAAGTGGTGATCTGATCTCTATCCTAGAGGATGATTCAAAGCCTTCCAACACTCCCAATCGCATCCTGAAACGTTTCTGAAGCTAACTGGATCAATTACAAGTCCTTTCACGCTCAGAAACACCTTGTATGAACATCACGGTTTGCAATATTTTTAAAATTGGATTTCCATGATTTATGCACTATAAACATATTTTGATCATGTATTGCTGTTTGTTATCATGTTTACAATGTTTTAGCATGCTTTGATTGAAGTTTGAGTGCAGATATGGACATATGCATTTATTAGGGTTTGAGGTTCCAAATTAGGAACTTCATGTACAGGCCAAATTGGACCATATAAAGAGTGGAGTTGTATTCAGGAGGTCATGAGAAATTGATTCATGCCCTTGGTATTAATTATTATTGCTTGTACTTAATTTTGAAAACACGCAGGGTTTTAGCTACAGACAACGTCTGTAGGTAAAAGGTCTAAGCCTAATACGACGGAAGAAGGTAAAAGAAGAATAGGTGGTATACTCCCATTGGAGCATTTGAATTCCGCGTGTTTTATTTTCCTTTTCAGCTAATCCACTTGCTTTTTCCATATTATATTTTGTTTTCCTTATTAATAACAGCTAGACAGATTGGCCCAGTGGTGAAGCGCGTTGGTGGGGAGTATGAGGACCTGGGTTCGATCCCAGGTCCCAACAATTTTCTTTGTTTTACTTTCACTTTGCAGATCCAGTGCATCATCATCCCACGCATGTACCTTGCACCCTTGGATCCAGCCATTGGATCGTTCATCATACAGATTCAATGCACTTGATTTGCAGCCCCATGATAAACTTTCCAAACATGGTAACACCAGATCTCACACCAACCTTGGGCCCAAGGTCAGATTCAGGGTTGCACCCCTCAGATTTACTATACATCAGGCCCAATTCTTTTTTATTTTATTTATTTCTTATATTTAGTTTATTCATTTAATTATTTTATTCCACAAAAATTAATTACTTTTTTTTATTAATCATAAAATCAACAAATCACAATCACAAAAAGATCATTTTTTCATAAAATATCTACTTTAATTTAATTAGAAAATTAGGTTAATTTAATTTACTTTTTTTCATAATTAAAAACAATTAGAAATTAGGGTTTAATTAATGTGCAATTAAATTCTTTTCTCAAATAAAAAAATGTACAAAAATATTTTTCTCAATTAGGGTTTTAGGTTTTTTTTAAGCGTCCTCGTACTTAATTTGTCGCGCGTTTAATTAATTCTTTTCATATTTTTTGTAACTGCCAATGGTTTGTAATAGTTAAACGAGGGTTTTTATTTATCGCTTTGTCCCCGATTTTTGGTTATGTAATTAATCCCCCTCCCCGAAGCCTTGTAATAGCTAGGTTTTATTTTTCCGCACTTTAAATTACCGCAATCTTTAACTGTTAGATGTATGGCTAATAGGATTGTATGGAAAGAATGCTTGAAATTAAAATGGTAGATCACCTAATTGTGCAAAGACTAAATTAACTGAACATAACACATGCACATATTCACTCCTAGAGTTTGCCTCACTTCGGTTGCCTTCGGTAAACAGTCATTAAGCATGGAAGATTTTAGTGGTTTCCCTCCAGTCTAAAAGATCAAAAGTGTCCCATTCGAATGTTGCCACGGAAATGTTGCCTCGGAAATGTTTCCTCGGAAAGATCTTAAGACTCTAGGGTTACTACTAAGGTTTCCTACCCATTGCTCTGGTGACTGTACTTGTTCCTTTCGAACGTCCCTTACAAACTCCAACGACGGGGCTACCTACTCCTTAATAGTAGGATAGCGCTGTCTAAAGGAAATGAGAACAAATAATATTTTTTCGAGTAGGTAGAATCTTAAGTACTTGCTCAACAAAACTTTTCACACAAACACCTTTCAAAATAAAATTTCAAAAAAACAAAATTTGTCACACCCTTGAGGACTGATACAAGGATTATCACGAAGTAAAACCTTTTTTTCAAAACAAGCACACACAAGCAATTTTAGAAAGATGAGCAAGTACCTAAGAGCCCATGGAAAACCATGGATAGAAAGGGTGCTAACACCTTCCCTTTCTCTAATCTACCCCCCGTACTCAAATCTCGAAAAAAAAGGTTTTTTCTGTTCTTTTTCCTTTCCCTTAGTTGGATGAAATAAAAGTCGGTGGCGACTCTTGCTTACTGCACATTTGCGAATACAAAACGCAAACCAGTATCAACCGTCGTTTCTGCCACCGTATCACAGAACTGGAAACTTTGTTGGGGATAAATAAATAAAGTGGGGCTCACCTTAGGATCTAGGTCATTTCAAATTTCTTTCTTGCTTGCTTGCTTTATTCTTAAAGGGTTTTTGCCTGGGTTACTATAGATCCTACACTCGGATCTGGGGGCACTTATTAGGTAAATAGCAATAGATCGTGGAGACTGTACGGTGTAGACCAATATGGTTTAAGCGATAGCTGTGTTGGTGTGGCACTTTGGTTGGTACCGGTATCCTTCATGGGGAAACGAGGAGAATACGAGGCTGCCGCGTTGTTCTTGAAGCACTAACGGACCTTAGAACCTTAATTGAACAAACTTGGCCATTAGAAAGTAGTGAGATAGCTGGCCTCGGTGTAGAGCTGAGGATTGGTTGATACTCGATGCTACACTCATTGAGATCAGACTTTCGGGATATTTCGGCCGCAAGAAAAGATTGCTTGAGCTGAGACAATGCCTGATAAAGGATGGTCAGTGATATTGAGATCCTTTAGAACCCGGTTACTTTTTAAGACAGGTTTAAAACCAACTAAACTTCGAGAGGGTATGACCTTTAACCTCATGCAGGCCTTAAACCTAAGGACTTTGTGTGATTTGATTGTGTTTGCTATACCTGTGGTTTATCATGACATCATGCATCATAACATAGCATCAATTATTATTGCACTAACCATTTCAAAGACCAAGGGAATTTATCTTTGTTCTGTTTTGCAGATCATGGCTTTCGTCCATAGAAAAACTATCTAAATCAGCTTTGTGAAGATACCTTCCCAACTCAAAGATCTGGCATCAAGGGTTTCTGAAACTTCTGCATTCACTAAGAGACATGGTCGAATTCTCAACCTGGTTACTTCAAACTTTGATGAAAAGATGATGAGTGTACTATTTCAGTTTTTTGATCCCAAGCACCATTGTTTCACCTTTCCAGACTATCAGCCGGTGCCTACCTTGGAAGAATTCTCTCAGCTATTGGATATACCCATTCTTAAACAGTTGCCCTTCACATGTCTAGAAGAAGTTCCTAAGCCAAAAGTCATTGCCTCAGCTTTGCATCTGAAATGGGCCGACGTGGTATCCAATTGGGAAACAAGAAGCGGAGTCAAGGGTTTTCTAGCTAAGTTTCTGATAGACAAGGCCCAGTTGTTTTGGGATGATATGGATTTTCAGGCTTTTGAGGAGGTTCTGGCTCTTCTAATATATGGGTTAGTCCCATTCCCTAACCCGGACTCATTCATAGATGTGAATGCTATCAAGATCTTCCTCTCCCGCAACCATGTGTCTACCTTGCTCGGAGATATTTTGCACACTCTCCATACTCGTACCATGAAGAGAAGAGGGGTTCTTATGTGTTGCATACCATTACTGTCGAGGTGGTTTATTTCTCACCTCCCTAAGTCCATACTGAAGAATGAAGAAGTTTTGGGTTGGTCAGAAAGGATAATGTCACTCGCTCACATGGATATTCTCTGGTGTTCCCGAGCTATGGAAAACACTGCTATTATTGACTGCTGCGGGGAGTACCCTAATGTCCCATTACTTGGTATCAGAGGGGGTATAACCTACAATCCTTGTTTAGCTCTGCGATAATTTGGTTACGCTCGAAAAGATGGTCCCCATGAGTTACTTATCGAGGGCATTGTATTCAACTATGAGGATGATGTTCAAGAGTATCGTCGGAGGTTCATACGAGCTTGGGGCATGGTAAACAGATCTGGCGCCAAGGCTTTAGGGCCAAAGGCTTCTATTTCTATGGAACCTTACCTCCAACGGGTACGAGCTCGCGCCCAGAAGCTTATGATGCCCTATGTGGCCATTTTACCAGTGATTGTGGAACCCACTACTGAAGGGGGTATTCCTTACACGGTTCTCTATCCTTATATGCCCACTGATCTTGGGGAATTACAGAGGTCTTGGATTCAGTTGATGAAGGAGCGGGATACTTACAAGGATCAGTTCCATGCTCTGGAGAGGAAGGTTTTAGAGCTCACAAAGCATCTCCACGAGGAAAAAGGACTCAATGATTATCTCGGCACAAAAAGGAAGCATCCATGGGATTTTTGATTCCTTTTCTAGTTTTAGATTTGTTCTTAATTGTAACTCCTAAGAGGCATTCAAACTTTGAATTCAACTCATAAAATATTTGTTTCATTTTGGTTCGCAAATTTAAACTTCCCAAAGTCTTTGAAATCATTGCATACGCATCCCATTCATAGCATTGCATGTACATGTACCATTACAGGTTTCTCATCTTCTTCGCTGTTTATTTCAACAAAAATGTCTTCTGAACAAAGCATCAAGGACCTGCGGGCACAAAACGCCCAGTTCCAACAAATGTTCATAAGTCTGGCAAAAGGGCAGGAGGATCTGAAAGCCCTCATCCTAAAAGAGAAAAAGAAAAAGAAGAAGGTTGTCGGTATTCTAAATATGGGCAGAAAGTTTAGAGAGCGGTTGAAGCGACAAGTCGATCTGACCTCTTCATCTAAGGAAGGGGAGAATCAAGAATAAGAGACAGGGGAGAAGGACCCCAGTCTGGCAGTTTCTGACAACGATACCGACTATAATAATGAGCAATATCCTCCTGTTGAGGATAGATACAAGAAGTTGGAAGATCGTTTGAGTGCCATGGAAGTTCAGAGGATACCTGGACTGGATTTTGAAGAATTGGGATTGGTGTCGGGAGTGGTCATCCCGCAGAAGTTCAAAGCTCTAGTTTTTTCTAAGTATGATGGGGTGTCCTGCCCAAAACTCCATCTCCGTTCTTATGTCAGAAAGATCCAGCCCCACACTGCTGATAAAAATTTGTGGCTTCACTTCTTTCAAGATAGTCTGTCAGGGACTCGGCTTGAATGGTTCTACCAACTGGAGGGAGCCAATGTTCGAAATTGGGAAGATCTGGTTGTTGCGTTCTATAAGCAGTATCAATACAACACCGACCTTGCTCCTACTCATACTCAACTCCAGAGTATGTCCATGGGTACAAGTGAAGGCTTTAAAGACTATGCACAGAAATGGAGAGACTTGGTTGGAAGAGTTCAACCCCTGTTGTCTGATAGGGAGTTGGTTGATATGTTTCTGGGGACGCTATCTGGTCCATTTTTCAATCATTTGATCGGCAGCTCGTCAGCTGGTTTCACCAAGCTGATTCTAACTGGAGAAAGAGTAGAAGCTGGGATTCAGAGCGGAAAGATACAGAAGGATACCTCTTCGAGCTCAGTAAAGAAGCCTTTTGCTGGTAAGAAGGAAGAAAGTGCCATCTATAGCCCGAGGGGCCAAAACAGGGTTGAACATCATCAGACAGTAAGTGTCGTAATGATACCTAGGCCTGCAGTTGCTCCACAACGTAACAATCAACATAGAGTGGAAAGACCACAATGGCAGTTTACCCGAATTAACATGACATTGGCTGAAGTTCTACCTCATCTGCTGAGATCCAACTTGGCAACCTTGAAAGAGGCTCCCAAGAATCCAAATACTACATCATCCCAATATAATCCAAATGCTCGGTGCGCCTATCATTCTGAGAGTCCTAGCCACGATACCAATGACTGCTGGGCTCTAAGATACAAGGTACAAGATCTGATTGAAGCCAAGGAAATTGAGTTCGATGCTCTGGAGAAGCCCAATGTCATAACTGCTCCCATGCCTAAGCACGGTCGTGGAATTAATGTTGTTGATACCGACTTATTTGTGACCTTGGTGGATGAAGTTTCTACTCCTCTCATGACTGTGAAGAAGAATTTGTTGTTGGCCGATTTATTTCCGAGTTGTGGTGAAGGTTGCCACATGTGTTCATTTCTACCGTCTGGTTGCCGTTTGCTGAAGTTAGGTGTTCAACGCCTGATGGACAACAAAGAAATTTTGTTTGAGAAAACTTTGGTTCCCGTTATTCCATCCGAAGACATTTCCATTATAACCATTTCCGCCAATCTTTCCAAGGTTTCCTCGAGAAGACCTGTTAGGATTACATCTGCTCCAAGAATTGCTCCGCTGATAATCATTGTTCCTGGTCTTGTCTCGTATGTCTCGGATAAAGTTGTCCCCTGGCATTATGGTGCCGATGTGTACTATCATGGCATCAAACAAGATTTGAAAGACGAAGAGGTTGATCCTGATATTGGTAACAATGTCGGAACCAGCAAAGTTACCCGAAGTGGAAGGGTTTTCTCTCCCAAGATTTACCCTAAGACTGTCAACAAGCCTATTGCCATCCCATCTGTTGTTCCTGCTAGTACATCAACTATTGCTCCTGTTCTTACTCCAGTTATCACCCCTGTAGGCAAATCATCTGATACCCGCGACAAAGAGATTATAGGTGAGCCTGCCCGGGCAGAGGCGCCTAGCAAAATTGTTGTGGAAGCCTCTAAGCAAGAGATAGAGGAAATACTGAAAATAATTAAGAAGAGCGACTACAATGTGGTCGAGCATCTAGGGCAGACCCCATCAAAGATATCCATGTTGTCTTTGCTGTTGTGTTCCGAAGCCCATGTAAAGGTTTTGATTGCATTCCTCAAAATTGTGCATATGCCGCAGGAAATTTCAGCTGATCAGTTCAAAGATTGTGTGGCCAGCCTGACTGCTGATAATGGGCTGGGTTTTTCAGATGCATACTTAACACCGAAGGGAAGGAAGCATAATGATGCTCTTCATGTCTCGATTGAATGTAGGGGCACCACTATGGCTCATGTGCTGGTAGATATTGGGTCTTCGCTGAATGTCTTGCCTAAGAAGGCGCTGGACCGGTTGGATTGCAAGGGTTTGACTCTAAAGCCTAGTAACATTGTGGTAACGGCTTTTGACGGGTCAAAGAGAATGGTGCACAGGGAGGTGGACATCCTTGTCAAAGTAGGTTCTCATACTTTTGGGTCCACCTTCTATGTGATAGACATTAGGCGATCGTATTCATTTTTGTTGGGTCGTCCTTGGATCCATAAGGTTGAGGCACTTACTTCCACACTGCACCAAATGCTGAAGTATCTGGTAAAAGGGAAGATTGTCACTGTGCGGGGTGAAGAGGAGTATATGGTGAGCCACCTCAATTCCTTCTGGTACATAGAGATGGACGGGGAATTCATAGAAACTCCTTGTCAGAACTTCGAAGAGGTCCCTCAGATCTTGGCATCAACTGAAACTACTACCAGCAGCAAACCTCCTCTGAAGATCGCTTCTCTCAAGGACGCCAAGGCCGTGGTTGAAGAAGGTGGGTGTACCCATTGGGGCTAGCTCCCTGATTTCACTCACAAAACTGACAAATTTGGTTTGGACTTTACTACAGGGGCTCAAAGGGTTGTTAGACGCGCTCGAGATGGAGGACCTCCCCTACACATCAGCAATCACGAGGTTAATGCTATTGAAGACAGCGAGGAAGACTCAGACATTGACAGCTGGATCTACCCAACTATCAACAGTGGACCGAGTAACTGGACGGCTAGGGACTTTATACCAGTTTCTTTTATTCCGCAATAATTGACTTACTTATTTTGAGATTTGTAATAAACAATTTAAAACTTTATGGCCTTGTGCCTTGCCCGAGGCACACTGGTTTTGTTTGTTAGGGCTATTATTTGTCATTTCATATATCATTAATAAAGCATTGGATGTTTCTTGCATACAAATTTTGCGCTCTCTGTTTTTCTTTTCTGTTTTCACTTTATCAAAACAGTTATTCTCTTACACACACTCACGTATCATAATGCAGATCCATATCCACTCTGGATCCCATTGATAACAGCTCTGCTATTGCCAGTTATGACTTCAAAAATCCGATCAACCAAGCCGAAGACGAAGGTGAGGATGATTGTGAGGTGCCTGGAGAACTTGCTAGACTATTACAGCAAGAAGAAAGGGCCATACAGCCTCATGAAAAGTCCATTGAGATAGTGAACTTGGTTACTGAGGAAGACAGAAAAGAGGTTAAAATAGGTGCAAATCTGGAGCTTAGTGTCAAACAGAGGTTGATATAGATGTTGCACGACTATGTTGAGATCTTCGCTTGGACCTATGAAGACATGCCTGGTTTGGACACTGATATTGTGGTACATCGCTTGCTGACTAAAGAAGATTGTCCTCCAGTTAAACAGAAGGTCCGTCGTATGTGCCCTGAAATGTCAGAGAAGATCAAGGCAGAGGTCATGAAATAGTTCGATGCAGCATTCTTGGCTGTCACTTCTTATCCGCAGTGGGTTGCCAACATCGTCCCGGTAACTAAGAAGGACGGTAAGGTACAAATGTGTGTAGATTACAGAGATCTGAACAGGGCAAGCCCCAAGGATGACTTCCAACTTCCTCACATTGATGTTCTGGTCGACAACACCGTGTAGCACAAAATATTATCCTTCATGGATGGTTTCTCTGGCTACAACCAGATCAAGATGGCTCCCGAAGACATGGAGAAGACAACCTTCGTTACACAGTGGGGCACCTTCTGCTACAAGGTGATGCCTTTTGGATTGAAGAATGCTGGGGCAACTTATCAGCGCACCAGGATCGCTTTGTTCCACAATATGATTCACCATGAGATCGAAGTCTATGTTGATGACATGATAGCCAGGTCTCAGACTGAGGAAGAGCACCTGGACCATCTCCAAAAGCTGTTCGACAGGTTAAAGATGTATAAGCTGAGGTTGGATCCTAACAAGTCCACCTTCGGGGTAAGGTCTGGTAAACTTCTGGGTTTCATTGTCAGCGACAAAGGCATCTAAGTAGATCCTGAAAAGGTAAAAGATATACAAGAAATTCTAGCTCCCCGTACAGAGAAGGAAGTTAGGGGTTTCTTGGGACGCCTGAATTATATCGCCAGGTTCATTTCACATCTGACTGCTACTTGTGAGCCAATCTTCAAGCTTCTGAAGAAAGATAAAGTGGTAAAGTGGAATGATGAATGCCAGACCACTTTTGAAATAATCAAGGAATACCTTCAAGAACCACCAATTCTGATGCCTCCAGTTGAAGGAAGACCTTTGATATTATACTTAACAGTGCTAGACAATTCAATGAGGTGTGTGCTGGGGCAGCATGACGAGTCTGGTCGAAAAGAGCATGCAGTATACTACCTTAGCAAAAAGTTTACCAACTGTGAGACACGATACTCATTGCTCGAGAAAACTTGTTGCGCTTTGGCATGGGCTGCTCGCCAACTGAGACAGTATATGCTGACTCACACTACCTTGTTGATATCAAAGATGGATCCGATCAAGTACATTTTCGAGAAGCTCACACTCTCTGGAAGGATAGCAAGGTGGAAAATGATCTTAGTTGAGTATGACATACAATATACAACCCAAAAAGCAATAAAGGGGAGTGTATTGGCTGATCATTTGGCTCATCAGGCCGTGGATGACTACCAGTCCATGAATTTTGAGTTCCCAGATGAGAATATTATGTTGGTGACTGACTATGAAGAACCTGGACTGGATGAAGGACCTAAGAAGGGATCCGGATGGTCTATGTATTTTGATGGAGCCTCAAACGCACTGGGTAACGGCATCGGTGTTGTAATCATTCTCGAGGGCTGTCATACTCAGTTCATGCCCGATTATGTTTCAACTGCACCAACAACATGGCGGAGTATGAAGCATGTATTATGGGTCTTCGAGCTGCTATTGACCTAAGGATCAAGTTCTTGAATGTATTCGGGGATTCCGCTTTGGTGATAAGTCAGATCAAAGGCGAGTGGGATACGAAGCACCCGAATCTCATCCCATACAAAGAGTACGTGTTGACATTGCTCCCACACTTTGAGGAGGTAACTTTTGAACATTTCCCACGAGAGGAGAACCAGATAGCAGACACGCTAGCTACCATGTCTTCTATGTTCAAGGTTAGGTGGGACAATGAAGCTCCCCAAATTACCATTAAGAAGTTGGATGAACAAGCACACTGCTGTGAAATCGATACCGAAGAAGTGGCAGACAAACCCTGGTTTCACGAAGTCAAAAGGTATCTCGAGACTCAAGAGTATCCCAAAGACGCATCTGTCAAAGATAAGAAGTTTCTGAGAAGGTTCGCTGTGAAATTCTTGCTCAGTAACGGAATCCTCTACAAGCGCAATCATGACTCCACATTACTACGGTGTGTAGACAAGAGCGAAGCAGAGAGGATCATGACAGATCTACATGAAGGCACCTTCGGAACCCATTCCAGTGGACACACCATGGCTAAGAAGATCCTACGGGCAGGATATTACTTGTCCACTATGGAAGCCGATTATTATCAGCACTCTCGAACTTGTCATAAGTGCCAAATCTACGTTGATAAGGTGCATGTGCCTCCGGTCCCCTTAAACGTCTTGACAGCTCCGTGGCCCTTCGCGATGTGGGGCATCGACATGATCGGAGAAATCAGGCCCACTGCTTCCAATGGACATCGCTTCATATTAGTAGCCATTGATTACTTCACGAAGTGGTTTGAGGCATCTTCCTTCGCTACAGTAACCAAGAACGTCGTGGCACGGTTTATCCGACACAATCTGATCTGTCGATATGGTGTGCCAGAGAGAATTATTACTGACAATGGTACGAATCTCAACAACACAATGATCACCAAGCTCTGTAAACAGTTCAAGATACATCATCATGATTCTTCTCCCTACCGGCCCAAGATGAATGGCGTTGTTGAAGCAGCTAACAAGAACATCAAGAAGATTGTACAGAAGATGACAGTGACATACAAAGACTGGCATGAGATGTTACCATTTACTCTTCATGGGTACTGTACCTCAACACGGACACGGACAGGGGCAACCCCCTACTCTCTGGTATATGGCATGGAGGCAGTCCTACCCATCGAAGTCCAGATACCTTCTCTCAGGATTATGAAGGACGCGGGTTTGAACGAAGATGACTGGATCCAAACCTGACTTGATCATTTAAATATAATCGATGAAAAGAGACTTACTGCTATCTGCCATGGTCAGACGTACCAAAAGCGAATAATCAAGGCTTTTAACAAGAAAGTCAGGTGTCAAGAATATCAAGTCGGGGATCTAGTGATCAAACGCATCATACTTCTGCAAGGTGATCCCAGGGGAAAATGGACCCCCACGAATGAAGGGCCATTTGTGGTTAAGAACATTTTGTCAAGAGGAGCTATGATTCTAACCACCATGGACGGTGACGACCTTCCTCACCCTGTCAATGCAGACATAGTGAAAAGATACTACGCCTAACCAAAGACCCGCTAGGTTGACTGGCCTAGGAAAAAATAAGGGCTTCCCAGCAAACCAAAAGGGTTCGGGAAAAAGTAAGGGATAAAAATGAAAAAAATCTGTACACCCGGCAAGTCGAAAACCCGAAAGGGAGGCTTGGGAAAAAAAGGGTATCTCGGTGGACTGAAAACCCGAAAGGGAAGTCTAGGCAAAAGTTAGGGATATGAAGCGTACCACTATGTCTCATTGGATCATCTTGCGACCAAACTTCGGTATCGACTATCAAGCTCGGACAGCGCCAACCAATCTGATCAACCTTCGGCCAAGTAGCAAAGTGATGAGATGCTTGAAGATATAAAGGCAATAGCGGAGTTGGAACCCAATGGGGTTGTTTCACATAGTTGTTTTTCTTGCTTTTACACAAATTGTATAAATTCTATTTTTCGGCGGCATTCTATTACTAGAGCGTCAGCCTCTTTGTACAAAAACGTCTATTACAGGCCAACTTCAAAAATCAATACAAATTTTTTTTCACTTCGAGTTTGTTTTTGTTTTATGTTTTGTTTTGCAAGAACGTCCAATGACTTATTTTTTATATATGCATTTGAAAGTGATTATTGCTCATAAATATTTACATAAGAAACAAAAGACAATTACTCGTAATTCTAAAAACAGGGGCAAAAATAAGAAGTTCCAAACCCTACAGTTACTCTGCTCAGGAGGTACCGGGATAGAGCCAGCTCGGAAACATAATTATTGGTACATACACTCCCCACTTAGTAAAAGTATCCAAAGGCATTGATGTCATCTTTCCCGAAACAGGACGTAACCACCCCAGCTGAGGTTCATAATCGCGGGCGAGACAGTAAATTTCATCCCTCAAGCAGAGTTTATTTCTCCAGATACAGAGGCTCAATCCCCGACAGAGTTCATTACTTCAGCTACAAAAACACATTTTCTAAGTTAATTCCCTGCAGAGTTTATTCTCAAGAAACATCTCCTCCCGATAGGATATTTACAAATCTCCAGCAACTGTCAGGGATTTCTTTTCCCAGACGAGAGCATACCCTGATAGTATTTCATGAACATACATCATGACATACGCATACATATCATATACAGCATAATCTCATTTATTTTGAGAACATCATCTCACCCTACATTTCATGCATCGCATATAACTAACCCTGATATCTTTCCAGGAAAAGAGGATTAGCTTCAACAAATTCAACAGTTATGCAAGTCACATCTGCAGACGACCAACGAAAACTCAATTCCCGAAACCAAACGGGTCAACTAATCTACACTATTGCTTTGAAGTAACCCTACTATCCAGGTTCCTTCTCACAGACCTACTATCCAAGCTTTCATATCGAAGAAACCCTACGACCCAGGTTCCTTCTCACAACCCTACTATCCAGGCTTTCATTTTGAAGTAACCCTACGACCCAGGTTCCTTCTCACAACCTTACTATCCAGGCTTTCATATCGAAGAAACCCTACGACCCAGGTTCCTTCTCACAACCCTATTATCCAGGCTTTCATATCAAAGTAACCCTACTATCTAGGTTCCTTCTCACAGCCCTACTATCCAGGCTTTCATTTCAAGGAAACCCTACTATCCAGGTTCCTTCTCATAGCCCTACTATCCAGGCTTTCATTTCGAAGTAACCCTATTATCCAGGTTCCTTCTCACAGCTCTACTATCCAGGCTTTCATATCGAAGAAACCCTACAACCCAGGTTCCTTCTCACAGCCCTACTATCCAGGCTTTCATTTCGAAGTAACCCTACTATCCAGGTTCCTTCTCACAGCCCTACTATCCAGGCTTTCATATCAAAGTAACCCTACTACCTGTTAGAACATAATTTAGTTCTACATCCCAGTAAGAGTTTTAATGATAACAAACACATGATATAAAGAACAAATATGCTCGCTAATAAAAGTATGTTTACATGCAGGATGTTCTGATGTTAAAAAGATGTTCTGATGCAACTAGATGTTCTGCCAGAACATAACCAGAAGTTCTGATTATGACATCCCAGATGTTCTGATGTTAAAAAGATGTTCTGATGCAACTGGAAGTTCTTCCAGAACATCACCAGAAGTTCTGATTATGCAAGCATAGAAGTTGAGAGGACAATGAAATTCAGACGCGTCAAATATGCATGACACGCTTATATGAATAAGTTCTGATTGAACTTTTGAATGCACCAGCGTTACGAAATAGAATCTCTGATACTCTGATGTGCAAAGTTCTGATCAAGCTGTAAAGAACTCTCAACGGTAATATTCATCCTATGATGTGAGAAGCTCTAAAGCATTACAAATCCATCAATGCAAGATCATAAGTAACGGCTACAAAACGACAAGGATCTCCTGATTTGGAAAGCTCATTAACGCGTGTTATGGACATACCAAAAGTATATTCTTATGTCACTATTGCAAGGCCTATTTAAAGCTGACAAGAAGAAGATTTCAGATGATGAAAAACTACGCTCATAAAGAAAAACTCACGTGAAAAGTAAACAACGCAGATTTCATTCTTCATCTTCAATGATTCAATATTAAACTGTGTAATACATCACAAGTTTGTGATACTGTTTATTTAGAAACATCATTGTACACTTTTATTCAATTAATTGTTTAGTGAAACTCCTTGAGAAAATCGGGTTCTGGTTTAGGACTCAAGAAGACTTTAACAGTTGTTAAAGGTGCTGGACAAAGGGTACTCAACTGCTGATCACGCAAAGAAGATCATCAGAAGTTTACCAAAACAATGGAGACCAATGGTTACATCTCTCAAACTGGAAAAAGATCTGAACATAATATCTCTAGAAGAACTTGTCAGCTCCCTCAGAAGCCATGAGATAGAGTTAGAATATGATGAGCCTCAGAAGCAATGTAAGTCTCTCGCTCTGAAATCTAACAAATATGAAACCAAAATTTTGCAGGCAGAAGCAGAAGCAGAAAACTTTGGAGAGTCCTCGTCAGAAGAAGATGAACTGTTCTTTCTATCCAGAAGAATCAATCAGCTATGGAAGCACAGGCAATAGAATTTCCAAAACTCCAGAAGAACAGGAAATGGCTCTGATACCAATTGAAGAAGTGAAAAACACAAGAAGGGGGGGTTGAATTGAAAAATTAAAATCAAATGCGCAGTAGACACGAAATTTTTATCCTGGTTCATTTGATCTCAAACTACTCCAGTCCACCCGCCAAGGTGATTTCTCCTCTCTCCAACGAGGTCTTAATCCACTAATCAAACTGATTACAAATCTACTTTAACAACTGTTAAAGTCTTCTTGAGTCCAAAACCACAACCCGGTTTTCTCAAGGAATTTCACTAAACAATTAATTGAATAAAAGTGTACAATGATGTTTCTAAATAAACAGTATCACAAACTTGTGATGTATTACACAGTTTAATATTAAATTGTTGAAGATGAAGAATGAAATCTGTGTTGTTTACTTTTTCACGTGAGTTTTTATTTATGAGCGCAGTTGTTTATCATCTGAAATCTTCTTCTTGTCAGCTTTAAATAGGCCTTGCAATAGTGACATAAGAAGATACTTTTGGTATGTCCATAACACGTGTTAATGAGCTTTCCAAATCAGGAGATCCTTGTCGTTTTGTAGTCGTTACTTATGATCTTGCATTGATGGATTTGTAACGCTTCAGATCTTCTCACATCAGAGGATGAATATTACCGTTGAGAGTTCTTTACAACTTGATCAGAACTTTGCACATTAGAGTATCAGAGATTCTGTTTCGTAGCGCTGGTGCATTCAGAAGTTCAATCAGAACTTCTTCATATAAGCGTGTCATGCATATTTGACGCGTCTGAATATTTCATTGTCCTCTCAACTTCTATGCTTGCATAATCAAAACTTCTGGTGATGTTCTGGCAGAACTTCCAGTTGCATCAGAACATCTTTTTAACATCAGAACATCTGGGATGTCATAATCAGAACTTCTGGTGATGTTCTGGCAGAACTTCTAGTTGCATCATAACATCTTTTTAACATCAAAACATCCTGCATGTAAACATACTTTTATTAGCGAGCATATTTGTTCTTTATATCTAGTTTTTGTCATCATCAAAAAGGGGGAGATTGTTAGAACATAATTTAGTTCTACATCCCAATAAGAGTTTTGATGATAACCTCCACATACTTTATCAGAAATTTTCCATCCAAATCTTATTTTGAAGAGGATGCAATTCCCTACAACTCATCTTCATCCCACAAGTTCAAAATATGCACTCACAAAAGAATATGCATTTCCACATTATAGGTCCTTTTGAAAAGTCAACAAAAACACTTTATGGGTCAAAGCTTCTAACATGAACATGGAAGACTCAATTGAGATGAGAACAAAAGGGTTTCTTAGGGGACATACTAAGATTTCTAAAAAGTCCAAGAACACCTCTCTAGGGTTAAAATTGGAGGAGATATGCCTTGTCAAAGTTGACCTTTTTTGCAAAATTGCCAAAAGTCAAATATGCTCAAAAGTGCATTTTTCACCAAATCAGCCTAACTTTTTATGCTTGCACCTCACTTATAACATGGTCCACGACCCAAATGTTCACTCACCTGTTATTTTCTTCATTATTTATTTTATTTTGGTTTTTTATTAATTAAAATTTGAATTAAATCAAATAAATGACAAATAATAGCAAATATATGTTTTGATATGATTTTTTGACAGGATCTCAATCAAATTATGATGGGATATCAAGACCAAATCGAATCAAGCATGATTGGTACAAAAATTGGACAATTTGGCTCAATTTAGAAAGTTTGCATATGGCTAAAGAATCAAATCAAATCTCATCAAAACTTCAAGATCCAATCTATTTTCCAACCCTAATTTATTGAGGGATATATAATGAACAAGAACAAAGCATGAAACAAGGGTTGTCAGTCGTGGAAGTGCCTAGAACAAAAGCTAAAATTTTGAAAAAAAGTGGTGATCTGATCTCTATCCTAGAAGACGATTCAAAGCCTTCCAACACTCCCAATCGCATCCTGGAACGTTTCTGAAGCTAACTGGATCAATTACAAGTCCTTTCATGCTCAGAAACACCTTGTATGAACATCTCGGTTTGAAATATTTTTAAAATTCGATTTCCATGATTTATGCACTATAAACACATTTTGATCATGTATTGCTGTTTGTTATCATGTTTACAATGTTTTAGCATGCTTTGATTTAAGTTTGAGTGCATATATGGACATATGTCATTATTAGGGTTTGAGGTTCCAAATTAGGAACTTCATGTACAGGCCAAATTGGACCATATAAAGAGTGGAGTTGTATTCAGGAGGTCATGAGCAATTGATTCACGCCCTTGGTGTTAATTATTATTGCTTGTACTTAATTTTGGAAACGCGCAGGGTTTTAGCTACAGACATCGTCTGTAGGTAAAAGGTCTAAGCCTAATACGACGGAAGAAGGTAGAAGAAGAATAGGTGGCATACTCCCATTGGAGCATTTGAATTCTGCGCGTTTTATTTTCCTTTTCAGCTAATCCACTTGCTTTTTCCATATTATATTTTGTTTTCCTTATTAATAACAACTAGATAAATTGGCCCAATGGTGAAGCGCGCTGGTGGGGAGTATGAGGACCTGGGTTCGATCCCAGGTCCCAACAATTTTCTTTGTTTTACTTTCACTTTGCAGATCCAGTGCATCATCATCCCCCACGTGTACCTTACACCCTTGGATCCAGCCATTGGATCGTTCATCATACAGATCCAACGCACTTGATTTGCAGCCCCATGATGAACTTTCCAAACATGACAACACTAGATCTCACACCAACCTTGGGCCCAAGGTCAGATTCAGGGTTGCAGCCCCCAGATTTACTATACATCAGGCCCAATTCTTTTTTCTTTTATTTATTTCTTATATTTAGTTTATTCATTTAATTATTTTATTGCACAAAAATTAATTACTTTTTTTATTAATCATAAAATCAACAAATCACAAAATCACAAAAAGATCATTTTTTCATAAAATATTTAATTTAATTTAATTAGAAAATTAGGTTAATTTAATTTACTTTTTTTCATAATTAAAAACAATTAGAAATTAGGGTTTAATTAATGTGCAATTAAATTCTTTTCTCAAATAAAAAAATGTACAAAAATATTTTTTCTCAATTAGGGTTTTAGGTTATTTTTTAAGCGTCCTCGTACTTAATTTGCCGCGCGTTTAATTAATTCTTTTCATTTTTTTTGTAACTGTCAATGGTTTGTAATAGTTAAACTAGGGTTTTTATTTATCGCTTTGTCCCCGATTTTTGGTTATGTAATTAATCCCCCTCCCCGAAGCCTTGTAATAGTTAGGTTTTATTTTTACGCACTTTAAATTACCGTAATCTTTAACTGTTAGATGTATGGCTAATAGGATTGTATGGAAAGAATGCTAGAAATTAAAACGGTAGATCACCTAACTGTGCAAAGACTAAATTAACTGAACATAACACATGCACATATTCACTCCTAGGGTTTGCCTCACTTCGGTTGCCTTCGGTAAACAGTCATTAAGCATGGGAGATTTTAGTGGTTTCCATCCAGTCTAAAAGATTAAAAGTGTCCCATTCGAATGTTGCCTCGGAAATTTTGCCTCGGAAATGTTGCCTCGGAAAGATCATAAGACTCTAGGGTTACTACTAAGGTTTCCTACCCATTGCTCTGGTGACTGTAATTGTCCCTTTCGAATGTCCCTTACAAACTCCAACGACGGGGCTACCTACTCCTCAATAGTAGGATATCGTTGTCTAAAGGAAATGAGAACAAACAACCTTTTTTTGAGTAGGTAGAATCTTAAGTACTTTCTCAACAAAACTTTTCACACAAACACATTTTAAAACAAATTTTCAAAAAAACAAACTTCGTCACACCCTTGAGGACTGATACAAGGGTTATCACGAAGTAAAACCTTTTTTTCAAAACAAGCACACACAAGCAATTTTAAAAAGATGAGCAAGTACCTAAGATCCCATGGAAAACCATGCATAGAAAGGGTTCTAACACCTTCCCTTTCTATAACCTACCCCCCGTACTCAGAAATCTCGAAAAAAAAGGTTTTTTCTGTTCTTTTTCCTTTTCCTTAGTTGGATGAAATAAAAGTCGGTGGCGACTCTTGCTTACCGCACATTTGCGAATACAAAATGCAAACCAGTATCAACTGTCGGTTCTGCCACCATATCACACGATCAAACACAAAACATCCCAAGTCAGTTCTCCCACTGTATTACAAGATCCTCATCCACTCCGGATCTCATTGCCAATGACTCTGCTATCGCTAGCTATGACTTTAAACATCCAATCAACCAAGTCGAAGACGAAGGCAGAGAAGATTGTGAAATACCTGGGGATTTAGCCAGACTTCTTATGCAAGAGGAGAAAGACATTCAACCTCATGAAGAGCCAGTTGAAGTGATCAACCTAGGTACTGAGGAAGACAGGAAAGAGGTCAAGATCGACACTAACTTGGAAGGCGGTGTCAAAAGCAGATTGGTCCAGCTATTGCATGACTATGTCGAAGTGTTTGCTTGGTCGTATGAAGATATGCCAGGTTTGGATACCAACATTGTGGTTCATTGTCTACCAACAAAGGAAGATTTCCCTCTAGTCAAGCAAAATGTGTGTCGTATGCGGCCAGATATATCTGAAAAGATAAAAGCTGAGGTAATGAAGCAATTCAATGTAGGTTTCCTGGCAGTGACCTCGTATCCTCAGTGGGTGGCGAATGTGGTCCCCGTGACGAAGAAGGATGGAAAGGTTCGTATGTACGTAGACTTTAGGTATTTGAATAGGGAAAGCCCTAAAGATGATTTCCCACTACCGTATATTGACGTCTTGGTCGACAACACAACTCAACACAAAGTCTTCTCTTTCATGGATGGTTTCTTCAATTATAATCAAATCAAGATGGCTCTCGAGGACATGGAGAAAACCACCTTTGTCAGGAAATGGGGCACCTTTTGTTACAAAGTCATGCCGTTCGGTTTAAAGAATGAATGGGCAACATATCAACGAGCTATGGTAGCCTTATTTCATGATATGATCCATCATGAAATAGAGGTCTATATGGATGATATGATTGCAAAGTCGCAAACTGAAGAAGAACACCTTGATCACTTACACAAGCTATTTGAAAGGCTGAAAGAGTACAAGTGTACCTTCGGGGTAAGGTCTGGAAAACTCCTAGGGTTTGTCGTCAGTAGTAAATGTATTGAGGTCTACCTT
This sequence comes from Vicia faba, assembly GCA_948472305.1. Taxonomy (NCBI): domain Eukaryota; kingdom Viridiplantae; phylum Streptophyta; class Magnoliopsida; order Fabales; family Fabaceae; genus Vicia; species Vicia faba. Next base: position 19,530,733 of record OX451739.1, on the reverse strand, counting down.
GCGAAGGTTAAAGCCATACAAGAAATGCCAGCTCCCCACTCTGAGAAGGAAGTCAGAGGTTTCTTGGGTCGACTTAACTACATTGCTCGACTCATATCTCACCTAACTGCTACTTGTGAGCCAATATTCAAACTCTTGAAGAAAGATCGAGTAGTCAGATGGAATGACGATTGCCAAGCAGCCTTTGACAAAATTAAGGAATATTTACAAGAACCTCCCATTATGATGCCTCCATTTGAAGGAAGGCCTCTGATTATGTACTTAACTGTATTAGAGAATTCAATGGGGTGCGTGTTGAGCCAACATAACGAGTCTGGCCGAAAAGAGTATGCAATATACTACCTGAGCAAAACATTTACCGACTGTGAAACAAGATATTCACTGCTCGAGAAAACTTGTTGTGCTCTGGTATGAGCTGCTCGCCGGCTAAGACAGTATATGTTGACTCACACCACTTTGTTGATTTCTAAGATGGACTCTATCAAGTATATCTTCAAGAAGTCGGCTCTCTCCGGACAAATAGCTAGATGGCAAATGATTCTGACCGAATATGACATCTAGTATACCATACAAAAGACCATCAAAGGAAGTGTATTGGCAGATCATTTGGCCCATCAAGTTGTTAATGATTACCAGCCTATGAACTTTGACTTCCCGGATGAGAATATTATGCTAGTAACTGACTATGAAGAACCTGGACCGTATGACGGACCTGAACAAGGATCCCGATGGATTATGGTTTTCGATGGGGCTTCCAATGCTTTGGGCAATGAAATTGGTGTTGTGATTATTTCTCCTGAGAGTTGCCATACTCCTTTCATTGCTAGATTGTGCTTCGATTGTACGAATGACATGGATGAGTACGAAGCGTGCATCTTGGGTCTAAAGGCTGCCATTGACTTAAGGATCAAGTTCTTGAACATATTCGGAGATTCTGCTCTAGTGATCAATTAAGTCAGAGAAGAATGAGACACTAAGCATCCTAACCTTATTCCTTACAAGGAACTTGTGTTAACCCTGATACCATGCTTTGAGGAGATCTCCTTTGAACATTTCCCTAGAGAAGAAAATCAGTTGGATGACGCCTTGGCAACAATGTCTTCCATGTTCAAGGTCAAATGGGACAATGAAGCTCCTATGATTATAATCAAAATATTCGATGAACCTACACACTGCTATGAGCTTGAAACTAATGAAGAGAAACCATGGTACCATGAAGTAAGGAGATATCTTGAAGCACAAGAGTATCTTGAAGGAGCTTCCATCAATGATAAGAAATTCTTGCGAAGATTCTCAACCAAATTCTTCTTAAGCAATGGAATCCTGTATAATCAAAATTATGATTCTACTCTACTCCGGTGTGTGGACAAGAAGGAGGCAGAGAAAATTATGGAAGACATGCATGATAGAATCTTTGGGACTCACTTTAGTGGGCACACTATGGCCAAGAAAATCTTGAGGGCCGGTTACTATTGGTCCACAATGAAAACTGATTGTCACCATCATTCGAGGACTTGCCATATGTGTCAGATCTATGCTGACAAGGTCCACATGCCTCAAATTCCCTTGTACATCATGACTGCGCCGTGGCCATTTGCAATATGGGGCATTGACATGATTGGTGAGATCAAACCCACTTCTTCCAGTGGACACCATTTCATCCTTTTTGCTATTGACTACTTCACCAAATGGGTTGTAGCTTGGTTTATCAAGCATAACCTCATCTACTATTGTGGTATCCCCGAAAGGATCATCACTGACAACGGAACCAATCTCAACAATGCAATGATTACTGAACTCTGCATGCAGTTCAAAATCAAACATCACAATTCTTCTCCATACAGACCTAAGATAAATGGCAAAGTGGAAGCGGCCAATAAAAATATCAAGAAGATTATGCAAAATATGGTAGTAACCTACAAAGACTGGCATGAGATGCTAACGTTTGCTCTTCATGGCTACCGTACTTCAACTCGAACATCCACTGGGGCAACTACTTTCTCTTAAGTATATGGCATGGAAGTTGTCTCGCCTGTTGAAGTTCAGATCCCTTCCCTAATGATTATGAAAGAAGAAGATCTAGGCGAAGATGAATTGATTCATACTAGGTTGGATCAGTTGAACTTAATTGATGAGAAGAGGTTGGCTTCCGTTTTTCATGGTCAAATGTATCAAAAGCGTATGATCAAAGCTTTCAACAAGAAGATCAAGCCTCGTGTGTATCAGACTGACAAGTTGGTAATAAAGCGCATCATTCATCCATAAAGCAATCCTAGGGGCAAATGGACTCCCACATACGAAGGGCCATTTGTCATCAAGAAATTTTTCTCTGGTGGTGCCATGATGCTAACTACTATGGACAGCAAAGACTTCCCACATCCTGTGAACACAGACATAGTCAAAAAATACTACGCATAAAAAATGACCTGCTAGGTTAACATACCTAGGCAAAAATAAGGGCATCTCGGCGAACCAAAAGGGTTCGGGAAAAATTTAGGGATACATACAAAATATTGTACACCAGGAAAGTCAAAAACTCGAAAGGGCGGCTTGGACAAAAATGGGTATCCTGGTGGGCTAAAAATTCGAAAGGGCGGTCCAGGAAAAAGTTAGGGATTAAAGCGTACGACTATGTCCCGTTGGATCTCTGCAGCCAGCTTTATTACCATGGTCCAAATTCAATGGTACAAGATCAATCTAATCAACTTATTTCAACGACAGAGGATGATGTTCGAAGACATAGGGGCAATAGTAGATTGGGACACAATGAGATCACGTCCACATGGCTATTATTTTTGCTTTCACTTTGTACTCTTTTCATCTTTTTCGATGATTTCCTCTTACTAGGATCTCTGTCTCCTTGTACAAAAACGCTTGTTTATAGGCAAACATAAATACAAGTATACTTTGAAGTACAAACTTTTTTGTTTTTTTTCTTCTGTTTTAAGTGAAAAAGCGTCCAATGACTAAAATTGAATGAACATATGCATATGAACATGATTAAATTGTTAGCAAACTTATACATAAAAACAGTAACAAGCATCTCCTTAAGGATTTGGGATATCCCCACAGAGATACTTCAATAAGATCATCCCCAGAGACGAATTCATGCAGTCCCCAGCCAGAGTTTCAATCTCTGGAAAAACCTCTCCCCAATTGAGTTGGTCTAAAAAAGGGCCTTATGGGCTTTTCCCTAAAGGAAACACCTTTCCAGCAGGTCGTCAAATTTTCTCTTCAACAGGGTTTATTTCCCCAACAAAACTACAAATTTCCCAGCTTGAGTTTGCTTCTCAGACAGTTACAAATCAATGGACAAAACCCCTTAATCCCCGGTAGAGTTATTGCAATCCCCAACGGATTTGGTACCATCTTAGTAAGTTACTATGAAACATGGACCCGACCAGATAACAGTTCAACTTCACCCTTTCCAGAAAGTTACTGTGAAGACTTGACCCGGCCAAAAAACAGTTTGATTTCATCTGAGTTACTGCAAAGCCTGGACCCAACCAGATAACAGTTCAACTTCACCCTTTCCAGAAAATTAATGTGAAGACTGCACACGGCCAGATAACATTTTAATTTCATCCGAGTTACTAGAAATCCTAGACCCAACCAGATAATAGTTCAACTTCATCCTGTGATACGGTGGGAGGACTGCCTTTTATTTTGCGTTTGTATTCGCAAATGTTGCGGTTAGCAAGAGTCGCCACCGACTTTTCTTTTATCCAAAAGGAAAGGTGAAAAAGCACAGGAAAGACCTTTAGAGATGTTTTCTTGAGTTCGGGGGGTAGATTATGAAAAGGGAAGGTGTTAGCACCCCTTTCATCCATGGTTTTCCATGGGCTCTTAGTTGCTTGCTAGATCACTTGATTTTGTTTTAAAGTGTGCTTGTGGTGTGGGTTTGAAAGTATTTTGAAAATGTCTTTGTAATGGTTCTCGTCTCTATAAGAACACGTACAAAGTGTTTGTTTGGAAAATAGTTCAAAGATGTGTTTGTGAAGTGTGTTTTTTAAAAGTTATTTTAAAAAGGTGTCTTTGTAACGGTTCTCGTCTCTATAAGCACGCGTACAAAGTGTTGTCTTTTGAAAATATTTCAAAATGAGAGTGTCAGTGTATAAAATGTTTCCGTTGTGAGCAAGCGAGCAACTAGGAGCGAATCTACCTACTCAAAAGGTCTTAGATGTTCTTTTCCTCCTTCTTTAGATGTTTCTATCTTACCACAAATTTGGTAAGAAGCTCCATCGTTGGATGTGAAGGGACGAGTGTGGGACGTTTATATAGTTATAGAAGACAACCTATGGGACGTTTTAGCAATGTCGTTTTTAGGGACTAGATCATTTACCGAAGGCAACATTGAGGGTCATCGAGGGACTATGATCTTTTACGAGGGTCTTTTCTAAAATGCCCATGTTTGAGGGACATGACTATTTTTCCGATAGGCTACAAAGTTGGATTACCCTAAGGGTGCTAGTGTGCAAGTGTGTTTGATTACATGCATTTTAGTCTTGATTATGGTGATCTATTTGTTGATTTCATATCTTGCCATACACACCCTAGTTACTAACAATATATGAAAGCAATAAAAGTGCGGAAAGTAAAGATTCTATGCTATTATAATCATTAGGGGGATGGGGTGTACAAATTTACAAATGGAGGGGTTGCAAGAAAATAAATCCTAATTATTTATTACGACCATATTGAAATAATAATGCAATAAAGAAAAAGGACTTTGTTTAGAAAAATGTTTTTTTTGTATTAATAAATTTAGAAATGAATTAGCCAGTAAAAGGAAAATATTTTTATGCCTTTTTTATATTGATAAAAAGAGTATTAATATTGAAAGTGATAAAAAGGAAAATAAATGAGATATAGAATCAGCGTACTGTTGCCAGCAAAACAAAAGGGATCAGAAGTTCTGATGCCATGAGTGTTGTGACTCAGAAAGAAACGTCAGTGGGCATCAGAAGTTTAGGATTGGTAAACTCTGAGGTCCTGCAAAAATGTTAGAGGGAAAACATGGAGGTTCTGGGTGGTATTCAGACAGTGAGCCAAAAGTCAGAAGTTTTGTGTTGTGATAAGCAGTGAGTGAAAATCAGAAGTTTTGTGTGTTGAAACAGTAAGAAAGCCTAGAAGTTATGTGTGTTTAAACAATAAGAAGAACTCAGAAGTTTTGTGCTGTGCTAAAACAGTAAGTGAGCATCAGAAGTTCTGTGTGGTAAAACAGTAAGAAGAACTCAGAAGTTATGTGATGTGCTAAAACAGTGAGTGAGCATCAGAAGTTCTGTGTTACATTTTAACTCTTTTCTCATATTAATCAGCCATCAACAATTTAATCAGTTCTTAACCAACAGCAAATCATAAGGATAAAAAAAACACAACAGCTTATAGAAGTTCTAATCCTAATCTTGAGCCTACCTTTAACCAAGAAGTTCTGACCCACGGTTTTTCTACTTATGCAATACTATGATATTTACATATTTAATGATGTTCTGAATGAAAAGATGCAAAGTCAGAAAGACTTACCTTGAGTCCTAAAGTGTGTGCTTGGAACTTGAACTGCTGCCTTCAGATGTTCTGGAGTCAACAAGAACAAAGGAAGAGAAAATGCTAAGTTCTTTGATTCAAAGGAAAGAACAAATGTTTGGTTTTCTGTTTGGGAATTCTGGATTTTTTATGAAGGTTTCACAGTTTTCTTTTCTCTCTTTTGACAATTCTCTCTCTCCAAAAGCCATCCTCTTGAACGTGTGATGGAGCCAAATATTTATAGGTGGTTTTGCTTTCTGTATGCTAATTTGGTGCAAATATAGGGTTTGAGAAAAATGCAGGCGTAGACTAGCTCAGCAGTAATTTGGAGTGTTGTGGCAGCTGGTTGCAGGAATGTGCTATAGCAGTGCAGCAGACTGTTCAAACAAGGTTTTGGGGCTTTGTGATGTTCTGATCGAAGCATATACTGAAGAGTCATGTTCTGACCAAAGAGTATTGCTTCCACATGTTCCGATTGAAGTATCATGCTCTTAGCCGTGCTTGCAAATTCTGATTGCGCTTGCGTGGGGGGGCTGGCCTAGAAGTTCTGAAGTATCATATCCCCTTAACACTTAGAGAATTTTCCAAATGCTTAGAGAATTTATGACTTCTGATTTTGATGAACTAATTTCATGTCTTGATGAAATATAATTGTTGAAACTTGATTTTTGATCCAAAAGTCAAAGTTTGACTTTTCAATGTGCTTTTGACCATTTTGCCCTCGTGAATGGTTTTCTTGGAAAATTGTAATTCAAGGCCTGAAATTGGACGGAAGCAAAAACTGAGGGTCCAGGATGATCCTTTGAGGAATGAGAGGGAAAATTTTGGGGTACAACAGTTTCCCCTGTTCAATCTTCTTAAGCCTGAGGATGTAGATTGGCTGGTCTACCTTTCGTGATCTGGAGGTGGAAGATGATTGAACACTAGAGTGCCCAGAAATTTGCACTCGCATGAAGTAATACTGATCGGTGATGTCAGGAATGGGATTACCGATGCCATTTGGAAGGCGACAGAAAATCAATGGAGATGGGATTAAAGATGCCATCCAGAAAAGATTGGTTGCGTAAGAGATTCCTTGGCGAAAATTCATGTACCTGCTGTCGAGGAGGACTTAACTAGGGAATGTTGATTTATGTCCTGGGAAGTAGAGTCTAGGAGCTTCGATTGTCCATTACTCTACTGGGGAATTAACTCTTGATTGAGGAGGTGAAAGTAGAATTTATACTTGGTCAGGGTCCAGACTGTACAACGACTTACTGGGGAAATGTGAAATCGACCGTACTGGTCGGATCCAGGCCTCATAGTGTTGTAAACAGATGTCTAGAGATAAGGGAGAAGGAACCTGGATAGTAGGGTTACTTCAAAATGAAAGCCTGGGTAGTATGGCTTGTGGGAAGGAACCTGGATAGTAGGGTTACTTCGAGATGAAAGCCTGGATAGTAGGGCTACTTTGAAATGAAAGCCTGGATAGTAGGGCTTGTGGGAAGGAACCTGGGTAGTAGGGTTACTTCGGAATGAAAGCCTGGGTAATAGGGCTTGTGGGAAGGAACCTGGATAGTAGGGTTACTTCGAAACGAAAGCCTGGGTAGTATGGCTTGTAGGAAGGAACCTGGGTAGTAGGGTTACTTCAGAATGAAAGCCTGGGTAGTAGGGCTTGTGGGAAGGAATCTGGATAGTAAGGTTACTTCGAAATGAAAGCCTGGGTAGTAGGGCTTGTGGGAAGGAACCTAGGTAGTAGGGTTACCTCGCTTGATCATGTAGATTAGTTGACCCTTTTAGCTTCGGGAACTGATTTTTCATTAGCCGTCTGCAGATATGACACGTATAACTGATGGAATTGTTAGTGATAACTGTCTTTCCTGAAAAGATAAAAGGGTCAATTATATGCGATGCATGAAATGCGTTGTGAGGTGATGTTTTCAAAATAAATGAGATTATGTTGTATTTGATATGTATGCGCATGTCATGATGTATGAGCATGGGATGTTAGTTGTGACATATCCGAGTCTGGGAAAATAAATCCTTGACTGCTGCTGGAGAGTATAGCATTCTTGATTGTTGTAGAGAATTGTGGTTCTTCTACTTCCGTTGGGGATGGTGAATGGAAATAACTATGCTGGAGATTTGCTCTTTGTTGTTTGTGAATATTCTGCCAGGGAGAGGCCCTGTATGAGAATAGCTCTGCGGGGGGAATGACTCTGTTTGAAGGTGGACTTTCGTAGCTGAAGTAATAAGCTCTGTTGGGAATTGAGCTTTTGTATCCAGAGAAGTAGACCCTGCTTAGGGAGATGAAAATTTATGATGATTCACTCGCGATTATGAAATTCGACTGGGGGACATAGGTGTCAGGTTTCTGACGTCCCTGGCTAGGGAGATTACTTCATGTTTTGAGAGAATTGGTATCAATGCTTTGATTACCTCTACTATGTGGGGAATACAGGTGTTACAAGGTCACATGTACTAATGAATGTGCTCCAAAGCTGTCTCTGCCATGGTACCTGCTGGACAGAGTAACTGTCGGGTTTGACATTTTAGTTTTTGTCCCTGTTTCTTAAGTTATGAGCAATTGTCTTTCTTTTCCTATGCAAATATTTGTGAGCAGCAATCATATTCAAGAGCATATGTCAAGAATAAATCATTGGACGTTCTTGCAAAAACAAAACAGAAAAAGAAAACCAAATAGTTTTGTAAGAATGACTTGTATTAATTTTTGAAGTTGGCCTATAACAGGCGTTTTTGTAAAAGGAAGTTGACGCTCTAGTAAGAGAACGCCGCCGTAAAAATGGCAGCTATACAATATTGTGTACAATAAAAAGAAAATAGCTATGTGCAACAATCCCATTGAGTTTCAAATCTGCTATTTCCGCTATGCCTTCGAGCGTCTCCTCACTTTGCTGCTTGTCCGAAGCTGATTAGATTGATTGATGCCGTTTGAGTTTGATAGTTGATACTGAGGTTTGGTCGCAATATGATCCAATGGGACATAGTGATACGCTTTTCATCCCTAACTTTTTCCTGGACCGCCCATTCGGGTTTTTGGTCCACCGGGATACCCTTTCTTGCCCAAGCCGCCTTTTCAGGTTTTCGACTTGTTGGGTGTATAGATTTTTTTCATTTTCATCCCTTATTTTTTCCTGAACCCTTTTGGTTCGCCGGGAAGCCCTTATTTTTTCCTAGGCCAGTCAACCTAGCGGGTCTTTTATCATGTGTAGTATCTTTTCACTATGTCCGCATTGACAGGGTGAGGAAGGTCGTCACCGTCCATGGTGGTCAGAATCATGGCTCCACCCGAGAAAATGTTTTTAATCACAAATGGCCCTTCGTAGGTGGGGGTCCACTTGCCCCTGGGATCACCTTGTGGCAGTATGATGCGCTTGATTACTAGATCCTCGACTTGATACTCTTGGCGTCTGACTTTTTTGTTGAAATCCTTGATCATCCGTTTTTGATACGTTTGACCATGACAGACAGCAGTAAGTCGCTTTTCATCGATCAAATTCAATTGATCAAGTTGAGTCTAGATACAGTCGTCTTCGTTTAAACCTGCATCTTTCATAATCCTTAAAGAAGGAATCTGGACCTCAATGGGTAGGACTGCCTCCACGCCATACACCAGAGAATAAGGTGTTGCCCCTGTCGACGTCTGTGCTGAGGTACGGTACCCATGCAGGGTGAATGGTAGTATCTCATGCCAGTCTTTGTATGTCACTGTCATCTTCTGTATAATCTTCTTGATGTTCTTGTTAGTTGCTTCAACAGCACCATTCATCTTCGGCCGGTAGGGAGAAGAGTTGTGATGATGTATCTTGAATTGCTTACAGAGCTCGGTGATCATCGTGTTATTGAGATTCGTACCATTGTCTGTGATAATTCTCTCTAGAACACCATATCGACAGATCAGATTATGTCGGATAAACTGCGCCACGACGTTCTTAGTAACGGTAGCAAAGGAGGCAGCCTCAACCCATTTTGTGAAGTAATCGATGGCTACCAGGATGAAGCAATGCCCATTGGAAGCGGTAGGCCTGATTTCTCCGATCATGTTAATTCCCCACATTGCAAAGGGCCACGGAGTTGTCAACATATTCAAAGGAACCGGAGGCACATGCACCTTATCAGCATAAATTTGGCACTTATGACAGGTTCGGGAGTGCTGATATCAATTTGCTTCCATAGGGGACAAGTAGTATCCTGCCCGTAGGATCTTCTTAGCCATGGTATGTCCACTGGAATGGGTTCCGAAGGCACCTTTGTGTAGGTCTGTCATAATCCTTTCTACTTTGCTCTTGTCTACACACCGTAGTAGGGTAGAATCATGATTACGCTTGTAGAGGATTCCATTACTGAGGAGGAATTTCGCGGCGAACCTTCTCAGAAATTTCTTATCATTGACATATGCCCCTTCGGGATACTCTTGTGTCTCGAGGTACTTCCTCACTTCATGAAACCAGGGCTTGTCTGCCACTTCATCGGTATCAATCTCACAATAGTGTGTTGGTTCATCCAACCTCTCAATGGTGATTCGGGGAGCTTCATTGTCCCACTTGACTTTGAACATGGAAGACATGGTGGCTAGCGCATCCTCTAACTGATTCTCCTCTCGTGGGAAATGTTCAAAGGTTACCTCTTCAAAGTGTGGGAGCAACGTCAGTACATGCTCTTTGTATGGGATAAGATTCGGATGTTTCGTATCCCATTCTCCTTTGATCTGACTTATCACTAAGGCTGAATCCTCGAAAACATTTAAGAACTTGATACTGAGATCGATAGAGGCTTTAAGACCCATGATACAGGCTTCATACTTCGCCATGTTGTTAGTGCAGTTAAAACATAGTCGAGCAGTGAAAGGAGTATGACAACCCTCAGGAGATATGATTACGGCGCCAATGCCATTACTGAGTGTGTTCGAAGCTCCGTCAAAAACCATGGTCCATCGGGATCCTTCCTTAGGTCCTTCATCCGGTCCATGTCCTTCATAGTCAGTCACCAGCATGATGTTCTCATCCGGGAACTCAAAATTCATGGACTGGTAGTCATCCACGGCCTGATGAGCCAAATGATCAGCCAATACACTTCCCTTGACTTCTTTCTGGGTTATATATTGTATATCGTATTCAGTTAAGATCATCTTCCATCTTGCTATTCTTCCGGAGAGAGCAGGCTTCTCGAAGATGTATTTGATTGGATCCATCTTAGATATCAACAGAGTAGTGTGGGTCAACATATACTGTCTTAGTCGACGAGCAGCCCATGCCAAAGTGCAGCAATTTTTCTCGAGCAGTGAGTATCGTGTCTCATAGTCGGTAAACTTTTTGCTAAGGTAGTATATCGCATGCTCTTTTCGACCAGACTCGTCATGCTGCCCCAGCACACACCCTATTGAATTATCTAGCACTATTAAGTATAATATCAAAGGTCTTCCTTCAACCGGAGGCATCAGAATTGGTGGTTCCTGAAGGTATTCCTTGATTCTTTCGAAAGCAATCTGGCATTCGTCATTCCACTTTAACACTTGATCTTTCTTCAGAAGCTTGAAGATGGGCTCACAAGTAGCCGTCAGATGTGAAATGAATCTGGCGATATAATTTAGGCGTCCCAGGAAACCTCTAACTTCTTTCTCTGTACAGGGAGCCGGCATCTCTTGTATAGCCTTTACCTTTGTGGGGTCTACCTGAATACCTTTGTCACTGACGATGAAACCCAAAAGCTTACCAGACCTTACCCCGAAGGTGCACTTGTTCAGATTCAACCTCAACTTGTATATCTTCAACCTGTCGAACAGCTTTTGTAGGTGGTCGAGGTGCTCTTCTTCGGTTTGAGACTTGGCTATCATGTCATCAATATAAACCTCGATCTCATGGTGAATCATATCATGGAACAAAGCGACCATGGCTCGCTGATAGGTTGCCCCAGCATTCTTCAACCCAAAAGGCATCACCTTGTAACAGAAAGTGCCCCACTGTGTGATGAAGGTTGTCTTCTCCATATCTTCAGGAGCCATCTTGATCTGGTTATAGCCAGAGAAACCATCCATGAAGGAGAAGATTTTATGTTGCGCGGTGTTGTCAACCAGAACATCAATGTGAGGAAGCGGGAAGTCATCCTTGGGGCTTGCCCTGTTCAGGTCTCTATAATCCATACACATCTGTACCTTGTCGTCCTTCTTAGGTACTGGAACGATGTTAGCAACCCACTACGGATATGAGGTGACAACTAAGAACCCTGCGTCGAACTGCTTCATGACCTCTGCCTTGATCTTCTCTGAGATTTCAGGGTGCATATGGCGGACCTTCTGCTTAACCGGAGGATAATCCTCTTTAGTTGGCAGACGGTGCACCACGATATCAGTGTCTAGACCAGGCATGTCTTCATATGACCAGGCAAAGATTTCAACGTAGTCGTGCAACATCTGTATCAGTCGCTGTTTGATCTTGGTCTCCAAATTTGCGCCGATCTTGACTTCTTTTCTGTCTATCTCTGTGCTCAAGTTTATTGTCTCAAACGGATCTTCATGAGGCTGTATAGCCCTCTCTTCCTGTTGTAACAGTCTAGCAAGTTCTCCAGGCACCTCACAATCGTCCTCACCTTCGTCCTCGGCTTGGTTGATCGGATTTTCAAAGTCATAACTGGAAATAGCAGGATTGTTATCAATGAGATCCAGAGTGGATATGGATCTGCAGTTTGATACGTGAGTGTGTGTAAGAGCATAACTGTATTGATAAAGTAAAGGCAAAAAATAAAAACAGAGAGCGTAAAATTTGTATGCAAAGAACGTCCAATGCTTCATTGATGATATATGAGATGGCATATAATAACCCTCACAGATAGAACCATCGTGCCTCGGGAAAGACACAAGGCCAAAAAAAGTTTAAATTGTTCATTACAAACTCAGAAAACAAGTAAGACAATTATGCGGAATAAAAAAAACTGGTATAAAATCTCTGGTTGTCCAGTTACTCAGTCCACCGTTGGTAGTTGGGTAAATCCAGCTGTCAATATCAAAGTCTTCCTCATTGTCTTCAATAGCATTGACCCCTCGATTACTGATGCATAGGGGAGGTCCTCCAACTCGAGCGCGTCGAACAGCCCTCTGATCCCCTGAAGTAAAGCCCAAACCAAACTTGCTAGTTTTGTGAATAAACTCAGGAAGTCGTCCCCAATTGGTACTCTTACCTTCTTTAACTACTTCTCTAGAGTCCTTGAGAGAAGCCATCTTTAGAGGAGGTTTGGTGTTGGTAGTGGTCTCTGTTGACGCCAGAATCTGGGGAACATCTTCAAAGTTTTGACAAGGAGTCTCTATAAACTCTCCGTCCATCTCTACGTACCTGAAGAAGTTCAGGTGGCTCACCATATACTCCTCATCTCTATGCACAGTGACTATCTTCCCCCTCACCGGATATTTCAACATTTGGTGTAATGTAGAAGTAACAGCCCCAACTTCGTGGATCCAAGGACGACCCAACAAACAAGAGTACGATGGCCTGATGTCCATCACATAGAAGGTGGACTCAAAAGTATGAGAGCCTACCTTGACAGGGATGTCCACCTCCCCATGCACCATTCTTTTCGACCCGTCAAAATCCCTTACCTCAATGTTACTGAGCTTTAGGGTCAAGCCTTTACAATCTAGTCGGTCGAGAGCCTTCTTAGGTAGGACATTCAGTGAAGACCCAGTATCCACCAACACATGAGCCATAGTGGTGCCCCTGTATTCGATCGAGACATGCAAAGCATCATTATGCTTCCTCCATTTTGGTGTTAAGTCGGCATCTGAAAAACCCAGCCCATTGTCAGTAGTCAGGCTGGCCATACAGTCTTTGAATTGATTGATTGAGGTTTCTTGCGGTACGTGCATGGTCTTGAGGAATGCAATCAGATCCTTTGCATGGGCCTCGGAACATAACAGCAAAGACAACATCGATATCTTCGAGGGGGTCTGCCCCAACTGCTCGACCACATTGTAGTCGCTCTTTTTTATTATTTTTAAAATTTTCTCTATCTCTTTCTTAGAGGATTCCACAACAACTTTTCTAGGTGCCTCCGTCCGGACAGGCTCACCTACAGCTTCTTTGCCTCGAGTCCCAGATGACTCATCGGCAGGGGTAACAACTCGAGTAAGAACGAGAATAGTAACTGAAGTACCAGCAGGAACAGAGGATGAAATAACAACAGGCTTAGTGACAGTCTTCGGGGAGATCTCAGGAGAGAAAACCCTTCCACTTCTATTAATCTTGCTGGTCCTGACAATGTTACCGACATCAGGATCAGATTCTTCGGTCTTTAAGTCTTGTTTAATGCCATGATAGTAAACATCGGCGCCATAATGCCAAGGGACAGCTTTGTCTGAGGCGTACGAGACAGGACCAGGACATGTGATTATTAACAGAGTGATTCTCGTAGCGGGCGTAATCCTAACAGGTTTTCTCGAGGAGGCCTTGGAGGGATTGGCGAAAATGGTTATAATGGCAATATCTTCACACAGAACAATTGGAATCAAAGTCTTTTCGAACAAAATTTCTCTGTTGTCCATCAGGCGTTGGACACCTGTTTTCAGCAAATAGCAACCAGAAGGCAGGGATGAACATATGTGGCAACCTTCATCACAACCTGGAAATAAACCGGCCAACAACAAATTCTTCTTAACAGTCATAAGAGGAGTAGAAACTTCATCAACTGAGGTCACGAATAGATTGGTATCAACAATGTTAACTCCATGGTTGTGCTTAGGCATGGGAGCAGTTATGACATTGGGCTTCTCCAGAGCGTCGAACTCAATCTCCTTGGCTTCAATCAAATCTTGCACTTTGTTTCTTAGAGCCCAGCAGTCATTTTTATCATGACCAAGACTCTCAGAATGATAGGCGCACCGAGCGTTCGGATTGTAACGAGGAGAGGAGGTATTAGGATTCTTGGGAGCCTCTTTTAAAGTTCCAAGTTAGATCTCAATAGATGGAGTAGAACCTCTATCAATGTCATGTTAATCCGGGTGAACTGCCTTTGTGGTCTTTCTACCCTTTGCTGATTGTTGCATTGTGGGGCAGCCGCAGGCCTAGGTATTATTACAGAACTTACGGTTGGATGGTATCCCGCTCTGCTCTGATCTCTCGGGCTATAAATGGCATTGGCTTCCTTCTTACCAGTGAAAGGTTTCTTTGCTGAACTTGACGAGGTATCTTTCTGTATTTTACCGCTCCGAATCCCAGCTTCTACCCTCTCTCCAGTTAATATTAGCTCAGTAAAACCAGCTGATGAGCTACCAATCAAATGGTTGAAGAATGGACCAGTCAGCATCCTAAGAAACATGTCAACCAACTCCCTGTCAGATAAAGGGGGTTGAACTCTCCCAGCCAAGTCTCTCCACTTCTGCACGTAGTCCTTAAAGCCTTCACCTGCACTCATGGATATACTCTGGAGTTGAGTACGGGTAGGGGCCAGGTCGGCATTGTATTGATATTGCTTGTAAAAAGCAGCATCCAAATCCTCCCAGTTTCGGACATTGGTTCCCTCCAATTGGTAGAACCATTCAAGCTGAGTCCCTGACAGGCTGTCTTGAAAGAAGTGAACCCACAAGTTTCTATCAGCGGTGTGGGGCTGGATCTTCCTTACATAGGAACGGAGATGGATCTTTGGGCAAGACACCCCATCATACTTTGCTAAAACTGGAGCCTTAAATTTCTGCGGGATGACCACTCCCGACACCAATCCCATTTCTTCGAAGTCCAACCCAGGTATTCTCTGAATTTCCATAGCGCTCAGCCGATCCTCTAACTGCTTATATCTATCCTCAATGGGAGGATATTTCTCATCATTATAGTCGGTATCATTGTCAGAAGCTTCGGGACTGGGATCCTCTTCCCTTGTCTGCCTCTCTTGATTCTCCCCCTCTTTGGACGAGGATGTCAGATCAACTGATTGCTTTAGTGGCCCCCCGAATCTTCTTCCCATATTGAAGGCACCAACGAGCTTCTTCTTCTTCTTCTCTTTCAAGATGAGGGCCTTCAGATCCTCCTGCCCTTTTGCCAGAGTTATGAACATCTGTTGAAATTGGGCATTTTGTGCCTGAAGATCTTTGATGCTTTATTCAGAAGACATTTCTGCTGAAATAAACAGCGAAGGAGATGAGAAACCTGTAATGGCACCTGCTTATGAAATGTCATGGATGGTATGCGTATGTAATGATTTCAAGGATTCTTAAAAGCTTAAATTTGCTTAACCAAAAAGAAACACACGTTAATTGTTTTAATGAGTTTGAATTGTTACAAAGAATGCCCTTTAGGCTTACAGTTTAAACAAAACAAAACTCAAAGCAAAAAGAAACTAGGTTTCCCAGGAGCGCATCCTCTTTGGTGCAATGTAGGCGTTTATATTCCTTTCTTCATGGAGTAGCCTAGTGAGCTCCAGGACCTTCTTCTCGCTGGCATAAAACTGAGCTTCAAACGTGTCCCGCTCCTTTTTAAGTTGAACCCAGTACTTCTGCAACTCCTCGTAATCAGTTGGCATGTCAGGATGATGAACAAGAGAAACTGTATCTCCCTTAGCAACTGGTTCCACAATTATTGGTAGGACAGCAGGGTAAGGCATCATAAGACTTTGAGCGCGGGCTCGTACCCATCGGAGATAGGGATCAAGAGGGATGGAATTCTTGTGCCCCAGTGTCCTGCTATCAATTTTATATACCATGACCCAAGCTTTTATGAACCTTTTACGGTATCCCTGAGCATCATTCTCATAGTTGAAGGCAATTCCTTGGATAAGCGTATCACGTGGACCATCTCTTCTCGCATAACCAAACTGACGCAAGGCCAAACAAGGGTTGTAATTGATTCCCCCCCTAATGCCTAAGAGAGGGACATTAGGGAATTCACCACAGAGATCGATCATGGTAACATCTTCCGAGAACCGTGAGCACCAATGAATGTCTGAATGCTTAAGGGACATCAACCTACGAGACCAGTTCGAACCCTGTTCATTCTTCAAAATAGACCTGGGTAGGTGCGAAATTAACCACCTAGCAAATAGAGGAGTGCAACACAAGAGGTTCCCCCTTCTCTTTAGAGTGAGAGCATGCAGAGAGTGTAGAATATCCCCGAGTAATGTAGGCACTAGATTATGAGACAGAAAAACCTTAATAGTGTTCACATCTACGAGTTGCTCCACATTAGGGAAAAGTATTGTCCCATAAACTAAATGTTCCAGCACCTCTTCGAAAGCTTGTAAATCTAGATTATCCTAAAAATGGTAAGCCTTCTCGAATAGAAACTTAACCGGAACTCCTTGGACACTCCCTCTAGTCTCCCAATTCGTCACTATGTCGGACCGTTGTAAGGACAGAGCTCTAGCAATCTCTCCAGGCTTTGGATGTTCTTCAGTACCGTTGAAAGGTAACTGGTCAAGAATAGGTACCTCCAACAACTAAGAAAATTCCTCCATAGTAGGTACTAGCTGGTAATCCAGGAAGGTGAAACAATGGTGCACAGGATCGAAGAACTGGAACAACACTTTTAATAATTCTTCATCAGGTTTTGCAGTGACCAAATTGAGCAACTGACTATGCTTTTTAGTGAAATGAGAACTTTCAAGAACCCTTAATGCCAGGTTCTTTAGTTGGAGAGACACTTTCACAAGGTTAATCTGTATAGTGTTCCTACGGGCGGATGCCATGTCCTATAAAATAGAGCAAAAATGAGCCCTAGGAAATCCTTGAAATGGTTAGTCATGATATGCCATGCTTTATGATGTCATGATTATGTTAGAAAATCACAGGTATAGCAAACAACAAATAAGTCACACCAAGTCCTTAGGTTTAAGGCCTGCATGAGTTTTAAGGTCATACCCTCTTGAAGTTGGATTGGTTCAACCTGTCCTATAAATAGTAACTGGGTTCTAAGGGATCTCAATATCACCGATCTTTCCCCCAGCTTCGTTCAATAGACGATTGACTCGCAACCAAATAAAGCTCAAGAGTCAAACCTCAATGAGTGTAGCATCAAGTATTTGTCGACCTTGGGAATACACCAAGGCCGGCCACCTCGCTACGTCCTACTGGACAAGTTGTGAAATTAAAGGTTCTAAGGTCAGTTGATGCTTCACGACACCACGCGGCGGCCCCGTACTCTCCTTGATTGACTCAAGGGTTACCGATACCAACCAAAGTGCCACATAAACGTAGCTACTGCTTCAACCATGTCGGTATACCATGCACAGTTCCCTCACAGTTTATTGCTACTTACCTAAAAGGTGTTCCCCAAATCCAGGTGTAGGATTTTTAACAGTAACCCAAACAAGGACCCAAAATGTAAAGCATAGAAGTCAAACAATGAAAGCAAGTAGATGTGATATATCCCTAAGGTAACCCCACTTTAAAAATTCCCCAGCAGAGTCGCCAATTCTGTGATACGGTGGGACAACTAACTTTTGTTTTGCGTTTATATTCACAAATGTTGCAGTTAGCAAGAGTCGCCACCGACTTTTATTTTATCCAAAAGGAAAGGTGAAAAAGCACATGAAAGACCTTTAGAGATGTTTTCTTGAGTTTGGGGGGTAGATTATGAAAAGGGAAGGTGTTAGCACCCCTTTCATCTATGGTTTTCCATGGGCTCTTAGTTGCTTGCTAGATCACTTGCTTTTGTTCGAAAGTGTGCTTGTGGTGTGGGTTTGAAAGTATTTTGAAAACGTCTTTGTAATGGTTCTCATCTCTATAAGAACGCGTACAAAGTGTTTGTTTGGAAAATAGTTCAAAGATGTGTTTGTGAAGTGTGTTTTTTGAAAGTGATTTTAAAAAGGTGTCTTTGTAACAGTTCTCGTCTCTATAAGAATGCGTACAAAGTGTTGTCTTTCGAAAATGTTTCAAAATGAGAGTGTCGTTGTATAAAATGTTTTCGTTGTGAGCAAGCAAGCAACTAGGAGCGAATCTACCTACTCAGAAGGTCTTAGATGTTCTTTTCCTCCTCCTTTAGATGTTGTTATCTTACCATTGATTTGGTAAGAAGCCCCATCGTTGGATGTGAAGGGACCAGTGTGGGACGTTTGTATAGTCATACAAGGCAACCTATGGGACGTTTTAGCAATGTTGTTTTTAGGGACTAGATCGTTTATCGAAGGCAACATTGAGGGCGATCGAGGGACTACGATCTTTTATCGAGGATCTTTGCTAAAACGCCCATGTTTAAGGGACATGACTATTTTTCCGATAGGCCATAAAGTGGGATTACCCTAAGGGTGCTAGTGTGCAAGTGTGTTTGATTGCATGCATTTTAGTCTTGATTAGGGTGATCTATTTGTCGATTTCATATCTTGCCATACACACCCTAGTTACTAACAATATATGAAAGCAATAAAAGTGAGGAAAGTAAAGATTCTATGCTATTACAATCATTAGGGGGATGGGGTGTACAAATTTACAAATGGAGGGGTTGCAAGAAAATAAATCCTAATTATTTATTATAACCATATTGAAATAATAATTCAAGAAACAAAAAGGACTTTGTTTAGAAAAATGTTTTTTTTGTATTAATAAATTTAGAAAAAAAAAAAGAAATGAATTAGCCAGTAAAAGGAAAATATTTTTATGCCTTTTTTATATTGATAAAAAGAGTATTAATATTGAAAGTGATAAAAAGGAAAATAAATGAGATATAGAATCAGCGTACTGCTGCCAGCAAAACAAAAGGGATTAGAAGTTCTGATGGCAGGAGTGTTGTGAATCAGAAAGAAACGTCAGTGGGCATCAGAAGTTCTGGATTGGTACACTTTGAGGTCCTGCAAAAACGTTAGAGGGAAAACACGGAGGTTCTGGGTGGTATTCAGACAGTGAGCCAAAAGTCAGAAGTTCTGTGTTATGATAAGCAGTGAGTGAAAATCAGAAGTTCTGTGTGTTGAAACAGTAAGAAAGCCTAGAAGTTCTGTGTGTTTAAACAGTAAGAAGAACTTAGACGTTTTGTGCTGTGCTAAAACCTAAAGAATTTTCCAAATGCTTATAAACTTGATTTTTTCAGAGTAATTTCTGACTTCTGATTTTGATGAACTAGTTTCATGTCTTGATGAAATATAATTGTTGAAACTTGATTTTTAATCCAAAAGTCAAAGTTTGACTTTTCAATGTGCTTTTGACCATTTTGCCCTTGTGAATGGTTTTCTTGGAAAATTGTAATTCAAGGCCTGAAATTGGACGGAAGCAAAAACTGAGGGTCCAGGATGATCCTTTGAGGAATGAGAGGGAAAATTTTGGGGTACAACACATCCTTTCTAGCAAGTTACTGCAAAGCCTGGACCCGACCAGATAACAATTAACTCTATTCCTTTTAAACAAGTTACTATGAAGCCTGGACCCGACCAGATACTAGTTCAACTTCATCTCTTTCAAAAACAAGTTATTGTGAAGACTGGACCCGACCAGATAACAGTTTTGAGTTGCTGAAACCTGGACCCGACCAGATAACAGTTAACCTCAAGTTCAAATTGCTGAAACCTGGACCCGACCAAATAACAGTTAACCTCAAGTTTAAATTACTGAAACCTGGACCCGACCAGATAATAGTTAACCTCAAGTTCAAATTATTGAAACCTGGACCCGACCAGATAACAGTTCAAGTTGCTGAAACCTAGACCCAACCAGATAACAGATCAACTTCAAAGCAAGTTGCTGCGAAGCCTGGAATCCGACCAGATAACATTTTAACTTTTTTAATCGCTGCGAAGCCTGGAATCCAGCTAGATAACAGAAAGTTACTGTGAAGCCTAGATCAAACCAGATGTCAGTTCAAATTTATCCTTTCAAGAAAATTACTGTGAAGACTGGACTCGACCAGATAACAGTTTGATTTCATTTAAGTTACTGCGAAGCCTGGAATCCGACCAGATAACAGTTAATTCCATCTTCCCCAGTAAGTTGTTGTGAAGCCTGGATCCGACCGGATAATAGCTAACATCCATTCTCTCCAATCAAGAAATAACTCCTCAATAGAGAAACGGACAACTAAATCTCCTAAACTCTATCCCCCTAAGCAGAAATCAACACTCACCATAGAGTTTCCCTCAAGCAAAATTAATAATTCCCCTGTGGAGTTTTCCCCAAACAACAGAACAGGAATCCCCAGTGGAAACATTCTAAACAAGGTCTGAAGATGTGCATACTCTTCATCCCCAACAGCAGTCCAGGATTTAATTTCCCAAAGCTCCCCAGCATTGGCCGATGATTTATTTTCTAAGACAAAGAGACACTTCAACAATATTTCACATTCACACCTCATATTACATACATGACAAAAGCATACGGCACAATCTCATTTATTTTGAGAACATCATTGCGACATGCATACATCTATATATAACTAACCTTCTTTCTTGCAGGAAAAGTCAATCAACAAGACAAAGACCTCTTCTGGTTAGGATTCATTTCCACCAGTTAATGACAGGAAATCAACAGACCTCTTCTGGTTAAGGTTATGTCCCCAGTGAAGTCGCCAAACAACAGACTTTTTCTGTCACTCTGGATGGCATATGTAAGCCCATCCCAAACAAATTATTTATCACCTCTCTAAATGGCATCTTTAATCCCATTCCCGACACAATCAACACATCATCGAGTGCAAATTTTTGGGCACTCTAATGTTCAATCATCTTTCACCTTTAAGTCACGAATGGCGGGCCTGCCAATCTAACTCTTCAGGTTTAAAAAGATTGAACATGGGCAGCTGTTGTAACCCAAAATTTTCCCTCTCTTTTCTCAAGTTTCTTCTCACAAAGATCTTCAATGATTCAAGTTTGCACAAGTATTGACTAGGTCAAGTCATCTCCTCAACACTTATGCCTCAAATTAGGGTTTGAGTTTCTACAAGGACAATTGGACTTCTAATATCTCAAATGACTTTCATGGATCATTATGGATCCTCAAGATTGTTCCTGCTAAGTTTCAAGTCCTGGATCATAAAATTGCCCAATCAATTGATCAGATGACCTAAAATCAACTATATTGAAAAAAAGTCAATTGTGATCAACCTACAGTCAAACTTCAAGATTTTGGATCAATATCAACATTTTGAAGTCATGTGTATCATTCGATCAAGTTGGGATCATAATTTTTCAAGAAAGTTGTTCAAATCATCAAAAGGGCAAAATGGTCAAAATTAGGGTTTTTGACTGAGAATGACCAATCTTTGATTTTTGACCTAATACATGACTTATTGGTTTGAAACATAGATTTCGAGGATCCAAATACATCATTTTGACCTAATCACATATTTCAATTCATCTCCCGAGATCAGTAGATTGATAGACGATATTCGGTCGGCTGATGGAAAAAGTTAAATGTACACTAAAAAGTCAAACTTTGACTTTTTGACTAAATTTGGGCTTCAAAGATCACATTTCATCAAGACATTCAAAAAAATATGGAATTTGATCATCAAAAATCAAGAAAGTTAAGAGTCATTTTGCAAAGTCAAACTTTGCAAATTTTTCTAAGTATTTGTATACTTGTTAAGCTCATTGCTTCATGGCATCTTTTCATTACAATTCAGAATAATTCAAGATGTTACAAATAATTCAAATTAGTACAAGATTGCATTTTTTTGCAAATTACAAATCCTAAAGCTTTGTCTTGTTTGAATTTTTCCTTTGACTCAATCTCCAAATCCTTGCCACCATGATGTCCACAAAACCAGACTTGTATCATGCTACAAATGATGCTATCAAGAAAAGCCCCAAATATGATATACTGCCAAGTCCAAGCTTGCTGCTGCAGGCCCAAAACTATGTTAAAAAATAGTCGGTTGTCCTGATACAAAACAACCCTGCACCAAGTTGCCACTCCACTCCAAAACTGCTAGATAAAAGTCTTGTTATGCAGCCTCCAACCATGTCCAAACCTGCACTATATCAGTCCCATATTTGCACCAAATTAACACATAAGAGTTGCATCTAAAAGGAAATGGAACAGTATACCCAAATAGTTAAAAAAAACTTATTTGTTTCCCTCCCAAATCTCAACCAATTTTCATCTACAAATAAATTTTTTTCACAACACATAAAGGGTTGGCTTTTAGAGAGAGAATGGAGAGTTTTGAAAAACCTAACAGAACTTTTCTTGTAACTTCTGCTCATCTCCAGCTCTATCTTCATTCACAAAAAAAAACTCTTCTCACCCTCAACTCTATTTTCATTCATGAAACAGAAAAAAAACCTTAACCTATTGTCTAACCTTTGCAAGCCTTCCCCTAAACCAACCAGCCAAACACTTCATATCACATAGAGATTGTTCAAACACAAGAACAGTTTTTGTAGTGCATTATCTCCACCTTCTAAACACGAAAAAAACAGTAATGTACAACTTGATTGGGTTGGTGTCTGTTGTACCCTAAAATTTGCTCTCTCATTTCACTCAACACACGCCCATTGAGGTCCCCAACTTGTCCTAGGATGACCAAGAATTGACCAGACAAATTCTCCTCCTAAGACAATAAGCCTCAAACTAGGCTTCCCTCATAAGCAAGATGTGTGAGTCCAAAGGATCCCAAATTTTATCCATTGTCCTAATATGTCCTCAAGATCATTCGTACCAAATTTCATGCCTTGAACAACAAGTTTTCCCAATCAACTGCTCAAATGCCTGAAAATCAACTATACTAGGTCAAAAGGCAATTGTGGCCCAAATACAGTCAAACTTCAAGATTTTGGTCAACACCAACATTTTGAAGTAATATCCATCATTTGATCAAGGTTTGATCATGATTCCTCAAGAAATGCTCCTAACTCATCAAAAGTCAAAAATGGCAAATTAGGGTTTCTATAGGAAAAGTCAACCAAACTTTGACCAAGCATAACTTTCTCATACTTTATCATAAATTTTCCAACCCAGGCTCATTTTGAAGAGAATCCAATTCCCTAAAACTCATCTTAATCCCTTAAGAAATGCCTCAATCAAAAGATGCAAGTTCATACATTATAGGTCCTTTCAAAAAGTCAACAAAAACACCTTTTGGGTCAAAGCTCCTTACATGAACATGGAAGATCCAATTGAGATGAAACCAAAACAGATGTTTATAGGACATCCTAAGATCTATAAAAAGTCTAAGAAAACCATCCTAGGGTTAAAAATGAAAGAGATATGCATTACTAAAGTTGACCAATTTTGGAAATATGCATGAAGTCAATATTGACCAACTTGAATTTTTTCCAAATGGGCCCATGTTTTTATGTTTGAAACTTGTTCCTAACATGGCCCAAGACCCCTGAGCTTACTCATGTGTTATTTCATTACCTTCATTATTTGTTTTGATTTTTTATTCATTAAAATCAAAATAAATCAAATAAAATAAAATCCAAGATTTGATTTTATGAGCACATGATGAGTCTATAATCAGATGGAAAATCAAGGATTTCGTGCAAGTGGTGATTGGAATAAAAATAGCAAGATTTGGCCTATTTTAGAAACAAAAAATACAAGACACAAATAAAATCTTTTCTCATAAATCCTCAAGATTTCATTCAGTTTTTGTTGACCTAATTGCTTCTATTATATATTCATAATATTCCCAGAGCAAAGAGGGAGGATTGGCCGTGTAGAACACTCACAAAAACTCAAGTTTTTTGGATAAAAAGTGGTGATCGAATTTTGAGATACAAGGAGATTCAAAGCATTTTGAAGATTGTAATCCATTCCTAGCAGCATTTGGAAGCTACCTGGATCATTCCCACGCATCAAAGCACCCAGAAACGCCCCATACAGAACCACGGTTTACTCACTTTTCTTGAATTTGATTTTGATAATTTACGCATAATAAACGAATTTTAAGTATGCATTCATGTTTGTATAACCATTTGGAACATGTTTGCATGATTAATTATGTGTTTTGATGTGTATTTGACTGAATGCCATTGTTAGGGTTTCAAGGTCCGTTTTAGGGTTTTTTATTTCAGGCAAAATCAGGGTAAAAGAAGAGTACCATTGTACTCACGAGATCAAACCCACTTGATCTATATACTTGGATTAAATTTATATTGCATGGTTGTGATTTTGGAGATATGCAGGTTTATAGCTACAGCACTGTCCGTGGGTAAAAGTTCTTGACCTAAACCGACAGTCACTTGAGGAAGACGACTGCATGGCAAGATCTGATTGGAATTTTTTAACTATGCGCGTGTTTTAATTCATAAAATTTATTAGCGTTTTTTTATTATACATTATTTGACTTTGGTTCTCTAACATTAACAGTCAAGTGGCTCAGTGCTAAGAAGGAAGGCTGATAAGGCGTTGCGTGTGGGAGGTCAGGGGTTCGACCCTTGCCTCTTACGTTTTCCAGTTTTTTTCAATGTTTTTCTGCAGATCTAGTGGTTTCATGCTAAGCATGCTTACCATATGCTCCATCATCATCACCATCAGATCAATCATCCTCCAGATCCAACGCTCCAAGGTGACAGCTCCATGGAGGACCTTCCCAAGCGTGACAACACCAGATCCAACGCTTGCAAGGGGCCAACCAGATCTGGGCTTTGGAATTTCAGCAGATCACCCCCCATTTGGGTTTCACACCCCCATCAGGCCCATT
This sequence comes from Vicia faba, assembly GCA_948472305.1. Lineage (NCBI taxonomy): Eukaryota > Viridiplantae > Streptophyta > Magnoliopsida > Fabales > Fabaceae > Vicia > Vicia faba. Next base: position 19,505,666 of record OX451739.1, on the reverse strand, counting down.
ATTATTACCGTTTCTTTATTTTTTCTTATCTAATTTCTTTTTTATTTTAATTATTTCAAAATAAATCAATTGTATTTTATTAAATCATAAAATCAAATAATCACAAAAAAATGGGATTTTTTTAATAAATTAATTTTTGATAATTAATTATTTTAATTAACTTTAATTTTGTTTCATTAATTAAAATTAATTAGAAAAATTAAGTTAAATTTCAAATCTTTTTTCATAAAAAATCCCAAAAATATTTTCAATAATCAAATTAGATTTTTAGGGTTTTTGAACTTTTTTCAGTTTTAATTCTCGCGCATTATTATTTTGCCATACGATTATTTTTTTATTGATGTAACTGTGCCCGGTTTGTAATAGCTTAATTAGGGTTTTTCAATTCCGCATTTTTACTTTCAGCCATTCTTTATGTATCTACACCAAAGCCTTGTAATAGCGTAGGACCCTTTATTTCTCGCTTTTACATTTTGTATGCTTGTATATAACTGTTAATACCTTAGGTGTGCATGACAAGATAAATCAATCAATTTGTAGATCACTAAATGCGCAAGATAAATGAACAAAATCAAGCATACTTGCACATGCTCACCCCTAGGGTATCTCCCACTTTGGTTTCCTTCAAATACGGTCACAATTCTTGAAACGTGAGAATCCTTAGTGGCTGTCCTTGAGTCTAAGAGATCATTAGTCCCTCGATGACCCTCTCGACTGTTGCCTCGGTTAAAAAAGTGATCTTAGGGCTTTAGGACAATTACTAAGAGTTTTTGCCTAGTTGCCTTTAGTGACCATACGTCCCTTTCGATAGTCCCAAAAACATCCAACGACTAGGGCTACCTACTCACTAATAGTAGGATATCACTGTCTAAAGGATAGGAGGAAAAGAACAAACTTTTCTCGAGTAGGTAGATAACTGTTAGGTGCTTGCTCAAACAATTCTTTTTACACACCATACTTTCAAACACTTTTCAAACAAAGTTTTCAAAACGCTTAATCACACTCTTGAGGACTGATACAAGGGTTATCATAAAGCGAATCGCCACACTAAGGCATTTTCAAACAAAATCTTTTTCACACAAACACGACAGCAATTTTCAAAAATGAGCAAGTACCTAAGAGCCCATGGAAAACTAAGGATGAAAAGGGTTCTAACACCTTCCCTTTCCATAATCTACCCCCTTACTCAGAAACTCTCGAAAAAAGGTCCTTTTCTGTTCTTTTCACCCTTTCCTTTGTTGGATAAAAGAAAAGTTGGTGGCGACTCTTGCTTACCGCAACATTTGCAAACAAAAACGCAAAACCAGTATTAACAGTCGGTTCTGCCACCCTATCACAGAACTGGCGACTCTATTGGGGATTATTATAAAGTGGGGTTTACCTTAGGGTCTAGATCATTTTAAAATTGCTTTCTTTGTTTGCTTTGACTGCTTTATCTTTGAGGGTTTGTTGGGGTATTCTTGTAAAGATCCTATACCCGGATCTGGGGCATCTTTTTAAGCAAACAGTAATAGATCGTGTAGACTGTATGGCATGGACCGAAATGGTTGAAGCGATAGTTGTGTTGGTGTGACACTTTGGTTGGTACCGGTATCCCTTGTGTTGAATCGAGGAGAATACGGGGCCGCCGCGTGGTGTCGTAAAGCACTAACGAATCTTAGAACCTTAGTTGAACAAACTTGGCCATTAGAAAGTAGTGAGTTAGCTGGCCTCGGTGTAAAGGTGGGAATCGGTTGATAATCGATACTACACTCATTGAGATTGGAATTTCGGAATGTTTCGGTCGCAAGAAAAGATTGCTAAACTGAAATAATACCGATAAAGAAAGATATGTGATATTGAGACTCCTTAGAACCTGGTTACTATTTCTAGGACAGGTTTGAAACCAACTAAACTTCAAGAGGGTATTTACCTATAAACCCCATGCAAGCCTAAACCTACGGTCTTGTGTGCTTTGCTTGTGTGTGATTAATTTGCTCAAACATGGAATCATGCATCATAAACATTCATTCTTCATTACACTAACCATTTCAAGGATTAGGAGAATTTATCTTTGTTCTGTTTTGCAGATCATGGCTTCCGCTCGTAGAAATACAATCTGAATCAGCTTTGTGAGAATACCTCTTCAACTCAAAGAGCTAGTATCCAAGGTTTCTGAGACTTCTTCATTCACCAAGAACTATGGTCGACTCCTCAATCTGGTTACCTCAGGTTTTGATGAGAAGATGATGAGTGTGCTCTTTCAATTCTTTGACCCTAAGCACCATTGCTTCACCTTTCCAGACTATCATTTGGTACCCACCATGGAAGAGTTCTCTCAGATATTGGGTATACCTATTTTGGATCAGTTGCCTTTCACCGGTTTGGAAGAAGCTCCAAAGCCGGAGATCATTGCAGCAGCTTTACACCTGAAACAGTCTGACATTGTATCCAACTGGGAAATAAGAAGCGGAGTTAAGGGTTTTCTAGCCAAGTTCCTAATAGAGAAGACTCAGCTATTTTGGGATGATTTGGACTTCCAGGCTTTTGAGGAGGTCTTGGACCTTCTCATCTATGGGTTAGTATTGTTCCCTAATCTAGACTTACTCATAAATGTGAATGCTATCAAGGTCTTCCTTTCTCGCAACCCTGTGCCCACTTTACTCGGAGATATATTGCATACCTTCCACACTGGTACCACAAAGAAAAGAGGGACTCTTATGTGTTGTGTTCCATTTCTTTCGAGGTGGTTTATTTCTCACCTCCCTAAAACAGTACTGAAGAATGAAGAAGGTTTGGGCTGGTCGCAAAGGATAATTTCACTTTCTCACGCGGATATTCTCTGGTATTCCCGATCTATGGGAGATATTTCTAATATTGACCGCTGCGGGGAATTCCCTAATGTCCCACTACTTGGCATTAGGGGAGGCATAACCTATAATCCTTCTCTGGCTCTGCGACCATTTGGTTACGCTCGAAGGGATGGTCCTCAGGAGATGCTTATCCAGGGCGTTGTGTTTAACTATGAGGATGATGTTCAAGGGTATCGCCAGAGGTTCATACGAGCTTGGGGCATGGTAAACAGATTTAACATCAAGACTTTGGGGCAGAAGACTTCCATTCCTATGGAACCTTATCTCCAATGGGTACGAGCTCGTGCTCAGAACCTTATGATGCCATATATATCCATCTTACCAGTGATTGTGGAGCCCATTACTGAAGGGGATATTCCATATACGGTTCTTCATCCTGATATGCCCACTGATCTTGAAGAACTGCAGAGATCCTGGATTCAGCTGAAGAAAGAGCGAAATACCTATAGAGACCATTTCTATGCCCATGACAGGAAAGTTTTAGAACTCACAAAGCAACTTCATAAGGAAAGAAGTCTTAATGTCTATCTCGGTGCGAAGAGGAAGCACCCATGGGAAACCTGATTTTTTTTAGTTTTTTGAACCTTCAATTGAAACGCCTAAAAGGCAATTGTATTTTGAATTCTACTAATAAAATCTTTGTTTCATTTTGGTTCGCAAATTTAAATTTCTCGAAATCCTTGAAATCATTGCATACACATATCATACATATCATTGCATAAACAGTTTTCATAGCAGGTTTCTCATCTTCTTCGCTGTCTATTTCACGCAGTAAAGAAATGGCTCTCGAACAGACATTGAAGGATCTACAAACTCAAAATGCCTAGTTTCAACAAATGATCATGGCTCTAGCCAAAGGGCAAGAGGAACTGAAAGACTTGATTGTTAAATACAAGACCAAGAAGACAAGGAGGACAGCTGGTGTGGTAAATCTGGGAAGGAGATTCAAAAGACCGCTAAGGCAAGTGGTTGAGCTGACATCTTCATCCAAAGAAAGAGATAATCAAGAGGGTGAGACAAGAGAGGAAGACCCTAGTCTGGGGGAATCTGATAATGAGACTGATTACAATGAAGAGTAGTATCCTCCGGCCGAAGAAAAGTACATACAGCTGGAAGAGCGTCTGAGTGCAATGGAGATTCAGAAAGTGCCTGGGATGGACTTTGAAGAGCTGGGTTTGGTGTCTGGGATTGTCATTCCGTCAAAGTTCAAGGTTCCAGTGTTTGCCAAGTACAATGGGGTTTCATGTCCCAAGATTCACCTTCGATCTTATGTGAGAAATATACAGCCTCACACTGCTGACAGGGACTTATGGGTCCACTTCTTTCAGGATAGTCTATCCGAAACTCAGTCAGATTGGTTCTATCAGCTGGAGAGGACCAACATCCATAATTGGGAAGACATGGCCACTGCTTTCTATAAGCAGTATCAGTATAATGCATACCTTTCTCCCACCCGTACTCAACTCCAAAGTATGGCTATTGGTTTGAGTGAGGGATTTAAAGACTACGCTCAGAAGTGGAGGGACTTAGCAGGAAGAGTCCAACCTCCCATGTCTGATAGGGAGCTAGTGGACATGTTTCTGGGTACCCTGTATGGTCCATTCTTTAATCACCTAATTGGAAGTTCCTCGTCCGGCTTTACTGAATTAACCTTGACAGGGGAAAGAGTGGAAGCTAGAATTAAGAGTGGTAAGATCCAAAAGGATGCATCCTCCAGTGCAGTAAGGAAGCCATTTGCTGGGAAGAAAGACGTTAGCATTGTGTACAATCAAAGGAATTAGGACATAGCTGAACGCTATCCAACGGTAGGGGCTGTCATGATCCCTAAGCCTGCACCCACTCAACAGAGGAATAATCAACAGAGAGCAGAAAGGCCGGTAAGACAATTTACCCGGATAAATATGACTTTATCCCAAGTTTTGCCTCATTTGCTGAAATCTAATCTGGTAACCTTGCGGGAAGCTCCAAAGAATCCCAACACTGCCTCTCCCCGCTACAATCCAAATGCCTATTGTGCTTATCATTTAGAAAGTTTAGGTCATGATACAAACGACTGTTGGGCTTTGAAAAACAAGGTCCAGGACCTTCTCGAGGCGGAGGAAATTGAGTTTGATGCCCCTAAAATTCCAAATGTTATCACTGCTCCTATGCCCAAGCACGGCCGTGGTGTTAACGCTATTGAAGATGATATGTTTGTTACTACTGTTGAAGAGCTTGTTACTCCTCTTATGACCATTAAGTGGAACTTATTGAAGGTCAGTTTATTTCCGGGTTGTGGCGAAGGTTGCCACTTCTGTTTATCTCTACCGACTGGTTGTCATTTATTGAAGGCAGGTGTTCAGTGCCTGATGGGTGATAGAGAGATTTTGTTTGAGAAGAATCCCGTTCCAACCATTTCTTGCAAAGATGTTTCGACAATAACCATTTTTGACAATCCTCCCAGGGTCTTCACCAAAAGACCCATCAGGATTACATTTGTTCCAAAGGTTACTCCGCTGATAATTACTATGCCAGGGCCAATCCCATACTCCTTAGACAAAACTGTTCCATGGAACTATGGGGGTGATGTCTACTACCAAGGCGTCAAGCAAGATTGGTTGGCTGATGAATACCAGGTTTCTGAGAAGGTTGACCCCGGCATTGGCAACATTGTGGGAACCAGCAAAATAACCAGAAGTGGAAGAGTGTTCTCCCTTGAGATTCTCCTTTGAAAGTTGTTACTGGTCCTGTGATCATTCCTACTTTTGTTCCTGCTGATATTACTACTACAATTCCTGTGATTACCCCTGCTGACACCCCTATCATCGAGTCAACCGAGACTCGGGGCAAAGACTTATTGGTTGAGCCTGTCTAGACGAAGGCACATTCGGTATCTATCCCAGAGGCTTCCAAGAAATAAATGGAAGAATTTTTGAAAATTATCAAGAAAAGCGACTACAACATGGTCGAACAGTTGGGGCAGACCCCTTCAAAGATCTGTATGCTAGCCTTGCTGTTGTGCTCCGAAGCTCATGCGAAGGCTTTGGTGAAGTTTCTGAAAACTGCCCATGTTCCCCAGGAAACCTCTGCTGACCAATTTGAAGATTGTGTGGCCAGTTTGACGGCTGATAACGGTTTGGGCTTTTCTGATGCTGGTTTGACCCCTATAGGAAGGAAGAACAATGATGTGTTGCATGTCTCTGTCGAATGCAAGGGCACTACTTTGGCCCATGTCCTAGTAGATACTGGTTCATCATTAAATGTGCTACCTAAGAACGCTCTTGATAGACTAGACTGTGAAGGTTTGACCTTGAAACCCAGCAATATTGTAGTGAGTGCTTTTGAAGGTTCAAAGAGAATGGTGCACGGGGAGGTGGATGTCCCCATCAATGTTGGTTCTCAAACTTTTGACTCTACCTTCTACGTGATGGACATCAGACCATCCTATTCTTCTTTATTGGGTCGCCCTTGGATTCATGGGGCGGGAACTGTTACATCCACTCTGCATCAGATGATGAAATACCCGGTCAAAGGGAGAATTGTCACTGTACATGGCGAAGAAGAATACATGGTCAGTCACTTGAATTCATTCAGATATGTGGAAATGGATGGTGAGTTCATTGAGACTCCATGCCAGAATTTCGAGGAGGTACCTCATACTCTAGATGCAACCGAAACTGTTACCAATATGCCAAAGATCACCAGACCTCCCTTGAAGATGGCTTCTCTCAAGGATGCAAAAGCGGTTGTTGAATAAGGTGGGTCTACCATCTAGGGTCAGCTCCCTGATATTCCATAGAAGTCTAATAAATTTGGTTTGGGTTTCTCTTCAGGGGCTCAAAGGGTTGTTTGACGTGCTCGTGCAAGAAGACCTCCCCTATGCATCAGCAATCATGGGGTCAACGCTTTAGAAGACGGAGACGGTGACAATGACATGGACAACTGGATCTTCCCTACTACCAATGGTGGACCCAGTAACTGGACGGAAAAAGATTTTGCACCGATTACTTTTGTTCAGAAGTAATTGTCTTTCTTGTTTTTTGGATATGTAATAAACAATATAACTTTATGGCCATGTGTCTTACCCGGGGCACATAGGTTTATTTGTGAGGGTTATTGTTGTACCCCAAAATTTGCCCTCCCATTTCCTCAACATTTTCTCATCACAAGACCCTTGAAGATCAAGATCCAGTTAGGGTTTCCTCTGCTCAAGACTTCTCCTTGCATTGTTGACCCAAATTAGGGTTTGTGATTGCACAAAGATGTTTTGACCCAAAAAGCCTAAGATGACTTTCATGCTTCATGTTGGACTCCCAAGTTTATCCATACCAAGTTTCAAGTCTTGATTCCAAATTTTGCCCAGTCAATTGGACAGTTGACCTAGAAATCAACTGTATTGAGGAAAAAGTCAACTGTGGCCAATTGACAGTCAAACCTCATGAAAATTGACCCACATCAACATTATGAACTCACATGGACCATTTGATCAAGTTTGGATCACAATTTCACAAGAAATTTGATCAAATCACCAAAAGGGCAAAATGGTCATTTTTAGGGTTTTGACTGCACAAAGGCAATTTTTGACTGTTTGACCTAGCCAATGGCAAACCAAGCCCACATATGGACTCAAGGACACCATGGAATTATCTTGACATGCTCAACAAGGTCAAAAGATCCCAAGTACACAAGATTGACAGTTGAATTTCTCAGTCAATTGATCAATTTTGACTGTACACTGAAAAGTCAAACTTTGACTTTTTGGTCAAAATCAAGAGTCAAGATTCATTTTTCATAAAAACATACCAAATCATGAAACTTGTTCACCAAGAAATCAAAAATTGCAAATTAGGGTTTGAAATGAGAATTTTTCGTAACTTAGAATTTTTCTAAGTTATGAAAAACCCTAATTTTTTCCCAACTTTGCCCCACTTTCTCACCAAGATTCATTTGGATTCAAGCAAAAGTCAAAACATGAAAGTTGTAGCCTATTGCATAATCTACAACTTTGATTCACAAAGTTTTCCAAAAAGAAGCTTGTATCTCAAGTTACAATTTTTGGAACAAGGGTACCAAACCATTCTTAACTTAGTGAAATTTTGACCTTTTTAGGCAAGGTTTTTACCTAACTTCAAGACCATTTTTCACACACTTCCACTTGGAATTTCAATTTGAACTTCAAATATGGATTGTAGTGAACATTCCAAGCTTTCCAAAATGTCCAAGAACTCATCAAACAATCTCATAACTTGAGAGAATCGAATTTTGCAATATGGCAAAAACTCACTTTTAATTGACCAATTTCCATGTTCATAACTTATGCATTTTCAAGTCAGCTTGGTTTATGCTACATTACAGGTCTCTAAAACATCCAACACTCAATAATTTAATGCATACTCATTGTGCCAAGGTCTTATTTTGTGTATCCAAGCATTGTATGCAAGATTATGCCATAAATGGGAAAAGTGAAATAGCCATTTTTGCAAAAGCAAGCTTTATGTCATAATGCAAATCCAAGAAGTACAGATCAAATCTAATTGGCACAAGTTTATGAGTTAATCACACTGATCAAGGAAAGGCTTTGCAGCATGTTTAGGGGTCCTCTACCTGTCTAGAATACAACTTGACCATTGCTTGCTTAAAGTTCAAGAAAGATAGCATAACATGTACCAACTTCGATATCAGTCAACCAAGCCTTAGAGAAAGTTATCAAACACATTCCAAACATCCATCCTAAGCTGAAGCATGACCCTAAGACCTCCAATACCTCCACAAACTCAAAATCACCATCAAACTGCCAAAACAGAGTAACCTCTGCAGATTGAGTTCCAACTCTCATCCCTTTCATGCTTTCTTGCTAAAAGCTCTTCATACACCTTCTCTACCATCAATGCAAGCTAACCAAAACCTAAGACACGACCTGTAACGCTCCCAGGCCACTTCACCATTTTCATTTTCTTGTTTTGCAGTTGAAGTTCTCTAGCACGATTCAAGAAGTTTCAGGACAAAGTAGAACTTGGAATAGCATCCTCACACTTCAAGGAAGCTGTACAAATCATCATCTTGCTCTGAAAGCTCCTCCATTGCAAGGCACGATTCCAACTGAACAGGTATATTCATGAGGTTCTATCTCTCAGTATAGGCATTGTTAGCTTTAGGTTTGTGAAGGAAACATGTCACAATCATAGCCCTGAACATGCCCATATGATTAGATTTCATTTATATTATGTATGCTTAGAGAATTTTGAGTCTGAACATTGATGAAAAACTAGGTTAGGAATTGGGGGAGAGGAAATTCTCCCTCATCTTAGAGAGTTAAGTCAAGTTTTTTATATCCCTGGATTCGTCTTCTCATGCTCTACACTTTTCATGTTGAAAGTTTTGCTTAAAAGTCCAGGAATTGGGAGATAGGAAGCGCGCGTTTTCTTGAACAAAGTTTGTTCTGAGGTTGAAGATGACTGGTTCTGGGCTGAGCCTGGATTGTTTTTCTTATTTGCACCATACATTTACTTCTGAACCCCCTAAGCCCATTTTGTTCATTTTAATGATTTTTTGACTTTTTCTTTTTTGGTTTGACTTATTTATTTTTTCTTATGTTATTAAAAATATAAAAAATATTTTTCTCACCATTTTCCTATTTATTAGGTATTTATTTGTTTAGATTAGTTTTTGAACATAAATAAATAAATAGATATAGTTTTGTTTAAAAAATGTTAAAATAATATAAACACCTTTTATTTTCATTTTTATTTTGTTTTATCTTCTGAATATATTTTTATATAAAAAAAAATACTTTTTTTTATTAAATATTAAATATTATTAATTTGTATATATAATACATATTTGAAATAATACATATATAAATATATATTTATTAATATATTTAGGTTAAATTACAAAATATACACACTTTTATTTTTCTTATTAATATTTAATATAAAAATATCTTTTGACAAATATACTTCATTTTATTTTATTTTTTGTATACAATAAATAAATACTTGTACATAATAAATAAATAATGCATTTTATTTAATAGAATTAGGGTTTAACCCTAAACATGAAAAACTCCCAAAAAAATAATACTTTTCTTTTTGTTTATTTTGATACATAAAAATACCTTTTTTTTCATATATACAAAAACCATTTTTGCATCTTGCATATTTATTCTTATTTCATTTAATTTGTGCAAATAAATATCTTGTAAATAATTCAATATTGGTGTAATAGTTTAGGTTTAAATTCCTTGTCAAAGTCCCCATTTGAACATTTATACCCCCCTTCCCATATACGGTGTTGTAATAGCTTAGTAAATTTATTTTCCGCACTTTATTGCTTTCTAATTATACCATGTTAGAATTAGGGTTTGTATGCGAAAAAACAACGAAAATAGTTTGACCTAATTTCAAGATAAACAAGCATGAAAATGGACACACAAATCACACTTGCACCCCCTAGGGTATTCCACTTGTTGCCTTCAATAAATGGGCCATATTGCATGTTAGGTCTCTTTGGGCAAAACGAACACAAATCAAATAATCATAGTCCCTCGATGACGCTTTCAAAAAAGTTGCCTAAACAAATGATCAAGTCCCTTAAAGAAAATTGCCCAAAGATACTTGACACCATTGCAATTATGGTCTAAACGATGACCCGCGCCCGTCCCTTTCATATCCTAACATGAGATTGTCCACCAAATACAATGGTGGAACAAACTTGTTAAAAGGGTTAAAACATAGCAATAAACTTTGAGAAATTTAGGAGTAGATAACCTCTTAGTTACTTGAATCAAACTTGCAAAAACAAAACACTTGCCTATTTTCTAAAACCACATCTCACAACACTTTCAAAACAATTTTCAAAAACAAATGAAAACCTTTTCAAAAGACATACATCTTTGTATACATCCCAACATGGATCATTACAAAGATTGCCACCACATTGGCTTCTTTTCAAAACATTTTCAAACCCATACACACACAAGCACCATTTCAAACAATTGAAAACAAAAGGCAAGTGATCTAAGCAAGTAACTAAGAGCCCATGGATAACCATGGATAGAAAGGGTGCTAATACCTTCCCTTTCTATAATCTACTCCCCGAACCCAAGAAAACATCTCAAAGGTTTTTGCTGTGCTTTTTAAACCTTTCCTTAGGATAAAATAAAAAGTCGGTGGCGACTCTTGCTCAACCGAAACATTTGCGAAAACAAACTCAAACTCACAGTCAGTTCTCCCACCGTATCACAGAACTGGTGACTCTGCTGGGGATTACTACTCAAAGTGGGGTTACCTTAGGGTTTAGATCACCTTTGTTTTCAATTGATTGCTTTGTTTTCTTTTACATTTGTGGGCTTTGTATCGGAGTTTCATAGATCCTAACCCGGATCCGGGGGAAACCCTTTTTAGGTAGCATAATCTGTGAGGGACCTATCCGGCGTAGACCGACATGGGTGAAGCAGTGGCTACGTTGGTGTGGCACCTTGGTCTGTACCTATATCCCTTGTGTTGTAATGAGGAGAATATAGGTCTTCTAAGGAGTCATTAAACACCAACCGACCTTAGAACCTTAAATTGACCAAACTTGGCCATTAGGACAGTAGCAGTATGCTACACTCATTGAGGCTAAACTCTCGCGATGGTTCTGGCCGCAAGAAAAGATTGCGATGCTGGAGTTATGACCTATTGAGGGTAGTCAATGATTTGAGATCCTCTAGAACCCGGTTACTTTTGATAGGACAAGTTTTAACCAACGAAACCAAAAGAGGGTAATACCTAAACTTCATGATGGCCTGAAACCTAAGGGTTGTCTTGTGTGACTTGTGTGCCTTATCATGCTTGTGTGAATACTTGTGGTGTGCTTAATCATAGCATCATGCCATCATACCATTGCATGCATCCTGTATAAAGGACTAACCCATTTCAAAGACAAAAAAGTTTCATCTTTGCTCTGTTTTGTAGGACATCATGATGCCCGTGCGTAGGAATACTATCCGGCTCAACTTTGTTCAACCACCAACTTTGCTCAAGGATTTGGTTGGTAGGATTCCAAACACTTCTTCCTTCATCAACAGGCATGGTTCTCTCCTTGGCTTGATCACTGCAAAATGGGACCAACAACTGATAAGTGTTCTGACCCAGTTTTATGACCCCATGTATCATTGTTTCACCTTTCAAGACTTCCAGCTGGTTCCTACCCTGGAAGAATTCTCTTATTTGCTTGGGATCCCTGTCTTGGAGCAAACTCCATTCACTGGTTTGGAAAAGACTCCTAGGCCTGAAGAGGTTGCTGCAGTCCTCCCCTTGACCAAAGAAGAGGTATTGGCTAACTGGGAAACTAGAAGTGGAGTTAAGGGCTTTTTGGTCAAATTTCTGGTTGGCAAAGCTAATGATTTCTGGAATGACTTGGACTTCAAGGTGTACGAATATATTCTGGCTCTTTTGATCTATGGTCTGGTATTGTTTCCTAATCCTGACACCTTTATCAGTGTCTATGCCATAAGGATCTTCATGTCTCGGAATCCTGTACCCACTCTTTTGGGTGATATCCTGCAACAACTCTATGCTCGTACTGCTCGAAAACGGGGAACTCCGTGGTGTTGTGCTCCTTTGCTAGTGAGGTGGTTTATTTCGCACCTTCCTAAGTTTGTGCTGAAGAATGAAGAAGGAAAAGGTTGGGCTCGGAGGTTAATGACTCTCACTGATAATGACATCACTTGGACTCTCAGAGGTTTGGATGAGGTAGCAGTTATCGATCGTTGCGTAGAATACCCTAATGTCCCTTTGATTGGTATCCAAGGAGGAATCTCTTATAATCCATGCTTAGCTCTCCGCCAGTTTGGAAGAGCCAGAAGAGTTGGGCCTCATGAAATGTTGGTTCCTCACTTCCATTTTGAGTTTCAGGCAGACAGTGATAAACTACGCCATGGATTCATTAGAGCTTGGGACAGAATTCACAAAGCTGACCCACATGAGTTGGGACCAAAGACTTCTCTACTAATGGAACCCTATTGCAGATGGGTCCGCATCCGTGCTCAGAAGTTAGGTATGCCGTATGAAGCTGTCAGACCTATCATTCTTGAATCTCCTGATGAAGATGGGGTTCCTCCGACTGTCCTCTATCCTCAGATACCTACTGATTTTGACACAATGAAGAGATCTTGGGCGCAGCTAAAGGAAGAACGGGATTTTTATCGGGAAAAGTTCAACGAACAGGAACGGAAGGTCCAGAGGCTGACTAAGCAATTGGAGGAAGAGCGGGTTTTGAATAACTACATCAACACTGAGAAAAGGAGGCCATGGGAGCACTGATGGGCTTTGGATATTTCCTTTTATAGCTTTTATTTCCTTTCCAGTATTTTTCATTCCTGTAATGCCTAAGGGCAAGTTGTTGAACAATTTGAAATTTCAATCTAATGAAGTGCGTTTCCTTTTTGTCTACAAAGTTGAATCTCGTTTGTCTTTGAAAACATAAAACATATGCATCTCATTGCACCATATGCATAACAGGTACCCTTTTTCCACAGGTTGCTTAATCTTCTTCGCTGTTTATTTGAACAGTCATCATGAATCCAGACTCATCCAGTGAGCAAGCAATCAAGGCCCTTCAGGCCCAAAGTGCCCAGTTTCAAGAAATGGTCCTGAGCCTGGCCCAAGGTCAGCAAGAGTTGAAGACCCTACTCCTGAAGAAGAAGAAGAAAAAGAGGACTGTGTTATTCAACACTGGACGCAGATTTGGGAACACACTCCATAATGAAGCTGAACCAACTACTTCTTCTGCTGAGAAAAACAGTCCCCAAGGGGGAGGAGCTCCTAGTCCTGCAGTCTTTGACAACGAGACGGACTACAATGACGAACAATACCCACCTACTGCTGACAGATACAAGCAATTGGAGGACCGCTTGAGCGCCATGGAGATTCAGAATATGCCGGGGCTGGATTTCGGAGATTTGGGGCTATCTTCTGGGGTAGTAATTCCACACAAGTTTAAGGCGCCTGCCTTTGCTAAATACGACGAGGCTTCCTGTCCAAAGCTGCATCTAAGGTCGTACGTAAGGAAGATCCAACCTTACACGGCAGATAAAAACCTTTGGATTCACTTCTTCCAAGATAGCCTTTCGGGGTCACAGCTTGAGTGGTTCTACCAACTAGATGGAACTAGCATCCGACACTGGGAAGATTTGGCAACCGCATTCTACAGACAATATCAATACAATTCTGATCTCGCTCCTACGCGTACCCAACTTCAGGGTATGTCTCTAGGAACGGGCGAAGGGTTCAAAGAATATGCACAAAAATGGAGAGATTTGGCTGGAAGGGTGCAGCCTCCATTGACTGATCGTGAGCTGGTTGATATGTTTCTGGGTACTTTGTCTGGTCCTTTTTTCAATCATTTGGTTGGTAACTCCTACGCTGGGTTTACGGATTTGATTCTGATGGGAGAAATAATTGAAGCTGGCATCAGGTCAGGAAAGATACAAAAAGCTGCTTCCACAAGTACTGAGAAGAGACCTTTCAAGAAAGAAGCAAGTGCCGTCTATGGTCCTAGAAGACAAGTCAGGCCAGAAAGTCGCCAAGCCGTCAATGCCTTGGTTATTTCAAAACCTGTTGTTGCTCCTCAGCAGTACAATCAACAAAGAAGTGAAAGGCCCAAGAGGCAGTATACTCGGCTAAGTATGACCTTATCACAAATCTTACCGCAACTGTTATCAACCAACTTGGTGACCATCAAAGAAGCTCCTAAGGTCGTTAATACTGCATCTCCTAAGTATAACCCGAATGCTCGTTGTGCTTATCATTCCGATAGCCCCGGGCATACCACTGATGATTGCTGGGCCTTGAGAAATAAAGTGCAAGATCTTATCGACGCAAAGGAAATTCAGTTTGAGGCGCCTGAGAGGCCAAATGTTGTAACTGCTCCTATGCCCCAGCATAGAGTAAATGCCATCGAGGAAGATTTGTATGCTGTTTCGGTGAATGATGTTGCTACCCCTCTTTTGACTGTTAAGAGGAACTTACTAATAGCCGGTTTATTTCCGGGTTGTAGAAAGGGTTGCCTCCTGTGTGCTATTATCCCTACCGGTTGTCCACTGCTGAAATCAGGCATCCAAAGCCTGATGGATAACAAAGAAATTATGTTCAAGAAAACTGCTGTTCCATTTGTCTCCGTTGAAGAAATATCTGTTGTCACAATTTACAATCCTACCAAAGCTCCTCCGAGGAAGCCAGTCCAAATTTTGTCTGTTGCACCCATTACTATTACTGTTCCGGGGCCTCTCCCCTATGAGTCTGATAAAGCGGTCCCATGGCATTATGGGGCCGACGTGTATGTGCTTGGGGTGAAGCAGGAGTTCAACACCAATACCAGTACCAGTAACATCACTGGTCCCGCTAAGATTACCCGCAGTGGCAGGCTCTTCTCGCCTGACATTGCACCGCCAGTTATCCAAAAACCTCTCACCATCACACCCGCAAGTGTGCATGTTCTGAATCAAGTTCCTGTGCCTACTACTGCCGTCGAGTCCTCTGATACTCTGGGCAAAGAAGTTGCTACCGATTTGCCTTCCAGGACGGAGGCACCAAAAAAGACTGCTGTGGAAGCCTCCCAACAAGAAATGGAGGAAATTCTTAAAATCATCAAAAAGAGTGACTTCAATGTTGTTGAACAGTTGGGGCATACCCCCTCCAAAATCTCTATGCTATCATTGTTGCTATGCTCAGAGGCCCATGCAAAAGCCCTGATTTCATTTCTGAAAACGGCCCATGTGCCGCAAGAGACCTCTGCAGATCAATTCACTGACTGTGTGGCTAATTTGACAGCTGACAATGGCTTGGGGTTCTCGGATGCTGACCTTACCGCCAAAGGGAAAAATCACAATGACGCCCTGCATGTCTCCATAGAATGCAGGGGCACTACTCTCGCACACGTGTTGGTGGATACCGGTTCTTCCCTGAATGTTTTTCCCAAGAAGGCATTGGATCGCTTGGATTGTGAGGGTCTAGAGTTGAAACCTAGTAACATCATTGTTAGAGCCTTCGACGGTTCTAAGAGGATGGTGCACGGTGAAGTAGACATTCCTATTCGTGTGGGTTCCCAAGTTTTCGACTCAACGTTCTATGTAATGGATATTCGTCCATCTTACTCCTGCTTGTTGGGTCGACCCTGGACTCACAAGGCTGGGGCAGTAACATCCACTCTACACCAAAAGCTCAAATACCCTGTCAAAGGGAAGATTGTTACTGTGCAGGGTGAGGAGGAATACATGGTTAGTCACTTGAATTCATTCTGGTATATCGAGATGGACGGGGAGTTTATTGAAACCCCCTTTCAGCATTTCGAGGAAGTACCTCCAACGTTGGCATCTGCTGAAGCAGTGGTTGAGGAAGACTTTCCGTTGAAGATGGCATCCTTGAAGGATGCCCGGGCGGTGATCGAGAAAGGCAATTGTGCAAATTGGGGTCAGCTTCCTGACTTCACTCAAAAGAACGACAAGTTTGGGCTGGGCTTTACTGCAGAGGCTCAGAGGGCTGTGCGCAAGGAAAAGATCAGAAAGGCTACAGTGTTTATCACCAGTCCGAGGGTGAATGCTATCGAGGAGGATGTAGAGGAAGCAGAGTTTGACAGTTGGATCTACCCGACCACCAGCAGCGGACCAAGAAACTAGACGGCAAAGGATTTTACACCTATCACATTTGTCACGCAGTAATTAACTCTTTTAATTTTCAATTTGTAACAAACAATATGTTAAAACTTTATTGGCTCGGTGTCCTACCCGGGGCATCGTAGCTCCATTTGTGAGGGCTTTTTTGTATGACATTTCCATATATCATCAATCAGAACATTGGACGTTTGTTGCATTTCAAATCTTGTGCTCTTTTTTCTTTGTGTTATATATTGCAAAACAGCTATATTTACACACACTCACTTATACAGGTTTCAATCCACTTTGGATCTCACTGGCAACAGCTCTGCTACCACCAGTTATGACTTCGAGAATCCGATCAACTTGGCCGAAGACGAAGGTGAAGATGATTGCGAAGTGCCTGGTGAACTCACAAGACTGCTACTCCAGGAAGAGAGGGCTATTCAACCACATGAAGAGCCGGTGGAAACAGTTAACCTGGGTACTGAGACAGATAGGAAAGAAGTCAAGATTGGGGCTAATCTAGAGCTCAGCGTGAAGCAACGATTGATCCAGATGCTACATGATTACATGGAGATCTTTGCTTGGTCCTATGGAGACATGCCTGGTTTAGATGCCGACATTGTAGTTCATCACCTGCCAACCAAGGAAGACTGCCCTCCGGTAAAGCAAAAAGTCTGCCGCATGCGCCCAGAGATGTCCGAAAAGATCAAGGCTGAGGTTATGAAGCAATTCGATGTCGGGTTTCTAGCGGTAACTTCTTATCCTCAATGGGTTGCCAACGTGGTGCCAGTGCCAAAGAAGGACGGAAAAGTCAGGATGTGTGTCGACTACAGGGATTTGAACAGGGAAAGCCCCAAGGATGATTTCCCTCTACCTCACATCGACGTTCTTGTCGACAATACTGCTCAACACAAGGTGTTCTCCTTCATGGATGGTTTTTCAGGGTACAATCAGATCAAGATGGCTCCAGAAGATATGGAGAAGACTACCTTTGTGACTCAGTGGGGCACCTTCTGCTACAAGGTCATGCCATTCGGGTTAAAAAATGCTGGGGAAACCTATCAACATGCCATGGTTGCTTTATTTCATGATATGATCCATCATGAGATTGAGGTATACGTTGATGACATGATTGCCAGGTCTCAAACTGAGGAGGAGCACCTTGATCATTTGAGGAAGCTGTTTGACCGACTAAAGTTATACAAGCTGAGGTTGAATCCCAACAAATGCACCTTTGGGGTGAGGTCCGGAAAATTGCTAGGTTTCATTGTAAGTGATAAAGGTATTCAAGTGGACCCGGCCAAGGTAAAAGTCATACAAGAGATGCCAACTCCAAAGACAGAGAAAGAAGTCAGAGGCTTCCTGGGACGACTGAATTACATTGCCCGATTCATCTCACATCTAACTGCTACTTGTGAGCCAATCTTCAAATTACTGAAGAAAGATCAAGTAGTACGCTGGAACGATGAATGTCAGACTGCCTTTGAAAAGATAAAGGAATATCTCCAAGAGCCACCCATTCTTATGCCACCAGTAGAAGGGAGACCTCTGATACTATACTTAACAGTACTTGACAATTCAATGAGGTGTGTGCTGGGACAGCATGACGAGTCTGGCCGAAAAGAGCACGCTATTTATTACTTGAGCAAAAAGTTTACCGACTGTGAGTCTCGTTACTCACTGCTTGAGAAAACTTGCTGCGCTCTAGTATGGGCTGCTCGCCGGCTGAGACAGTATATGCTGACTCACACCACTTTGTTGATTTCAAAGATGGATCCCATCAAGTACATATTTGAAAAGCCTGCTCTGTCTGGAAGAATAGCAAGATGGCAAATGATCTTAACAGAATATGATATCCAGTATACAACTCAGAAAGCAATTAAAGGAAGTGTACTGGCAGATCATTTGGCACACCAACCTGTGGATGATTATCAATCATTGAACTTTGATTTTCCGGACGAAGACATCATGGTGGTAACTGACTGTGAAGTACCTGGACCGGACGAAGGACCTGAGGAAGGATCCCGATGGTCTATGCATTTTGACGGAGCCTCCAATGCTTTGGGTAACGGCATCGGTGTTGTAATCATATCTCCCAAAGGAACTCATACTCCACTCACCGCCCGATTGTGTTTCAACTGCACCAACAACATGGCAGAATATGAGGCATGTATCATGGGTCTGCAAGCTGCAATCGATTTAAGGATCAAATTTCTGAGTGTCTTCAGAGATTCCGCTCTCGTGATCAATCAGATCAAAGGCGAGTGGGATACGAAACACCCAAATCTTATTCCTTACAAGGAGTATGTGTCGACCTTGCTTCCCCACTTTGAAGAGATAACTTTTGAACACTTCCCAAGAGAGGAGAATCAGCTAGCGGACGCACTAGCTACGATGTCGTCAATGTTCAAAGTTAAATGGGACAATGAGGCTCCCCGAATCATCATCTGGAAGTTGGACGAACCGGCATACTGCTGCGATCTTGAGGCCGAAAAGGTGACTGAAAAACCCTGGTATCATGAGGTGAAGAGGTACTTGGAAGCTCAGGAATACCCTGAAGGTGCATCCGTCAATGACAAGAAGTTCATGAGGAGGTTTGCGGCAAAATTCTTCCTCAGCAACGGCATTCTCTACAAATGGAATCATGATTCAACTCTACTGCGTTGTGTGGATAAGGCTGAAGCAGAGAAGATCATGATAGAACTGCATGAAGGTACATTCGGAACACATTCCAGTGGACACACCATGGCAAAGAAAATCCTTCGGGCAGGATATTTCTGGTCCACCATGGAAGCCGATTGTTACCAACACTCTCGAACTTGTCACAAATGCCAGATCTATGTTGACAAGGTGCACATTCCTCCAGTTCCTCTGAACGTCCTGACGGCACCTTGGCCTTTTGCAATGTGGGGCATTGATATGATCGATGAGATCCGACCGACGGCATCCAACGGGCATCGCTTCATCTTGGTGGCAATAGATTACTTCACGAAGTGGGTTAAGGCAGCTTCCTACGCAACGGTAACCAAGAGTGTTGTGGCACATTTCATCCGGCATAATCTGATCTGTCGGTACGGTGTCCCGGAAAGAATCATTACGGACAATGGTACCAATCTCAATAACAAGATGATCACTGAACTCTGCGAATAATTCAAAATACAGCACCATAACTCTTCTCCTTACCGGCCAAAGATGAATGGAGCTGTAGAGGCAGCTAATAAGAACATCAAGAAAATTGTGCAGAAGATGGCAGTGACCTACAAAGATTGGCACGAGATGTTACCATTTGCTCTTCATGGATACCGTACCTCAGCAAGGACGTCAACAGGGGCAACTCCCTTTTCCTTGGTCTATGGCATGGAGGCAGTCTTACCAATTGAAGTCCAGATACCCTCTCTCCGGATAATAAAGGATGCAGACTTGAGTGAAGATGACTGGATCCAGACTCGACTTGATCAATTAAACCTAATTGACGAAAAGAGACTCACTGCTATCTGTCATGGTCAGACGTACCAGAAACGGATGATCAGGGCATTTAACAAGAAAGTCAGACCACAAGAGTATCAAGTTGGGGACCTGGTAATCAAGCGCATCATCCTTCCTCAAAGTGATCCCCGGGGCAAATGGACCCCTACATACGAAGGGCCATTTGTGGTTAAACGTGTGTTCTCAGGAGGAGCCATGATTCTAACCACCATGGATGGTGACGACCTTCCTCACCCCGCCAATGCAGACATAGTAAAAAGATACTACGCATGAATAAAAGACCCGCTAGGTTGACATACCTAGGAAAAAATAAGGGCTTCCCGGCGAACCAAAAGGGTTCGGGCAAAAATAAGGGATGAAATGAAAAAAATCTGTACACCCGGCAAGTCGAAAACCTGAAAAGGCGGCTTGGGCAAAAATGGTTATCCCGGTGGACTGAAAACCCGAAAGGGCGGTCCAAGCAAAAGTTAGGGATAAAGCGTAACACTATGTCTCGTTGGATCACTCTGTATCCAGAATTCGGCACCAATTATCTGGCTCAGACTTCGGCATCGATCAATCAGCTTCATCTTCAACTAAGCAGCAAAGTGATGAGACGCTTGAAGACATAAAGGCGATAGCAGAGTTGGAACCCAGTGGGAATATTGTGCACATAGTTGTTTTGTTTCCTTTCAAAATTGTATAAACTCTATGTTATTCGGCGGCATTCTCTTACTAGGATGTCAACCTCTTGTTCAAAAAACGCCTATTCACAGGCAAAATTCAAATCAATACAAATTCACTTGTCCATACAAATTGCCATTGTTTTTCCTTTTTCTGTTTTGTCGTGCGAAGAACGTCCAATGTTCATTTTTGATATATGCATTTGACATTAAATTGTTGATTCATAAATATTTGCATATGAAACAAAAGATTAATTACGGGTGGCATCAGGAACAGGGGCAATGTGAGGTTGTCTGATGCAGTCTGGTTGCTTTGTCCGCCAAGGTACCAAGGTAGATTTAACTGAAGAATGTGACCAAATCATCTCAACTCCCCGAAGAGTAAGACAAGACCCAGCAATACTTTCCCCAAGCAGAGTTGGTTCCCCGTCAATCCTGAAAAGGCACAACATTCCCCAGCGGAGTATAGGCATTCATCAGCAAGCATCCCCGGCAGTCTTGATTTAAGATTGTTCCCCGGCGGAATCCATATCCCCGGCAGGTCTTAAAGCTTATCTCCAGTAGATTCCGGAAGCTTATCCCCTGCAGAATACGGACGTCTCTCCCGAGCTTTATTCAAAGTTATTCCTCACAAGGGCTTATAACTGGGTTATCCTCAGCTAATTGCCACGGAAGATCGCCCTCGGCAAAGTTCCTTCAATCCCCAGCGGAGTTTATCTTTGGTGTCCCCAGCGGAGTTTATCATCATTATCCCCAGCGGAATCCATCATTGAAGTCCTCAGCAGGCCTCTCATCAAAACTTCAGCAAAGTATCTCTTCCACAGAGCAATTCCCCGGCCGGTCGTCAAGGATTTATCTTCCTAAGACGAAAATGCATTCATAAACATTTCACATTTTCATACATCTTGCTTACATACATGATAAAGTGCATACAACACTATCTCATGTTAAACATCATGACATCATGCATATCATACATCATGACATTGTATACAACTTATGTTTTTGCCTTTTCAGAAAGAAAAAAAAAACAATCCCAAAGACAACTACCTTCAACTGTCACAATTCCATATTCGATACCTGTATCTAGCCAGGGCACATCTGAGAGTGATCAGTTTCCAGACTTGATTCCTGTATCTAGCCAGGGCACGTCTGAAGAGTTCGAAGATTCAACTCCTGTATCCATCCAGGGCACATCTGTCAACTACAACAAATTCCAGATTCGACTCCTGTATCCAGCCAGGGCATATCTGTTGATCACATTTCCAGACTCGATTCCTGTATCTGGCCAGGGCACGTCTGAAGAGTTCGAAGATTCGACTCCTGTATCCAGCCAGGGCATATCTATCAACTATCACAGTTCCAGATTCAATTCCTGTATCCAGCCAGGGCACGTCTGTGAGCAACCGATTGTAGATTCGACACCTGTATCTAGCCAGGGCATATCTGCATGAGGAGATTGAAGATCAAACACCTGTAACAAGCCGGGAAAACATCTGTCTTTCTCAAATACACAAGTTCTCGCTAAGGAATCTCTTATGCGATCAACACTTCCAAATGGCATCTATAAGCCCATTCCCGACAAAGTTCTGTCGCATCTCCAGATGGCATCTATAAGCCCATCTCCCTATCCACCATCTCTCCAAATGGCATCTGCAAGCCCATTCCCGACATCACATTGCTGATACTTCAACATGCGAGTGCAAATTTCCGGGCACTCTAGTGTCCAATCTCCTTTTACCCTCGAGTCACGAAAGGCAAACTTGCCAATCTAACTCTTCAGGTTCAAGAAGATTGAACATGGGCAACTGTTGTACCCCAAAATTTTCCCTCCCATTTCCTCAACATTTTCTCATCACAAGACCCTTGAAGATCAAGATCCAGTTAGGGTTTCCTCTGCTCAAGACTTCTCCTTGCACTGTTGACCCAAATTAGGGTTTGTGATTGCACAAAGATGTTTTGACCCAAAAAGCCTAAGATGACTTTCATGCTTCATGTTGGACTCCCAAGTTTATCCATACCAAGTTTCAAGTCTTGATTCCAAATTTTGCCCAGTCAATTGGACAGTTGACCTAGAAATCAACTGTATTGAGGAAAAAGTCAACTGTGGCCAATTGACAGTCAAACCTCATGAAAATTGACCCACATCAACATTATGAACTCACATGGACCATTTGATCAAGTTTGGATCACAATTCCACAAGAAATTTGATCAAATCACCAAAAGGGCAAAATGGTCATTTTTAGGGTTTTGACTGCACAAAGGCAATTTTTGACTGTTTGACCTAGCCAATGGCAAACCAAGCCCACATATGGACTCAAGGACACCATGGAATTATCTTGACATGCTCAACAAGGTCAAAAGATCCCAAGTACACAAGATTGACAGTTGAATTTCCCAGTCAATTGATCAATTTTGATTGTACACTGAAAAGTCAAACTTTGACTTTTTGGTCAAAATCAAGAGTCAAGATTCATTTTTCATCAAAACATACCAAATCATGAAACTTGTTCACCAAGAAATCAAAAATTGCAAGATTAGGCCATAAATGGAAAAAGTGAAATAACCATTTTTGCAAAAGCAAGCTTTATGTCATAATGCAAATCCAAGAAGTACAGATCAAATCTAATTGGCACAAGTTTATGAGTTAATCACACTGATCAAGGAGAGGCTTTGCAGCATGTTTAGGGGTCCTCTACCTGTCTAGAATACAACTTGACCATTGCTTGCTTAAAGTTCAAGAAAGATAGCATAACATGTACCAACTTCGATATCAGTCAACCAAGCCTTAGAGAAAGTTATCAAACACATTCCAAACATTCATCCTAAGCTGAAGCACGACCCTAAGACCTCCAATACCTCCACAAACTCAAAATCACCATCAAACTGCCAAAATAGAGTAACCTCTGCAGATTGAGTTCCAACTCTCATCCCTTTCATGCTTTCTTGCTAAAAGCTCTTCATACACCTTCTCTACCATCAATGCAAGCTAACCAAAACCTAAGACACGACCTGTAACGCTCCCAGGCCACTTCACCATTTTCATTTTCTTGTTTTGTAGTTGAAGTTCTCTAGCACGATTCAAGAAGTTTCAGGACAAAGTAGAACTTGGAATAGCATCCTCACACTCCAAGGAAGCTGTACAAATCATCATCTTGCTCTGAAAGCTCCTCCATTGCAAGGCACGATTCCAACTGAACAGGTATATTCATGAGGTTCTATCTCTCAGTATAGGCATTGTTAGCTTTAGGTTTATGAAGGAAACATGTCACAATCATAGCCCTGAACATGCCCATATGATTAGATTTCATTTATATTATGTATGCTTAGAGAATTTTGAGTCTGAACATTGATGAAAAACTAGGTCAGGAATTGGGGGAGAGGAAATTCTCCCTCATCTTAGAGAGTTAAGTCAAGTTTTTTATATCCCTGGATTCGTCTTCTCATGCTCTACACTTTTCATGTTGAAAGTTTTGCTTAAAAGTCCAGGAATTGGGAGATAGGAAGCGCGCGTTTTCTTGAACAAAGTTTGTTCTGAGGTTGAAGATGACTGGTTCTGGGCTGGGCCTGGATTGTTTTTCTTATTTGCACCATACATTTACTTCTGAACCCCCTAAGCCCATTTTGTTCATTTTAATGATTTTTTGACTTTTTCTTTTTTGGTTTGACTTATTTATTTTTTCTTATGTTATTAAAAATATAAAAAATATTTTTCTCACCATTTTCCTATTTATTAGGTATTTATTTGTTTAGATTAGTTTTTGAACATAAATAAATAAATAGATATAGTTTTGTTTAAAAAATGTTAAAATAATATAAACACCTTTTATTTTCATTTTTATTTTGTTTTATCTTCTGAAAATATTTTTATATAAAAAAAAATACTTTTTTTTATTAAATATTAAATATTATTAATTTGTATATATAATACATATTTGAAATAATACATATATAAATATATATTTATTAATATATTTAGGTTAAATTACAAAATATACACACTTTTATTTTTCTTATTAATATTTAATATAAAAATATCTTTTGACAAATATACTTCATTTTATTTTATTTTTTGTATACAATAAATAAATACTTGTACATAATAAATAAATAATGCATTTTATTTAATAGAATTAGGGTTTAACTGCTAGGTTTCATTGTTAGTGAGAAGGGTATTCAGGTGGACCCTGCAAAAGTAAAGGCTATACAAGATATGCCGGCTCCTCGCACTAAGAAGAAGGTCAGAGGCTTTTTGGGAAGACTAAATTACATTTCCAGGTTCATTTCCCATTTAACTGCTACTTGTGAGCCAATCTTCAAGCTCCTGAAGGAAGATCAAGTGGTAAAATGGAATGACGAATGCCAGTCTGCCTTCGAAAGAATCAAGGAATACCTTCAAGAACCACCAATTTGGATGCCTCCTATTGAAGGAAGACCTTTGATAATGTACTTAACAGTGTTAGATATTTCAATGGGGTGTGTGATGGGGAAGCATGACGAGTCTGGTCGAAAAGAGCACGCAATATACTACCTTAGCAAAAAGTTTACTGACTGTGAAATAAGATATTGACTGCTCGAGAAAACTTGTTGCGCTTTGGCATGGGCTGCTCACTGACTGAGACAGTATATGTTGACCCACACTACTTTGCTAATATCTAAGATGGATCCGATCAAGTATATCTTTGAGAAGCCCGCCCTCTCTGGAAGAATAGCGAGATGGAAAATGATTTTGACCGAATATGATATCCAATACACAACCCAGAAAGCAATCAAGGGAAGTGTACTAGCTTATCATTTGGCTCATCAAGCTGTGGATGACCACCAGTCCATGAATTTTGAGTTCCTAGACGATAACATTATACTAGTGACTGACTATGAAGAACCTGGACTGGATGAAGGACCTAAAGAAGGATCCCGATGGATTATGGTTTTTAAAGGAGCCTCGAATGCACTCGGCAATGGCATTGGTGCTGTAATTATATCTCCTGAAGGTTGTCATACTCCTTTCATCGCCATATTATGTTTCAACTGTACCAACAATATGGCGGAGTATGAAGCATGCATCATGGGTCTCAAAGCTGCTATTGACCTGAGGATCAAGTTCTTGAGCATTTTCGGGGATTCAGCCTTGGTAATAAGTCAAATTAAAGGCGAGTGGGATACGAAGCACCTGAATATCAACCCGTACAAAGAGCACGTGCTGACATTGCTTCCACACTTTGAAGAGGTCACCTTTGAACATTTTCCACGAGAAGAGAATCAATTAGCAGACACGCTAGCTACCATGTCATATATGTTCAAAGTCAAGTGGGACAACAAGGCTCCCCGAATCACTATTGAGAGGTTGGATGAACCAGCATACTGCTATGAGATTAACGTTGAAGAAGTAGCAGACAAACCTTGGTTTCATGAAGTGAAAAGGTTTCTCGAGGTTCAAGAATATCCCGAGGGGGCATCTTTCAATGATAAGAAGTTTCTGAGAAGTTTCGCCGCAAAATTCTTCCTCGGTAATGGAATCCTCTAAAAGCGCAACCATGACGCTACTTTACTTTGGTGCATAGACAAGAGCGAAGCAGAGAGGATTATGGAAGATTTACACGAAGTTACCTTTGGCACCCATTCTAGTGGACATACCATGGCTAAAAAGATCATACGGGCAGGATACTATTGGTCCACTATAGAAGCGGTCTGCTATCAGCATTCCCGAACTTGTCACAAATTCCAGATCTATGCTGATAAGGTGCATGTACCTCTGGTTCCTCTGAACGTCTTGACGGATCCTTAGCCCTTTGCAATGTAGGGAATTGACATGATCAGAGATATTAGACCTACCGCTTCCAATGGGCATCGCTTCATCCTGGTGGCCATTGATTATTTCACGAAGTAGGGTGAAGCTGCCTCTTTTGCTACTGTTACCAAGAACGTTGTGGCAGAATTTATCAAGCATAACTTGATTTGTCGATATGGTGTACCAGAGAGAATCATCACTGACAATGGTACAAATATCAACAATACGATGATCACCGAACTCTGTAAATAAATCAAGATCCAGCATCATAATTCTTCCCCTTAGCGGCCGAAGATGAATGGCATTGTGGTGGCTGCTAACAAGAACATTAAGAAAATCATACAGAAGATGATGGTGACATACAAAGACTGGCATGAGATGTTACCATTTGCTCTTCATGGTTACCGTACCTCCGCACGAACATCGACAGGGGAGACACCCTACTCTCAGGTATATGGTATGGAGGTTGTCCTGCCTATTGAGGTCTAGATCCCTTCTCTGAGAATCATAAAGGATGAGGGTTTGAATGAAGACGATTGGATCCAGACTCAACTTGATCAACTGAATCTGATTGATGAGAAAAGGCTTACTGTTGTCTGTCATGGTCAAATGTATCAAAAATGGATGATCAAGGCTTTCAACAAAAAGGTCATACGCCAATTATATCAAGTCGGGGATCTAGTGATCAATCGCATCATACTGCCGCAAGGTGATCCCAGGGGGATATGGACTCCCACATACGAAGGGCCATTTGTGATCAAAAGCATATTTTCAGGAGGATCCATGATTTTGACCACCGTGGATGGTGACGACCTACCTCACCCTGTTAATGCGGACATAGTGAAAAGATATTACACGTGAATAAAGACCCGCTAGGTTGACTGGCCTAGGCAAAAATAAGGGCATCACGGTGAACCAAAATGGTTCAAGCAAAAATTAGGGATGAAAACAAAAAATATATGTACACCCGGTAAGTCGAAAACCTGAAAAGGCGGCTTTGGCAAAAAAGGGTATCCCAGTGGACTGAAAACCTGAAAGGGCGGTCCAGGCAAAAGTTAGGGATTTGAAGCGTATCATTATATCCCATTGGATCACCTTGCGACTAGACTTCAGTATCAACTATCAAGCTCAAACGGCACCGATCAATCCAGTCAGCTTCGAACAAGTAGCAAAGTGATGAGACGCTCGAAGACATAGGGGAAATAGCAGAATTGAAACTCAATGGGATTATTACACATAGTTGTTTTATTCTCTTTGTACACTATTTTGTATAGTTTTCACTCTCACAGCGGCGTTCTCCTACTAGAACGTCAGCCTCTTTGTACAAAATGCCTGTATAGGCAAACTTCAGAAATCAATACAAATCGTTTCTTTGGAAGTACAAAACTGTTTGTTTTTATTTTTTATTTTTCCTGTTTTATTTTGCAAAAACGTCCAATGACTTATTCTTGACATATGCATTTGAATATGATTTCTATTCATAAATATTTGCATAAGAAACAGAAAGAAAGTTGCTCATGACTTTAAGGAATGGGGAAAAGTCTAAAAAAACAATTTCAG
The DNA here is from genome assembly GCA_948472305.1 of Vicia faba. Taxonomy (NCBI): domain Eukaryota; kingdom Viridiplantae; phylum Streptophyta; class Magnoliopsida; order Fabales; family Fabaceae; genus Vicia; species Vicia faba. Next base: position 19,477,696 of record OX451739.1, on the reverse strand, counting down.
TCCTGACAAGTTACTCCTTCCAGCAGGTATAGGGGGTAGGGACAGTTTTGAGACAGAATCGTCATTACATATGACCCCTTTGACGTCTACGTTCCCCGCAAAGTAGAAACAACCAAAGTTTCGATCTCTCCTTCCCCAAGCAGGAATTATCTTCTCCAGCAAAGTTCCTTCAGAGAGCTGAAATATTCATTCCCCAGCCGAGTTGTATGATCCAACAGTTATAAAACCTCCTCCCGAGTAGAGTTTATTTATCTAACTACAGAAGGTCATTCCCCAACAGTTTCTATTTCTCTACAACGGCAGAATCTTCCAATAACACATCTCCCTCCACAGAGTTTATTCTTAAGCGGAGTCAATCCCCGACAGAATATCCTCAGACAGAAAGAGGAAATCCCCAGCGAATCATCTTTATTCATCATCCCCAGCAGAAATGAAGGATTCATCCTCCCAATACTCTTCAGCAGTGTTGTACCCCAAAATTTTCCCTCCCATTTATCAAATATTTTCTCACAAGATCTCCTTTGGTTCAAGACTGTACAAGGATTGATCATCTCAAGACACCTCCTTAAGCACTGATGACTGAAATTAGGGTTTAAGATTGCACAAGGATAATTTAACTTTTAATGCCTCATATGACTTTCATGGATCATTATGGACCCTCAAGATTACTCATGTCAAGTTTTAAGTCTTGGATCACATTTTTGCTCAGTCAATTGAGTAGTTGACCTAAAAATCAACTATATTGGGGAAAAAGTCAACTGTGGCCAATTTACAGTCAAGCTTCATAATTTTGTATCCATATCAACATTATAAACTCATATGTATCATTTTATCAAGTTTGGACCACAATTCCTCAAGAAATTTGATCAGATCATCAAAAGGGCAAAATGGTCAAAATTAGGGTTTTGACTGAGAAAGGGCAATTTCTGATTTTTTTTTACCTATCATTTTGAGGCATGATCTCAATAGTTCAATTGCATCATTTTGACCTAATGGCATGACTCAAAACATTGCTCAAGGTCATTTCATTGATAGTTGATTTTTCAGTCAACTGATCAAAAGTCAATTGTACACTGAAAAGTCAAACTTTGACTTTTTGGTCAAAATCAAGTGTCAGAGATCACAATTCATCAAAACATTTCAAAATATGAAACTTGTTCATCAAGAAATCAAAAATTCAAGATTTCATTTTGAAAAGTCAAAGTTTCCAAACTTAGAAATTTTTCTAAGTGTTGAAAACTTCATATTTCTTCATAACTTTGAGCCAATTTTTCACCATGATGCAAGATGATTCAAAAGAAACTTTCAACATGAAATTTGTAGATATCAATGAGATATAAAACATTTCTTTACACAACTTCTCCTAGAACTTCTTGGATCTCAAGTTATTAATCCATGAAGTCATGGTCATGAAACTAAAAACTTAGTGAAATTTTGAGCATTTTTGGTCAGGATTTTGACCTAACTTCTTGGCCAAGTTTCACATAGTTCCACTTGGATTTTTAAAAAGTGATTCAAAGATGGATTATATAGCACATTACAAACTTTCCAAAATGTCCAAGAACTCCTTGAGATCATTCTTGAGCAAGGAGAATCAAAGAGAGAAAGTTAGGGTTTCAAACTGAAATTATAGGTCATTTTTGTGATGAACAAGAATTCAAATCTCAAGCCTATGCTGCACAAAATTGCTTTACATGCCTCTAAACCTCAAAATCTCTCCCTAATCAGAAGATTACACTTGCTTTTGAGCTATTATCCATTTGATTCAAGCTTTATCCAAGATAATTTTCCATTAATGGCACAAAGGCACCATTGCCATTTACATAAAGCAAGCTTTATTTAAAGTCAACTTGCATTGAGCTTTGCATTTGTTCCTTCTGCACAAGCTTCCTCTACAAAGTCAGATAATCATGTTTAAAGGTTGTAACCACTCTAGATAGCTTTGTACCTTGCCTTGAAACCATACTTGTCAAGCTTGCTTCAAAAACAAGTCAAAATCCCATAACTTGTGATCTTGCGATTCCGACCACCTCAAGTATCTAAACCTATTGCTTATACATAAAGGCATTATATGCAAGCTAACACATGAATTCACAAGCCGAGAAACTCCCTAAAACTCCCTGAGATCAGAATTGGCATACAAACTCCATTTTTGTGTCATTTCTGACTTTGAATTCCAAACTCACATTTCACTTATGCGTTCTCACTCAAATTCAATCACAAATCTTCCATACACCATTTAGAATTAATCCCACACCCTGTTACATGACTGTAACACCATTTGCACCATCTTCCATTTTCAAAATTAGAGCTTTGCACTTGGACTTCTCCAGCACGATTCATCCATCTCCAATACAAACTAAACTTTGCATTAGCATCCTGGAGGGTCACTGAAGCTATTCTGATCATCACAACACCTTGAGGAGTGCTCAAACTCAGAATAGGATTTCCAGTTTTGAGGTAAGTTTCCTTAACTTTGAACTCTCTCTACAAGCATCATTATTGATTCATTTGTGAAGATAAAATGTAGACATCATTATCCTGAAGCTGTACATATCCATAATTGTCATTTACATGGCTTGAGCTTATAGAATTTTAACTTTGAAGTTTCTGAAAAAATTTGGGTTCAAATTAGGGCCAGAGAAATTCTTATTCATCTTTGATCTATAGCTTTAGTTGTTTACATGGTTAGATTTGTGAGAAAAAATAGCACAACTTTCATGTTTGCATTTTCCATTTTTGTTGAGAAATGAATGAGATACAGGTGGTCTGGCTGACTGAAGGTTGAATACGAAGTACAGGTCATGGAGACATTTTACATTATGTATTTATTCTTTCATTTAAGTTAATAGATGTACAGCCACCCTGGTGGTAAGGCAGCGCGCGTTATTGGTAGAGGTCGTGAGTTTGAACCTCAACGTTGCCTTTTGCTTTTCTTTTTTTTCTTCACATTTTACACTTTTTTTTTATTTGTTTTGCAGGCGCCTGGTCCAGCATGGTCATTAGGCTTAGTTTTTTTTTGCTATTTCTTACCCCCTGATCACTCTTGCAACTTCTGGCCCATTTTCCTTCTTTTACATTTTTTATTTTCTTTATTATAATAATAATAATTATTATTATTATTATTATTATTATTATTATTATTATTATTATTATTATTATTATCATTTTTTTTTGCTACTAATAAAAACCCAAAAATATTTATATTTTATTATTTATATTTATTTAGTTTATTTTCTTCATAAAAACTAAAAGAACAAAAAACATTTCCTTTAATAAATTAGTTTACTTTTTTAAATACTTAGATAATTAGTCTTAATTATTATATATTATTTTATTGTAAATTAAAATCAATTTAGAACTTAGGACTTTTATTTAATTAATTTTATTTAATCAAATTCACAAAAAACCCTAAAAATTTTGTTCTCTTTAAATTAATTTATTTCACTAACTTAATCTTAATTTTCTTATTTTTAGTTAATTATTTTATTTTAGTTAATTAGACCAGAAAACCCTTTTCATGAAAACCAAACAAAAATCACATTTCTTTTTATTTTATATTCTTGCATTTTTATCTTCATTTTTGTACAATATTCAATATGGTTGTAATAATTATTTAGATTTAATTTTCTTGCAATTTCCCCATTCATAAACTTGTACCCCCATCCCCTAAAGCATTGTAATAGCGTAGGACATTTAAATTCTGCAATTTAATGCTTTATATACAAATTCTAGTAATTAGGGTTTATATGGAAAGATTAAAACCAACAAATAGCGAAGCCTAATCAAGACAAGTCAAGCATGTAAACCAATACACTTGCACACATACACCCTTAGGGTAAACCCACTTTGTTGCCTTACAAAATGGTCATATTACGCAAGTGAGGTATCTTAGCAAAAATACAAGATCATAGTCCCTCGATGACGCTATCAAAGTTTCCTTCCAAAATGATCTTAGTCCCTAAAGAAAAATGCTACGATATCTTACAACATTGCTAATCATGGTTATACGATGACCCACGCCCGTCCCTTTTACATCCAAAGATAGGGTTACTTACCAAATCAATGGTAAGATAACAATGTCAAAGGAAAGAGGAAATAAACATGAAATACTTTTGAGTAGGTAGATTGTTCCTAGTTGCTTTCTCAATTTCAAACCAAAAACATCCTTGTTATTTTCAAAACAAACACCAACACTTTCAAAAACATATTTTAAACTTAAAAATATTTTCAAAAGATCAACACTTTGTATACATTCTTACGAATGAGAATCATTACAAAGTTTGCTTAAACGATGGCGCCTTTTCAAAATACTTTCGAAAAACCACACAAAGCACATTTTCAAACAAAAGTAAGTGATCTAGCAAGCAACTAAGAGCCCATGGAAAACCATGGATGGAAAGGGTGCTAACACCTTCCCTTTTCATAATCTACCCCCCAAACTCAAGAAAACATCTCAAAGGTCTTTCATGTTCTTTTCAACCTTTCCTTTTAGATAAAAGAAAAGTCGGTGGCGACTCTTGCTAAACCGCAACATTTGCGATAAAACGCAAAACAACCAAGTCAGTTCTCCCACCGCGTTACAAGCAGTAGTCTGGGATTTACTTTCCCAGACTAAGAAACGTCGCAACAGCATTCCATATTCATACATCATGGCATACGCATACACATCGCATACAGCATAGTCTCATTTATTTTGAGAACATCATTACACAATGCATTTCATACATCACGACTAACTCTTCACCTTTTCAGGAAAGGTCAAGTCAAGAGATACTTTTGACTACTTACATGACCCGGCAGTCTTCTCAAAGGCTATGTCTGACGAAGGGCTATTTCAGCATCTTCCTCCAAAAGATTTTCTCAAAAGAACTTCGCTGGTTCAGTTAGATCGACACTAAGATCTCTCTGATTTCTATTCCAGTTGAAGATGTTCTAAGACTTTTTTCTGGTTCAGTTTAATCGATACTAAGATTCTTCTGATTTCTATTCCAGTCAAAGTTAATTAAAGACTTATCTCTGGTTCAGTCAGATCGACACTAAGATCTCTCTGATTTCTATTCCATTTGAAGATGATCCAAGACTTTTGTCTGGTTCAGTCGAGTCGATACTAAGATTATTATGATTTCTATTCCAGTCAAAGTTGATTAAAGACCTTTCTCTAGTTCAGTTAGATCGACACTAAGATCTCTCTGATTTCTATTCCAGTTGAAGATGTCCCAAGACTTTTGTTTGGGTATCAGAATGGCATACGTATCTGGAGCGTATCTGAATTGTATTTGATAATTGAATCTGAATGAGTATCAGAATGGCGTCCGCGTCTGGAGCGTATATGAACTGTATTTGAGAGAGAATCTGAATGAGTATCAGAATAGAATCCGTATCTGAACTGTATCTGAAAGTTGAATCTGAATGTGTATCAGAATGGCGTCCGTGTCTGAAGCATAGCTGAATTGTATATGAGAGAGAATCTGAATGAGTATCTGAATGGAATCCGTATCTAGAGTGTATCTGTACTGTATCTGAAAGCTAAATCTGAATGAGTATCAGAATGACGTCAGTGTCTGGAGCGTATCTGAACTGTATCTGAAAGCTGGATCTGAATGAGTATCAGAATGGCGTCCGTGTCTAGTGCGTACCTGAACTATATCTGAGAGAGAATCTGAATGAATATCAGAATGGAATCCGTATCTGTAGCGTATCTGTACTGTATCTGAAATCTAAATCTGAATGAGTATCAGAATGGCATCTGTGTCTGGAGCATATCTGAATTGTATCTAAAGGTGAACCAGAATGAGTATCAGGATGGCATCTGTATCTGGAGCGTATCTGAACTGTATCTGAAGGCTGAATCTGAATGAGTATCAGAATGGCGTCTATGTTTGGAGCGTGTCTGAATTGTATCTGAAAGTTGAATCTATGTAGGATTGCTTTAGCTGGTCGTGTAGATAATTATCCTGGCTTATCTCAGGTATCAATCTCTGACCTATTTTGTAAATTGTTGATGATAGCCATCGGCTGACTGATCTTTCCTGAAGAGATGAAAGATTAGTTGTATGCAATGTCATGATGTATGAAATGCATTGTATAATGATGTTCTCAATAAAAAGAATGAGATTGTGTTGTATGCGTTCGTGTTGTCAATGTCATGACGTATGATTGTGATGTATGGGCATGTAAGCTATGTTGTTGTAATACTGTTGAATTAGGGAAAATAAATCCCTGATTGTTGTTGGGGACGTGGAGTGTAAGTCTTCATGTTTTGAAGTGCTGATGAGTTGATGAGCTTCTATTTGTTAGAGAAATCAACTTTGTTGTAAGGGAAACACCATGTATGGCTTTGTGAAATCCGTTGGGGAATCCTGATAAATTGAACGACTTCTACTGGGGATTGATAGCTGGAGGTTTTGTTCCGCTGAGGATTAAGCTGCACACTGTGGGGAATTTTATGGAATAGTCTAAAGATATTATCCTTTTTCTTAAAGTCGTCAGTGATCGTCTTCTATTTTTTTTTATTTGTAAACAGTATTTACGTTCAAATGCATATGTTCAAAAATATATCATTGGACGTTTTTGTAAACAAAACACATAAATTAAAGAAAAACAGATAGTTTTGTACTTTTAAAGGAGTATCTTTGTATTAATTTGAATAAGTATTTTGTACAATGAGACGAACATCCTAGTAAGAGAATGTCGTCGTAAAAATGGAAATTTGATACAAAGAAAAGATAGCTATGTGCAATAATCCCATGGGGTTCCCATTCTGCTATAGCCTTCGTGGCTCTGAGCGTCTTGTCCACTTGCTTCCTTGTCCGAAGTTGATTGGATTGATCAGAACCGCTGCGTTTGTCAGTCGAAGCCAAAGGTTGTCAATAAAGGTGATCCAATGGTACATATTTGTTCGCTTTAATTCCCTAACTTTTACCTGGACTGCCCTTTCGGGTTTTCAGCCCACCAGGATACCCTTTTTTTTCCAAGTCGCCCTTTCGGGTTTTCAACTTGCCGGGTGTACAATTTTTTTTGTTTTTATCCCTAATTTATGCCCGAACCTTTTTAGTTCATCGGGATGCCCTTGTTTTGCCTAGGCGTGTCAACCTAGAGAGTCTCTTATGCGTAGTATCTTTTGACTATGTCTGTGTTCATAGGGTGTGGCAGGTTGTCGCCATCCATAGTGGTCAAGATCATTGCTCCACCAGAGAATATGCTTTTGATCACAAATGGTCCTTCGTATGTAGAAGTCCATTTTCCCCTGGGATCACCTTTCGGCAGTATCATGCGCTTGATCACCAAATCCTCGACTTGATATACTTGGCGTCTGACCTTTTTGTTGAAAGCCTTGATCATCCGTTTTTGATACATCTGACCATGACAGATAACAGTAAGCCTTTTCTCATCAATCAAGTTCAGTTGATCAAGTCGAGTTTGGATCCAATCGTCTTCATTCAAACTTGCATCCTTCATAATTCTCAGAGAGAGGATCTGGACCTCAATAGGCAAGACAACCTCCATGCCGTACACCAGAGAGTAGGGTGTTGCTTCGGTTGATGTGCGTGCCGTGGTACGATAACCGTGGAGAGAGAATGGTAGCATCGCATGCCAGTCTTTGTACGTAATTGTCATCTTCTGTATGATCTTTTTGATGTTCTTATTTGCGGCTTCGACAACACCATTCATCTTTGGCCGGTAAGGGGAAGAATTATGGTGCTGGATCTTGAATTGCACATACAGTGCGGTGATCATAGTGTTGTTGAGATTCGTACCGTTGTCTGTGATGATCCTCTCCGGGATACCATAACGACAGATGAGATTCTGTTTGATGAATCGGGCGAAAACATTCTTGGTAACGAAAGCGAAAGAAGTCGCCTCAACCCAATTTGTGAAATAGTCAATGGCCACCAAGATGAAGCAGTGTCCATTAGAGGTTGTTGGATTAATTTCCCCAATCATATCGATGCCCCACATAGCAAAGGGCCAAGGAGCCGTCAAGATATTTAAAGGAACCTAAGGTACGTGCACCTTGTCAGCATAGATCTGACACTTGTGGTAAGTTCGAGAGTGTTGATAGCAATCTGCTTCCATGGTAGACCAGTAATAACCTGCCCGTAGGATTTTTTTTGCCATCGTATGCCCACTGGAATGAGTGCCAAAAGTGCCTTTATGTAGATCAGCCATGATCTTCTCTGCTTCAACCTTGTCTATGCAACGGAGAAAAACATATTCATGGTTGCGCTTGTAGAGAATGCCATTACTAAGGAAGAACTTAGCAGAGAATCTCCTTAAGAACTTCTTATCCTTGACTAAAGCTCCTTCCGGATATTCTGGAGCCTCAAGATACCTCTTGACTTCGTGGAACCAAGGTTGGTCCACTAATTCTTTAGTATTGATCTCGTGACAGTGAGCTGGTTCATCCATTTGTTCAATGGTGATCTGGGGAGCCTCGTTATCCTATTCAAGTTTAAACATGGATGACATCGTGGCTAGCGCATCTGCTAGTTGATTTTATTCTCGTGGGAAATGCTCGAAGGTAATCTTCTCAAAGTGTGGGATTAATGTCAATACGTGTTCTTTGTAGGGGATGAGGTTAGGGTGTTTGGTGTCCCATTCTCCTTTGATTTGGCTGATAACCAAAGCTGAATCTCCGAATACACTTAAGGACCTGATCCCCAAATCTATGGTGGCTTTGAGACCAAAAATGCATGCTTCGCATTTTGCCATGTTATTTGTACAATTGAAGCAGAGTCTTGCCGTAAAGGGAGTGTGACATCCTTCAGGAGATATGAGTACAGAACCGATGCCATTGCCGAGTGCGTTGGATGCCACATAAAAAACCAGGGTCCATCGGGATCCTTGTTCAGGTCCGTCATATGGTATGAATTCTTCACAGTTGTTTACCATCATGATGTCTTCATTTGGGAATTCAAACTTCATGGACTGGTAGTCATCCCCAGCTTGATGAGCAAGGTTATCAGCTAGTATACTGCCCTTTATTGCTTTTTGGGTAGTATACTGAATGTCATATTCCATCAGGATCATCTGCCATCTCGCTATTCTCCCAGAGAGGGCGGGTTTCTCGAATATGTATTTTATTAGATCTATCTTGGATATCAATAAGGTAGTATGGGTTAGCATTTACTGTCTTAGCCGGCGATCTACCCATGCCAGAGCGCAGCAAGTTTTCTCGAGCAGTGAATATCTTGTTTCACAGTCAGTAAACTTTTTGCTCAGGTAGTAAATAGCATGCTCTTTTCAGCCAGACTCGTCATGCTGCCCCAGCACACACCCCATTGAATTTTCCAAAACATTTAGATACATAATCAAGGGTCTTCCCTCGACTGGTGGCATTAAAATAGGAGGTTCTTGTAGGTACTCTTTGATCTTGTCAAAGGCGGTTTGGCACTCATCATTCCATTTGACTACTTGATCTTTCTTCAATAACTTGAAGATCGGTTCACAAGTAGTTGTTAGGTGAGAAATGAATCTGGAAATGTAGTTTAGCCGTCCCAAGATTCCTCTGACTTCCTTCTCAGCACAAGGGGCAGGAATTTCTTGTATTGCTTTCTGTTGTACCCCAAAATTTGCCCTCCCATATTTCTCAAAACATTTCAAGAATGATACTCAAAGTTGCTTAAGGTAGTCCAAAGGTTGGCCAGACAAGCTCTCTCCTAAGGCAATCTACCTCAAATTAGGGTTTCATGTTGCATCAAGATACTTGAGTCCCAAGGACCCAAAATGCTCAACATTTCCCTAATATGTTCTCAAGATCATCCATGTCAAGTTTCAAGCCCTACAGAGGAAATTTGCTCAGTCAATTGCTCAAAGGCCTGAAAATCGACTATGTTAGGGCAAAAGTCAACTGTGGCCCACATACAGTCAAACTTCAAGATTTTTGGTCAACATCCTCATTTTGAGTATATTTCATCATTTGATCAAGGGTTGATCATGATTCATCAAGGATTGCTCATAATTCATCAAGACTCAAAAGTTGCTAAATTAGGGTTTTGTAGGAAAAGTCAAGTCAACTTTGACCAAGCATAACTTTCTCATACTTTATGCGAAATGACCAATCCAAAGCTCATTTTGAAGAGAATGAAATTGTCTACAATCCATCTTCATCTCCCAAGTTCAAAATATGCACTCACAAGAAGTTATGAATTTGGAAATTATAGGTCATTTTGAAAAGTCAACAAATATACCTTTTTTGTCAAAGCTTCATACATGAGAATGGAATATCAAATTGAGATGAGACAAAAAGGGTTGATTAGAGGACATATAAAGCTTTCTAAAAAGTTCAAGAACATCTCCAAAGAGTCAATATTGAGGAGGTTATGCATTGGTGAAGTTAACCCTTTTTGCAAAATTGCCAAAAGTCAACTATCCCTAAAACTTCAATTTTTGCCAAATGGGCCCAATCTTTTTCACTTGTTTTGAGTTGGCAACATAGTCCACGAGCTCTAGCCTTTTACACTTGTTCATATCTTGTTTTTATTATTTATTTTTATTTTTATTTGAATTAATTCAATTTAAATCAAAACAAATTATATAAAATCAAAATTATTGAAAACCAAAGATTTTATGCTTGTTTCAGGCTATATTATACAGCTAGCAAACATTCAAACTCGTGCAAGGCATTAGAGTGGACAAAAAGATTGAAAAAAGTTATTTTTGGAATGATATTTAAAGTGAATCAAATCAAATCAAAACTCATTGATGGAGGAAGATTGGATGCATTCTTTCAACCCTAATCCCTTCACTAATACATATCGAACGAGGCCAGACCTAAAGAGGGGTTGGAAACAGGCGCAGTAAGCAGAGCAATATTTGAAAAAAATCAAGAAAAGTGCAAGATCGAAATCCTATTTGGAGGCAGTTTCAGGACCTTTGAACGATCCCAATCGATTCCTGGGAGTCTCTGCAAGCTAAAGCAATCAAGAACAAGTCCATTCCAGTCCCAAAATGCACTGTAAGTCCATCACGACATAGCTCTATTCTTGAATTTGGATCTCATGATATAGGCATTGTTAACATGAATTAGTCACATATTCTTGATCTAGGAGACATATGCAAGCTTTCTGCATCATTTAATTTCATTTATATAGCCTGTAGCGAATTTCACCATTGTTAGGGTTTGGAGTTTCGAATCAGGGTTTTTGTATGTAGGGAAAATTGGCCTTGATAAAAGGTACCATTGTGTTCAGAAGGATGAGACGGTACTAACCATGGCCTTGGTGGTCATTTATATCACGTGTAGGTGATTTTGAGAATTGACAGGGCTGTAGAGACGGACATTGTCCGTAGGTATAGGTTATCAAACCTTTAGCGACGGTGCAAGGAGGGAGATGAAGACGTGTCTTCCCCTGATTTGGCCATTTGAATTTTGCGCGCGGATTTGATATAAAATTCCTTTTTATTATTTGTTTATTATTTTGCAATATCATAACAACAAATACAAAATGGCCCAGTGGTAGCCAGGCACGCTTTAAGGCATTGAAATGCTGGAGGCCAGGTGTTGTACCCCAAAATTTGCCCTCCTATTTTTCCACAAGAAATCACAGCTTCGGTTTTTCTCGGACTTTTCAGATTGGCATAAGAATCAGTCAAACAGACTTTTTTCTTATCAGTCTATCCAAATTAGGGTTTTTATGGACTCTGGAACAGTTCAAGCAGATTATTAGGGTTTGGTTGAGTTTGGCTCAGGGTTTGATCAGGCAGGCGCTTCTTTGACAATAAATCAAGAACTAGGGTTTGCGTGCGCATTCTCAGAAAGAATTAATTCTACGGTTCTTTTCAATTTACTCTGGGATATGGTTTAAGGCTTCTGATTGAGAGTTTGCAGTGTTTGATTAAATCAATGAGATAAAGGACACATGGACGTTTGTTTGATTAACTGTGCAATACTTTGGATTATTCGGAACACTGGACGTTTATTGATTATTTATCATTTCTAAGTTAAAATTATTGGATAATTTCCAGTTATTATAATTCAAGAAATATAAATAATTAAATAAACAATTGAAGAGGAATTAAAAGAGAAATCTGACAAAAAAAAAAGATTTGTTTATTCATTTTGAATTGTTTGTTACAGATATTATTTGGATACTGTAAATTCTTTACAGTTATTTACATTAATATTATTACAAATAATTAAAATGAAATAAAGCTATATCCTAAATGTCTTGAAATCTTTATCTTCTACTGCTACTCATCCTTTGCTCAACTGATTTTTACCTGCAAAAAGAAAAGGAAGAAGTCAAATGCAGATGAATTAAAAAAAAGCAGACAGATATTTAAAAACTCATCATTAAAGATTTTGGCCGGAATCAGTTTATTCGTCCTCTCTGCAAATCACAAGAAGATGTTTCTTCTTGGTTCACAAAGAGGAAAGCAATTTATTTGCAAGCACATGAATTATTTTGCAAAATGCCCAAAGCTGCATAAATTCAAAATTGCTAAGTGTCAACAAGTTCAAACAAACTGCATATGCCAAGCAAGTTACAAAGTTCAAATTGAACAAACAGCATAAGTGCAAACAACCAAGTTACAGTTACAAAGGCAAACTAAGTTGTCCAAGGCAAACTGAATGTCAAAACAAGCTGTCAAATGGCCAACTAAAGTCACAATGTCAACTAAGCAAAACTGTCAAAAGCGGTCAACAAGCACAAAAGCAAGGCAGAAAATTTGGAAGTATGCAGAGGAAAGACAAATGCAAGCAAGCTTATGAAAGAATACATTTTATCCGTCATTTTCCAGGCCAAAGTCTTTTCAGAAAAATAGATATTCTAAGCAAATATGTGCTTTCTGTGGAGAGAGAAAAAGAGAAAAGTAGCAGGCTTACAGTTTTCCAGGCAGGCCTAAAGATAAATATAACAAAATCAGGATACTGTCAAAGGAGGGGTAGAATGCACACAGGAAAAGATATCACAAAAAACTGTAAACCTCAAGCCTTGCAACCTGCTCAAGCATTGGCATTCAAACCAAGGCTTACTTGAAAAAACAAGCCTGAAGCCTGTACCAAGGGGACCTGCCTGCATAATACCAGAAGGAGAAGCTAAAAGCAGAGGAAACAAATTCAAAAACTTGTTAAAAACAAACAGCCTGCCTACAAACAGAGGGGACGAGTTCACACAAAATTATAAACCTCCTGCCTTTCAACTTACAAGCCAATAAGCCTGTAAGTTGCAAAAACTCAACATTAAAAACCAGAAATTCAAGCCAAGCCTCAAAACTGTCTCAAGCCAATAAGCCTGTAAGTTACAAAAAACAACAAACTACCTGCTTCAAACACAAGCCAAAGCCAAAACACAAGCCTGTACCAATACAGCATAAACCCCTCCAAACTGTAATATCATGCAAGATACAAAACACAAAGCCTGTACCAATACAGCATAAACCCCATACAAACCAGCAAGCCTGAACCAACTCAAGCCTTAACCTGCCTCAAAACCAGTACAGAATCCCAAAGCCCTCAGAGCAACCTCATCATAGGGCCAACAACAGCATAAACATACTCAGAATCAGATCATCATAGCATTGGAAATAAACGAAGCAAGCAGAAGATATCAAAGAACTCAGATTCAAACAACATCATCATTGAAACACAAATCAAGTATCTCTGAGCAAGCAAGCAAAAGAGAGGAAAAGAAGCGAGCAGGCTAGGGTTTTCAGAAGGCAATCATCATAAAACCATTCAAAGAGGCAAGCAAGATATAAATACCAGGGAAGGCCACAAAGCTAGCACAGCATCATACTCCCTCCGCCTCCGGCCGCCTAAAGCGCCTCCAGTCCATTTCTCTTCCTCCGTCTCCAAAAAGCCAACAAAGGTATAATTTCTCCTCCATTTTCTTCAACACCTCACAGAAACAAAAACAAATAATAACACCAAAGATCAATACATGAAAAAGCTAAAAACACGAGCAAGACAAACCCAAAACCCTAAGACATAAAAAAGGAAACCGTTATCTTTTCGTGTCGCCACCTTGCTTAAACATGGAGGGAGGAAGAGTTGACGATGGCGCATGGTGGCCTAAGGCGGTTGGAAGAACATCAATGACCGTGGCTTGAGAAAGTGAAGAGAAAGACAAAGAAGGAAATAAGAAGCGGCGCCGTCCCAAAGCTTGTAACCCTTGTTCTGAATAACAACAAATGAAACCCTAAAATTTTTGTTCCAAACCAACTGGGCCTGCCCCTTTGCATAAGTCCCTAAAGCCCATCAGAAAACAGGCGCACCCCCCTTTTTTCTTTTAATTCTGATTAATTGTTTGGGCCCAGATTTCCCCTTAAGCCCATTTACTCCTTTTTTTTTATATATAAACTAATACTCTTTTTATTTAGTTATTTTCTTTTTATATAACATAATTTGTTTTGTAAATAAAAATAACACATTAACCTTTTTTATATACAAAATTTTCTTAGAATGTTTTTTTTAATTTTATTTTAGAACAATTAAAAAGGCATAAAACTTAGGTTTATTAAGTTTAGCATTTTTGTTTAATTTAAACCTTGTACATAAAAATAGTAACTAAAATGCATAAACATTAATTTTCACAAACTTAAACATTTTTCTTTTCTTTTCATTAAAACCTTTGTTTATACTTAATTAACAAAATACCAAAAATGATATTAATACATAAATAAATACTTAATAAATATATTAGGTTAATATTTGCATCATTTGTAAATAATCATGTGCATCTTACATACCTTTATTTCTCTTTGATTCTTATACATTGTTATACTTTACATTGAGAACGCGATTCGATTTGGTTGTAAATATTATTTGGAAACTACTATTCTGATAAGTCTCATCCCCCATGTGTAAATATTTGTACCCCCATCCCCGGATACTTATTTGTAATAGTTTAGGACTTTAAATTCCCGCAATTTATCGCTTTCAATTATACCATGTTTAGACTTAGGGTTTGTATGCCAATAAAATCAATCGCTAGATAACCTAACACAAGATAAATGCATGAAAATCAATACACCAATCACACTTGCACCCCTAAGGTAATCCCGCTTGTTGCCTTCAAGAATGGGCCATGTTGCATGTTGAGTTTCTTTGGCAAAACAAAAATAAATCAAATGATCATAGTCCCTCCATGACGCTTTCGAAGTTGCCTAAAATGATCAAGTCCCTTAAAGGAAAATTGCCAAAGATACTTGGCACCATTGCATTCGTGGTCTATACGATGACCCGCGCCCGTCCCGTTAACATCCTAACAAAAGATTGTCCACCAAATACAATGGTGGAACAATACTGTTAAAAGGGTTAAAACATGAGAAAAGTCTTTGAGTAAATTTAGGGGTAGACCACTCTTAGTTACTTGATCAAACTTGCAAAACACACTTGCCTACTTTCCAAACACACTCCACAACACAACTTTCAAAAACAACTTTCAAAAACATTGAAACATCTTTTCAAAAAGACACACACCTTTGTAAAACATTCGAGTAAAGAATTGTTACAACGGTTGCCTAGACAAGGCATCTTTTTCAAAACATTTTCAAAAACCACATACACAAAGCACCATTTCAAACAATTGAAAATCAAGGCAAGTGATCTAAAACAAGTAACTAAGAGCCCATGGATAACCATGGATGAAAAGGGTGCTAATACCTTCCCTTTTCATAATCTACCCCCCGAACCCACGAAAACATCTCAAAGGTTTTTCCTGTGCTTTTTAACCTTTCCTTTAGGATAAAATAAAAAGTCGGTGGTGACTCTTGCTAAGCCGAACAAGTGTGAAAACAAAACGCAAAACCCAAGTCAGTTCTCCCACCGTATCACAGAACTGGCGACTCTGCTGGGGATTGAAATTTAAAAGTGGGGTTACCTTAGGGTTTTAGATCACCTTTACATACTTGCTTTGATTACTTTGTTTGCTTTACTTTTTGGGTTCCTTGTTTGGGTTTGTTGTAAATCCTACACCCGGATTTGGGGGCACCTTTTTAGGTAAATAGCAATAAAACTGTGAGGGAACTGTGCGGGGTATACCGACATGGTTGAAGCAGTAAGTTATGTTAGTGCAACATATTTGTGAGTACCGGTAACCCTTGAGTTCAATCAAGGAGAGTACGGGGCCGTTGAGTGATGTCATGAAGCACTAACGAACTCTTAGAACCTTAATTGACCATCTTAGCCTTTTTAGGGGTAGTGAGATGACCGACTTTGGTGCAGTCTGAAGTTGGTAGATACTCGATACTACACTCATTGAGGGTTGTTTTCTTGGAATATTTTGGTCTCCAGTTAAGTGGCTAAACCAAAACAATGAACACGGAAAATAATCCAGTGATATTGAGCTCCTTAGAACCCGGTTTCTATTTTAGGACAGGATGAGCCAACTAACTTCAAGAGGGTACTTACCTACAAACCCCATGCAAGCTTAAACCTAAGGACTTGTTTGCTTTGTGTGAAAATGATTACCTGTATATACACTCACTTACGTGCATACATGTACATGACATCATAACATCATACCATAGCATTTTCAATAACTATTTCAAGGATCTCGAGGTTCTTTTGATGTAGGGTCACGTTGAACCAGACGTCTACCAAAGAGGCAAGAGATTTCTCCTCTAAACAAATGCCATCAAAGATCAAGTACAACAACTTGAATCAGGGGCTATGACCCACTTGACATGGTGAGCTTGATTCTCGTGGAAAGACATCCACCAGTGCAAAGTTCTCCAATCAAAGATCAAAGTTCAACCTCTAACATTTTCTTGTGTTTACCCCAAGAGATCCTTGAAAACATGCATCCACATATCATGCATTGCATCATGACAGTTTTTCCTTTTCAGGTTTCCTTATTCTCCTACTGTTTATTTCAGTAAGAGATGGCTCTAGAAAGGACTGTCAAGGATATCCAGGATCAAAATGCTCAGCTTCAGGAAATGTTCTTGAACCTGTCTTTGGGGCAAGAAGAAGTGAAAGCTCTCCTCACAAGGGGCATGGTCCAGGGGAATTCAAGCAATGCCAGGAGTGATCAGTTGGAAGAACTGCAGTTCGAGCTGGCAACAATGAGGATCCAGATGATGGGGCAACTGGTGGGCCAGATGGCTCTCATCTAGGACTTGGCTCAAAGACAAGAGGAGCTCAGAGTTCTCGTCAACCAACTGCTTCGGGACAACCAAGTGGGGCAAACATATGAGGTTGAAGAGCAAGTCACCACTCAACCCCCCTCTAGACAAGAAGACAAGGGAAAGGCTCCTCTACTTGCTTCAGGGTCACAAGCCCATCAACAACCTCGCCAGTGTCAACGGGGTAATCGGCATAAGCAAAATACATCGGGAAGACAGTTCACTGAGACTGACATACCGTCATCTCTAATACTAGAGCGCTTGTTGGAGGTCAATCTGACTGCTTTGAGGGATCCTATTCGGAAGCCCAATACCTCCGCTCCTAACTATCATCCCGACGCATTTTGTGTATACCACTCCTATAGCCCGGGACATGACACCGACGACTGTTGGGCCTTGAAGAACAAGATTCAAGATCTGATTGACATTGGAGTGCTGAGATTCATGCCCGATGGCGAGATGAAAATCTTCCGTTAAGGATTTCTCCACCTGAATTGACAAGGCTCGAACTGAGGGACTTTTGTTTCATCTGAACTTTCAAGTTGTAATTTCTTCTGTTATTCAAACAATTATCTGTTGATGTCAAACTCTGTTTCATTAATGCATTGCATATGTTTGTCTCGAATTCATCCATTCGTTTTCACTACTCTTATGCTTTCTTTATGATATTTAACTCTTGATAAAAAGTTGCAAGCCTTTAGAGGGAGGATGACGAAACAATACCATAATCTCATACAGTATGCTTTTGAACAGACCGTGCTGATGATGTACAGGCATTTATTTCAATTCCCAAACATTGGAGTTATAAGGAAGATAATCCCTAGTCAACCCCTTCGAGCCAAAGAAGTAGGAGTTTTCTGTTCTAAACAAATCAAAACCTTTGATATAAACCTGGGGCAGGGTAGTATCTCAGTTAATTCAAAAAAAGATGCGCATTGAAGTTGCAAACTATCAGTTCGTAATACAACGAACGGCATCAACAAAAAAAAAACATTCCTTTGGAACCAAAAGATAGTGATGGTCCCTTATCTCATAGGCAGTCAATCTCTCAAAAGAGAAAAGCCCACTAAGCCAAAACCTATAAAGGAAGCTTAAGAAAGCTGGGGCATCCCGCTGACTAAAATCTCAAAAACGGGAACAGTCAGGCAAAAGTTAGGGATAACAAATCAAAAGAACGAGGTCATTACAAATCCTCAATAACATGAAAAATGATGGTTGTCTTCCCATAAAATTCAACTGGTGAACCATCACCAAAAGGTCGTTCCAAACTCGAATAGAGTTCGACGCACAATTAACTGAGTCTAGGATTGAAGGACATCACGAAGAGCGGGCGGGTACAAATATACTTTGAGCCTTTATCCTTTGTTTCTTAAACCGTGAACCAAGCTACGTTGCAACCCTTCAAAAGTCCTAATTGAAGCATGGGTTAGTTCGAAAGCATACTGTTACAAAAGGTATCCTGACTCCTATAAGGCTTTGCCCTAAATCTTGTGTTGAATTTGTCTTATGAAAAGTTTTCTGCTAAAAAACACATTTTTCAAAACTTCGAGACAAGCATAAACTTTGCATCATTTAAATATCGTTGTTTGCACATGGTTATTTATTTAACAGTGAAGAAATTCCTACAGTGAATGTTCGGAGGAACGAAAACTCCCTCAGTGAGTAAAATCACTTCAAGAAGGATGACACTTCCATTGACAAATCTCCTATCAATAAGGGGGCATGACATGTCACTATCCAATGAACCTGGGGCAGTCCAGTCAAGATTTCAACAAAATATTTCAAAGCTCAATTAACCTGGGGCCGTCCAGTCAAGGTTTCAACAGATATTTCAAAATCCAGTTAACCTGGGGCAGTCCAGTCAAGATTTCAACAAATCTCTCAAAAGTTCAGTGAACTTGGGGCAAGTCTCCTTCATCATCACTTGGGGCATTCGAATGTCAAAAGTGTTCAACAATTCCTTCATCACCTGTTGGAAGATACAATTTCAGATACGCTCCAGACACGGTAGCCATTCTGTCACTCATTCAGATCCCAGTTACAGTTTCAGATACACTCCAAACAAGGAAGTCATTTTGCTACTCATACAGATCTTAACTCCAAGATACAGTTTCAGATACGCTCCAGACACAGTAGCCATTCTGTCACTCATTCAGATCCCAGTTACAGTTTCAGATACACTCCAAACACGGAAGTCATTCTGCTACTCATACAGATCTCAACTCCAAGATACAGTTTCAGATACGCTCCAGACACGGTAGCCATTCTATCACTCATTCAGATCCCAGTTACAGTTTCAGATACACTCCAAATAAGGAAGTCATTCCGCTACTCATACAGATCTCAACTCCAAGATGCAGTTTCAGATACGCTCCAAACACGGTAGCCATTATGTCACTCATTCGGATCCAAGATACAGTTTCAGATACGCTCCAGACACGGTAGCCATTTTGTCACTCATTCATATCCCATTCACAATATCAGACTACCGCGAAGCCTGGATTACGACCAGATAGTGGTATCTCCTAAAAGCAAGCTATGAAGCCCGGATTCGACCGGATAATAGTTTAATCCCCAACTAGTTATTGTGAAGCCTGGACTACGACCAGATGACAATATAAGTTTCTGTAAAGCCTGGATTACGACTAGATAGCAGTCAAGAATACTACAAAGCCTGGAGTCGACCAGATAGTGGTATATCTTCAACACGAGCCGTGAAGCCCAGATTTGACCGGATAACAGCTTAGCAAGTTATTGTGAAACCTGGATTACGACCAGATAGCAATACAAATTTCTGCAAAGCCTGGATTACGACCAGACAGCAGTCAAGAATACTACAAAGCCTGGAGTCGACCAGATAGTGGTATATCTTCAACACGAGCCGTGAAGCCCGGATTTGACCGGATAACAGCTTAGCAAGTTATTGTGAAACCTGGATTACAACCAGATAGCAATACAAGTTTCTGTGAAAGCCTGGAGATCGACCATATAGCAGTTAACGATTAACAGAATGAAGATTCTCATCCTTAAAACCCAGAAGATTGGTATACTCCCAATTTCTGACCCCCAACAGAATGGAGATTCTCATTCTCAAAGTGGCGTATAACCCAAGTTCCAGATTAATACCTGTAACAAGCCAGGAAAATATCTGTGGACGACTGATTGTAGATTAACACCTGTAATAAGCCAGGAAAACTATCTACAGGAAGAGATTGAAGATTAATGCCTGTAACAAGCCAGGAAAAATATCTTTCTTTCTCAGGTCAGAGATTAATACCTGAAACCAGCCAGGACAACTATCTCCCCGACCAACCTTTTCAAGATCTCAGATCAATACCTGCAGCAATCAAAAGATTCTTGCAATCCCCAGCGGAGCTAAAACTTCCAACTATCAATCCCCAAGCAGAATGAAGACTCTCATTCTCAGTTCCTCACAGGATATTCAGATATTCCCCAGTGAAGATCTCCTCAAGACAGGAATCCCCAGTAGATTGGCAAACAACCCAAGCTCCTGGTTCCCCAACAGCGGTCCAAGGATTTCTCATCTTCAGCAATCAGAGATTCTTGCAATCCCCTGCAGCAGTCAAGGATTCACTTTCCCCGACAGCAGTCAAGATTCTATTATCTCCAACCATCCAGGATTCATCTATCCCCAGCAAGACAACTCATCAGCTTACATGCGCATTCGTTACATTCATATCATAAACATTGATATACCATATATTGCATCATACATTTCATGCAGCATAACTTTGTGTTTAGCTAACATTTTGTCCTTTTCAGGATAAGAATAAGAGGCTACCATTAACAATTTCAGATGCAATTTTACACGGACTCATCATCAGGAAACCCTACACCGGTTCCTTCTCAAATCCAGATACAGTTTTACACGGACTCATCATTAGGAAACCCTACACTGGTTCCTTCTTCAACTTCAAGACTTCTGAAAACAGTTTACGGGTTCTCCAGACACGGATGTTAACCTATCGCTTGTTCAGATTCTTCAACCTCTGAAAACAGTTTACGGGTTCTCCAGATACGGATGTTAACCTATCGCTTGTTCAGATTCAAGACTTCTGAAAACAGTTTACGGATTCTCCAAACACGGATATTAATCTATCGCTTGTTCAGATGCAACTTTTGAAAACAGTTTACGGATGCTTCCAGATACGGATGTCAATCTATTGCTTATTCAGACCCCCAGTTCAGAGATGTTCCAAAACATGGATACCTTTCTGATACTCACCCACTCACCAATGACATACAGTTCAACAAACATTTCCAGATGGCATCTCTAAGCCCATCCTCCTACCAGCAATTTCCAGATGGCATCTCTAAGCCCATCCCTCTGGCACATCTCCAGATGGCATCTTTAAGCCCATCACCAAATGGCATCTTTAAGCCCATTCCCTCGAACTACGCTTTGACGAGTGCAAATTTTTTTGGGCACTCTAGTGTCCAATCTCCTTTTACCTTCGAGTCGCGAACGGCAAACTTTCCAATCTAACTCTTCAGGTTCAAGAAGATTGAACAGGGGCAACTGTTGTACCCCAAAATTTGCCCTCCTATTTTTCCACAAGAAATCACAGCTTCGGGTTTTCTCGGACTTTTCAGATTGGTGTAAGAATCAGTCAAACAGAATTTTTTCTTATCAGTCTATCCAAATTAGGGTTTTCATGGACTCTGGAACAGTTCAAGCAGATTATTAGGGTTTGGTTGAGTTTGGCTCAGGATTTGATCAGGCAGGCGCTTCTTTGACAATAAATCAAGAACTAAGGTTTGCGCGCGCATTCTCAGAAAGAATTAATTCTACGGTTCTTTTCAATTTACTCTGGGATATGGTTTGAGGCTTCTGATTGAGAGTTTGCAGTGTTTGATTAAATCAATGAGATAAAGGACACATGGACGTTTGTTTGATTAACTGTGCAATACTTTGGATTATTCGGAACACTGGACGTTTATTGATTATTTATCATTTCTAAGTTAAAATTATTGGATAATTTCCAGTTATTATAATTCAAGAAATATAAATAATTAAATAAACAATTGAAGAGGAATTAAAAGAGAAATCTGACAAAAAAAAAGATTTTTTATTCATTTTGAATTGTTTGTTACATATATTATTTGGATACTGTAAATTCCTTTACAGTTATTTACATTAATATTATTACAAATAATTAAAATGAAATAAAGCTATATCCTAAATGTCTTGAAATCTTTATCTTATACTGCTACTCATCCTTTGCTCAACTGATTTTTACCTGCAAAAAGAAAAGGAAGAACTCAAATGCAGATGAATTAAAAAAAAGCAGACAGATATTTAAAAACTCATCATTAAAGATTTTGGCCGGAATCAGTTTATTCGTCCTCTCTGCAAATCGCAAGAAGATGTTTCTTCTTGGTTCACAAAGAGGAAAGCAATTTATTTGCAAGCACATGAATTATTTTGCAAAATGCCCAAAGCTGCATAAATTCAAAATTGCAAAGTGTCAACAAGTTCAAACAAACTGCATATGCCAAACAAGTTACAAAGTTCAAATTGAACAAACAGCATAAGTGCAAACAGCCAAGTTACAGTTACAAAGGCAAACTAAGTTGTCCAAGGCAAATTGAATGTCAAAACAAGCTTTCAAATGGCCAACTAAAGTCACAATGTCAACTAAGCAAAACTGTCAAAAGCGGTCAACAAGCACAAAAGCAAGGCAGAAAATTTGGAAGTATGCAGAGGAAAGACAAATGCAAGCAAGCTTATAAAAGAATACATTTTATCCGTCATTTTCCAGGCCAAAGTCTTTTCAGAAAAATAGATATTCTAAGCAAATATGTGCTTTCTGTGGAGAGAGAAAAAGAGAAAAGTAGCAGGCTTACAGTTTTCCAGGCAGGCCTAAAGATAAATATAACAAAATCAGGATACTGTCAAAGGGGGGGTAGAATGCACACAGGAAAAGATATCACAAAAAACTGTAAACCTCAAGCCTTGCAACCTGCTCAAGCATTGGCATTCAAACCAAGGCTTACTTGAAAAAACAAGCCTGAAGCCTGTACCAAGGGGACCTGCCTGCATAATACCAGAAGGAGAAGCTAAAAGCAGAGGAAACAAATTCAAAAACTTGTTAAAAACAAACAGCCTGCCTACAAACAGAGGGGACGAGTTCACACAAAATTATAAACCTCCTGCCTTTCAACTTACAAGCCAATAAGCCTGTAAGTTGCAAAAACTCAACATTAAAAACCAGAAATTCAAGCCAAGCCTCAAAACTGTCTCAAGCCAATAAGCCTGTAAGTTACAAAAAACAACAAACTACCTGCTTCAAACACAAGCCAAAGCCAAAACACAAGCCTGTACCAATACAGCATAAACCCCTCCAAACTGTAATATCATGCAAGATACAAAACACAAAGCCTGTACCAATACAGCATAAACCCCATACAAACCAGCAAGCCTGAACCAACTCAAGCCTTAACCTGCCTCAAAACCAGTACAGAATCCCAAAGCCCTCAGAGAAACCTCATCATAGGGCCAACAACAGCATAAACATACTCAGAATCAGATCATCATAGCATTGGAAATAAACGAAGCAAGCAGAAGATATCAAAGAACTCAGATTCAAACAACATCATCATTGAAACACAAATCAAGTATCTCCGAGCAAGCAAGCAAAAGAGAGGAAAAGAAGCGAGCAAGCTAGGGTTTTCAGAAGGCAATCATCATAAAACCATTCAAAGAGGCAAGCAAGATATAAATACCAGGGAAGGCCACAAAGCTAGCACAACATCATACTCCCTCCGCCTCCGGCCGCCTAAAGCGCCTCCAGTCCATTTCTCTTCCTCCGTCTCCAAAAAGCCAACAAAGGTATAATTTCTCCTCCCTTTTCTTCAACACCTCACAGAAACAGAAACAAATAATAACACCAAAGATCAATACATGAAAAAGCTAAAAACACGAGCAAGACAAACCCAAAACCCTAAGACATAAAAAAGGAAACCGTTATCTTTTCGTGTCGCCACCTTGCTTAAACATGGAGGGAGGAAGAGTTGACGATGGCGCATGGTGGCCTGAGGCGGTTGGAAGAACATCAATGACCGTGGCTTGAGAAAGTGAAGAGAAAGACGAAGAAGGAAATAAGAAGCGGCGCCGTCCCAAAGCTTGTAACCCTTATTCTGAATAACAACAAATGAAACCCTAAAAATTTTGTTCCAAACCAATTGGGCCTGCCCCTTTGCATAAGTCCCTAAAGCCCATCAGAAAACAGGCGCACCCCCCTTTTTTCTTTTAATTCTGATTAATTGTTTGGGCCCAGATTTCCCCTTAAGCCCATTTACTCCTTTTTTTTATATATAAACTAATACTCTTTTTATTTAGTTATTTTCTTTTTATATAACATAATTTGTTTTGTAAATAAAAATAACACATTAACCTTTTTTATATACAAAATTTTCTTAGAATGTTTTTTTTAATTTTATTTTAGAACAATTAAAAAGGCATAAAACTTAGGTTTATTAAGTTTAGCATTTTTGTTTAATTTAAACCTTGTACATAAAAATATTAACTAAAATGCATAAACATTAATTTTCACAAAATTAAACATTTTTATTTTCTTTTCATTAAAACCTTTGTTTATACTTAATTAACAAAATACCAAAAATGATATTAATACATTAATAAATACTTAATAAATATATTAGGTTAATATTTGCATCATTTGTAAATAATCATGTGCATCTTACATACCTTTATTTCTCTTTGATTCTTATACATTGTTATACTTTACATTGAGAATGCGATTCGATTTGGTTGTAAATATTATTTGGAAACTACTATTCCGACAAGTCTCATCCCCCATGTGTAAATATTTGTACCCCCATCCCCGGATACTTATTTGTAATAGTTTAGGACTTTAAATTCCCGCAATTTATCGCTTTCAATTATACCATGTTTAGACTTAGGGTTTGTAGGCCAATAAAATCAATCGCTAGATAACCTAACACAAGATAAATGCATGAAAATCAATACACCAATCACACTTGCACCCCTAAGGTAATCCCGCTTGTTGCCTTCAAGAATGGGCCATGTTGCATGTTGAGTTTCTTTGGCAAAACAAAAATAAATCAAATGATCATAGTCCCTCGATGACGCTTTCGAAGTTGCCTAAAAATGATCAAGTCCCTTAAAGGAAAATTGCCAAAGACACTTGGCACCATTGCATTCATGGTCTATACGATGACCCGCGCCCGTCCCGTTAACATCCTAATACAAGATTGTCCACCAAATACAATGATGAAACAATACTGTTAAAAGGGTTAAAACATGAGAAAAGTCTTTGAGTAGATTTAGGGGTAGACCACTCTTAGTTACTTGATCAAACTTGCAAAACACACTTGCCTACTTTCCAAACACACTCCACAACACAACTTTCAAAAACAACTTTCAAAAACATTGAAACATCTTTTCAAAAAGACACACACCTTTGTAAAACATTCGAGTAAAGAATTGTTACAACGGTTTCCTAGACAAGGCATCTTTTTCAAAACATTTTCAAAAACCACATACACAAAGCACCATTTCAAACAATTGAAAATCAAGGCAAGTGATCTAAAACAAGTAACTAAGAGCCCATGGATAACCATGGATGAAAAGGGTGATAATACCTTCCCTTTTCATAATCTACCCCCCGAACCCACGAAAACATCTCAAAGGTTTTTCCTGTGCTTTTTAACCTTTCCTTTAGGATTAAATAAAATTCGGTGGCGACTCTTGCTAAGCCGAACAAGTGCGAAAACAAAACGCAAAACCCAAGTCAGTTCTCCCACCGTATCACATCAGGGGTTCGACCCCTGCCTCCAGCATTTGTTATTTTCATATTTTCTTACAGGCGATTCAGTGCGTGCATGAAGCAAATGACTACCATACATCCTCTCAATCAATCATGCCAAGTGTCAGATGGCCAAATCTGATGACCACCACTGAAGGTGCATTATGAGCCAAAGTCAGCGTGCCACACTGGATCAAAGAAAGTCAATCGGATCTCACTCTTTTGGGCCCAGGAAATTGCTTTTCACACCCCACGTTTTCAGGCCCATCTCTTATTCTTTTTTTCTTTTTACATTTTATTTAATTATTTCATTTAATTATTTTTACTAACAAAATTAAATTATTTTCTGTTATCAAAAAATCACCAAAAATATTATTTTTCACCAATTAAATTTAGGATATTTATTTTTAGTAAAAAATTAATTTATTTAATTAGGTTATTAATTTTAGACAACTTTAATTATTTTGTACATAATTAAAAATGATTAGAATAATTAGATTTTTTTTCACATTTTATTTTTCTTTCTTTTCCTAAAAATAACCAAAAAACCAAAAATAGGTCATTTAATTATTTTTTGTATCTAATTTAGAAAACTTAATTCTTTTCTTTAAAAATATTAAAAGCAACAAGAACATTTTTTCTTTTGATAAGGAGGGTCAAAACCCTAGTTTCTCGTCGATCTAATTTTCATCGTGCGCTTTATTATTATTTTTACCCAATTATTGTATCTGCTCACAGTTTGTAATAGTTTTAATTAGAACTTTTCATTTATCGCTTTTATTTTCAAAGGGTTTGTTTTTTGCTATGTAAATACCCGAAGCCTTGTAATAGCGTAGTTTAATTTCCGCACTTTTAAATTCCGCAAATTATTAACTGTTAGATGTATGAATAATTAGGGTTTGCATGACAAGAATGTATGATTAATTTAAAACAGTTAGATCACCCTGTATGTGCAAAGATAAATAATCTGAAACTGAATCACTCGCACATGCGCACTCCTAGGGTACACTCCCACTTGGTTGCCTTCGGTAAACGGTCATTGAGTATAGGATGCTTTAATGGTCGTCCTTTTGTCTAAACAAAGATCAAAGTCCCGATTCGGAAAAATTGCCTCGGAATGGTTTCCTCAGAATTGTTACCTCGAATAATTGATCTAAGACATTAGGGTTACTACTAAGACGTCCTAACATTGCTTTAGTGTCGTACGTCCCTTTCGAATTGACCCTCAAAACTCCAACGACGGTGCTACCTACTCATTAATAGTGGGATAGCATTGTCTAAAGGAAATGAACATAGAAAGATTCTTTTTTCGAGTAGGTAGATTAGTTCTTAAGTACTTGCTCAATTCAAAACAAATTTTTCACACTTACACTCCTTTACAAACAAAGTTTTCAAAACACTTCATTACACTCTTGAAGACAGAAGCAAGAGTTAAATCGAAGTCAAAACAAAAACTTTTCAAAGCCCACAAACACAAAGAAAACAATTTTGAAAATGATGAGCAAGTACCTAAGAGCCCGTAGATAACTACGGATAGAAAGGGTGTTAATACCTTCCCTTTCTATAATTTACCCCCCCCCCCCCCCCCCCGTACTCAGAAATATCTCGAAAAAATAATTTTTCTGTGCTTTTTCCTTTCCTTGTTGGATAAAATAAAAGATGGTGGCGACTCTTGCTTACCGCGACATTTTGCGAACACAAACGCAAAATGAAAACCAGCAAAATTCCTTAACGAAATAGGGAAACCACGTCCCAGTTCTGGCCACCGTATCACACTTTCACTTTGGCGGGATCCACTTCGATACCTTTACCGTTGGCGATAAAGCCTAGGAGTTTACCAGACCTCACCCCAAATGTGCATTTATTTGGGTTCAGCCTCAGCTTGTATTTCTTCAGTCTCTCAAACTGTTTCTATAAATGGTCAAGATGTTCCTCCTCAGTTTGAGATCTGGATATCATATCGTCCATATAGACTTCTATTTTGTAATGTATCATGTCGTGAAATAAGGCTACCATGGCACGCTGATAGGTTACCCCAGCATTCTTCAACCCGAATGGCATTACCTTGTAACAGAAAGTGCCCCATTGTGTGACAAAGGTTGTTTTCTCCATGTCTTTAGGCGCCATTTTGATTTGGTTATAGCCTGAGAAACTGTTCATGAAGGAAAACACCTTATGCTGTGATGTATTGTCAACCAAATATCAATGTGGGGAAGTGGGAAATCATCCTTAGAGCTTGCCCTATTCAAATCTCTATAGTCCATGCACATTCGTACCTTGCCGTCCTTTTTAGGCACGGGAACAACATTGGAGACCCATTGAGGATAGGAGGTGATGGCCAAGAATTCGGCGTTGAATTGTTTCATGACTTCGGCTTTAATCTTCTCTGACATGTCTGGTCACATGCGACGAACCTTTTGTTTTACCGGAGGGCAGTCTTCTTTTGTTGGCAGACGATGTACCACGATATCAGCATCAAGTCCTGGCATGTCTTCATACGACCAGGAAAAGAACTCAACATAATCATGTAGCAACTGAATCAGACGCTTCTTGACACTAGATTCCAGATTGGCACCCACTCTGACTTCTTTCTTGTCCTCTTCGGTACCTAGGTTAAATGTGTCCACTGCTTCTTCGTGGGGATGAGTGGTCCTCTCTTCTTGTTTTATTAACCTAGCTAATTCTCATTGGACTTCACAATCTTCCTCACTTTCATCTTTGGCTTTGTAGATTAGATTCTCAGAGTCACAGAAAGTCATAGCAGAATCGTTACCCATGGGATCCCTAATGGATGTAGATCTGCATTTTGAATGTGAGTGTGTGTAAGAGTATAGATATCTTTGAAAGAAATAAAAATGTAAAAAGAAAGACAAAGAGCATAAAGTTTGTATGAAAAGACGTCCATGATTCATTGATGACATATGAAAATGAGGTAACAACCCTTACAAATGGACCGTTGTACCTCGGGTAAGACACACGATTTAAAAATTCTGAATTGTTTAATTATTACAGATCCGACAAAATTTAAAGACAATTATTGTTGGATAAAAGTAATTGGGACAAAATCTTTAGCTTCCCAATTGCTGAGTCCTCCGTTGACAGTTGGGAAAATCCATTCCTCCAGGTCGTAGTTGTCCTCATCATCCTCCATTGCGTTGATTCCCTGGTTGCTGATCTTCAAGGGTGGTTCCCCGGCACGAGCATGACGTACAACTTTTTGGGCTCCTGAAGTGAAACCCAAACCAAATTTGTCAGACTTGTATGGGATATCTGGGAGTTGGCCCCAAATAGTGCACCCACCTTCTTCTATCACTGCCTTGGCATCTTTCAGAAAAGACATCTTTAGCGGAGGTCTTGTAATCTTTGGGACTTGGGAAACAGCCTTGGTTACTGCCACGATTTGTGGAACTTCCTCGAAATTCCAAAATGAAGTTTCAATGAATTCGCCATCCAATTCCAAGTATCTGAAGGAGTTTAAGTGACTGACCATATATTTCTTTGCTCCATGGATAGTAATGATTTTCCCCTTGGTTGGGTATTTCAGCATCTTATGTAATGTAGAGGAAACGGCACCAGCGTTATGAATCCATGGTCGTCCCAACAAGCAGGAATAGGAAGGGCGAATGTCCATCACGTAAAAAGTTGAATCAAAGGTCTGGGTTCCAACTTTTATGGGGATGTCCACCTCCCCATGTACCATTCTCTTTGAACCATCGAAGGCCATTACCACTATATTGCTGGGTTTTAAGGTCAAACATTCACAGTCGAGTCTATCAAGAGCCTTCTTAGGCAGCACATTCAAGGACGAACCGGTATCAACCAAGACATGGGCTAAGGTTGTGCCCTTGCATTCGACAGAGACATGAAATGCCTCGTTGTGCTTCCTCCCTCTAGGTGTCAAGTCAGCATCAGAAAAGCCTAAACCATTATCTGCGGTCAAGCTGGCCACAGTCTTGGAACTGATCAACAGAGGTTCCTTGTAGTACATGGGCAGTTTTAAGGAATTTCACCAAGGCCTTTACATGAGCCTCAGAACATAACCATAAAGCCAACATGGAAATCTTTGACGGAGTCTGCCCTAGCTGTTCGACTATGTTGTAGTTGCTTCTCTTTATAATCTTCAGAATTTCTTCCATCTCCTTTTGGGAGGCCTCAGGGATAGATACTGATTGTGCCTTCGTCTGGAGAGGCTCAACTAGAATGTATTTTCCCTGAGTTTCGGTTGACTCGGTGGTAGGAGTATCAGCAGGTGTAACTATAGGGATTGTAGTAGTAGTAGTGTCAACAGGAACAGGAACAAGGATGATCACAGGACCGGTGACAATCTTCGGAGGAGCAATCTCTGGAGAGAAAATTCTTCCGCTTCGAGTTATCTTGCTGGTTCCCGCAATATTACTGATGTCTGGGTTATCTTCCTCAAAAATTGAGTCTTCAACAACCGACCAATCTTGCTTGACACTGTGATAGTAGACATCGCCCCTATAATTCCATGGGACGGTCTTATCTGATGAGTACGGGATTGGTCCAGGCATAGTAATTATTAGTGGAGCTACTTTAGGAACTGATGTAATCCTAATGGGTATTTTGGTGGAGACCCTGGAAGGATTGGCGGAAATTGTTACTGTTGAAACATCTTTGTAAGAAACAGTTGGAACATGAGTTTTTTCAAACAAAATCTCTTTGTCATCCATCAGGCGTTGAACACCTGCTTTCAATAAATGACAACTAGTTGGTCGAGATAAACAGAAGTGGCAGCCTTCATCATAACCCGAAAATAAACCGGCCTTCAATAGGTTCTTCTTGATGGTTAGGAGAGGAGTAAAAAGTTCATCAACAGTAGAAACAAACATATCATCTTCGACAGCGTTAACACCACGGCCATGCTTGGGCATAGGAGCGGTAATAACATTTGGGATCTCGGGAGCATCAAACTCAATTTCTTTGGCTTCAAAGAGGTCTTGCACTTTGTTTTTCAAAGCCCAACAGTTGTTAGTATCATGGCTTGGGATTTTTGAATGGTATGCATAACGAGCATTAGGATGATAATGAGGAGAGGTTGTGTTGGGATTCTTCGGAGCTTCTTTCAAAGTTACCAGATTGGGTCTCAACAAATGTGGCAGTACTTGAGATAGTGTCATATTAATCCGAGTAAATTATCTTACTGGTCTTTCTATTCTAGGATGATCGTTCCTTTGTTGAGTATGTGCAGGCTTAGGGATCATGACAGCCCCTGCCATTGGTCGGCGTTCAGTTCTATCTTGATTCCTTTGAGTATACACAGCACCAAATTCTTTCTTTCCAATAAATGGTTTTCTTACAGCGGCGGAGGATGCGTCTTTCTGTATCTTCCCACTCTTAATCACAGCTTCCACTCTTTCTCCGGTCAAGATTAGTTCGGTGAAGCCTGCTCAGGAGCTTCCAATTAAATGATTAAAGAAAGGACCGGACAAGGTACCCAAAAACATGTCTACTAGTTCTCTTTCATAAATGGGAGGCTGGACTCTTCCTGCTAAGTCCCTTCATTTTTTAGCGTAGTCTTTGAAACCTTCACTTGAGACCATAGCCATACTCTGGAGTTGAGTACGGGTAAGAGCAAGGTCTGTGTTATACTGATACTGTTTATAGAAAGCAGCGGCAAGGTCATCCCAATTGTGGATATTGGCCCTTTCCAGTTGATAGAACCAATCAAGTTGAGTTCCGGATAGGCTGTCTTGGAAGAAGTGGACCCATAAATCTCTGTCAACAGTGTGAGGTTGTATCTTCCTCATATAGGATTGGAGATGCATTTTGGGGCATGAAACTCCGTCCTATTTAGCAAATATCGGTGCCTTGAATTTTGGTGGAATGACAATCCCAGACACCAGACCTAGCTCCTCAAAGTATAGCCCGGGCACTTTCTAGATTTCCATTGCGCTTAGTCGTTCTTCCAGATGTTTGTATTTGTCGTCGGTCGGGGGATACTTCTCTTTAGAGTAGTCTTCTTCTTCTTCCTCTTCAGATTCTAGATGGACAACCGCTTCCTTGCCTTTCACTTCTTGATTATCCTTTTCACCAGATGACGTTGCAAAGCCTAGGGTCCATTTGGCTTGTCCTTGAAACCTTCTTCCCATATTCAGAACTCCGGTTACTTTCTTTTTCTTCTTCTTCTCTCCAATAAGCAAGGTTTTCAGATCCTCTTGTCCTTTGGCTAGAGTCAAGAACATTTGTTGAAACTGAGCATTTTGCGCCTGGAGGTCTTTAACTGTCTGCTCGAGATCTATCTTACTGAAATAAACAGTAGAAATATGAGGAGACTTGTTGTGAGAAACCCTGCTTATGTTATGATGAATGGTAAATGCATATGCAATGATATCAAGGAAATTCGAGATTTAAATTTGCTTTAGACCAAAAAAGGAATGCATATTATATTAATAAATTAAAGCTTTTAGTACATCATGCCTCTTTTGGGCTTACAAAGAAAATACAAAAACTCTAAGATAAAAAAGTTGTACGCATCCTCTTTGGTGCGATGTAGGATTTCAGGCTCCGTTCCTCATGAAGTTGCTTAGTGAGTTCCAAAACCTTCTTCTTGCTGGCATAGAATTGGGCCTCGAAAGTGTCTCGCTCACCCTTAAGCTGTATCCAATCCCTTTGTAAGTCTTCAAGCGAGGTAGGCATGTCAGGATGTAGGATAGTGCATGGGACATCTCCTTCCACAA
Source organism: Vicia faba (assembly GCA_948472305.1). Taxonomy (NCBI): domain Eukaryota; kingdom Viridiplantae; phylum Streptophyta; class Magnoliopsida; order Fabales; family Fabaceae; genus Vicia; species Vicia faba. The sequence continues at coordinate 19,445,109 of OX451739.1, read as the reverse complement.
CATGCTCTATGATTACTGGGAGAATGGAGGGGTAAGTCATCATAAGACTTTGAGCACGAGCTCGTACCCACTAGAGGTAAGGCTCAAGAGGGATGGAATTCTTATGCCCTAATGTCTTATTATCTACCTTGTTAACCATCCTCCAAGATCGGATAAATCTCTGGCGATGACCTTGATCGTCGTTCTCGTAGTCAAATACCAAACCTTGGATGAGCAACTCATGTGGGCCATCCCTTCGGGTGTAACCAAACTGTCTTAAGGCTAAGCAGTGGTTGTAGGCGATACCTCCCCTAGTGCCAAGTAAAGGGACATTAGGAAATTCTCCAAAACGGTCAACAATAGTAACATTCTCTATGGATCGGGAACACCAATGAATATCTGAATGTTTGAGTGTCATCAACCTATGTGACCACCTTGAACCTTGCTCGTTCTTCAATACAGATTGGGGAAGATGCGAAATAAACCATATTTCCAAAAGAGGAGTACAACACATAAGGATACCTCTTTTCCTCATAGTGAGGGTGTGAAAAGAATGTAGGATGTCCCCTAGCAAAGTAGGCACCGGGTTACGAGACATGATGATTTTGACGGAGTTCACATCTATGAGTTGGTCAGGATTTGGAAACAAAACCATCCCATAGATGAGGAGAGCCACAATTTACTCAAAAGCTTGCAAATCCAAAGAGTTCCAACAGTTTTGGGATTTCTCAAACAAGAACTTTGCTAGGAAACCTTTGGCACCACTCCTTGTTTCCCAATTATTTGTGATATCAGATGGTTTCAAGTGTAGAGCTTGAGCAATCTCTTCTGGATTTGGATCTCTTTCTGTACCGTTGAAAGGTAGTTGATTGAGAATGGGAATCCTCAAGATTTTGGAGAATTCTTACAAAGTTGGCACAAGTTGATAATCGGGAAATGTGAAGCAATAGTGTAAAGGATCAAAGAACTGGAAGAGCACCTTCATCATGTCTTCATCAGTGTTAGAGGTAACCAAATTTAGTAGGCGACCATGTCTTTCGGTAAATGGAGAGTTTTCAGGAATCCTTGATGCTAGCTCTTTAAGTTGAGGAGGGAGCCTTACAAGTTTAACTTGAATGGTTTTCCTGCGAATAGAATCCATGTCCTACAAAACAAAACAAAGATAAATCCCAAGATCCTTGAAATGGTTAGTGAATATGAGTATGATGTTATGATGTTTATGATGTTATGATGTTTATGATGTTATGATATATATACAAACAAAGAAAACAAGTCCTTAGCTTTTGGCTTGCATGGAGTCTCATAGGTAAGTACCCTCTTGAAATTTAGTTGGCTCAAACCTGTCCTAGTAATAGTAACCGGGTTCTAAGGAGCTCAATATCACTGATTTGTTTTCTTTGGGCATTATTTCAGTGCAAGCCTCTTTAATGGAGACCGAAATATCCCAAAAAAAACAAACCTCAATGAGTGCAGTATCGAGTATCTACCAACTTCGTACTGCACCAAAGCCGGTCATCTCACTACATCCTAATGGCCAAGTTGGTCAAGTAAAGGTTCTAAAGTTCATTAGTGCTTCATGACATCACTCAGCGGCCCCGTATTCTCCTTGACTACTCAAGGGCTACCGGTACCAATAAATATGTCTCACTAACATAGCTATTGCTTAGACCATATCGGTATACCCCGCACAATTTCCACATCGTATTGCTACTTACCTATAAGGTATCCCAAATCTGGGTTGAGGATTCAAACCCAAACAAAGAACCATAATGTAAAGCATACAAGTCAGACAATGAAAGCAAGTAAATGTGATCTAGCCCTAAGGTAACCCCACTTTTAAGATTCTCCCCAGCAGAGTCGCCAGTTCTGTGATACGGTGGGAGAACTGACTTGGGTGTTTTGCGTTTGATCGGAAATGTTGCGGTTAGCAAGAGTCTCCACCGAGTTTTCTTTTATCCAAAAGGAAAGGTGAAAAAGCACAGGAAAGACCTTTGAGATTGTTTCTTGAGTTCGGGGGGTAGATTATGAAAAGGGAAGGTATTAGCACCCTTTTCATCCATGGTTTTCCATGGGCTCTTAGTTATTTTCTAGATCACTTGATTTTGTTTGAAATTGTGCTTTGTGTGATTTTGAAAAGTATTTTTGAAAAGAGGCCATTGTTTAGGCAAACTTTTGTAATGATTCTCGTTCGTAAGAATGTATACAAAGGTGTTGATCTTTTTGAAAATGTTTTCAAGTTTTGAAAGATGTTTTGGAAGTGTAAGTGTTTGTTTTGAAAATAGCAAGGATGTTTTTGTTTTGAAATTGAGCAAGTAACTAGGAACATTCTACCTACTCAAAAGTCTTTCATGTTCATTTCTTTTTTTCCTTTGACATTGTTATCTTACCATTGATTTGGTATGTAAACCTATCTTTGGATGTAAAAGGGACGGGTGTGGGTCATTGTATAACCATGATTAGAAATGTTGCAAGGTATCTTAGCACTTTTCTTTAGGGACTAAGATCATTTTGAAAGGCAACTTTTAATAGCGTCGCCGAGGGACTATGATCTTGTATTTTGCTTGTCTTTTGCTAAGATACCTCACATGCGTAATATGGTTATTTTTGTAAGGCAACCAAGTGGATTTACCCTAGGGGTGCTTGTGTGCAAGTGTATTGATTTTCATGCTTGGTTTTTGTCTTGATTAGGGTCTGCTATTTAGTTGGTTTTAGTCTTTCCATACAAAACCCTAATTACTAGCATTTATATATAAAGCGATAAATTGCGGAATTTAAAATTACTATGCTATTACATCATTAGGGGAGGGGGTGTACAAATTTACAAATGGGGATTGCAAGAAAATTAAACCTAATTATCTATTACAACCATATTGAATATTGTACAAAATTGAAAATAAAATGCAAGAATATAAATGGAAAAAGAAATGATTTTTGTTGTTATTATGAAAGGGGTTTAACCTAAACCTAATTAAGAAAAATGATTAGTTAAAATAAAAATAAAATTAACTTAAACTAATTGAGAAAAGAAATTAAATTAAAACAGATTTTTAGGGTTTTTTATTTATGAAAAGGTTTATTTTAAATTAGTAAGAAAATAATATGGACATTAATTAAAAAATTCTAAGTTCTAAATTGAGTTTAAAAGAAAATAATATAATAAATAAACCTAAGTCTAAATATTTATAATAAAAAAAAAGAAATTTATTTATTTAAGAAAATGTTTTTAGTCCTTTGGTTTTTCATAAGAAAATAAAATTAATAAGTATAAATAATAAATAAAATATTTTTTTGGATTTTTTTTCATTAATAAAAATAATAATAATAATAATAATAATAATAATAATAATAATAATAATAATAATAATAATAATAATAATAATAATAATAATAATAATAATAATATTAAAGAAGAAAAGAAATAAAAATAATGAGAAAAAAAGAAAATAATAAAAGAAATTTGGGTCAGGGGTGCACAAGCAAATCAGAGTTAGTAAAAGAAAAAAAACCATAGGCCCAAAGACAAGGGAGCCCAACGCCTGTTGGTGGATCTAGTGGTGGGAGTCCTTTGAACGTCAATCATGGTCATGGCCTATGGTGCATTGGATTTGGCCTGATGATGATCAAATGGTTGAGAAATGAGGCACACCACGCGCGCTAGGGGGCTGCTTGCATTGAATCTGTGAAAGTAAAACAAGAAAAAATAAAAGGATACCACTGGGGCTCGAACCCAGGTCCCTATAGTCACAGGCATGCGCTTCTACCACTGGGGTGGCTATGCATCTGTTTATTAATACAAAACCATAAATATATATTTGAAACACATTCCTAAGCATGTATCTTCTTCAACCTCGCGCCAGACCATTCAACATAATTTTTGAAATTGCTATCTCTCTCATTTCTAAACCATTTTCAAAAGTACAAACATGAAAGTTGCTGGAAATTTCATCATGAATCGAACCATGTAAATAACTTAAGCTAACAGTCAAAGATGAGTGAGAATTTTTCTGGCCCTAATTTAAAACCTAAAAATTTTAGAAAATTCAACTCTAAAATTCTCTAAGCTCATGCCATATAAATTCAAACTATGGATATGTACATCTTCGTGGCAATGGTATCTATATTTTATCTTCACAAATCAGAATCAAATGATGCTTGTATGAAGAGATAGAAGTTTGAAAACTTACCTCTTGCAGCTGGAGTCGTGTATGGAGTTTGAGCAACCTTTGTGATGGCCTGATGATTTTTGTAGCTTTCCTGGACCTCCTTGAGTGTGTTCCAACTCCTACTTTGCTTTGAGGATGGCTGAAACTCCCAACTCAAGTCAATTTGCAAGCTTTAGTTTTGGAAATGGTGGATAGCAATGGAGGAGTTACAGTCACGAAACAGGGGCCTGGATCACTTTGATATGATGTATATTAAGTGTTTGGATGGTTAAAACTCAATACGCCCGAGTGGATTTGGAGATGGCTATGTGAGGTTCAAAACTATCAAGTTATGGCAGATTCTGAGTTGCAGAGTGTTTGGGAGAGTTTTGGGGTCTTTGAACTCGTGTGTTATGTTGCAATAGACTTGTGTATATGTATAGAAAAGGTTAGAGATCAAATGCAAGTGGTGATTGTAATAAAAATAGCAAGATTTGGCCTATTTTAGAAACAAAAAATACAAGACACAAATTAAATCTTTTCTCATAAATCCTCAAGATTTCATTCAGTTTTTATTGACCTAATTGCTTCTATTATATATTCATAACATTCCCAGAGCAAAGAGGGAGGATTGGCCTTGTAGAACACTCACAAAAACTCAAGTTTTTTGGACAAAAAGTGGTGATCGAATTTTGAGTTACAAGGAGATTCAAAGCATTTTGAAGGTTGTAATCCATTCATGGCAGCATTTAGAAGCTACCTGGATCATTCCCACGCATCAAAGCACCCAGAAACGCCCCATACAGAACCACAATTTACTCACTTTTCTTGAATTTAATTTTGATAATTTACGCATGATAAACGAATTTTAAGTATGCATTCATGTTTGTATGACCATTTGGAACATGTTTGCATGATTAATTGTGTGTTTTGATGCGTATTTGACTGAATGTCATTGTTAGGGTTTCAATGTCCGTTTTAGGGTTTTTTATTTCAGGCAAAATCAGGGCAAAAGAAGAGTACCATTGTACTCACGAGATCAAACCCAGTTGACCTATATACTTGGATTAATTTTATATTGCATGGTTGTGACTTTGGAGATATGCAGGTTTATAGTTACAACATTGTCTGTGGGTAAAAGTTCTTGACCTAAAGCGACAGTCACTTGAGGAAGACTACTGTGTGGCAAGATCTGATTGGAACATTTGAACTACGCGCGCTTTTAATTCAGAAAATTTATTAGCGTTTTTTTATTATATATTATTTGACTATGGTTCTCTAACAGTAACAGTCAAGTGGCTCAGTGGCAAGAAGGAAGGGTGATAAGGTGTTGCATGTGGGAGGTCAGGGGTTCGACCCCTGCCTCTTACATTTTCCAGTTTTTTTCAATATTTTTCTGCAGATCCAGTGGTTCCATGCTAAGCATGCTTACCATATGCTCCATCATCATCACCATCAGATCAATCATCCTCCATATCCAATGCTCCAAGGAGACAGCTCCATGGTGGACCTTCCCAAGCGTGATAACACCAGATCCAGCACTTGCAAGGGGCCAACCAGATCTGGGCTTTGGAATTTCAACAGCTCACCCCCCATTTGGGTTTCACACCTCCATCAGGCCCATTCTTTTTACCGTTTCTTTATTTTTTATCTAATTTCTTTTTTATTTTAATTATTTCAAAACAAATCAATTTTTTTATTAAATCATAAAATCAAATAATCACAAAAAATAGGATTTAGTTTTTTTAATAAATTAATTTTTGCAAATTAATTATTTTAATTAACTTTAATTTTGTTTCATTAATTAAAGTTAATTAGAAAAACTAGGTTAAATTTCAAATCTTTTTTGATAAGAAATCCCAAAAATATTTTCAATAATCAAATTAGATTTTTAGGGTTTTTGAACTTTTTTCAGTTTTAATTCTCGCGCGTTATTATTTTGCCATACAATTTTTTTTATTGATGTAACTGTGCCCGGTTTGTAATAGCTTAATTAGGGTTTTTCAATTCCGCATTTTTACTTTCATCCATTCTTTATGTATCTAGACCAAAGCCCTGTAATAGCGTAGGACCCTTTATTTCTCGCTTTTATATTCTGTATGCTTGTATATAACTGTTAATACCTTAGGTGTGCATGACAAGATAAATCAATCAATCTGTAGATCATTAAATGCGCAAGATAAATGAATAGAATCAAGCACACTTGCACATGCTCACCCCTAGGATATCTCCCACTTTGGTTGCCTTCGAATATAGTTACAATTCTCGAAACGTGAGAATCCTTAGTGGCTGTCCTTGAGTCTAAGAAATCACTAGTCTCTCTATGACCCTCTCGACTGTTGCCTCGATTAAAAAAGTGATCTTAGGACTTTAGGAAAATTACTAAGAGTTTTTTCCTTGTTGCCTTTAGTGACCGTATGTCCCTTTCGATAGTCCCAAAAACATCCAACAACTAGGACTACCTACGCACTAATAGTAGGATAGCACTGTCTAAAGGATAGGAGGAAAAGAACAAACTTTTTTCGAGTAGGTAGATAACTGTTAGGTACTTGCTCAAACAATTCTTTTTACACACCACACTTTCAGACACTTTTCAAACAAAGTTTTCAAAACGCTTTATCACACTCTTGAGGACTGATACAAGGGTTATCATAAAGCGAATCGTCGCACTAAGGCATTTTCAAACAAAAACATTTTCACACAAACACGAAAGCAATTTTCAAAAATGAGCACGTACCTAAGAGCCCGTAGAAAACTTTGGATGGAAAGGGTGCTAACACCTTCCCTTTCCATAATCTACCCCCTTACTCAGAAAATCTCGAAAAATGTCTTTTTTGTTCTTTTCACTCTTTCCTTTGTTGGATAAAAGAAAAGTCGGTGGTGACTCTTGCTTACCGCAACATTTGCGAACATAAACACAAAACCAGTATTAACAGTCGGTTCTGCCACCGTATCACAGTGTGGTTCAACAGCTTGAAACAACTTCCTAAAGATTCACTGAGACCCTCACAACATCTTGAAAAGTATTTAGACTCAAAACACAAAGTGCATTATCAAGGTAAGTCTTCTCGACTTTGTATTTTTCATACATCACTAATGATTCATTTTTTAAGATAAAATGTAGTAATCTTTGTCCTTGAAGCTAATCACATACTTATTGCTCATTTTTATCAATTATATGTTGAGAACTGACTTGTACAGACAATAGAACATTGTATAAGGCAAAAAATTGCAGCATGAGTCGACACATACTCACATGAGTTGACTCATTTTAGTGGCATGACAGGATATGAGTCGACACATGGCCTTATGATTCGATCCATACTGCTATTCAGACCCAAAAATAGAAAGACAAAAGGTGCATGAGTCGACACAAAACACAAATGTGTCGACACATACAAGAAATGAGTTGACACATACCATTATGCATCGACTCATACTGAGTTGATTTGATTTTACAGGGACAAGAAAATTTATGTGTCGATGCATAGATGCATGTGTCGAAACATAATGGTTAAGAAATATTTTTTCCTTTCTTTTACATTGTTTTTATATTTTCTTCATTGCTATTCAATATGGTTGTAATATTTAGGCTTCTACTTCATCCATATTTGTAAATTGTACCCCCATCCCCCAAGTGATGTAATAGCTTAGTGTGATACAGTGGGAGAACTGACTTGGGTGTTTTGCATTTGATTGCAAATGTTACGGTTAGCAAGAGTCGCCACCGACTTTTCTTTTATCCAAAAGGAAAGGTGAAAAAGCACAGGAAAGACCTTTGAGATTGTTTCTTGAGTTCGGGGGATAGATTATGAAAAGGGGAGTTATTAGCATCCTTTTCATCCATGGTTTTCCATGGGCTCTTAGTTACTTGCTAGATCACTTGCTTTTGTTTGAAATTGTGCTTTGTGTGGTTTTGAAAAGTATTTTTGAAAACAGGTCATTGTTTAGGAAAACCTTTCTAATGATTCTCGTTCGTAAGAATGTATACAAAGGTGTTAATCTTTTTGAAAATGTTTTCAAGTTTTGAAGGATGTTTTGTAAGTGTAAGTGTTTGTTTTGAAAATAGCAAGGATGTTTTTGTTTTGAAATTGAGCAAGTAACTAGGAACATTCTACCTACTCAAAAGTCTTTCATGTTCATTTCCTTTTACCTTTGACATTGTTATCTTACCATTGATTTGGTAAGTAACCCTATCTTTGGATGTAAAAGGGACGGGTGTGGGTCATCGTATAACCATGATTAGCAATGTTGCAAGGTATCTTAGCACTTTTCTTTAGGGACTAAGATCATTTTGAAAGGCAACTTTTGATAGCGTCACCGAGGGACTATGATATTGTATTTTGCTTGTCTTTTTCTAAGATACCTCACATGCGTAATATGGTCATTTTTGTAAGGCAACCAAGTGGATTTACCCTAGGGGTGCTTGTGTGCAAGTGTATTGATTTTCATGCTTGGTTTTTGTCTTGATTAGGGTTTGCTATTTAGTTGGTTTTAGTCTTTCCATACAAAACCCTAATTACTAGCATTTATATATAAAGCGATAAATTGCGGAATTTAAAATTACTACGCTATTACATCATTAGGGGAGGGGGTGTACAAATTTACAAATGGGGATTGCAAGAAAATTAAACCTAATTATCTATTACAACCATATTGAATATTGTACAAAATTGAAAATAAAATGCAAGAATATAAATGGAAAAAGAAATGATTTTTGTTGTTATTATGAAAGGGGTTTAACCTAAATCTAATTAAGAAAAATGATTAGTTAAAATAAAAATAAAATTAACTTAAACTAATTGAGAAAAGAAATTAAATTAAAACAGATTTTTAGGGTTTTTTATTTATGAAAAGGTTTATTTTAAATTAGTAAGAAAATAATATGGACATTAATTAAAAAATTCTAAGTTCTAAATTGATTTTAAAAGAAAATAATATAATAAATAAACCTAAGTCTAAATATTTATAATAAAAAAAAGAAATTAATTTATTTAAGAAAATGTTTTTAGTCATTTGGTTTTTCATAAGAAAATAAAATAAATAAGTATAAATAATAAATAAAATATTTTTTTGGATTTTTTTTCATTAATAAAAATAATAATAATAATAAAAGTATTAAAGAAGAAAACAAATAAAAAAAAGAAAAATGAGAAAAAAAGAAAATAATAAAAGAAATTTGGGCCAGGGGTGCACAAACAAATTAGAGTTAGTAAAAGAAAAAAAACAATAGGCCCAAAGACAAGGGAGCCCAACGCTTGTTGGTGGATCTAGTGGTGGGAGTCCTTTGAACTTTCATCATGGTGATGGCCTATGGTGCATTGGATTTGGCCTGATGATAATCAAATGGTTGAGAAATGAGGCACACCACACGCGCTAGGGGGTTGCTTGCACTGAATCTGTGAAAATAAAACAAGAAAAAATAAAAGGGTACCACTGGGGCTCGAACCCAGGTCCCTATAGTCACAGGCGCGCGCTTCTACCACTGGGGTGTCTATACATCCGTTTATTAATACAAAACCATAAATATATATTTGAAACATATTCCTAAGCCTGTATCTTCTTCAACCTCGCGCCAGACCATTCAACACAATTTTTGAAATTGCTATCTCTCTTATTTCTCAACCATTTTCAAAAGTACAAACATGAAAGTTGCTGGAAATTTCATCACGAATCCAACCATGTAAATAAATTAAGCTAATAGTCAAAGATGAGTGAGAATTTTTCTGGACCTAATTTAAAACCTAAAAATTTCAGAAACTTCAACTCTAAAATTCTCTAAGCTCATGCCATATAAATACAAACTATGGATATGTACAGCTTCATGGCAATGGTATCTACATTTTATCTTCACAAATCAGAATCAAATGATGCTTGTATGAAGAGATAGGAGTTTGAAAACTTACCTCTTGCAGCTGGAGTCGTGTATGGATTTTGAGCAACCTTTGTGATGGCCTGATGATTTTTGTAGCTTGCGTGGACCTCCTTGAGTGTGTTCCAACTCCTACTTTGCTTTGAGGATGGCTGAAACTCCCAACTCAAATCAACTTGCAAGCTTCAGTTTTGAAAATGGGGGATAGCAATGGAGGAGTTACAGTCAGGAAATAGGGGCCTGGGTTACTTTGATATGATGTATATTAAGTGTTTGGATGGTTAAAACTCAATACGCACGAGTGGATTTGGAGATGGCTATGTGAGGTTCAAAACTGTCAAGTTATGGCAGATTCTGAGTTGCAGAGTGTTTGGGAGAGTTTGGGGGTCTTTGAACTCGTGTGTTATGTTGCAATAGACTTGTGTATATGTATGGAAAAGGTTAGGGATCAAATTCACTCAAGGTTTCTGAGTTCTAGCCTTTTGGCTCTATAACTTGCTTTTGAAGAAAAGTGAGAAGACAAATCTCAAAGTGTTGTACAAGCATGTTCTGAGTTCAAAGAGGCTTTAGACACATTTCTTTTGGTTTATAGGGGTTGTGTGTGCAGAAATAACAAGTGCAAAGCTCAAGAAGTTGACAATTGCAAAAATAGTGCTTTATCAAAATGGAAATGGCAACTTTGTGCCATAAATGGAAATGTAACTTGGATAAAGGCTCAAGTGCTTTGATTAAAGCTCTAACAGCTGTGTAAACATTTAATTATGGAGTGACAAACAAGTTTGAGGCCTGCAAAGCAAAGATTATACACCCTAGGCTTGGATTTGAATTTTTGTTCATCATGAAATGGCTTGTAATTCAAGTTTGAAAACCCTAACTTCATCTCTTCGATTCTCCCTGCTCAAGAATGATGTCAAGGAGTTCATGGACATTTTGGAAAGCTTGTAATGTGCTATACAACCCTTCTTTGAATCAATTTTTAAAATTCCCCTCGGAACTATATTAAAAAGTGCCATGAAGTTAGGTCAAAATCCTGACCAAAACTAGGGCAAAATTTCACTAAGTGTTCAATTTCGAGACCATGACTTTATGAATTAATAACTTGAGATCCAAGAATTTTTAGAAGAGGTTGTGTAAATAAATATTGTATATATCATGGAGATCTACAACTTTCATGTTGAAAGTTTCTTCTGAATCATCTTGCATCATGGTGAAAAATTGGCTCAAAGTTGTGAAAAAACATGAAGTTTTAAACACTTAGAAAAATTTCTAAGTTAGAAAACTTTGACTTTTCAAAATGAAATCTTGACGTTTTTGATTTCTTGATGAATAAGTTACATATTTTGACATGTTTTGATGATTTGTGATCTTTGACATTGGATTTTGACCAAAAAGTCAAAGTTTGACTTTTCAGTGTACAGTTGACTTTTGATTAGTTGACTGAAAATTCACTATCAATCCAATTGATCTTGAGCAATGTTTTGGGTCATGCCATTAGGTCAAAATGACGCAATTGAATTCTTGAGATCATGCCTTAAACCAATTGACCATTTTCTAGGTCAAAAATCAGAAATTTCCTTTCCTCAGTCAAAACCCTAATTTTGACCATTTTGCCCTTTTGATGATCTGATCAAAATTCTTGAGAAATTTTGGTCCAAACTTGATCAAATTATAAATATGAGTTTATAATGTTGATGTGGATAAAAAATTATGAAGTTTGACTGTAAATTGGCCAAAGTTGACTTTTTCCCCAATACAGCTGATTTTTAGGTCAACTACTCAATTTACTAAGCAAGAATGTGATCCAAGGCTTGAAACTTGACATGAGTAATCTTCGGGGTCCATAATGATCAATGAAAGTCATATGAGGCATTTAAAGTTCAATTATCCTTGTGCAATCTCAAATACTAATTTTGGTCATTAGTGTTTAAGGAGGTGTCTTGAGTTGATCAACCCTAGTGTAGTCTTGAACCAAGAGAGATCTTTGTGAGAAAATACTTGATAAATGAGAGGGCAAATTTTGGGGTACAACACTTAGGATTTTAATTTCTGCAACTTACCACTTTAATATAAATTGTTAGTAATTAGGGTGTGTATGGCAAGATAAAATCAACCGCTAGAAAATCCTAATCTCAAAGACAAAAATGCATGCAATCAAACGCACTTCACACACGCGCACCTTTAAGGTAATCTCGCTTGTTGCCTCAGAAAAATAGTCATGTCCCTCAAATATGGGACGTTTTAGCAAATGCCCTTGATAAAGAGATCGTAGTCCCTCGATGACCCTTCGATGTTGCCTTTGGTAAAACGATCTTAGTCTCTACGAAAATTGCTAAAGCGTCTCATAAGTTGCCTTCTATGACTATACAACGACCCACACCCATCCCTTCACACCCAAAGATAGGGATTCTTATCAATCAATGGTAAGGTAGCAATATCTAAAGGAGGAGGAAAAGAACAAAGACCCTTTGAGTTGGTAGGACGCTTGTAGTTTCTTGCTCATAAACTAAAACCATCTCCACACTCACACTTTCAAAACATCTTTAAAACAAACATCTCTTTGAACTATTTTCAAAACCAACACTTTATATACATTCTTATAGAGACGAGAATCATTACAAAGTTTGCCGAAATAAAGGCGTTTTAAAAATATTTTCAAACTTACACCAATCACAAACACATCTCAAACAAAGCATTTTCAAAGTGATCAAGCCATTAAGAGCCTGTAGATAACTACAGATGAAAAGGGTGCTAACATCTTCCCTTTTCATAACCTAGCCCCCGAACTGAAGAAAATATCTCAAAAGGTCTTTCATGTTCTTTTCACTCTTTCCTTTATTGGATAAAAGAAAAGTCGGTGGCGACTCTTGCTATCGGCAAAATTTGCGATAAAACACAAAAACACCCAAGTCAGTTCTCCCACTGTATTACACCTACAAACTCCATACAAGCCTGAACCTAAGGCTACTTGAGTGACTTGTTTTCTTTCATTATCTAACAACTTGAACTCCTTGCGGGACTTTCTTGTATTCATTATCTAATAACTTTTATTTCTTTGTAGGATTTACTTGTCTTCATCACCTTACACTTTCGCTTGGTGCATAGCATACACATCATGACATCATGCCATAGCATTTCGTTAACCATTTAAAGGATCTCAAAGGGCCTGTGATGCAGATTATGATGAATAGATGTCTAGCAAGGGGCAAGGGGATTTATTTTCCTCTAGCCAATGTCGTCAAAGCACGATGTCTTGAGTCAGAGGCTATGACCCACTCGACATGGTGAGGTTGATTCTCGTAGAAGGACATCCAACGATACGAAGTTCTTCGATCAAAGTTGCAATCAGAATTCAAACATTTTCTTGTGTTTACCCCGCAAGATCCTTGAGAACATTGCATGCATGTCATTACATAACAGGTATTCTCAAGACAGGTTTCTCATTTTGTTGCTGTTTATTTCAATAAGGAAAATAGATCTCGAACAGAACGACATAGATCTCCAAGCTCAAGATGTTCAGTTTAAGGAAATTTTCTCGAATCTATCCAAGGGGCAAGAAGAATTGAAAACACTCCTTGCTAGAAACATGGCCAAGAAAAATCCTAACAACAACAAGGATGACTAGTTGGAACAACTGCAAGCTGAGATGGAAAGGATGAGAATCCATATGAATAGTCAAATGGCTCTTATCCAAAATTTAGCTCGGGGACAAGAAGAGTTGATGATTCTCATTAGCAGGCTTTGTCAAGACAAATACAACTGTATGGGACGAATGGCTAGAATTGGGGATTAAATTATTAATCAACCTCCGATGAGACCGGAAGTTGGCTTGGTTAAAAGTGGGCCTTTTAGGATTGCTACTACATTGCAAGTCCAATAACGTCCTCGTCAACAACAACAAGGGAATCAGTGTAAGCAAGATGCACCCAAAAGACGATTTACCAAAATAAACATGTCATTGGCTCAAGCATTGCAACACATGTTGAAGGCCAAGTTGGTGACATTGCAGGATCCTCCTCAAAAACCCAATACTTCGTCTCCCCGTTACAATCATAAAGAAAGTTGCACATACCACTCCAACAGTCTTGGACACGACACTAACATCTGTTGGACGTTGAAGAATAAGATTCAAGACCTAATTGACGAAGGAGCGTTAGAATTTACATAAGATGGTCAACTTGAGTTTTTCTATCATCCCTTAAAGGCACACCATCTGAAGTGACAAATTTAGGCGGAGAAGCTTTTTGTTCATTCGAATCTCTAGTTGCAATTTCTTTGTTTGTTTAAACACTTATCTTTATGTCAGACTTTGGTTGTTCTCATTAATGCATTGCCTATGTTTGTCTTGAGTTAATCCATTCATTTTCACTATACTTAAATTATGCTTTTACTCCTTTTTTATGATATTCAACTCTTGATTAAAAGTTATAAGCCTTTAGAGGGAGGATGGCGAAAATAATACCATAATCTCTACAGTATGCTTTTGAATAAACCTTGCTGACGATGTACAGACGTTGTTTCAAATCTTAAACAGTGGAGTTATAAGGAAGATAATCCCTAGTCAACCCCTTTGAGCCTAAGAAGTAGGAATTTTCTTTTTTGCACAAATTGAAACCTTTAATCATAACCCATGGTAGGGTAGTTTTTCAGTTAATTCAAAAGAATATCCAGTCGCAAGCTTTCACTTCATAGTATCAAAAACTTCCTTCCAAATCAAAAGACGGTGATGGTTCCCCATAAAGCAGGCAATCATTATCTCTCAAAAGAAAAGCCTGTTAAGTCAAAATCTATGAAGGAGACCTAAGAAAAAACTGGGGCATCCCGCTGACCATAATCACAAAAGAAACAGTTCAGGAAAAAGGTAGGAGTAATAAAATAAAAAAGAGAGGTTGTTAAGGATCCTCGACAATAGAAAAAATATCACAAAAAATGGTTTTATTCTTAAATAAACTCCCAGTATCTGAACCATCACCGGAATATCATTGCTATAATTCCAGACTCAATTGGAACCCAAACACACAATTAACTGAGTATAGGACTGAAGAACATCATAGAGAATGGGTGGGTACAAATAAATTTCGAGCCTTTATCCTTTGTTCTTAAACCGTGAACTAGGCCACGCCACAACCCTTAAAAGTCCTACTTGAAGCATGGGTTAGTTCGAAAGAATATTGTTACAAAAGGTATCCTGACTCCCGTAAGGTTTACTATAAATCTAGAGTTGAATTCATATTCTTATAAAATTCCGTTTGTTTACTAAAAATTCATTTTCAAAACTTCGAGCCAAACATAAGCTTTGCATCTTTAAAAATGACATTGTTTGCATATGACTAATTGTTCGACGGCAGAGAAATTCGCACAACGGATATTCAATGAACGGAAATCCTCTCAATGAACAGAATCACCTCAGATGAAAAGACATTTCCAGTAATAGGCCTTTCATAATCCAGGGGCATGACATGGTGTCTAACTGATCTAGGGGCAATCGAGTCAAGATTCAACGAATCTCTCAAAAGTGCCGAATAGCCAGTGGCAGACCTCCATCTGAATCACTTAGGGCATTGAACATAAGTTCTAGCAAAGGGCCACGTACGATCAAGCAAACATTTTCTGGCAGTGCTGCAACACTTACTACTATAGACAGTGATAATTCTCCACACCCTGTGAATGCGGACATAGTCAGAAAATACTATGCATGAAAAAAAAGACCCGCTAAGTTGACTGGCCTAGGCAAAAATTAGGGCATCCCAGCGAACCAAAAAAGTTCGGGCAAAAATTAGGGATATATATGAAAAGACTATACACTTGGCAAGTCGAAAACCTAAAAAGGCGACTTGGGCAAAAAAGGGTATCCCGGTGGACTGAAAATATAAAAGGACAGTCCAGGAAAAAGTTAGGGATTAAAGCGTACGACTATGTCCTGTTATCTCGTCACTTGTCTATCAGTAGAATACTTATCACCCAGATCATCATTCACCAAGGGCTCTAGAAGTATATGTATGTTTAAGTCTCCACGGATCCCCACAGAGCAACTTCCATGAGATTATCCCCACAGAGTAATCCTCACAAGTTCATACATTCCCCGCAATTGCCACAACATATCACTATGGCTGATAAAGGAGTATGATTTTTCCTCTAGAAATATCACCAACCTACAGAGTTCCAATTAGTATAGTTCATGGAGTTTCTCTTCCCCAACTGAGCTTGTTCCTCCAAGGTTGTAAAACCCCCTTTCAGACTTCTGTTCTCCAACAAAGTTCATTTCCTTAACAAGGGTGTTTCCTCAACAAGAGTATTTTTCCAACAGGGTTTATTTCTCTAACAGTTTATCATCTTCTAGATACAATTCAGATACAATATAGATATAAATTCATTCTGGCACTCATTCCAGTATCTCTTCCAGATACAGTGCAGATACAATCAAGATACAAATTCGTTCTAACATTCATTCTAGATCCATTTCTAGATACAGTTCAGATATAGTCTAAATATAGATTCATTCTAACACTCATTCCAGATCCACTTCTAGATACAATGCAGATACAATCAAGGTACAGATTCATTGTGGCACTCATTCCAGATATCTCTTCCAGATACAATTCAGATATGATCAAGGTACATATTCATTCTGATACTCATTCAGTACATCTTCCAGATATAGTTTAGATACAATCAAGATACAGATTCGTTCTGATACTCATTCAGTACATCTTTCAGATACAGTCCAAATATGGATATCATACTGATACCCATTCGATGCATCTTCAGATACAATTAAGGCATAGATTTATTCTGACACTCCCCAGCTTGAGTATGATTTTATAATAAATCACTGGCTAAAAACCCTCTCCCCAGTGAAGTTGCCATTATCCTTAGAGAGTTGCTACTGAATCTAAAACCAGATCGTATATCAGTCAACTTTATCCTCCCTAAATGGGTCGAAAGGTTATCCATCTCTTTTATCCCCAATCAGGGTATACAAAGAATCATATCTCCCCAGTAGAGAAAAGGACAACCAAAGTTTTGAACTCTTCTCCCCCAAGCAGGAATTGACATTCTCCATCAGAATTTACTCAAAGCAGAAATTAATGTTCCCCAGCGGAGTTTCCTCAAACAATAAACAGGAGTCCCCAGCGGAAACAATCCCCAGAAGATCGAAGATACACATACTTTTCATCCCCAGAAACAATCAGTGATTTATTTTCCCAAACAAAGATGCTGCTCAAATTCACAAATGCATTTCAACAACATTCCACATTCATACATCATTTACAAAATATCATAACATATGTATACGAAACGCATATAGCATAATCTCATTTGTTTTGAGAACATCATTACGTAATGCATTTCATACATTATGACATTGCATACAGCTAACTCTTTACCTTTTCAGGAAAGATCAGTCAACAGAAAAATATCATCAACCTCTTACATGGCCCGACAATCTTCTCAAAGGCTACATCTAACGAAGAGCTATTTCAGGAGTTTCCTCATAAAGTCATTCTCAAAAAGACCTCTTCTGGTATGAGTTCATCTCTTCCAGTTAATAATAGGTGAAATACCTCTTCGGGTATGGGTTCATCTCTTCCAGTTAATGACAGGCGAAAGACCTCTTCTAGTATGGGTTCATCTCTTCCAGTTAATGACAGACGAAAGACCTCTTCTGGTATGGGTTCATCCCTTCTACTTAATAATAGGAGAAATACCTCTTCTGGTATGGGTTCATCTCTTCCGGTTAATAACAAGCGAAAGACCTCTTTTGGTATGGGTTCTGTCATCGGTGGATCTGGAACTGACTGTTTAACGCTGGTTCGCGAAATGTCGCGGAAGCAAGAGTCGCCACCGTCTTTTATTTTCTCCAAATGGAAAGGACAAAAGCACAGAAAAATTCCTTAAAGAGATTGCTCTCGGTTCGGGAGGTAGGTTATAGAAAGGGAAGGTGTTAGCACCCTTTCTATCCATGGTTATCCATGGGCTCTTAGATACTTGCTCATTTGTGTTTTCAAAAATGGTTTGTTTGCTTTTCAACTGTGGGTTTTTAAAAAGTTTCTTTGAAAATTCCAGTTCGACTCTTGTATCGGTCCTCAAGAGTATTTGAAAAATTGCTTTCGAAAGCTTTTTGAAAAGGGTGTCGGTGTGAAAAGTATTTTTTGAATTTTTGTTTGAAATTAGAGCAAGTATCTACGAGAACCTACCTACCCTAAGGAATTCGTCTGTGTAGATGTCCTTTAAAGTAGTGCCATCCCACCATTGAGAGGTAGGTAGCACCACTGTTGGAGGTGTTCGGGTCAATTCGAGGTTCGGGACATGGTAATCACTAGAGCAATGGGAAGACACCTTAGAAGCTACCCTCATGCCAGGTTCCCGGATCATGAGGACTTACTAAGACATCCTCTACTCGACGATCACCTTTCGAGGCAAGGCAACAGTGAGGCGTACCCTAGGGGTGGTGTGTGATTTGTGTGTCACGTTCGTTTATATTTATCTTGTCATGTCAAAGTGATCTATGCGTTTGTTTTTATTTTAGGCCATTCATTCTTGCATGCATTTTATTAGTAGTTAAAAAGATGCGGAAATTAAAAGTTCCTAAACTATTACAAAGGCGCGGGTCCACATCGCCAAATTAAACCAGGACCCGATTTGACATAAAATAAAGAAATAAAATGCGAGAAATATAAAATGTCCGAGTTACATGGCTTGAGCAATTACATCAATATTTAAAAGAAGGAATAAATAAAATGCGCGAATTGAATTAAAATTGAAAACGAGGGCGTTGGACCCTTTTGAAGTTAAATTGAAATTAAAAATTAATTAATTATTTATTGAAATAAAAGAAGTGTTTTTTAGGTTTTTTGTATTTATGAAATAAGAAAATTAAAATTAAAATTAAAAGAAACTCTAATTCTAAGTTATTTTTAATTATTTGAGAAAAATGTTAAAGTTTAACTTAATTTACTAAAGAATTTATGTACATGTTTATTTACAAAATAAATTAGTAGTTAATAATAATAATAATGATGAGAAAATTATTTATTAAAAAAAATGATGAAAAAGTTAAAAAAACCTAATTTCTACATATTTAATTTATTAAGAAAAATATTAAAGTTTTGAAACCTAAATTAATCTAATTAATTGTTTAAAGTTTATTTACAAAAATAATAATAGTAAAATTAATATTAATAAAATAAACATTTTTTTGATTTTTCTGTATTTTATATTTATTATGAAAATTATTTTATGGAATTAAAAGAAAACAATTAAAAACAATTAAAAGAATAAAAAGGAAAAACAAATAAAAATTAAAAATTGAGCAAACCATAGGGGGTGTCTGGCCCAAGGGGAGGTTTTTTGAAGTATTGACTCCTGAGTACCGTGGTCTGCATTCTTTGGCCATTTGATTGAGTTTCATGCATAAGTTGTTCTACTTTGGCCATTTGGCTTTTGGCTTTTGGCTTTTGGCTTTTGGCCATTTGTGTTCTGGCTTCAACGTTCCTTTAATGTCTGGCTTAATGTCTGCCTCGCCATGTATTGGTGTCATGCATAAGTTTTTCTAGTCTGGCCATTTGGCTTTTGGCTTTTGGCCATTTGGCTTTTGGCCTCAACGTTCCTTAATGAACCTGCATGGGATCCTGTCTAAATCTGCAGTGTTGAATCTCACAAACACATCAAATAAAATCATAAAATGCAAATAAAACTAATATATGAAGAAATTTAATGTTTAGGCACAATATGGCATGTATGAATGATTATACCCTTTTGATCATGGAGATCAAATCAACCTTACCCTTACTGGAAAAGTAGTGACATGAATGCTTTTATGCCCTTTGGATCATGGAGATCAAGCCAGCCTTACCCTTACTAAAGAAGTAATAAGATGTTGGTTTGTAACTGAGATGACTTATTTGTAGTGAAAGAGGGATTTGTAATAAGGATTTCAAGGTTTTAGGGTTCTTGAAAGAGTTTGATATTCCAACAGTGTTGTGGCAAGGTTTTTTTCTCTCTTTTTTTCTTCCCTCTTTTTTCTTTTTTTTCTCCCCCCTGGTTTGTGTGACAAGAAGGTGATTATATAATGGAAATTAGGGTAAAGAAAATGGGCTTTGAATGTGCAATTGGGCCTCCAATATTCACTTGAATTCGTCACTTTCCAGGCTAAATCGCAGGGACTTAAGTGCATTTTTTGAAGTTGAAATGTGAAAACAAAATGTAGCCGACATCGAGAACTAACTCCTGTCCGAAAATCGACTCAATCGGATAAACGGTGAATTAGTTATGAATTTTTGAAGTTTCAGCTCAGACAAACTTATTTTGGGCTCCAGTGTCGACTCTGACACGTTTTTCAATAAAAAACTGGTATTGATCGGTGCATAATTTGGTCTCGACTTTTGAAGCAAAGTTGTAGATCTATGAGTCAGGGACCTTGTGTAAAAGTATGAGCCCAATCCGATACAAATTGACCGAGTTATGAATTTTCGAAGTTTCGGCCCAGATGAAATAATATTCAGCATTCAGGATTTTCAGCGTGTCACGCACTATGAGCAAAAAACGAAGGCCTTTTGAATACCGTTTGAACTCAATACCTTCTGTGAAAATGTAGCCAACTCAATTTGTGAAATTTTGGCACCGGAACCAGCTCGATACGATGAAAATCGACCAAGTTATGATTTTCTGAACATGACGCAGATAAACTTCTGTCACAAATTTTCTGTGCGAAAATACTTGATAAATCCACATTTTTGAAGATCTTCTGATCGAAATTGGCTTCCAGCCGTGAGAGATGAAAACATAGATAATGTCAAGACGGAATTTTGGCCACCGGAACGGGTTCAAAACAAGCCACGATCTTCAAGTGATGAATTTTTTAGCGCGTAAAAACTGCACTTTCAGCACACTTTTTCACCATATTTCTTCGAGAAAACTCACACAGTCGGATACCTTCTTTAAAGAATTGACTCTTGAGCCGAACCTGAATTTGAGAATACGTTATCAGAGATATCTTGGCGAAAGAATACCTGAATATGACGCGCCAGGTTGGACTTGTGAATTTTTCTTGAAATGTTTTGAGAAATATGGGAGGGCAAATTTTGGGGTACAACAGTTGCCCCTGTTCAATCTTCTTAGACCTGAGGATGCAGACTGGCTGACGTGCCTTTCGTAATCCGAGGGTAGAAGATGATTGGACACTAGAGTACCCAGAAATTTGCGCTCACATAGTAGCAGTGATGATGGGAATGGGCTTACAGATGCCATTTGGAGATTGACGAATAGGGTGATGGGCTTATAGATGCCATCTGGATGTTGATTGCGTAGGAGATTCCTTAGCGAGAACCTGCATACCTGCAAAAGGAAAATGAGTACCTGACACGTTGTAGGAGCTGATTTTAGATGCTTGGTATAGATGTGTCCTGACTGGTTACAGGAGCTGTATCTGGAGCTTCAAAGAGCAATGAATGAACCTGGGATGGTTACTGCCTTAGCATGAATGATAAGAGCACCTTGGGTGATTTTAACTTCAACAACGCTTGTTGAGAAAATCTTGGTGGGAAATACCATCTTCGCAGGATCGGAACGAGAACCATAGGCTATTATAATCTGAAAGGGAATCACCTCACTCGCCGTCGGAGAGGGAATCATAGGAAAAGGAATTGTCACCTCACACATCGTCGGAGAGGGAAACATCTGAAAAGGGCTTACCACCTCACACACCGTCGGAGAGGGGACCATAAGAGACTATCACCTCACACTCATCGTCGGAGAGGGAAACATCTGAAAAAGGAATTACCACCTCACGCACTTGTCGGAGAGGGGACCATAGGAGACTATCACCTCACACTCATCGTCGGAGAGGGAAACATCTGAAAAAGGAATTACCACCTCACGCACTTGTCGGAGAGGGGACCATAGGAGACTATCACCTCACACTCATCGTCGGAGAGGGAAACATCTGAAGAAGGAATTACCACCTCACGCACTTGTCGGAGAGGGGACCATAGGAGACTATCACCTCACACTCATCGTCGGAGAGGGAAACATCTGAAAAAGGAATTATCACCTCACACACTTGTCGGAGAGGGGACCATAACTTCTGCTGAGTCTTTATCAGAAAAATCTGTTGGGAATCGATCTAGCTGGACTAGAGGAGGTCTTGAAATGTCTTCAACTGGAATAAGTGTCAGAACGTCGCCATATCTGGTTCATATCTGGACTATATCTGGAAGGCAATCTAGAAGCAGCATCAGAACGTCACCTTATCTGGTTTACATCTGAAACTATATCTGGAAGGAAATCTGGAAGCAGCATCAGAACGTCACCATATCTGGGTCATATCTGAAACTATATCTAGAAGGATATCTGGAAGCAGCATCAGAACGTCACCATATCTGGGTCATATCTGAAACTATATCTAGAAGGATATCTGGAAGCAGCATCAGAACGTCACCATATCTGGGTCATATCTGAAACTATATCTAGAAGGAAATCTGGAAGCAGCATCAGAACGTCACCATATCTGGGTCATATCTGAAACTATATCTAGAAGGATATCTGGAAGCAGCATCAGAACGTCACCATATCTGGGTCATATCTGAAACTATATCTAGAAGGAAATCTGGAAGCAGCATCAGAATGTCACCATATCTGGGTCATATCTGAAACTATATCTAGAAGGATATCTGGAAGCAGCATCAGAACGTCACCATATCTGGGTCATATCCGAAACTATATCTGGAAGGAAATCTGGAAGCAGTATCAAAACGTCACCATCTCTGGGTCATATCTGAAACTATATCTAGAAGGAAATCCGGAAGCAGCATCAGAACGTCACCATATCTGGGTCATATCTGAAACTATATCTGGAAGGAAATCTGGAAGCAGTATCAGAACGTCACCATCTCTGGGTCATATCTGAAACTATATCTAGAAGGAAATCCGGAAGCAGCATCAGAACGTCACCATATCTGGATCATATCCGAAACTATATCTAGAAGGAATTGCGATAGTTGGTAGTAATCATTTTGTATTGATCTTTTTCCTGAAAAGGCAAAACATAATTGTATGCAAAATCATGATGCATGAACTGTATGTCTTCAAAATTAATGAGATTCATGTCATATGATGCATATGCATGCTACAATGTACGAGGACATGATGTTTATGAATGTATTAAGAAAATAAATCCTTGACGGGTGCCGGGAAGTCACTCCTGGGCTGATGTTGAAGAATAGCTTTTGCTTCCGCTGGGGATGATAGTTGCAAGAATACCGGTAGGAGAAGATAACTCCGTTGGGAAATAAACTTGGCGAATAGATTATTCTGCGGGGAGAAAAGTACTCTAACGATCTTGCTGGGAAACAAAACACTGTGGGGAAAGAGGTACTTTGTTGAGGTTGATGAGGATAACTCCGCTGGGGATATCTTTGCTGTGTTGGAAGTGTTAATAGACTTCGCTGGGGATAAGAAGACTGTGCCGAGGACGATCTTTCCGTGGCTTTTGGCTGAGGATAGCCCAGTTATAAGCTCTGGTGGAGAAATAACCTTTGAATAAAACCTGGGGAGACGCGTTCGCTCTGCAGGGAGTGAAGGTATCTTGGTCGCATTCTTCAGCTGAACTTACCTTGGCACTTCGGTGGACAGGGCAACCGGATTATTTAGACAACTCATTATTGCCCCTGTTTCTGTTGGAGAAGAAGGTACCTGTGAAGGTGTTTGATGACTGCCGTTTGACAAATCTTCTTCTGGTAGGCAAGTGACGAGATACCGGGACATAGTCGTACGCTTTGATCCCTAATTTTTGCTTGGACCGCCCTTTCGGGTTTTCAGTCCACCGGGATACCCATTTTTGCCCAAGCCGCCTTTTCAGGTTTTCGACTTGCCGGGTGTATAGATTTTTTTTTATTTCATCCCTTATTTTGCCCGAACCCTTTTGGTTCGCCGGGAAGCCCTTATTTTTGCCTAGGTGTGTCAACCTAGCGGGTCTTTGATTGTGCGTAGCATTTTTTCGACTATGTCTACGCTCTCAGAATGTAAGGAGTTGCCCCTGTTGGAAGTGTTTTGTCATGCCACCAGAAGATTTTTGATCGTGCAAGTTTTGTTGCTGGAATGCCCCCAAGTGACTCAGGCGGAGATTTGCCCCAGGCTATTTGGCCTTTGAGAGATTCTTCGAATCTTGACTGAACTGCCCCAGATGACGGACCATGATCATACCATGCCCCTTGATTGGAAGTGCTTCTGTTCATTAGGCATTCATCGTGCGAATTTCCCTGATGTTCAAACGAAAAGTCATATGCAAACAAAGTTATGTTAAAAATGCAAAGCTTATGTCTGTCTTGAAGATTTTGAAAATGCATTCTTTTTTCATAAAACAGGTGATTGTTTGTAAAACGTGATGTCAACTCCGTATTTTACCGTAGGCCTTCAGGAGTCAGGATACCTTTCGTAACAGTATGCTTTCGAACTAACCCATGCTTCAGCTAGGACTTTTGAGGGTTATAACGTGGCCTGGTTCACGGTTTAAGAAACAAAGGATAAAGGCTCAAATTATTTGTACCCACCCGCTCTTCGTGATGTTCTCCAAACCTAAACTCAGTTGATCATATGTTAGACCTTGCTCTGATTTTCCGGTGATGATTCGGATGTTGATAACTTATAGGCAGTCATTCCTTTTTTGTTGAGGGTTTGTAAGACCTCTTTCTTGTCTGATTTTTGTGTTATCCCTTTCTTTTTTGCCTGAACTGTTTCCTTTTTTGGAATTACAGTCAGCGGGATGCCCCAGTTTTGTAAGTCTCCTTCATGGGTTTTGACTTAATGGTTTTTTTTTATATTTTTTTTTTGAGATAATGACTTCCTTCCTTTATGATTATTCGGAACCATCACCGTCTTTCTTCGTTTTGTAAGGACTTCTTCGGTGCCATTCGTTATGCACTTGGATCAACTGAGAGACTACCCTGCCCCAGGTTATGATTAAGGGTTTTAATTTTTAAAAAGAAAAACTCCTACTTCTTTGGCTCGGATGGGTTGACGAGGGATTATCATCCTTATAACTCCAGTGTTTAGGGATTGAAACAATGCCTGTACCTCATCAGCGTGGTCTGTTCAAAAGCATACTGTAGATTATGGTATCGTTTTCGTCATCCTCCCTCAAGAGGCTTAGAATTTTCAGATCCAGAGTTGACATCAGAAAAAATATGAAGATAATTTGCATTTAGTGAATACGAATATATTGTTTCAAAACAGACATATGCAATGCATTAATGACATAACAATGTTTAACATGAGTAAATGTTTGAACAAAAGATAATTTCAACTTGAACATTCGAATGAACAAAAGTTTTCTAGTCTCAGGGCTTGTCACTTCACATGGTGCCTCTTGTAGGGATGGTAGAAACACTCAGCCTGGCCATCTTGGGTGAATTCCACAGCTCCTTCCTCAATCAGATCCTGGATCTTACTTTTCAGAGTCCAACAATCCTCTGTAGCATGCCCCGGGATGTTAGAATGATAAGCGCAGCGAGCGTTGGGGTTATACCTTGAAGGTGTCCTGTTGGGATTCTTAGGAGGATCCTTTAGAGTTACCAAGTTCAACCTCAGCAGTTGTTGTAAGGCTTGAGGCAGCGACACGTTGAGCTTGGTGAATTGCCTTTTGGGCTTGTCTGGCTGCAGCTGGTGAGGTCGATACTAAATTGGCGATACTGAAGCCATCTGAGGAACTTTTCCCTTGTCTGCCTGTCTCAAGGGTGGTTAAATGATGACTGGCTCTTCAACCCTAGACGTTTGCCCCAGCTGGTTACCCCGAAGCAGTTGGTTGACGAGGACCCTGAGCTCGTCTTGTTTTTGAACTAAACTTTGAATGGCAGTCGCCTGCCCCAGCATCTGGACTTTCAAGGCATCTATTTCAGCTTGCTGATATCTCATCCGTTCATCCTCAGCATTGTTCCTGACCAAAGTCTCCATGAGAAGTGCTCTCAACTCCTCCTGCCCCTTGGATAGATTCAGGAGGATCTCCCTGAACCGAGTCTCTTGAGCAAGAAGGTCCTGGTTATCTTGTTGGGAAGCCATTGCTGAAATAAACAGCGAGAACGGTAAGTGACCTGCAACAAAGATACCTGTTATGCAATGATGTGTATGACATGCATGCAACGTTTTCAAGGACCTCGCGGGGTAAACAAGAAAATTTGTTAGCATTGGAATTTATAGCTTGATTGAAGGACACCCATGTTGTTGAGAACTCTTCTTCAAGGGTCAAAGGCTCACCATATCCAGTGGGTCATAGCCCCTGACAACTTTGGCTAGAGGAAAATAAATCCTCTTTGCCCCTTGCTAGATGTTTGATTCATCGTGACCTGCATCACAAGCCCTTGAGATCCTTGAAATGGGTTAGGATGTATGCAATGGTATGCAATGGTATGATGTCATGCTATGCATGGGGTAATGTGAGTAACCCTGTTATGAGTCCCAATTAAGGACTATAAACAACCCTGCAAGAAATTTAGTACCCTGTTATGAGTCCCAATTAAGGACTATAAACAAGACCTGCAAGAAACTTAGTACCCTGTTATGAGTCCCAATTAAGGACTATAAACAAGACCTGCAAGAAACTCAAGTGTCAGATGACAAGCCTGCAAGTAGTCAAGTTGGAAGGCACACAAGTCACACAAGAGAAACCCTTAGAGTTTAGGCCAGCATGGGGTCTGGGTAGTACCCTCTTGAAGTTGGTGGGCTCAACCTGTCCTATTAGAGTAACCGGGTTCTAAGGTTCCCAATATCACGGGATTGCTTTCATTGTTCATCGTTTCGATTTAGCCACTGAACTGGCGACCGAAATATTCCAGGAAAGCAACCCTCAATTGAGTGTAGTATCGAGTATCAACCAACCTCGGACTGCACCAAAGTCAGTTATCTCACTACCCTAAAGAGGCCAAGATAGTTCAATTAAGGTTCCTATGGTCTGTTGATGCTTCACGACACCACGCGGAGGCCCCGTACTCTCCTTGACTGAACTCAAGGGTTACCGGTACACACCAAAGTGCCACATCAACGTAGCAGACTGTTTCAACCATGTCGGTATACCCCGCACAGTTCCCTCACAGCCTTGTTGCTACTTTCTAAGAAGGTATCCCCCAGATCCGGGTTCAGGATCTATAGAACTCCCAAGCAACCCACAATTTAAAGCACACAAAGCAATACAATTGAAAACATAGTTATTAGCTAGCCCTAAGGTACACCTCACTTTATAAAGGGTCCCCAGCAGAGTCGCCAGTTCTGTGATCGGTGGATCTGGAACTGACTGTTTAACGCTGGTTCGCGAAATGTCGCGGAAGCAAGAGTCGCCACCGTCTTTTATTTTCTCCAAATGGAAAGGACAAAAGCACAGAAAAATTCCTTAAAGAGATTGCTCTCGGTTCGGGAGGTAGGTTATAGAAAGGGAAGGTGTTAGCACCCTTTCTATCCATGGTTATCCATGGGCTCTTAGATACTTGCTCATTTGTGTTTTCAAAAATGGTTTGTTTGCTTTTCAACTGTGGGTTTTTAAAAAGTTTCTTTGAAAATTCCAGTTCGACTCTTGTATCGGTCCTCAAGAGTATTTGAAAAATTGCTTTCGAAAGCTTTTTGAAAAGGGTGTCGGTGTGAAAAGTATTTTTTGAATTTTTGTTTGAAATTAGAGCAAGTATCTACGAGAACCTACCTACCCTAAGGAATTCGTCTGTGTAGATGTCCTTTAAGTAGTGCCATCCCACCATTGAGAGGTAGGTAGCACCACTGTTGGAGGTGTTCGGGTCAATTCGAGGTTCGGGACATGGTAATCACTAGAGCAATGGGAAGACACCTTAGAAGCTACCCTCATGCCAGGTTCCCGGATCATGAGGACTTACTAAGACATCCTCTACTCGACGATCACCTTTCGAGGCAAGGCAACAGTGAGGCGTACCCTAGGGGTGGTGTGTGATTTGTGTGTCACGTTCGTTTATATTTATCTTGTCATGTCAAAGTGATCTATGCGTTTGTTTTTATTTTAGGCCATTCATTCTTGCATGCATTTTATTAGTAGTTAAAAAGATGCGGAAATTAAAAGTTCCTAAACTATTACAAAGGCGCGGGTCCACATCGCCAAATTAAACCAGGACCCGATTTGACATAAAATAAAGAAATAAAATGCGAGAAATATAAAATGTCCGAGTTACATGGCTTGAGCAATTACATCAATATTTAAAAGAAGGAATAAATAAAATGCGCGAATTGAATTAAAATTGAAAACGAGGGCGTTGGACCCTTTTGAAGTTAAATTGAAATTAAAAATTAATTAATTATTTATTGAAATAAAAGAAGTGTTTTTTAGGTTTTTTGTATTTATGAAATAAGAAAATTAAAATTAAAATTAAAAGAAACTCTAATTCTAAGTTATTTTTAATTATTTGAGAAAAATGTTAAAGTTTAACTTAATTTACTAAAGAATTTATGTACATGTTTATTTACAAAATAAATTAGTAGTTAATAATAATAATAATGATGAGAAAATTATTTATTAAAAAAAATGATGAAAAAGTTAAAAAAACCTAATTTCTACATATTTAATTTATTAAGAAAAATATTAAAGTTTTGAAACCTAAATTAATCTAATTAATTGTTTAAAGTTTATTTACAAAAATAATAATAGTAAAATTAATATTAATAAAATAAACATTTTTTTGATTTTTCTGTATTTTATATTTATTATGAAAATTATTTTATGGAATTAAAAGAAAACAATTAAAAACAATTAAAAGAATAAAAAGGAAAAACAAATAAAAATTAAAAATTGAGCAAACCATAGGGGGTGTCTGGCCCAAGGGGAGGTTTTTTGAAGTATTGACTCCTGAGTACCGTGGTCTGCATTCTTTGGCCATTTGATTGAGTTTCATGCATAAGTTGTTCTACTTTGGCCATTTGGCTTTTGGCTTTTGGCTTTTGGCCATTTGTGTTCTGGCTTCAACGTTCCTTTAATGTCTGGCTTAATGTCTGCCTCGCCATGTATTGGTGTCATGCATAAGTTTTTCTAGTCTGGCCATTTGGCTTTTGGCTTTTGGCCATTTGGCTTTTGGCCTCAACGTTCCTTAATGAACCTGCATGGGATCCTGTCTAAATCTGCAGTGTTGAATCTCACAAACACATCAAATAAAATCATAAAATGCAAATAAAACTAATATATGAAGAAATTTAATGTTTAGGCACAATATGGCATGTATGAATGATTATACCCTTTTGATCATGGAGATCAAATCAACCTTACCCTTACTGGAAAAGTAGTGACATGAATGCTTTTATGCCCTTTGGATCATGGAGATCAAGCCAGCCTTACCCTTACTAAAGAAGTAATAAGATGTTGGTTTGTAACTGAGATGACTTATTTGTAGTGAAAGAGGGATTTGTAATAAGGATTTCAAGGTTTTAGGGTTCTTGAAAGAGTTTGATATTCCAACAGTGTTGTGGCAAGGTTTTTTTCTCTCTTTTTTTCTTCCCTCTTTTTTCTTTTTTTTCTCCCCCCTGGTTTGTGTGACAAGAAGGTGATTATATAATGGAAATTAGGGTAAAGAAAATGGGCTTTGAATGTGCAATTGGGCCTCCAATATTCACTTGAATTCGTCACTTTCCAGGCTAAATCGCAGGGACTTAAGTGCATTTTTTGAAGTTGAAATGTGAAAACAAAATGTAGCCGACATCGAGAACTAACTCCTGTCCGAAAATCGACTCAATCGGATAAACGGTGAATTAGTTATGAATTTTTGAAGTTTCAGCTCAGACAAACTTATTTTGGGCTCCAGTGTCGACTCTGACACGTTTTTCAATAAAAAACTGGTATTGATCGGTGCATAATTTGGTCTCGACTTTTGAAGCAAAGTTGTAGATCTATGAGTCAGGGACCTTGTGTAAAAGTATGAGCCCAATCCGATACAAATTGACCGAGTTATGAATTTTCGAAGTTTCGGCCCAGATGAAATAATATTCAGCATTCAGGATTTTCAGCGTGTCACGCACTATGAGCAAAAAACGAAGGCCTTTTGAATACCGTTTGAACTCAATACCTTCTGTGAAAATGTAGCCAACTCAATTTGTGAAATTTTGGCACCGGAACCAGCTCGATACGATGAAAATCGACCAAGTTATGATTTTCTGAACATGACGCAGATAAACTTCTGTCACAAATTTTCTGTGCGAAAATACTTGATAAATCCACATTTTTGAAGATCTTCTGATCGAAATTGGCTTCCAGCCGTGAGAGATGAAAACATAGATAATGTCAAGACGGAATTTTGGCCACCGGAACGGGTTCAAAACAAGCCACGATCTTCAAGTGATGAATTTTTTAGCGCGTAAAAACTGCACTTTCAGCACACTTTTTCACCATATTTCTTCGAGAAAACTCACACAGTCGGATACCTTCTTTAAAGAATTGACTCTTGAGCCGAACCTGAATTTGAGAATACGTTATCAGAGATATCTTGGCGAAAGAATACCTGAATATGACGCGCCAGGTTGGACTTGTGAATTTTTCTTGAAATGTTTTGAGAAATATGGGAGGGCAAATTTTGGGGTACAACAGGTTCATCTCTTCCAGTTAATGACAGGAGAAAGACCTCTTCTGGTATGGGTTCATCTCTTCCAGTTAATGATAGGCAAAATACCTCTTCTGGTATGGGTTCATCTCTTCCAATTAATGACAAGCGAAAGACCTCTTCTGGTATGGGTTCATCTCTTTTAGTTAATGACAGGCGAAAGACCTCTTTTGGTATGGATTCATCTCTTCTAGTTAATGACAGGCGAAATACCTCTTCTGGTATGGGTTCATCTCTTCGAGTTAATGACAGGCGAAAGACCTCTTATGGTATGGGTTCATCTCTTCCAGTTAATGACATGCGAAAGACCTCTTCTGTTATAGGTTCATCTCTTCCAGTTAGTGACAGGAGAAAGACCTCTTCTGGTATGAGTTCATCTCTTCCAGTTAATGACAGGCGAAAGACCTCTTCTGGTATGGGTTTATCTCTTCAAGTTAATGACAGGCGAAAGACCTCTTCGGGTATGGGTTTATCTCTTCTAATTAATAACAGGCGAAAGACCTCTTCTGGTATGGGTTCATCTCTTCCAATTAATGACATATGAAAGACCTCTAATGGTGTAGATTTATTTCTTCCAGTTAAAAAACAGGCAAACAACCTCTTCTGGTTCAGATTAAATCGATAATAGATTCATTCTGATACTTCTTCCAGTTGAAGTCAATAATTACCTTGGATGGAATCTATAATCCCATCTCCGAAGATTCTCCATCACCTCTCCAAATGACATCTATAAGCCCATTCCCAGTACAATCAACCAACAACGTTACCTCTTGCATAGGCGAGTGCAAATTTATGGGCACTTAAGTGTTCAATCATCTTCTACCTTCAAGTCACGAATGACGGACGAGCCAATCTAACTCTTCAGGTTTAAGAAGATTGAATAGGGGCAGTTGTTGTACCCAAAATTTTCCCTCACATATTTCTTGAAGGCATTCTTCCAAGGCTTCCCAGACACTCAGGACACTCAAGGGTTGACTAGTCAAGATGCTCCTCCTAAACCAAAGGCCTACAACTAGGGTTTGTAGTTTCTTAAGTAAATTTGGTTTGAAAAGGTATCAAGTGGCTTCCATGGTTCTTAATAGGTCCTCAACAAGGTTCATGTCAAGTTTCAAGCCTTACATCACAAGTTTTCTCAATCAATGGCTCAAATGTTTGAAAATCAACTGTATTGGTCAAAAAGTCAATTATGGTCAACATACAGTCAAACTTCAATATTTTTGGTCATAATCAACATTTTGAAGTGACATTCATCATTTGATCAAGGTTTGATCACGATTCCTCAAGGAAAGTCCTCAGATCATCAAAAGTCAAAAATTGTCAAATTAGGGTTTCCTTAGGAGAAGTCAACTGAACTTTGACCAAGCATAACTTTCACGTGCTTCATCAACTTTTCCCCTACCAAAGCCCACTTTTAAGAAAACCCAATTCTCTATAACTTTGCTTTTATACTCAAGTCCAAAAAGTGCTTCATTTGAAAGATATGAGCTAATACATTATAGGTCATTTTCAAAAGTCAGCAAAAGACACTTTTTGTCAAGGCAACTTACAACAAGATAATGTCTCCAAATGCAAATATGATCAAAAGTGAAAGTGTAGAGGACATCTTGAGATTTTCAAGAAGTCCAAGATCACCTTTAAAATATGAAAATTGAGCAAGTTATGAGTTGCACAAGTTGGTAACTTTTTAAGAAATGTATGAAATGCTAAATGTGCAAACTTGAAATTTTGGACTTGTGACCTAGCTTTTTGGACTTCAAGCATGTCCATGACCTTACAAAAGACTCTTAAACTCATTCTTACCTTGTCTTGTATTTTCTTATTATTTTAATTATATTTAATTTGTTTTTATTCAAATAAATGCAAAATAAGTTAAATAAAATCACAAAAATCATGGGCTATGCATATGGGCTGGATTTGATCAATTTTGAAGCCCATTAATTCGTGTAAGACACATGCAAATGGTCCAGGTTCATTGCACGTTCAAAAAGGGCAAGAATCACTCAAAAATGGCAACTTCTTAATGTATTTTATTCATGTCTCAAAGGCCATGAATTCTTTGTTCCTTGCCATACATGCCCACTCCTCTCTTCCCTCTCTATAAATACACAAGCTTAAGATCACAAAGGGACACGAAATTCTTGCACACAAAAGCCTTCTCAAAATTCTCTAAAAAATCAATAAGTTGGTGAAAATCGTGTCTCACTTTCCAGCCCGTACCAGTTCAAGCCAGTGATCAAACATCGCCCCAGAGTTTCATAGGAGTCCTTTAGAGCCCAGGTTCAAGCCTCACACGTCCCAGATCCTCCTCATAACCCTCCTACGGTCTTGGTAAAATTTAGATTTTCAAACTCTCTGAATATGTGATTTAAATCAGTTTTATGCATGCATTCATATTGCTATTTATGTTTTTAGTAAATCTAATCGGTTCGATCCAAGTACAAGGCGTTTTGTATTTTTCTTGTTTTTATCTTTTCAGATCCAATGCTAAGCAGATCCATACACGCACCATACACCTCCAATTCCTGACCATCATATCTCATCAAGAATGATTTGAATGCCTCAAGTGCACACCCCACTGTGCACCTTCAAGGAGTCTCTCTCATCCGAGCCAACGTAACCTCCTGGGCTCATTAGTTATGGGCCTAAGGATTCTTTTTTTTGCACCCCTCTAACCCATTTTTGTAGCGAGGCCCAATTACATTTTTTTAGTATTATTTGTTTTTCTTAATCAACATTTTTTAATCAGTTTCCTTTAATCAATAAAAATCAGAAAACCACAAAAATATATTTTTAGTTTTTTGTATTATTAATTAAATTAATTTTGTTAATTTTAATTAATTATTTAATCATTTTTTAAACTAATTAGAATTAGGTTTCCATTAATTTAATTATTATTTTTCTTAAACAAATATTTTTTTCTAATTTTAGAATCTTTTAGGGTTTTTCATCCTTTCCTGTTTCATCTCCGCGTGTTATTTATTTCTTGCGCATTTTTATGAACAATTATGTAACTATTGAAGGAATGTAAAAGTTAAAATTAGGACTCTTTACATTTTTCTTTCCCCATTTTGGTTTATATTCCCCTCATCCCAAAGCGATGTAATAGTTTAGACTTTACTTTTCTCATTTTTATTCTTCTACCCTATGTATATATTTAACTGTTAGATGTATGCTTAATAGGATTGCATGATAAGATTTAAAAACAAACGCTAGAAAACCTAACACTCAAGATAAACATAACTGAAAAATGACACACTTCGCACCTCAAAGGTACTCCCACTTGTTTCGAAATAAACAGTCACATCTCTCGAACGTAAGATATTTTAGCAGAGACCATTTGGTTATAAGATCATAAGTCCCTCGATGACCCTTTCGATGTTGCCTCGGTAAATGATCTTGGTACCTTAGGGTAATTTCTAAAGTATCTTACGAGTTGCTTTCGTGACTGTATGATGACCCTCGCATGTCCCTCAAAACATCCAACGATAGGGCTACCTACTAAATAATAGTAGGATAGCACTGTCTAAAGGAAAAGAGGAATAGAACAAAGATCTTTCGAGTAGGTAGACCGCTTATAGTTGCTTGCTCACAAAAACAAACAAAACAATTTTTCACACATACACTTTCTTTTATAAATATTTTCAAAGACAAAACACTTTGTATACATTCTCCATGATACGAGATTCATTACAAAGTTCGCCAGGCTAAGGCGTCTTTTCAAAATATTTTCAAAACACACTTACACAAAAAGCATTTTCAAAGTGAGCTAGCAACTAAGAGCCCTTAGATAACTACAGATGAAAAGGGTGCTAACACCTTCCCTTTTTATAATCTACCCCCGAACTCAAAATCTTTTAAAAAGGTTTTTCCTGTTCTTTTCACCCTTTCCTTTGTTGGATAAAAGAAAAGTTTGTGGCGAATCTTGCTAACCGTAACATTTGCGATAAAATGCAAAACCAGTAAATCAGTTTTCCCACTGTATTACAAAGAGGCTACCTTTGAACATATCCCAAGGGAGGAAAATCAATTGGCAGATGCTTTAGCTACCAGGTCATCCATGTTCAAGGTCAGATGGGACAACGAAACTCCCAGTATTACTGTTGAAAGATTCGAGGAATCGACACACTGCTACAAAATCAATACTAATGGAGTAGAAGAGAAGCCTTGGTTTCATGAAGTGAAAATATATCTTGAAGCACAAGAATACCCTGAAGGAGTGTCAATCAACGACAAGAAATTCCTACGGAGATTCTCAGCCAAGTTCTTCATGATCAATAGGATTTTGTACAAGCGCAACTGTGATGCGGTGGGAGAACTGACTTGAGGTTTTGCGTTTGTGTTCGCAAATGTTTCGGTTTAGCAAGAGTCGCCACCGACTTTTTATTTTATCCAAAGGAAAGGTCAAAAAGCACAGGAAAGACCTTTGAGATATTTTCTTGGGTTCGGGGAGTAGATTATGAAAAGGGAAGGTGCTAGCACTCTTTTCATCCATGCTTTTCCATGGGCTCTTAGTTACTTGTTTAGATCACTTGCTTTTGCTTTTCAATTGTTTGAAATGGTGCTTTGTGTGTGGTTTTGAAAATATTTTGAAAAGAGGCCATCGTTGTGGCAACCTTTGTAATGATTCTTGTTTGAATATATACAAAGGTGTATTGTCTTTTGAAAAGATTTTTCAATGTTTGAAAGTTTGTTTTGGGAAATGTTTTGAAATTGTGTTGTGAAGTGTGTTTGAAAAATAGCAAGGATGTTTTGCAAGTTTTGATCAAGTAACTAAGAGTTGTCTACCCTATTTTACTCAAAGATCTTTCCTATACGTTTTTAACCCTTTTGACAGTGTTGTTTTACCATTGTGTTTGGTAAACAACCTTGTATTTGGATGTTAAACGGGACAGGCGCGGGTCATCGTATAGACCATGATAGCTATTGTGTTAAGTACCTTTAGCAAATTTTCCGAGGGACTAGATCATTTGGTATAGGCAACCAAGATAGCGTCATCGAGGGACTATGATATTTTGTTTTGTTTTTGTTTTGCCAAAGTACTCAACATGCATAACATGGCCATTTAAAAAGGCAACAAGTGGATGAAACCCTAGGGGTGCAAGTGTGCATTGTGTTGTCAATTTACATGCTTTTTGTCTTTGCATTAGTCAAGCTATTTGTTTTGATTTTGGATTTTGCATACAAACCCTAATCTCTAACATGGCATATTTGAAAGCATAAATGCGTAAAATAAATCTACACTATTACAATATTTTATATGGGAAGGGGGATACAATTTTTGAATGGGGATTATTTTGCAAGAAATTAAAACCTTAATATTTACTATTACATCCAAATTGAATAAATGGTACAAATAAATAAATTGGCAATAATTAAACAATTTAAATATAAGTATGCAAAATATTATGAATATGCACAAAGTGTTTTTTTTTTGTTTTTTTTATGTATGTAAAAAATATTTAATGTATACATAAAAAGAAATAAAGGATTATTGTATTTTATTTATTAAGGGTAAAACCCTAATTTTATTTTAAGAAAGTATGTATATATACATTAATTATAAAAAATATAGAAATGAATGAAATATATACAAATGTCACAAAATGAAAATATATTAAAAAAAATATTATTTTTAATAAGGGTGGAAAATCTAGTTTTCTTTTAAGAAAATAAATATATATTAAATATATTATTTATGTACAATAAAATAAAATAATGTATATACAAAAATAAAAAGTATATTAGAAAAAATATTATTTAAGTATAAGTAATAAAAATAAAAGTATAATATTTTTATGTATTATTTTTAAGTTTTCATCAAATAAAATAAAAGTATATAATCACTAAATTATTTTTATGTTAGAAAAATAAAAATAAAATACAAAAATAAATGTGAAAAATTATAAAAATATTGTTAGTATTTTTTATTTTGGAAAATAATAAAATAAAATCAGAAATGAAAAATAAATACAAAAATATGAAGAAATGGGTCAGGGGGTGCAATCAGCAATGAGGGGGGTGTCAAAAACAAGGCCAGAACCAAGCCCAGCCCACTGACTTCATCTTCAACCTTTTGTCCAAAAATGCGCGCGCCCTGTACAAATTTTCAGATCCTGCATACGTGCTCTAATGTAAAAACTCATAACATCAAAGTTGTAGCATTTTTCAAGACGAATTCAACCATGTAAAGAACTCACTCTAACTCTCAAAGACCAGAGAGAATTTCTCTGGCCCTAAATCTTAACCTAATTTTTTCAGGAAGTTCATGGATCAAATTCTCTTAACACATTTAACTTAAATGAAAACTGAGCATATGTACAGCTTCATGGCTATGAATACTACATTTTTTATTCACAAACCTAAGCCTAATGATTCCTAAATAGAGAGATAGGAAGTTGACAAAAACTTTCTTCAGTTGAGATCGTGTATGGCAATGTGGAGCTTTTCAGTGAGGCATGAGATGTTTGGGAGCTTGCTTGAACTTCCTCTGACCTTCCCCAATGCCTAGTTTGCCTTGAATATGCTTGAACGGGCCTGTAGAACTCAACCTGCACAAGCTGAAATCAAAAATGGTAAACCTTGCAAATGGAGTTACAGTCAGTGTTTAAGGGTTGGGATAGCTTGGATAGGTTATATGGAAGGTGTTTGAACAAGTTTGAGGCAAAATGCACGAGGGGTTTTTGCTATGGAAGTCAAACTGCAGGGAGTGCCCTGTTTTGCCAATGGAAGATGATTTTGTGTTTTTGCAGGCTTCAGGACTCAAAGGCTTGTGTTTTAGGTTCAATTCAATGTGTGAAACTTGTCTCAAAAGCTTGCAAGAGTTGGTTCTTTCAGATGTTCAAGTTGTGTTGTATTTGACAAGTTTCTTCTCTTTTAAGCAAAAGCAAACAATGATGCAAGACAAGCCTGTACAGGCTATCTATCAGCCTGCACCTTCTGCTCTTGGCCCCTCAAGTTTGTGGATTTGATTTGCTGCACAAGATCTTGTTCAAGGCTCAAGGATTCTATTTGACATAAAGCAAGATTTTGACAAAAATGGCAAAGTTACCTTTTACTATTTTTGGATTAATCTAATGTATAATCCTCTAATGACCAAAACAAAGCCTTAGACCAATGGATTTGCATTTAATTATTGAGTATGGAAGGGTTTTTGTACCTTTAATCAAGTACAAACAAGGTTGATTAGAGTTTGCAACTTGTATCAATATGAACATGCCATGGATCAAAAGTGAGTTTTTGCCAACTTCAAGCATTCGATTCTCCCTAACCACAAATGATTTTTGAGAGTTCTTGGATATTTTGGAAAGCTTGTAACATTCTCTACAATCCATATTTGAAATGAATTTTGAGATTCCAAGTGGAACTATGTGAAATATGGTCATGAAGATAGGTCAAAATCCTGCCTAGATTAGGGCAAAATTTCACTAAGTTAAAAGTTTCATGGACCCTTGTTCCAAAAATCATAACTTGAGATCCAATCTTCTTTTGGGAAAACTTTGTGAATCAAAGTTGTAGACTTTGTGGAGGACTACAACTTTCATGTTGGAAGTTTTGTTTGAATCCAATTTCATCATGGTGAAAATGTTGGGAAAAGTTGGGAAAAATTTAAGAAAATTTCATAACTTAGAAAAATTCTAAGTTATGAAAATTTTCAATCTTAAACCCTAATTTGCAAAATTGGGTTTATTGATGAACAAGTTTCATGTTTTGACACATCTTGATGAAAAATGACCCTTGGCACTTGATTTTGACCAAAAAGACAAAGTTTGACTTTTCAGTGTACAGTCAAATTTTGATCAGTTGACTGGAAAATTCATTTGTCAATCCAATGCATTTGAGATCTTTTGAACCTTGTGAATAGGTCAAGATGATGCCATTGAGTCCTTGAACCCATGATTGAACCCAATTTTCCATTGGCTAGGTTAAAAAAAATCAGAAATTGCCCTTGTGCAATCAAAACCCTAAAAATGACCATTTTGCCCTTTTGATGATCTGATCAAATTTCTTGAGGAGTTGTGGTCCAAACTTGATCAAATGGTTCATATGAGCCTAGATTGTTGATATGGATCAAAATGTATGAGGTTTGACTGTAAATTGGCCATAGTTGACTTTTTCCCCTATATAGTCGATTTCTAGGTCAGCTGTCCAATTGACTGGGCAAAAATTTGATTCAAGGCCTGAAACTTGGTACGAACAATCTTATAAGTCCAACATGAAGCATGAAAGTCACATTGAGCATTAGAAGTCCAAAATTCCTTGTGCAAACTCAAACCCTAATTTCAGGTCAACAGTGCAAGGAGATGATTTGAGCAGAGCAAACCCTAATCATGTCTTGAGTTCAAAGAGTCTTGTGATGAGAAACTTTGATAAAATGAGAGGGAAAATTTTGGGGTACAACAGCAACCATGATTCAGTTCTGCTCCATTGTTTAGACAAGAAAGAAGCAGAGAAAATTATGGAGGATATGCACGAAGGCATATTTGGTACTCACTCTAGCGAACATACCATGGCCAAGAAGATTCTGAGAGCTAGTTACTATTGGTCGACCATGGAAACCGACTGTCATCACCACTCGAGGACTTGCCACAAGTGCCAAATTTATGCTTACAAGGTTCACGTGCCTCCAATACCTTTGAATGTCATGAGTGCTCATTGGCCATTCGCAATGTGGGACATTGATATGATTGGAGAAATAAAGCCTACTGCCTCTAATGGACACCATTTCATTCTCATCGCCATTGACTAATTTATAAAATGGGTTGAAGTGGCTTCATTTGCCTCAGTTACCAAGAATATGGTGGCTTGATTCATCAAGCATAACCTCATCAGTCGATATGGCATCCCTGAGAGAATCATCACTGACAATGGTACCAACTTCAACAATTCCATGATCACCGAACTCTACACGCAGTTCAAGATCAAACATCACAACTCTTCTCCATACAGACCTAAGATGAATGGCACGATGGAAGCCACCAACAAGAATATAAAGAAGATTATGCAAAAGATGGTGGTGACCTACAAAGACTGGCATGAGATATTACCATTTGCTCTCCATGGCTATCGTACTTCGGTGCAAACATCAACTGGGGTAACCCCTTTCTCTTTGGTCTATGGCATGGAAGTTGTTCTGCCCGTCTAAGTTCATCTCCCTTCTCTAAGGATTATGAAATATGCGGACTTAGACGAAGACGAGTGGATTCAAACTAGGTTGGATCAGTTGAATTTGATTAACAAGAAGAGACTTGATGTTATCTGTCATGATCAGATGTACCAGAAACGTCTGATTAAAGCTTTCAACAAGAAGATCAAGCATCGGGTATATCAGGCTGGTGACTTGGTAATAAAACGCATCATTCTACCACAAGGTGATCCCAGGGGCAAATGGACTCCCACTTACGAGGGACCATTTGTTATCAAGAAAGTATTTTTGGGCGGTGCTATGATATAGACCACCAAGGATGGTGAAGATTTCTGCACCCTATAAATGCAGACATAGTCAAAAAATACTATGCATAAAAACGACCCGCTAGGTTGACATACCTAGGCAAAAATAAGGGCATCCCGACGAAACAAAATGGTCCGGGGAAAAGTTAGGGATATATACAAAAGATTGTACACCCGGCAAGTCGAAAACTTGAAAAGGCGACTTGGGAAAAAAGGGTATCCTGGTGGACTGAAAACCCGAAAGGGCGGTCCAGGCAAAAATTAGGGATCAAAGTGTATGACAGTGTCCCGTTGGATCACTTACAACCAACTTTATTACCAAGGTCAAAAGTTCAAATGGTACAAGATCATTTCAATCAACTTCTTCTGAAAGCAAGGGATGAGATGTTCAAAGACATATGGGCAATAGCGGAGTTGGAATCCAATGAGATCATTTCCACATGGCTATATATATTTGTTTTAACTTTATACTCTTTTTATTTCACGACGACTTCCTCTTACTAGGATTTCCGTCTCTTTGTACAAAATCGCTTGTTTATAGGCAAATTATCAATACAAATACACCTTAAATTTCAATTTTTTGTTTTTCTGTTTTGTTTGTAAAAAAGTCCAATGACTAAATTGAATGAACATATACATATAAATATGATTAACTGTTAACAAATAAATGCATAAAAAACAAGTATTCTAGGAATCGAGCTGACATTCGAGTTGTCCATAAATCCCCGCATAGTCACTTTCATAAGATTATCCCCACAGAGATACTCCTATGAGATTACCCGCACAGAGTAGTCTTCACAAATAAGGGTATATTCCCCGCAATCTCCTCGGAAGATTGCTCCAGCAAATAAAGGAGTATAATCTCTTTCCCCACGGAATTCCAATCAGTACACTTCCTGGAAATTCTCTTCCCTAGTTGAGTTTGGTCCTCCAAAACTGAAAAAGAAACCTACAAAGTTCTTTTCTTTAGCAAAATCAATTTCCCCAAGAGAGTTGATTTTTCCTCAGCAGAGCACTTCTCCATTAACAAGGGTTTATTTCCCCAACAGGGTTTATTTCCTCAACAACCTACAAATTTCCCAGCTTGAGCCTATTCCTCAGACTACTACAAATCACTGACAAAATTTTTCTCCCCAGTAAAGTTGCTGCAAGACCTGGAATCCGACCAAATACCAATTAACTTTATCATCCCCAGAAAGTTGTTACAAAACCTGGAATCCGACCAGATACCAGTTACCTTTATCTTCCCCAAACGGGTGGGAAGTTTAACCATCTCTTTTTATCCCCAGTCAGGGTATATAAGAAATAAATTCCCCAGTAGAGCAACGGACGACCAAGGTTCCCAAACTCTACTCCCCAAACAGAAATCAATACATCCCCTGAAGAGTTTCCTCAAGCAAGTAAGCAGGAATCCCCAGCGGAAGCGTTCTATACAAGATTAAAGATACACATACTCTTCATCCCCAACAATTGTCATGGATTTATTTTCCTATACGAAGATGTTGCACGAGTTTACAATTACACTTCAACAACATTTCACATTCATACATCATAGAATATGCATACAAAACACATATAGCACAGTCTCATTTATTTTGAGAACATCATTACACAATACATTTCATACATCATGACATTGCATACAACTAACTCTTTACCTTTTCAGGAAAGATCAATCAACAGACGAATATCAACAACATTTCTCAAATAGGTCCAAGATTAATTCCCAAAACAAGACGGGGAAATTATCTATGTGACCAGGTCAGAGATTAATTCTTGAAACAAGACAAGACAATTATCTCGACAGCCAACAAAAGGAAGGTTCCAGATTAATTTCTGAAACAAGACGGGACAACTATTTGGATGACCAGCCACAGATTAATTCCTGAAACAAGACAGGACAACTATTTATGAAGAACAAACTAATTGTAGATCAATTCTTGGAATAGGACGGGGCGACTATCTAGATGAACAGATTAAAGATTAACTCCCTAAACAGGACGGGGAATCTATTTTTATTTCTCTTTGGTCAGATAAAGATCAATTCCCAAAATAGGATGGGGCGACTATCTTTATCACCAATGGTATGAACACCCGAAATAGGACGAGTTTACCAATAAACCGATTGTAGATCAATTCCGGAAAGAGGACGGGACGACTATCTACATGAACAGATTGAAGATTAACTCCCGGAATAGGATGGGGAAACTATTTTTCTTTCTCTTTGGTCAAGATAAAGATCAATTCCCGAAACAAGATGGGGCGACTATATTTATCACCAATGATATGTGTGAGGGAAAAGGTGAAAGAATTGAGTTTTAATGCTTGTCAAAAACCTACCTGTGCAAATATGTCATGCTTCAAACAAGTGCAAGTGAGAAACATCAAAAACAAGCATTTTTCTCAAAACAGACTGCATGAGCCAGCTCATGGAACCTTAGGTCGGCTCATGAGAAGAAGATTTTGGCTTGTCAACATCCGGGAAGGCGCACACCTTCTCTATGTGTCGAAGCATAGTTTTGGAAAAACATGAGTCGGCGCATCAGGAAATGAGTCGGTGCTTGACTGAAGGAATTTCAACCTCTCTCGCTCGGGAAGGCGCATGCCTTCTGTACACCCTGCATAAGCCGACGCATCGCTAAATTGTCTCATTTTTTCTGCTATGTTGTTACATCATGGGAATCACTTATATATATTGTTTGGCCTCTATTTTCTGATTTAACAAGAAAATTGAAAGATAGACACAAGAGCTCTCTTCATCTTCAACCTCTCATCAACCATCAACAACTACACATAATCATTTTTGTTGATCAAGTTTTTGGGATTGTGTTGATAACGTCTGAATTGAAAGTGAAATTTCATATTTGGGTAGAGATCTTTGTGGGTTTTTTCTTGAATAAAACCATTGGGGTTTTGTCCTTCAAAATTGGGGGTTTTATCACAAGTCTTTGCCTCATTGAATTCAGCCGAGCTAAGGGATTAGAAGACCGTGGGGTGTTCAATCGGGTAGCGGTAACCGGAGGATTGTGAAGAAGGATTTGGGGCCAATTTCTAGAGTTCAAAATCATTCAAGGTAGAAGGAGATTTTGTTCAAGATTTGGCATACTTGATTAATCTAGAATCAAGGGAAGAGGAGTGCAACATATAAGATTCATCAAGTGACTTTGAATTGTGGTGATTGTATCTTCTCTTACAAAATTTGCAAAATTAATTTCATAATCCTAATTCTAGATTCTAGAATTGGGGGCAGAGTAGCCCACGCGAGGACGACAGGGTGAACTGCCTTAACAAATATTGTGTCCATTTTAGTTTTCTGCATTTTATTTTTATTTGCTTGAATTTGTGAGTTATCAATTTTTCTCATTCATACAAAATAATTTTAGTGACAAACTAAAATTTACAACTCATATAGCATTCATTTGAATCGCTATAATCACTACAATTTGAATATAACCAAACCTTGTGTAGTATGTACACCAAGTGTTTGGTGAATTTACAACTCACAAATTTGCTTTATCTTCTCCACAACTAATTGTAATAACTTACACCTTGTTAAACTTGCTAAAGCGATTCATCATATTCAATTTTAGTTGTGATTTTATTCTCATCATTTTCATCAAATTGGTTCGCATATCCGATCTTTCCAATACGTAAAGTTTAGGCGATCATATTCAGGGATGTTGCTCTCTGATAAAAACAATTTTACAAAAAGCACAAAATTTTCAAAGGGATCTATTCAACCCCATCTTCTAGATCCGTCACATCGTTTAACAAGTGGTATTAGAGCGCCAGTTTGTCCAGTGCTTCACATATAACTTCTAGAAATGTATTGTGATCTAAAAGGGGCTGGAGCACCCGTTTTCACAGGTGAAAATTATAGCTATTGAAAAGATTGTATGCGTGTCCATATCACGTCTGTTGATAGGAAAATATGGAAGGTTATCCAAGATGGGCCAATTGCAATAACTATACAAAATGCTACCAGGATAACCGTGCCTAAACCGGAAGCACAATGGGATGAAAAAGATGAGAAAAATTATGCCTATGACTGGAAAGCAAGAAACATGCTCATAGAAGCTCTAGGAGTTGATAAGTATTTTCGGGTCTCACATTGTGCTACGGCTAAGGAAATGTGGGACACTTTGCAAGTCACCCATGAGGGTACAAACGATGTAAAATTGGCTAGAATCAATACTTTGACGCAAGAGTTTGATCTATTTCGCATGGAGCAAGGTGAAACCATCGCTGACATGCAAAAGAGATTTTCTCATATAATGAATCGCTTGCACACACTTGGTCATGTAATTGCCAATTCTGTTGCTACTAATAAAATTTTGAGATGTCTTAGCAGGGAACGACAACCTAAAGTTATGGCATTTAAGGAAGCCAATGATCTAAATACTTTGGATCTCACAAAACTATGGGGTAAGCTTCAAGAACATGAGCAAGAGCTCATAAGCCTTGGAAAGCATGAAAAGAAAGAAAAGAAGGAAAAATCAAGAGACTTGGAAAAGAAGTCTATAGCACTAAAGGCTTCAAGCTCCAAGTCATCCACCTCAATTTCGTGTGCAAGTGAATCAAGTGATGACGATGAGAGTCCGGATGAGGATATGGGTCTGTTCGTAAGAAAATACAATAGATTTCTCCAGAAAGAAATTCAACATTCGGATAAGAATCTCATCAATTATAGAAGCCACTCTCAACCAAGCAAGCAAGATGAAAGTAAGAAGCCTAAGTCATGAGGATCATGCTACCATTATGGCAAACCCGGTCATTACAAGCCGGATTGCCCCTATTTGAAGAAAGACAAAGCCAAGGCCAAAAATAAAAAGAAACCAAC
This sequence comes from Vicia faba, assembly GCA_948472305.1. Taxonomy (NCBI): domain Eukaryota; kingdom Viridiplantae; phylum Streptophyta; class Magnoliopsida; order Fabales; family Fabaceae; genus Vicia; species Vicia faba. The sequence goes on along the minus strand of OX451739.1, from coordinate 19,400,247 downwards.
CAAAGCTAGAAGAGCATACATTTCTTGGGAGAGCGATAGTGATTCCTCAAGTAAAGGTTTCTTAAGTGATGAAGAAGAAACGGTCAACCTTTGTCTCATGGCTCATCATCATAAGAAAAAGAATGTAAGTCATGCTAAGTATGATCATGTTGATGAAATGTCTTATTTAGAATTGTTAAATTCCTTCAATATTTTACATCAAGAGGCTAAGGAAGCTTTCAAACGCTTAGCCTCAAACAAGAAAATATTTTCATATCTAGAATAAAAGGTTTCCGATTCCGAAAAGGAATTAGAAGCTCTTAAAGAATCTATGATAGAAAATATTGAAGGAAAATGTGAAAAAGAAGAGAGGCCTTGGTTTAAATGACATGGATGTGAAACTTGTCATATTTGGCAAAAAGAAGTTAGAACTCTCAAAGCCAAACTAGACAAAGCTTTACAACCTAAGATTACATTTTCTATCGATTGCTCAAACTTAAGAAAAAGTATGATTAATCCCTATCAAAAATATACTTATGAAGTAAGGGGTCAAGATAGCAAGAGTAGATCTCACTTATATATGTCTTGCCTATATTGTTGTAAGAAGGGACATACCATTAGTAAATGTCGATTTAAGAGATTCTTAGTTCCTAAAGGCATATACCAATGGTTCCCCAAAGGCAACAAATGTTTAACTCACACTCAAGGACCCAATGAATGTTGGGTACCTATCTCCCATGTTTGATATTTCAGGTGGAATGTCTTGAGCCTCTCGAGATAAGATGGTTTCTCGATAGTGGTTGCTCAAGACACATGACGGGTGACATTTAGCTATTCTTTGACTTTGTGGAAAATAAGAAAGGATTTGTTACTTATGGTGATAACAACAAGGGAGCAATACTCGGTAAAGGTAGTGTAGGTAATCCATCATCCACCAGTATCTCAGATGTCCTATTAGTTGAAGGCCTTAAACACAATCTTATTAGCATTAGTCAATTATGCGACAAAGGTTATAAAATTACTTTTCTAAAGGATGATTGCATAATCGAACATAATGATAAGAAAGAGGATGTGTTTAAGGGCTTGAGGGTAAACAATGTGTATATGCTTGACTTGAATGATGTGTCTCTAACAGGTGCTAAATGCTTAGTCTCCATGAGTGAAGACTTGTGGCTTTGGCATAGGCGATTAGCACACGTTAACTTTGATTTGCTAAATAAAATCATATCTAAAGACATTGTGATTGGCTTACCCAAAATAAAATTTTCAAAAGATCATCTATGTGATGCTTGTCAAATGGGTAAACAAACACGAGTCTCTTTTAAATCTAAAAATGTCATCTCTACAATGAAACCACTTGAACTCCTCCATATGGACTTATTTGGACCATCTAGAATTAAAAGTCTAGGTGGAAATTATTATGGCTTCGTTATAGTTGATGACTACTCTAGATTTTGTTGGATGATATTCTTAGCAAACAAAAGTGAGACTTTCTATGCTTTTGAAAAATTTGCCAAATTATCTCAAAATAAGTTGAATACAAAAATTGTTACCATCCGAAGTGGCCATGGAGGTGAATTCGAAAATCACCTTTTTGATGAATTCTGTGAAAGAAATGGCATTGATCATAATTTTTCTGCTCCTAGAACACCTCAACAAAATGGAGTTGTTGAGCGTAAAAATCGTGTTCTAGAAGAACTTGGGAGAACTATGATCAATGAACATGATCTTCTAAAATACTTTTGGGCCGATGCCATTAATACGGCTTGTTATGTGCTAAATAGGATCTTGATACGTCCTATGCTCAACAAAACACCGTATGAACTTTTGAAAGGTAGAAAACCAAATATTTCTCATCTCCGTGTCTTTGGTTGTAAATGTTTTGTATTAAATAATGGCAAAGAAAATCTTGGCAAATTTGACTCAAAAGCCGATGAAGGTATTTTTCTCGGATACTCTCAATCTAGTAAAGCATATAGGGTATTTAATAAAAGGTTACAAATTATGGAAGAATCCGTGCATGTTTCCTTTGATGAATCCTGTCCAAAAATGGTCGAAAGGGGTATTTCTTTTAATGGTGCAGGTGCTTCTTCGGAAAGGATACTCAATGATCAAGATGAAAAGAGTAATGAGCCCATACTTGAGAAAGAAAAAGGGGAGATGGACCATGTGTCTAGCAAAGAAGAAAAAGACACTCAACCAACAAATGAAATAAATCCTCCTTTAGAGTGGAAAGAAACCAAGGATCATCCCATTGACAACATTCTTGGAGACATATCAAAGGGAGTAACTACATGGTCTAAGATAAGTAACTTTTGTTATCATTTCGCATTCGTCTCTCAAATTGAGCCTAAAAACCCTAAAGAAGCTTTATTCGATGAACATTGGTTTTTGGCAATGCAAGAAGAATTAAACCAATTCAAGAGAAATGAGGTTTGGGACCTTGTCCCCCCTCCGCAAGACCATCGAATAATTGGTACTAAGTGGGTATTTAGGAACAAACATGAAGAAAACGGAATCATAACTCGCAACAAGGCGCGTCTTATTGCTCAAGGGTATAACCAAGAGGAAGGCATCGACTATGAGGAAACTTATGCTCCGGTTGCCCGACTCGAGGCTATACGCTTGTTATTAGCTTATGCATGCTCACAAAACTTTAAGTTATTTCAAATGGATGTTAAGAGTGCATTCTTAAATGGTTATATTAATGAAGAAGTTTATGTATCTCAACCTCCCAGATTTGAAAATCACGAGTTTCTTAAACATGTTTATAAATTTAAACGTGCTTTATACGGTCTTAAGCAAGCCCCTAGGGCTTGGTATGATCATCTTAGCAAGTTCTTACTAGAAAAGGGATTCTCTAGAGGGAAGGTTGATACAACCCTCTTTATTAAGTGCCAAGGAAATCACTCCATCTTGGTGCAAATTTATGTAGATGATATCATTTTTGGGTCTACTAACATCACCTTGGTCAAGGAATTTTCTAAAGTGATGCAGGGTGAATTTGAGATGAGCATGATAAGGGAGTTAAACTACTTCCTAGGTCTTAAATCAAACAACTCGGGGAAGGAACTTTTGTTAGCCAAATGAAGTATTGCTATGAGTTTCTCAAGCGCTTCGATATGGCAAACTCAAAAGTTATTGACACTCCAATGCCTACCGTGGTTAGCCTAGATCAGGATGAACATGGTAAGCCGGTTGATGTAAAAAGGTATAGAGGTATGATTGGATATCTTCTTTATCTTACCCCTTCTCGTCCCAACATTATGTTTAGTGTTTGCATGTGTTCTAGATATCAATCTTGTCCTAAGGAGAGTCATCTAAAAGCTGTAAAACGTATACTTAGGTATCTTTGTGGTACTCCTAAGTATGGACTTTGGTTCTCCAAGGGTAGTGATTGTTCTTTGGTTGGCTATTCCGATTCCGACTTTGCAGGTTGCAAATTGGATAGGAAAATCACAAGTGGCACTTGTCATTTCTTTTCAAACTCCTTAGTTAGTTGGCATAGCAAAAAGCAATTTTCAGTTGCTTTGTCAACGGCTGAGGCGGAATATGTTGCAGCCGGTAATTGTTGTGCTCAAATTTTGTGGCTCAAATAACAATTACTCGACTATGATTTAAAACTTAATCATATTCCAATATTTTGTCATAACACAAGTGTCATCAATCTAACCAAAAATCCAGTTCTACACTCGCGCACTAAACATATTGAAATCAGGCACCACTTCCTTAGGGATCATGTAGAGAAAGGTGAAGTCATGTTTGAGCATGTTGATAGCAAAAATCAACTTGCCGATATTTTTACAAAACCACTTGCGATCGAACCATTCTTTCATATTCGTAGGGAAATTGGTGTCCTTGATATTTCGGATAGATCACAACTCCAATGAGTTGCATTCCCTTTATTTATCTTTGTGTCTCTATGGCTATTCCGATTCATGAATATCATCTTGGGCTGGCGACATGTGAGGGAATCGTATCATTCAAATACGTTCGGTAATATCCTTCCTACTCTTTCTCATTAGTGATCATTTTGCTTAAATGTTGGTGCTATGAAATGATTAAATGCTTTGTGTGTTATTGCATCTGTGCATGCGTACTTGTTTATTGTGTTAAATTAATTTCTACAAAACCTACATGCCATGAAATACAAGAAATTTCAAAATTTTACATACATGAGCCGACCTATAACTCTGAGCAGTCGGTGCACGCCTGATTGAAAAACATATTTAGGCTTATTTTACTGGAACGCGTCGATGCATCCCTGCATAGGTCGACGCGTCGCTGTTTTGCAGCCCATTATATCTTAGTTTGTATTGTGTGGTTCCATTTGCATGCATCCATTTTCTATGTTGTTGTTCCCTCTTGCTAGCATTCATCTGGCCTCCCTCTCCATCTCAAAACCCTAAAAACCCACTGTGTCATTTCAACTCCAGATCTCTCCAAACCTTCATCCATGGCTTCTAGTGCAACAAAGAAAATAAGTATCAGAGGTAACTCTTCAAATCAAACTCGGGTTACTCCTCTATCACTTCTTCCTCCTGATCTCATTGAAAAGTATGATGAGAAGTTTGCTAGAAGGAGGTTGGTTAGGAAATTTTGTGCCTTCCGTCTCACTCTTGAACGCCTGCATATCTCAGATGTGGTGGAATTGTTGGACCATCAAAAGGTGTTTCCATTCCTTGAGTTGGATGGAGACTACAACGAGGTACTCGTCAATGTATTATATACGGGTATACAAGGTAAATTCTCTGATCACCAATTTTCATACAGAATTGAAAATAAGGTTGTCAAGGTAGATGATAAAATTTGGAAAGCTTTTGAGTTGTTCCCTATTGACACTGATGTTGTTAAAATCACTGACACTAAGCTTCCTGCAGACTATGACTTCAAACAAGCCTTGAACTCCATGTTAAAACGACCATATCTTGAGAGTTTTGTGCAAAGTAGTGTTTTTCCAAAAACTGTCACAATAGGTCAATTGGTTCCTCTAGCTCGAATTATGCAATGGATTGTGTCAAGGATAATTCGCCCCAAAAAGGGTGGGTTGTCCCGTATTGATCAACCTGAGGTTATGTTAATTTGGGCTATTCTAAACAAAATTAAGATTCATTGGCCGTATTACATCACTAGCTGGCTATTTGAAATGAGGGATTCCCCTAGAGGATCTGCTTTGGGGTATCCATCGTTCATTCATGGAATTCTAAGTCAAGCAAACCTTGATCTTACTGGTATTTCACCTACACCTATCCTGCCGGATTCAGGTTTTACCTCCAAAACTCTCGCACTTATGGGTCATCAATGGAATCCCTAGCTTGGTAAGTACAAGTACTTTGTGAAATCAAACTCAGTAATGCTTCGAAATGAAGATGTTGAACAGGATGATGAAATGGATGATGCTGAGGGCGGTGAAGTTGGTACTGAGAATCAAGAAAGTGCGGAAGAGGATGAAGAAGATGACGAAGGAAATGATGACCATAAGTGTTGTAACCTAAAATTTGCCCTCTCATTTATCAATATTTTTCTCACAAGATCTCTTTGACTCAAGACTGGATTAGGGTTTGACCAGCTCAAGACATCTCATCATGCACTGATGACCCAAAAGACCATAATTCATCAAAACATGTCAAAATGTGAAACTTGTTCATCAAGAAATCAAAAATTGAATATTTTATTTTGAAATTTGAAAATGTCTTAACTTAGAAATTTTTCTAAGTATAGAAAATTTCTTATTTTTTCTCAACTTTAAGCCAAATTTTCACCATGATACAAGATGATTCAAAGAAAGTTCCCAACATGAAAGTTGTAGATCTCCATGAAATCTACAACTTTGCTTCACACAATTTCTTCTAAAGATGCTTAGATCTCAAGATATAATTTTGTGAATACATGCTCATGAACTAAAATAACTTAGTGAAATTTTGCCCTAATTTAGGCAGGTTTTTGACCTAACTTCATGGCAACTTTTCACCTAGTTCCAAGAGGAATCTTGGAAAGCAATTCAAAGATGAGTTATAGAGCACATTGCAAGATTTCCAAAATATCCAAGAACTCCTTGAGGTCATTCTTGAGTAGTGAGAATTGAAGAGATGAAGTTGGCAATTTCTCACTTTTGATTTCAAGCCATTTCATGAAGAACAAAATTCAAATCCTCAAGCATGTTGTACAATCTTTACTTTTCAGGCCTCAAACTCATTTGTCACTCCACCATTAATGAATTGCACAAGGTTTCACGCCCTAAATCCAAGCATTCAATGCTTTGTACATGAACAATTCCATTTTTGGCACAAATGTGCCATTTCCATTTTGATAAAGCATAACTTTTGCTACTTTTCACTCCTTGAGCCTTGCACTTGTTTTCTCTGCACATAAGCAAAGACACAACAAAGAGCAACTTGCCTGAAGCCTCTACCAAACCAGACCACACCTGTACAGCACTTAGGGACTTGTCTCCTCACCTTGCTTCAAAAATAAGAAATGTAGCAAGACATGTGATCTTGTACTTCTGAGCAAGCACAAGTCCTCCAACCTTTTGTTCTATATAAAGCCATCACTTTGCAACTAAAACCACGAATTCCCAAGCCTTGAAACACCCTAGAATCAGAAATTGCATACCAAGCCTCCAAACTTGCCATTTCTGACTTGTGAACTAAATCTTCCATTCCACTCGTGCATTTTCAGGCCTTTTGCTTCCCTAAGCTTCCTTACCTTACAAGTAAATCATCCCACACCCTGAAACATCACTGAAACTCCATATTCCCCATTGTTGAACTTCAAAAATAGAGTAACACAGGTGGACTTCTCTAGATCATTCCAACCACCCTAGTGGCAAGGCAGCGCGCAGAAATGCCCTTGGTCACGGGTTCGAGCCTTGGCGCTGCCTTTTGCATTTTTCCACATTTTCCTTTTTTTTTATTGTTTACAGCATGGGCTTTTGGACAACTGGGCCCTATGTTTTTGCTAATCTCTCACCCTCCATTTACTTGCAGCACCCCTGGTCCAAATGTTTTATTTAATATTTTTATTTTCATTATTATTTTTATCAAATATTTTTCTTAATAATATAAAATCATAAAAAATATAAAAATCATAAATTTTATATTTTATTTTATTTTATTTTATTTTCTCATAAAAAGTATTTTTTATTTAGTTATATATTACATATTTTTGTCAAATAAATTTGTAAATTAAAATGAAATTAGGTTAAATATTTATTTCTTTTTTTCTCACACTTATAAATATTTATTTTAACATGTAAAAGAACCAAAACACTTCATAAATACTATTTATTATTTTCAAGACAAAAATACAAAAAAATACTTAAAGAAATTTATTTTCTTTTAACAAATTAAAATTAGGGTTAATCAAAATCTTTTCTAAAAAATAATTTTTCTTTCTTACTTAATTTAAGTTCTATTTTGGTTTATTTATTAGGCTTAGATTAAAACTCTTTTTCACATAAAGAACAAAACAAAAATCGTTTTCTTGCATTTATATATCCTTGCATATTTAAATTGTCTTGTACATTATTTATTCCAATAATTGTATAAATTAGATTTGGTTGTAATAGATTAATTAGATTTATATTATTACAATCCCCATTCATAATTTGTATACCCCCTCCCACAAAATGTTGTAATAGCGTAGTAATCTTTAAATTATGCAATTTATCGCTTTTACATAACATGTTAGTAATTAGGGTTTGTATGACAAGATAAAAACAATCAAATAAAAAACCCTAATCCAAGACAAAATCAAGCATGAAAATAACACACTTTCACACAAGCACCCCCTAGGGTTACTCCACTTGGTTGCCTTACACAAAAATGGCCATATTACGCATGTGAAGTATTTTAGCAAAACAAACAAATATAAGATCATAGTCCCTCGATGACGCTATCTAAAGTTTCCTTACAAAATGATCTTAGTCCCTCAAAAAAAAGCTAAGATACTTTACAACATTGCTAATCATGGTTATACAATAACTCACGCTCGTCCCGTTTACATCCAAAGATAGGGTTGCTTACCAAATCAATGGTAAGACAACAATATCAAAGGGAAAGAAAATGAACAAGAAATACATTTGAGTAGGTAGATTACTTATAGTTACTTTCACCATTTCAAACAAAACATCCTTGCTATTTTCAAAACAAACACACACATTTCCAAACATATTACAAACATTGAAAACATTTTCAAAAAGACAAACATCTTTGTATACATTCTTACAAATTAGAATCATTACAAAGATTGCCCAAACAATGGCCTCTTTTACAAAATACTTTCAAAACCACACAAAACACAATTTCAAATAAAAGCAAGTGATCTAGCAAGTAACTAAGAGCCCATGGAAAATCATGGATGAAAAGGGTGTTAATACCTTCCCTTTTCATAATCTACCCCCCGAACTCAAGAAATAATCTCAAAGGTCTTTCCTGTACTTTTTCACCTTTCCTTTTGGATAAAAGAAAAGTCGGTGGCGACTCTTGCTAACCGCAACATTTGCGATCAAACGCAAAACCTTCAAGTCATTTCTCCCACTGTAATACAGAATTGGAGACTCTGTTGGGGAGTGTTATAAAAGTGGGGTTACCTTAGGGATAGATCATATTTACTTGCTTACGTTGTTTGATTTGTATGCTTTACATTATGGTTCTTTGTTTGGGTTTGAATCCTCTACCCGAATTTTGGATACATTATAGGTAAATAGCAATACGTTGTGGAAACTGTGTAGGGTATACCGACATGGTCTAAGCAATAGCTATGTTAGTGGGACATATTTGTGAGTACCGGTAGCCTTTGAGTTAATCAAAGAGAATACGGGGCCGCTGAGTGATGTCATGAAGCACTAATGAACTTCTAGAACCTTTACTTGACCAACTTGGCCTTTAGGATGTAGTGAGATGACCGGCTTTGGTGCAGTCCAAAGTTGGCAGATACTCGATACTACACTCATTGAGGTTTGGTTTCTTGGGATATTTCGGTCGCCATTAAAGAGGCTTGAGCTGAAACAATGACCAAGGAAATAATTCTGTGATATTGAGCTCCTTAGAACCCGGTTACTATTACTAGGACAGGTTTAAGCCAACTAACTTCAAGAGAGTACTTACCTATAAAACTCCATGTAAGCCTAAACTAAGAACTTGTTTGCTTTGCTTGTATATCCATACTTGTACATAACATCATGGACATCATGAACATCTTATACATCCACTAACCATTTCAAGGATTTTTGGGATTCATCTTTGTTTTTGTAGGATATGGATTCACTTCGCAGGAAAAATATTCAAGTCAACCTTGTGAGAATTCCTCCACAACTTAACGAGCTAGCTTCAAGGATTTCTGAGAACTCTCCATTCACTGAAAGACATGGTTGTCTACTCAACTTGGTCACGTCCAACACAGATGAGGATATGATGAAGGTGCTCTTTCAGTTCTTTAACCCTTTGCATCATTGCTTCACATTTCCCGACTATCAACTTGTGCCTACTTTGGAAGAATTCTCCCAACTCTTGAGGATTACCATTCTCAATAAACTACCTTTCAACGGTACGGAAAGAGACCCAAAGCCAGAAGAGATTGCTCAAGCTCTACACTTGCACTCATCTGATGTCACAACTCATTGGGAAACTAGGAGTGGTGTCAAAGGCTTCTTAGCAAAGTTCCTGTTTGAGAAAGCCCAAAGCTGTTGGAATTCCTTAGACTTACAAGCCTTTGAGGAAATTATGGCTCTTCTCGTCTATGGGATGGTCTTGTTCCCCAATCCTGACCAACTCATAGATGTGAATGCCGTCAAAATCTTCATGTCACGCAACCCGGTGCCTACATTGCTAGGGGATATACTACACTCTTTTCACACTCGCACAATGAGGAAAAGAGGTGTCCTTATATGTTGCACTCCTCTCTTGGCAAGATGGTTTATTTATCATCTTCCCCGATCAGTCTTAAAGAATGAGCAAGGTTCAAGGTGGTCATAAAGGTTAATGGTGCTCAAACACTCAGACATTCATTGGTGCTCCCGATCCAAAGAGAATGTTATCATTGTTGACCATTGTGGAGAATTCCCTAATGTCCCTCTACTTGGCATTAGGGGAGGCATCACCTACAACCCATGTTTAGCCTTAAGACAGTTTGGTTACGCCCGAAGGGATGGCCCGCATGATATGTTGATTCAAGGTTTGGTATTCGACTACGACAACGACGATCAAGGTCTTCGCCAGAGATTTATCCGAGCTTGGAGGATGTTAAACAAGGTGGATAGCAAGATTTTGGGGCACAAGAATTCCATCCCTCTTGAGCCTTACTTCAAATGGGTATAAACTCGTGCTCAGAGTCTTATGATGCCTTACCCCTCCATTCTCCTGCTAATCATTGAGCATGTCATGGAGGGAGATGTTCCATACACTATCCTACATCCTGACATGCCCACATCTCTTGAAGACCTACAAAGGGATTGGATACAACTAAAAGGAGAGCGAGATACTTTCGAAGCCCAATTCTACGCAAGTGAGAAGAAGGTTTTGGAACTCACTAGGCTACTTCATGAGGAGCGGACTCTAAATGCCTACATTTCACCAAAGAGGATGCGCACTACTTTTTCATCTTAGAGTTTTGTATTATTTTGTCCAAGGGGAATTGATGTACTCAAACTTCATCTTATTAATATAACGTGTGTTTCTTTTTGTCTAAAACAAACTTGAATCTTTGAAATCCTTGAAAACATTGCATATGCACATATCATTCATCATAACATAAATAGGTCTTTTGCAACAAGTTTCCTTATCTCTCTACTATTTATTTTAGTAAGATGGATCTCAAACAAACAGTGAAAGATCTCCAAGCCCAGAACACGCAGTTTCAACAATTGCTCATGACCCTAGCCAAGGGGAAAGAAGAGTTGAAGACTTTGTTAGCTGAAGAGAGGAAAAAGAAAACAAAGAAGGTAACTGGAGTCTTAAACATGGGGAGAAGATTTCATGGACAGACAAGAAGGAATTTGAACTTTGCAACAACTTCCTGTGAAGGAGAATGGAAAGGCAAAGAAATATTTGTCCAGTCAGAATCGGAAGAAGAGGAGGAAGAAGAGGAAGACTACTCTGAGGAACAGTATCCTCCAGTTGATGACAAGTACAGACATCTCGAAGAGCGTTTGAGCGCAATGGAAATACAAAAGGTGCCAGGCTTAGACTTAGAGGAATTGGGACTAGTGTCAGGGATTGTGATTCCTCCGAAATTCAAAGTGCCTATGTTTGCAAAATATGATGGAGTGTCATGCCCTAAAATTCATCTTCGATCATATGTGAGAAAAATCCAACCCCACACCGCTGATAAAGACTTGTGGGTGCATTTTTTCCAAGACTGTCTGTCTGGAACACAACTCGACTGGTTTTACCAACTAGAAAGAGCCAACGTCTATAATTGGGAAGATCTTGCCGCAGCTTTCTACAAGAAATATCAATATAATGCCGATTTGGCGCCTACCCGTACTCAAATCTAGAGTATGGCTATGGCTTCCAATGAAGGTTTCAAGGATTACGCACAAAAATGGAGAGATTTGGCTGGAAGAGTTCAACCCCCTTTGTCTGAAAGGGAATTGGTGGACATGTTCTTAGGCACTTTATCTGGCCCCTTCTTCAACCATTTAATCGAAAGTTCATCTGCAGGCTTTACTGAACTAATATTAACCGGAGAGAGGGTGGAAGCTGGCATAAAAAGAGGAAAGATTCAGAAGGATTAATCTTCTTCTACAGCTATAAGGAAGCCTTTCATCTGGAAGAAAGAGCTAGCTGTTGTATATCTGCAAAGGAACCAAGATAGGTCTGAACACCGACCAATGGTGGGAGATGTTATCATTCCAAAGCCTACGTCTGATCAACAAAGAAGTAATCAACCAAGGGTGGAAAGGCCAGTCCGGCAATTCACCAGAATTAACATGACTCTGTCTCAAGTATTATCGCATCTTCTGGGATCCAACTTGGAAACCTTGAAAGAAGCTCTGAAAAACCCCAATACAACATCCCCTCATTATCACCCCAATGCCCGTTGCGCGTATCACTCTGAAAGTCCTGGTCACGATACTAATAATTGTTGGGCCTTGAAAAACAAAGTACAAGACCTCATCGAAGCAAAATAAATTGAGTTTGATGCGCCCGAGAAGCCAAATGTCATTTCTGCTCCCATGCCTAGACATGGTCACAACACCAATGCTATTGAAGAAGATTTGTTTGTTACCACAGTTGATGAACTCATGACTCCACTTCCAACCATTAAGATAAACTTGTTGAAAGTCGTTGTGTTCCCGGGCTGTAATGAAGATTTCCATCTCTGCTTGTCCTCACCAACTGATTGCCCTTTGTTGAAAATAGGCATTCAACGTCTGATAGATAACAAAGAGATTTTGTTTGAAAGTAATCTTGTTTCACCTGTTCCTGTTGAAGATGTTTCAATCATTACCATTTCCGCCAATTCTTCTAGGGTCTCCACCAAAAGAACCGTTAGAATTACATCGGTTCCGAAAGAAACTCCTCTAATAATCATAATGCCTGGGCCAGTCCCATTTGTATCAGACAAAACTGTGTCGTGGAATTACGGAGGGGACATTTACTACCATGGCATCAAACAAGACTGGCCGCCCACCGAAGAGATAAACTCTGAAGAAGAAGATTCTGACATTAGCAATATTGCCGGAACAAGTAAAATTACCCGAAGCGGTAGGATCTTTTCTCCAGAAATTGCTCCCCTAAAAGCAGTTTCTGGACCCATGATCATCCCCGTGGCTGCTCCAAAGGTTACTTCCGTACCCATAATCATCTCTGCAAATGCTCCTGTTGACGAAGCCGTCACAACTCTTGTTATCATTCCTAACAACACTCTTGCTGCTGAAACTCAAGGAAAGAGTATTCAAGTGGAGCATGTCCGGACGAAGGCTCAATCACTGACTATCCCCGAGACATCCAAGAAAGAAATGGAAGAGATCCTAAAAATCATAAAGAGGAGCGACTACGATGTAGTTGAACAATTGGGGCAAACTCCCTCCAAAATCTCCATGTTGGCATTACTACTATGTTCTGAGACACATGCGAAAGCCTTGGTGAAGTTCCTAAAAACAGCCCATGTGCCACAAGAGATGTCTGCTGATTAATTCCAAGACTGTGTGGCCAGCTTGACAGTGGATAACGGCCTAGGCTTCTCGGATGTTGATCTGACACCGAGGGGAAGAAAGCACAACGAGGCATTACATGTCTCTTTGGAATGTAGGGGCACAACTCTGGCCCATATTTTGGTGGACACTAGCTCATATTTGAATGTATTACTGAAAAAGGCTCTTGACAGACTTGACTGCGAGGGACTAACATTAAAGCCAAGCAACATAGTAGTAAGAGCATTTGATGGCTCGAAAAGGATGGTACAAGGGGAAGTGGATATCCCCATAAAGGTTGGAACACAAACTTTCAATTCAACCTTTTATGTAATGGACATTCGCCCTTCGTACTCTTACTTTCTAGGCCGGCCATGGATCCACAATGCTGGCGTTGTTACCTCTACATTGCACCAGATGCTGAAGTATCCGGTTCAAGGGAAGATTATCACTGTCCATGGAGAGGAAGAATACATGATTAGCCATCTCAATTCCTTCAGATATGTGGAATTGGATGGCGAATTCATTGAAACTCCATTTCAACACTTCGAAGAGGTCCCCCAAGAAGTAGCAGTGACCAAGACCGTGTCCCAGATTCCCAAGATCACAAGACCTCCACTCCGGATGTCATCTCTGAAGGACGCCAAAGCAGTGGTAGAGGAAGGTGGATGCACCATTTGGGGACAACTTCCGTATATCCCGTATAAGTCTGACAAGTTTGGCCTAGGTTTCACTTCAAATGCTCAAAAGGTTATACGTCGTGCCTGTGCTGGAGGGCCACCCTTGAAGATTAGAAACCGTGAGGTCAATACGGTAGAAGATGGTGAAGATAATTGCAACCTGGAGGATTGGATCTTTCCGACTGTCAATGGAGGGCTCAGCAATTAGGAGGCTAGAGACTTCGTCCCAATAACTTTTATCCCACAGTAATTTATCTTTACATTTTGTTGGGTCTGTAATATTCAAAAACAATTCGCTCTCTTAAAACCTTGTGTCTTGCCTGAGGCACAATGGTCCATTTGTAAGGGTTATTATTTCATCTTCATACGACATCAATGAATCATGGATGTTTTTCGCATACAAACTTTTGTGCTCATTGTTTTCTTTTACATTTTATTTTCTTTTAAAGATAGTTATACCCTTACACACACCCACACTCACAATGCAGGTATTCATCCATTCTGGATCCCATGGGTAACGATACTGCTATGGCCTTTCGTGATTCTGAGAAACTAATCTACCAAGTCGAAGACGAGGGTGAGGAAGATTGTGAAGTACCAGGGGAACTAGCCAGACTGCTACAACAAGAAGAAAGAACCATTCAGCCTCACGAGGAACCTGTGGATATGATCAACCTGGGTACCGAGGAGGATAAAAAAGAGGTCAAGGTGGGTGCCAATCTGGAACCCAGTATCAAAGAGCGTCTTATTCAGTTGTTATACGACTATGTTGAAATCTTCGCTTGGTCATATGAAGACATTCCAGGACTTGATACAGACATCGTGGTACATCGTCTGCCTACAAGAGAAGATTGTCCGTAAATAAAACAAAAGGTTCGCCGCATGAGACCTGATATGTCAGAAAAGATTAAAGCAGAGGTTATAAAGCAATTCAATGCTGGATTTTTGGCTGTCACTTCCTACCCTCAATGGGTTGCCAACATTGTTCCCGTACCTAAAAAAGACGGCAAAGTACGAATGTGTGTGGACTACAGAGATTTGAATAGGGCGAGCCCTAAGGATGATTTTCCACTCCCCACATTGATATCCTAGTTGACAATACGGTGCAACACAAAGTGTTTTCCTTCATGGACGGATTCTCAGGTTACAACCAAATCAAAATGGCACCTGAGGACATGGAGAAAACAACATTTGTCACACAGTAGGGCACATTCTGCTATAAGGTGATGCCATTCGGACTGAAAAATGTTGGGGAAACCTATCAGCGCGCCATGGTAGCTTTATTTCATGACATGATACATCATGAGATAGAGGTCTACGAAGACGATATGATAGCCAGATCACAAACGGAAGAAGAGCATCTTGACCACTTACAAAAACTATTTCAGAGACTGAAGAAGTACAAGCTGAGGTTGAATCCAAACAAGTGCACATTTAGGGTACGATCTGGTAAACTCCTAGGCTTTGTCGTCAGTAACAAAGGTATTGAGGTCGATCCTGCCAAAGTTAAAGCAATACAAGAGATGTCTACTCCTCGTACTGAGAAGGAAGTCAGAGGATTCTTGGGACGTTTGAACTATATTTCCAGATTCATTTCTCACCTGAGAGCTACTTGTGAGCCAATCTTCAAACTATTGAAGAAAGATCAAGTAGTCAAATGGAATGATGAGTGCCAATTTGCTTTTGACAAAATCAAAGAATACTTAGAAGAACCTCTTGTATTGATGCCACCAGTCGAGGGAAGACCGTTGATCATGTATCTGTCTGTTTTAGAAAATTCAATGGGGTGTGTATTGGGGCAGCATGACGAGTCTGGCTGAAAAGAGCACGCTATTTACTACCTGAGAAAAAAGTTTATCGACTGTGAAACCAGATATTCATTGCTCGAGAAAACTTGTTGCGCTCTGGCATGGGCTGCTCGTCGGCTAAGACAGTATATGCTGACTCATACTACTTTGTTGATCTCTAAAATGGATCTGATAAAATACATCTTCGAGAAGCCTGCTCTCTCTGGGAGAATAGCAAGATGGCAGATGATCCTGATAGAGTACGACATACAGTATACTACCCAGAAAGCTATAAAGGGCAGTGTACTAGTTGATCACCTTGCTCACCAAGCTGTAGAAGACTATCAGTCCATAAAGTTTGAATTTTCGGATGAAGACATCATGACATTAAACAACTATGAAGGAATCAAGAAATATGACAGACCTGAACAAGGATCCCGATGGACCCTGTTCTTTGATGGAGCATCCAATGCACTTGGTAATGGTATCGGTGTTGTACTCATATCTCCGGAAGGATGTCACACTCCCTTTACTGCCAGACTTTGCTTCAATTGTACAAACAACATGGCGGAATACGAAGCGTGCATCTTTGGTCTCAAAGCTGCCATAGACTTAGGGATCAAATCATTGGATGTATTCGGCGACTCAGTCTTGGTCATCAGTCAGATCAAAGGGGAATGGGACACCAAACACCCTAACCTTATCCCTTATAAAGAACATGTTTTGACATTGATACCGCATTTTGAGAAGATTACCTTCGAGCATTTCCTACGAGAAGAAAATCAGCTAGCAGACGCTCTAGCCACAATGTCATCTATGTTTAAACTTAATTGGGATAACGAGGCTCCTCGGATCACCATCGAACGAATGGATGAACCAGCACACTGTCACGAGATTAATACTAAAGAAGTAATGGACCAGCCTTGGTTTCATGAAGTCAAGAGGTATCTCGAGGCTCAAGAATATCCAGAAGGAGTTTCAATCAATGATAAGAAGTTATTAAGGAGATTCTCTGCTAAATTCTTCCTTAGTAATGGCATCCTATACAAACGCAATCATGACTCCATTTTGCTTCGATGCATGGATAAGGTTGAAGCTAAAAAGATCATGGCTGAATTACATGAAGGTACTTTTGGCACCCACTCCAGTGGGCATACGATGGTGAAGAAAATCCTACGGGCAGGCTATTATTGGTCTACCATGGAAGCAGATTGCTATCAACACTCTCGAACCTGCCATAAGTGTCAAATTTATGCTGACAAGGTGCACGTACCTCCGGTTCCTCTGAATGTCTTGACGGCTCCTTGGCCCTTTGCTATGTGGGGAATTAATATGATTAGGGAAATCAAGCCGACAGCCTCCAATGGACACCGCTTCATCCTAGTGGCCATTGACTATTTTACAAAGTGGGTTGAAGCAACCTCCTTTGCCTTCATCACCAAGAATATGTTGCCCGCTTCATCAAGCAAAACCTTATTTGCTGATACGGTATCCCAGAAAGGATCACCACTGACAATGGTACAAATCTCAACAACACTACGATCACCGCATTATGCGAACAATTCAAGATTCAGCATCACAATTCTTCTCCCTATCGGCCAAAGATGAATGGTGTTGTCGAAGCGGCAAATAAAAACATTAAAAATATCATACATAAAATGACAGTGACATACAAAGACTGGCATGAGATGCTACCATTCACTCTCCACAGTTATCGTACCACGACTCGCACATCAACCGGGGCAACACCCTATTCTTTGGTTTATGGCATGGAGGTTGTCTTGCCTATTGAGGTTCAGATCCCCTCTCTGAGGATTATGAAGGATGCAGGTTTGAACAAAGACAATTGGATCCAGACTCGACTTGATCAACTGAATTTGATTGATGAAAAGAGACTTACTGTTGTTTGCCATGGTCAAATGTATCAAAAATGGATGATCAAGGCTTTCAACAAGAAAGTCAGGCGCCAAGTATATCAAGTTGGGGATCTAGTGATCAAACGTATCATCTTGCCACAAAGTGATCCCAGGGGCAAATGGACTCCTACCTATGAAGGACCATTTGTAATCAAAAACATATTCTCCAGTGGGGCAATGATCTTGACCACCATGTATGGCGACGACCTGCCATACCCTGCAAACACAGACATAGTCAAAAGATACCACGCATAACAGACCCGCTAGGTTGATATGCCTAGGCAAAACAAGGGCATCCCGACAAACCAAAAAGGTTCGAGCAAAATTTAGGGATAAAACAAAAAAAAATCTGTACACCCGGCAAGTTGAAAACCCGAAAGGGCGACTTGGTAAAAAAAGGGGTTTCCCAGTGGACTGAAAACCCGAAAGGGCGGTCCAGGCAAAAGTTAGGGAATTAAGGCATATGACTATGTCTCGTCGGATCACTTTACAGATAAACTTTGGCTTCCACTAACAAACTCAGAGTTTCGGATCAATTCAATCATCTTCGGACGAGGAAACAAATAGATAAGATGCTCAGAAATACGAAGGCTATAGCAGAATGGGAACCCCATGGGATTATTACACATAGCTATCTTTCTTTGTATCAAATTTTTCTTGTTTTACGACAGGATTTTCTTACTGGAATGTTCGTCCCCTTTGTACAAAATACTTATTCAAAGTCAATACAAAATATCCCTTTGAAAGTGCAAAAACTATTTGTCTTTTTCTTTACGCTTGTGTTTTGTTTACAAAAACATCCAATGATTCATTATTGAACATATGCATTTGAACATGATTACTGTTTACAAATAAACAAAATGAGAAAGACAATTATTGATAGGTTGAAAGAATAGGAAAATGTCTTTAGGCTATTCCATAAGTAATCCCCTACAGTACGTCATTTAAATCCCCAGCAGAACAAAGTTCCCAGTTTTCAATCCCCAGCAAAAGTCGTCAAATTTCTCGGGACTCCCCAACAGATCTTGCAAGCAGTACATGGCATTACCCTCACAACAGAATTTACTTCTCTCAACAAAAGTTCATCAGTACTTCAACTTCAAGAATGAAGACTCACATATCCTCAGCAGCATTCAGGGATTTATTTTCCTCAATCCGACAGCAATACAGCACATCAGCTCACATACGCATACATTGCATCCATATATCATAAAAATTGATAAAGAAAATACATTGCATCATACATTCCATACAACATAACTTTGTGTTTTAGCTAACATTTTACCCTTTTCAGGATAAGATTAACAGCTATCGTTAACAATATGCAATCTTGATACAGTTCAGATGCGCTCCAGACGCGGATGCCATCCTGATACTCATTCAGATTCAACTTCGTGATACAGTTCAGATACGCTCCAGACGCGGATGCCATCCTGATACTCATTCAGATTCAACTTCATGATACAGTTTAAATACGCTCCAAACACGGATGCCATTTAGATACTCATTCAGATCCCAACATTCAGATACAGTTCAGATACACTCCAGACACGGACGCCATTCTGATGCTCATTCTTTCAGCTTACGAATTACAATTCAGCAATCACTTCTGGATGGAATCTACAAACCCATCTCCAAAACGATTCTATCACCGCTCCAAATTAAATCGTTAAGCCCATCCCCTCAACCACGCATCGTTAAGTGCAAATTTCTGGGCACTCTAGTGTCCAATCATCTTCCACCTTCGAGTCACGAATGGCAAAACTCGCCAATCTAACTCTTCAGGTTTAAGAAGATTGAACAGGGGCAGCTGTTGTACCCCAATATTTTCCCTCTCATTTATCAAGATTTTTCTCACAAGATCTCTTTGACTCAAGACTGGATTAGGGTTTGACCAGCTCAAGACATCTCATCATGCACTGATGACCCAAAATTAGGGTTTGAGATTGCACAAATATTTTTAGACTATCAATGCTTCATATGATTTTCAAGGATAATTATGGACCCCCAAGATTACTCATGCCATGTTTTAAGCCTTGAATCATATTTTTGATCAGTCAATTGGACAGTTGACCTAAAAATCAGTTGTATTGGGGGAAAAGTCAACCATGGCCAATCTACAGTCAAACTTCATAATTTTTTACCCACATTAATATTTTAGACTCATATGTATCATTTGATCAAGTTTGGACCATAATTCCTCAAGAAATTTGATCAAATCATCAAAAGGGCAAAATGGTCAAAATTAGGGTTTTGACTAAGGGACAATTTTTTATTTTTGACCTAGCAAATGACCTATTGGTTTAGAGCATGATTTCAAGAGTTCAATTGTATCATCTTAACCTAATGACATGATTCAAAACATTGCAAATCCATTGGATTGACAGATGAATTTTTCAGTCAACTGATCAAAAGTCAACTGTATACTGAAAAGTCAAACTTTGACTTTTTGGTCAAAATCAAGTGCCAAAGACCATAATTCATCAAAACATGTCAAAATGTGAAACTTGTTCGTCAAGAAATCAAAGATTGAAGATTTTGTTTTGAAATTTGAAAATTTCTTAACTTAGAAATTTTTCTAAGTATAGAAAATTTCTTATTTTTTCTCAAGTTTAAGCCAAACTTTCACCATGATACAAGATGATTCAAAGAAATTTCCCAACATGAAAGTTGTAGATCTCCATGAAATCTACAACTTTGCTTCACACAATTTCTCCTAAATATGCTTGTATCTCAAGATATAATTTTGTGAATACATGCTCATGAACTAAAATAACTTAGTGAAATTTTGCCCTAATTTAGGCAGGTTTTTGACCTAACTTCATGGCAACTTTTCACCTAGTTCCAAGAGGAATCTTGGAAATAAATTCAAAGATGAGTTATAGAGCACATTGCAAGCTATCCAAAATGTCCAATAACTCCTTGAGATCATTCTTGAGTAGGGAAAATCGAAGAGATGAAGTTGGCAATTTCTCACTTTTGATTTCAAGCCATTTCATGAAGAACAAAATTCAAATCCTCAAGCATGATGTACAATCTTTACTTTTCAGGCCTCAAACTCATTTGTCACTCCACCATTAGTGAATTGCACAAGGTTTCATGCCCTAAATCCAAGCATTCAATGCTTTGTACATGAACAATTCCATTTTTGGCACAAAGATGCCATTTCCATTTTGATAAAGCATAACTTTTGCAACTTTTCACTCCTTGATCCTTGCACTTGTTTTCTATGCACATAAGTAAAGCCACAACAAAGAGCAACTTGCCTGAAGCCTCTACCAAACCAGACCACGCATGTACAGCACTTAGGGACTTGTCTCCTCACCTTGCTTCAAAAACAAGAAGTGTAGCAAGACATGTGATCTTGTACTTCTGAGCAAGCACAAGTCCTCCAACCTTTTGATCTATATAAAGCCATCACTTTTCAACTAAAACCACGAATTCCCAAGCCTTGAAACACCCTAGAATCAGAAATTGCATACCAAGCCTCCAAATTTTCCATTTCTGACTTGTGAACTAAATCTTCCATTCCACTCGTGCGTTTTCAGGCCTTTTGCTTCCCTAAGCTTCCTTATGTTACAAGTAAATCATCCCACACCCTGAAACATCACTGTAACTCTATCTTCCCCATTGTTGAACTTCAAAAACAGAGTAACACGGGTGGACTTCTCCAGATCATTCCAACCACCCTTAAGACAAGCTAAGCATTGCATTAACTTCCTAGAGGTTCAAGGAAGCTAACTTGATCATCACAGCATCCTAAAGCAAGCTAATTTCCAAAACATGATTTCCATTTTCAAGGTGAGTTTTTTGTTTTTCTAACTCTTGATACAGGCATAGTTAGCTTTCCATTTGTGAATATACAATGTAGACATCATTTCTACGAAGTTGTACATATCCATAGCTTGCATTTATTTGGCCTGAGTTGAGAGAATTTTGAGTTTGAAGTTTCTGAAAAAATTAGGTTAAGAATTAGGGCCAACAAAATCTCTCTGATCTAAGACTTATAGTTATAGTTATGCACATGGTTAGAATTGTGAAATAAAATGCTATAATGTTCATGTTATCACTTTCGATTTTTGTTGAGAGATGAAAGAGTTACAGGGGGTCCGGCTGGCTAGAGGAAGAAGATAAAGTACAGGGCAAGGAAGTGTTTTATGTTATGTATTTTTGTTTTCATTTGAACTAACGGATGTACAGCCACCTCAGTGGCAAGGCAGCGCGCAGAAATGCCCTTGGTCACGGATTTTTCTTGCATTTATATATCCTTGCATATTTAAATTATCTTGTACATTATTTATTCCAATACTTGTATAAATTCGATTTGGTTGTAATAGATTAATTAGGTTTATATTATTAAAATCCCAATTCATAATTTGTATACTCCCCCCCCCTCCTACAAAATGTTGTAATAGAGTAGTAATCTTTAAATTATGCAATTTATCGCTATTACATACCATATTAGT
Organism: Vicia faba; assembly: GCA_948472305.1. Lineage (NCBI taxonomy): Eukaryota > Viridiplantae > Streptophyta > Magnoliopsida > Fabales > Fabaceae > Vicia > Vicia faba. The sequence continues at coordinate 19,378,281 of OX451739.1, read as the reverse complement.
AATTAGGGTTTGTATGACAAGATAAAAACAATCAAATAGAAAACCCTAATCCAAGACAAAATCAAGCATGAAAGTAACGCACTTGCACACAAGCACCCTCTAGGGTTACTCCACTTGGTTTCCTTACACAAAAATGGCCATATTACGCATGTGAAGTATTTTAGCCAAACAAACAAATATAAGATCATAGTCCCTCGATGACGCTATCTAAAGTTGCCTTACAAAATGATCTTAGTCCCTCAAAAAAAGCTAAGATACTTTACAACATTGCTAATCATGGTTATACGATGACTCACGCCTGTCCCGTTTATATCCAAAGATAGGGTTTCTTACCAAATCAATGGTAAGACAACATTATCAAAGGGAATGAAAATGAACAAGAAAGACATTTGAGTAGGTAGATTACTTATAGTTACTTGCTCCATTTCAAATAAAACATCCTTGCTATTTTCAAAACAAACACACACATTTCCAAACATCTTACAAACATTGAAAACATTTTCAAAAAGACAAACATCTTTATATACATTCTTATGAACGAGGATCATTACAAAGATTGCCCAAACAATGGCCTCTTTTACAAAATACTTTCAAAACCACACAAAACACAATTTCAAACAAAAGCAAGTGATCTAGCAAGTAACTAAGAGCCCATGGAAAATCATGGATGAAAAGGGTGCTAATACCTTCCCTTTTCATAATCTACCCCCAAACTCAAGAAATAATCTCAAAGGTCTTTCCTGTGATTTTTCACCTTTCCTTTTGGATAAAAGAAAAGTCGGTGGCGACTCTTGCTAACCGCAACATTTGCGATCAAACGCAAAACCTTCAAGTCAATTCTCCCACCGTATCACAATGAGCCTCATAGATCCTATGACAAGGTGATGCGCAAACTTGAGGAAATGCACGTTATGATACAGTGGGAAGAACTGACTGTTTTTTGGAATGCTGGTTTGCGTTTTACGTTTGTTTTTGCAAAATGTTGCGGTAAGCAAGAGTCGCCACCGACTTTTATTTTATCCAACAAGGAAAGGAAAAAAGCACAGAAAATTTCCTTTTTTGAGATGTTTCTCGGGTTCAGGGGGTAGATTATAGAAAGGGAAGGTGTTAGCACCCTTTCTATCTGTGGTTATCCACGGGCTCTTAGGTACTTGCTCAATTGTTTTCAAAATTGTTTTCTTTGTGCTTGTGGGTTTGAAAAAGTTTTTGTTTTGAAACTTCGATTTAACTCTTGCTTCTGTCCTCAAGAGTGTATGAAGTGTTTTTGAAAACTTTGTTTGAAAAAGGTGTAAGTGTGAAAAGTTTGTTTTGTTTTGAAAGAGCAAGTACTTAAGAACCATCTACCTACTCGAAAAAGGAATTGTTCTATGCTATCTTCCTCTAGACAATGTCATCCTACTATTGATGAGTAGGTAGCACCGCTGTTGGAGTTTGAGGGTCAATTCGAATGAGGGACGTGCGGTCACCAAAGCAATGTTAGGACGCCTTAGCGGTAACCCTAATGTCTTAGATCATTTGTTTTGAGGCAACAATATCCGAGGCAACCGTTTCGAGGCGACTATGATCTTTTAGACAGGAGGACGACCTCTAAAACGACCTATACTCAATGACCGCGTACGAAGGCAACCAAGTGGGGTGTACCCTAGGAGTGCGCATGTGCGAGTGTGTCATTTTCAGTTATTTTTATCTTTATACAGGTTAATGGTGATCTAAGTTGATTTTAGGTTAAAACATTCAGTCTTGTCATGTCATCCTATTATCAAACATCTAACAATTATAATTTGCGGGAAATAAATTGCGGAATTTAAATTAGAAGGCGTCGGGTATTTACATCGCCAAAGACAAACCCTTTAAAAATAAATAAAGCGATAAGAGATAAATAAAAGTCCTATTAAGCTATTACAAACCGGAGGCAAATACATCATTGGTAAAAGAAAGTAAATCGCGTGCGGGAAATTAAATTGAGCGCAAATTAGGGTTTTGACCCTTTTTGTTAAAGAAAACATCTTTTGTTGTTTTTATTTTGAGAAGGAAACTATCCTAAATTAATTATTAAATTAAATTAAATAAATGAATTAATAAAAATAAAAATAAATTATTTTTAGGTTTTTGGTATTTTAAGAAAGAAATAAGAAATTGATTGAATTAGTAAAACCTAATTAAGTCTATGTTAATTTTAATTATTTACAAAAATATATTAAAGTTATTCTAATTAAACCTAAGTTAATTTTAATTAGTATTTATTAATAAAAAAGAAAGTTAAAATTTTATTGAATAAAAATATTTTTGGTGTTTTAATTTTATAAAAAAGAATTTTGATTGGTTAATAATTAAATATAAATAATAAAATAAATAATTAAAATAAAATAAATAAAAAAAAGAGAGAGAGAGAGAGAGAGAGAGAGAGAGAGAGAGAGAGGGGGGGGGGAGAGAGAGAGAGAGAGAGAGAGAGAGAGAGAGAGAGAGAGAGGGGGGTATGGGCCTGATTTAGGGTGTTAGCACAGCAGATGAGAAGCCCAATTGCATTAGCCCTGTGTTGACTTTCTGGAATCAGATGAGCGCTTGTTGACTGGATCTATGATGGACCATCATCTCTTGGCCACCAGATCTGGCCAATGGCCATCTGGCAATTGATAGATGATGGTGTATGATGCACTGCAAGCTTGGATGTGCACTTGATTACCTGTAGAAGAAAAATAACAAAGGGAGTGGGGGACCTGGGATTCGAACCCAGGTCCTGATGGTGATTGCCAGCTTGCCTTGCCACTACGCCGTTTTGCTTCATTTGTTAATATATTACATAACAAATATAATATATCAAAAAAGCAATTATTGGTCAGAAAATAAAAATGCACGCAAAAATATTTGAACGGGCCAATCAGAGCATGCCAGCTCTTCGTCCCTGTCCTTCCACTACTGTATTTTTACCTGCGGATTTGGATTCGCGGCTAAATGCACAAGCTTTCTCTAAAATCTTCCCTAGGCCTCATAAATCAATTCCAAAATCATGGCTGAATTCGCCTTGGCTCCCTGATCAACACTATGCCCTTCTTGAGTCCTGATTTTTCCTGAAAAAAGAAAACCCCAAAATACAAACGAAGAACCCTAGCTATGGGGGTTCCTCATTTAGGCCAGAAAAACGCAATTGGATATTGCCAAACGTTTACAAATGTTGTGAGGAGTATAAATATGCCAATGATTTATTCAAATGATGCAAGACTGAGGAATCACGAATTCAAGAACCAAGGTGATTATCGTGACACTTATAGTTCTTTTGAAGGCCTGAGGACGCGTGCTTTTGATCCAGGAAAGTTGTGTGATCACCCAGGAATCGATTAGGATTGGCCTCTGCTTCTGAAAACGCCTCTAAGTATGATTTTGATTTCACAATTTTTAGTGAATTTTGCAACTTTTGTATTGCCTGTTCTTGCAGCCTCCAACCCTTATTTCGTTCCTTGTGGCTTGCTTATGTATGGTACAATGTGCTAGGGTAACAATTATGGTCCAAATCTTCTCCCATCATGGCTTGCATATTTGATTTGATTCACCATTACTAAACCTTCCAAATTTGCCAAAACTCAATCTTTTTGCACAAGGATTGCTTGATACGAATTTGATGGTGTTAAAGATTGCAATCAAAGCCTGAAACAACAAAAAAATCTCATGTAATCAAAGTTTTGGATTTTATTTGATTTAATTTGATTAAAAATGAATAAATTCAAATAAAAATCAAATTAAATAATAAAATTGATAAATGTACACATGGCTGAAGCTGAGGCACGTGGACAATGATTCAAGCTCAAATCAAGTGGAAACAAATGGGCCCATTTTACAAAATTTGAAGTTTTGGGGATGGTTGACTTTTGGCAATTTTGCAAAAATGCCCAACTTCAACAATGCATAACTTCTTCAATTTTGAATTTTTGGAGGTGTTCTTGGATTTTTTAGAAAGCTTGAGATGTCCTCTAACCAACCCTTTTGGTCTCATCTCATTTTGATGTTCCATACTCAAGTTATAAGCTTTGGCAAAAAAGGTGTTTTTGTTGACTTTCAAAAATGACCTATAATGTACAAATTTATAACTTCTTGTGAGTGCATTTCTTGATCTTGGGGTATGAAGATGGATTGTAGGAAATTGCATCCTCTTAAAAATGAGATTTGGATGGGTCATTTATAATAAAGTATGAGAAAGTTATGCTTGGTCAAAGTTGAGTTGACTTTTCTTGCAAAACCCTAATTTAGCAACTTTTGAGTCTTGATGAATTTTGAGAAATCCTTGATTAATCATGATCAGCCCTTGATCAAATGATGAAATATCCTTCAAAATTAGAATTTTGGCAAAAAATCTTGAAGTTTGACTGTTTGTAGGTCACAGTTGACTTTTGCCCTAGCACGGTCGATTTTTGGACCCTTTGAGCAATTGACTGAGCAAACTTCCTCTGCAAGGCTTGAAATTTGGCATGGATGATATTGAGAACATATTAGGACATTGGGGAGAACTTGAGGTCATTTGGATTTAAGGACCTTGATGCAACACAAAACCCTAATTTTGGGTTGACTGCCTTAAGAGATAGCTTGTCTATCCAACTCTTGAACAACCTTGAGCCACTTGGAGATTTTTCTTGAAATGCCTTGAGAAATATGGGAGGGCAAATTTTGGGGTACAACATATGCCCCTGTTCAATCTTCTTAAACCTGAGGATGTAGATTGTCTTTCGTGCCTTTCGTGATCCGAAGGTGGAAGATGATTGAACACTAGAGTGCCCAGAAATTTGCACTCGCATGAAGTGGTATCAGCTTTGTGATGTTGGGAATGGGATTACAGATGCCATTTGGAGGTTGCTGGCGGGAGGATGGGCTTAAAGATGCCATCTGCAGGAGTTTCGATCGCATAAGATATTCCTTAGAGAGAGCTTGTATACCTGTTGTTGTAGAAGATTCCGCTGGGGAAGCTTTGATCTTTGTTGAGATTTAAGAACTTGCCTGTACTTTAACTGAGAGAACATCTCTGATGAGTTTTAAGAACTTGTCTGTAATTCAACTGGGGGGAAATTTGTCGAGGTTTAGAACCTTATCTGTAATTCAACCGAGGATAATTCAGTTGAGATTTTTAAGAACCGGTCAGGTCTTCGACTGAGGGGAACATCTTCATCAAGATCTAGGACTGTCTGTTCTTCAACGGAGGATAATTCTGTTGAGATTGTTGAGCTCGTCCACACTACGACGGAGGGAAATTGTCGAGATTGAGAACCTTATCTGTAATTCAACCGGGAATAATTTAGTTGAGATTTAAGAATCGGTCAGGTCTTCGACTGAGGGAAACATCTTCATCAAGATCTAGGACTGTTTATTCTTCAACGGAGGATAATTCTGTTGAGATTGTAGAGCTCGCCCACACTTCGACGGAGGAAAATTGTTAAGATTGAGAACCTTATCTGTAATTCAACCGAGAATAATTCAGTTGAGATTTAAGAACCGGTCAGGTCTTCGACTGAGGGAAACATCTTCATCAAGATCTAGGACTGTCTGTTCTTCAACGAAGGATAATTCTGTTGAGATTGTAGAGCTCGTCCACACTTCGACGAAGGAAAATTGTCGAGACTGAGAACCTTATCTGTAATTCAACCGAGAATAATTCAGTTGAGATTTAAGAACCGGTCAGTTCTTCGACATAGCTGAGAACCTAACTGCGTCCCTCCTGAAAGGTAAAGGTCAGTCATATGCAATGCATGATATGGATCAAGCAATGATGTTCTCAAAATAAATGAGATTGTGTTATATGATGCGTATATGCATGTATCATGATGTATGGAAATGTAATGTTCTTAGCTGGGGAAAATAAATCCCGGATAGCTGCTTGAGGATAGAATTGGATTCTTCGTTTCCACTAGGGATGGCAAACGAAGATGATTGTGAGAATAAACCTGTAGGAGAGGATAACTCCGTTGAGGAATAAACTGATGAGGAGATTACTCTATGGGGAAGAGATGTTCTGCTGAGGATTCCACCGATAAATTCCGCTGGGGATGAATTATCGTTGCTGGTGATACTGAATCCTGTTGGGGATTGAATTCTTGTTTGTGACAGGAAAGAACTCTGTTGGGGATGATCTCTTAGTTGCGGCTTCACTGGGGATAACCTTTCAGACTCTTATGGGGATAATCCTTTGAACTTGCTGGGGACAATCCTCCATAGTTTACTGGGGATGATTCTCCAAATTCCACTGGGGAAGCTTTTCAGACCGCGCTGGGAAAAATTTCAAACTCCACTGGGGATATCTTGTACTCTGCCGGGGAATATTCTTATACTCCGCTGGGGAATATTAAGACTGTCGGGGATATTAAACCTTTTCAGTATTGATGGTAGATAAACTCTGCTTGGGGGAGAATATTACTGATTCAGTCACAGTTGTAAGTCTCAGCTTGGGAGAGTTAGCATTACTGTCTTACTCTGCGGGGAGTGAATGCATTTCAACCATATCCTTCAGCAGGATTTACCTTGTACCTGATGGACAGAGCAACTGTACAGTTTGGACAATTCTTATTTTCCCCTGTTTCTGATATTACCAGTAATGGTCTTTTGTTTCTCATGTAAATATTTATGAGTAGCAATTAATGTCAAATGCATATATCAAAAATGAACATTGGACGTTCTTTGCAAAACAAAACAGATAAAGGAAAAATAGTTTGAAATTTCTCTGAAAATGAATTATATTGATTTTGAAGTTTGGCCTATAAATAGACATTTTTGTACAAGAGGCTGACGTCCTAGTAAGAGAACGCCACCGAATAATAGAATTTACACAATTTGTGAAAAACTAAACAAAACAGCTATGTGAATAATCCCACTGGGTTCCAACTCTGCTATTGCCCTTATGTCCTCGAGCATCTCATCACTTTGCTACTTGGTTGAAGGTAGATCAGATTGCTTAATACCGTCTAAGCTTGATAGTCAATACCGAAGTCTGGTTGCAAGGTGATCCAATGAGACATAGTGTTACGCTTTGATCCCTAATTTTTTCCTGGACCGCCCTTTCGGGTTTTCAGTCCACCGGGATACCCTTTTTTGCCCAAGCCGCCTTTTCAGGTTTTCGACTTGCCGGGTGTACAGTTTTTTTTCATTTTCATCCCTTGTTTTTGCCCGAACCCTTTTGGTTCGTCGGGAAGCCCTTATTTTGCCTAGGCCAGTCAACCTAGCGGGTCTTTGATTATGCGTAGTATTTTTCACTATGTCTGCATTAACTGAGTGAGGAAGGTCGTCACCATCCATGGTGGTTAGAATCATTGCTCCTCCTGAGAAAATGTTCTTAACCACAAATGGCCCTTCGTACGTAGGGGTCCATTTGCCCATGGGATCACCTTGAGGTAAAATAATGCGCTTGATAACCAGGTCCCCAACTTGATACTCTTGTCGTCTGACTTTCTTGTTAAATGCCTTGATCATCCGCTTTTGATACGTTTCACCATGATAGATAGCAGTAAGTCTCTTTTCGTCGATTAAGTTCAGCTGATCAAGCCGGGTCTGAATCCATTCATCTTTGCTCAAACCTGCATCCTTCATAATCCGAAGAGAGGGTATCTGAACTTCAATGGGCAAGACTGCCTCCATGCCATAAACCAAGGAGTAGGGTGTGGCCCCTGTTGACGTCCGTGCTGAGGTACGGTACCCATGAAGAGCAAACGATAACATCTCATGCCAGTCTTTGTATGTCACCGTCATTTTCTGTACAATCTTCTTGATATTTTTATTAGCCACTTCTACAGCCCCATTCATCTTCGGCTGGTAAGGAGAAGAGTTGTGATGCTGTATTTTGAACTGCTTGCAGAGCTCAGTGATCATCTTATTATTGAGATTTGTACCATTATCCGTAATGATCCTCTCTAGTACACCATATCGGCAGATCAGATTATGCCGAATGAATCGTGCCACGACGTTCATGGTTACAGTAGCAAAGGAAGTTGCTTCAACCCACTTTGTAAAGTAATCAATTGCTACCAGGATGAAATGATGCCCGTTGGATGCAGTAGGTCTGATCTCGCTGATCATATTGATGCCCCATATTGCGAAAGGCCAAGGTGCCATCAACATGTTCGTATCTTTGATATCAATAGGGTAGGGTGAGTCAGCATATACTGTCTTAGCCAGCGAACAGCCCATGCCAAAGCGTAGCAAGTTTTCTCGAGCAGTGAGTATTGGATCTCACAGTCAGTAAACTTTTCGCTAAGGTGGTAAATAGCATGCTCTTTTCGGCCAAACTCGTCATGCTGCCCCAGAACGCACCCCATTGCATTATCAAGTGTAGGATTAAAGGTCTCCCTTCAGTTGGAGGCATCAGAATTGGTGGCTTTTGCGAGTTGTATAGCTCTTTCTTCCTGTAGTAACAGTCTAGCAAGCTCCTCAGGCACTTCACAATCGTCCTCACCTTCATCCTTGGCTTGGTTGATCGGACTTTCGAAGTCATAACTGACAGTAGCAAAGTTGTTATCAATGGGATCTAGAGTGGATGTGGATCATGATATGTGAGTGTGTGTAAAATAGCTGTTTTGCAATATATAAAAGAAAGAAAAGGAGCACAAAATTTGAAATGCAAGAAACGTCCAATGCTTTTATTAATGATATATGTAGATGACACACATAAAGCCCTCACAAATGAAACCACGGTGTCCCGGGTAAGACACCGGGCTGTAAAGTTTAAAACATTGTCTGTTACAAATATAAAACAAAAGTCTCATTACTGGGTAACAAAAGAAATTGGGATGAAGTCCTTCGTTGTCCAGTTGCTTAGTCCACCATCAGTAGTAGGATAGATCCAACTGTCGAATTCAGATTCTTCAACATCGTCTTCAATGGCATTCACCCCTGAATTGCTGATGAAAAGGGGAGGTCTTCCGATCCGTGCACTCCGAACAACCCTTTGAGCTTCTTTCTCAACAACAGCCCGGGCATCCTTGAAGGAAGCCATCTTCATAGGAGGATCTTCATTGACAGTTTCAGCTGATGCCAGTGTCTGGGGAACCTCTTCAAAATGTTGAAATGGGGTCTCAATGAACTCCCCATCCATCTCTACATATCGAAAAGAGTTGAGGTGGCTCACCATGTATTCCTCCTCCCCTCGTACCGTCACGATTTTCCCTTTGACTGGGTATTTCAGCATTTAGTGAAGTGTAGAGGTGACTGCCCCAGCTTTGTGGATCCATGGGCGACCCAGTAAGCAAGAATAGGATGGACGAATGTCCATCACATAAAAAGTAGATGTAAAGATCTGAGAACCAACCTTCACTGGAATATCCACTTCTCCATGTACCATTCTCTTTGACCCATCAAAATCCCTGACAACAATGTTACTTGGCTTCAACTCTAAACCCTCACAGTCCAACCGATCTAGAGCTTTCTTAGGCAAAATGTTCAATGAGGAACCAGTATCCACCAATACATGGGCTAGAGTGGTGCCCCTGCATTCAATGGAGACATGCAAGGCATCATTGTGATTCCTCCCCTTAGCAGGCAAGTCGGCGTCAGAGAAACCCAACCCATTATCAGCAGTCAGACTAGCCACACAATCTTTAAACTAATCAGCTGACATTTCCTGTGGCACGTACGCAGTCTTTAGGAAAGCAATCAGAGCCTTGGCATGGGCTTCTGAGTAAAGTAACAGAGACAACATAGAGATTTTGGATGGGGTTTTCCCCAGCTGCTCGACTACATTGTAGTCGCTCTTTTTGATAATCTTCAAAATTTCCTCCATCTCTTGTCTAGAGGCTTCAACTGTAATTGTCTTTGGCGCCTCCGTCCGGGTAGGCTCATCAGTGGTCCATTTGCCCCGAGTATCAAATGACTCGGCAACAGGGGTAAGAATGGGAACTTGAACAAGAATAGTATCAGGTACACTGGCAGGCGTAATAACAATAGGTTTCCGAACAACTGGCGGAGAGATCTCCGGGGAGAAAAGCCTTCCGCTACGGGTGACTTTGGCAGGTCCAACAATATTGCTGATGTCAGTATCAGACTCTTCAGCACTCAAGTCTTGCTTAACTCCGTGATAATATACGTCAGCCCCATAATGCCACGGGATAGATTTATCGGATGTATAGGGGATAGGCCCAGGAACAATGATGATTAAAGGAGCAATTCTTGGAACGGATGTAATTCTAACCGGCTTTCTCGAGGAAGCTTTGGAAGAATTGTCGAAAATGGTGATTATAGCAACTTCAGTAGGAACCAAAGGAACAACTGTCTTATCAAACAGAATTTCTTTATTATCCATCAGGCGTTGGACACCTGACTTTAAAAGATGGCAGCCGGTAGGTAGGACGACACACAGATGGCAACCTTTGCCACAGCCCGAAAATAAACCGGCTAACAGAAGGTTCTTCTTCACAGTCATCAATGGAGTAGCAATGTCTTCTACGGAGGTCACGAATGAATCATCTTCTTCATATTTACTAGATAAATGAGACGGATCAGCTTCCTGTCGCAACCTATTCCCAAATCTGTGACCCATATTCAGGAGGACCTTCTTCTTCTTCTTCTTCATCTTAAATTTCAAAATAAGGGTCTCCAGATCTTGCTGACCCTTGGCTAAACTCATGAACAATTCCTGGAACTGGGCGTTTTGAGCCTGTAGAGCTTTGATAGCTTGATCAGTTGATGTTTCGGAAGACATGATGCTGAAATAAACAGCGGAGAAGATGAGAAAAACCTGTAAGGGTGCCCGTTATGAGGTGCATGGAATGAAATGCGTATGATATAATTTCAAAGACTTTTAGGGATTCAAATTCGTAGACAAGAAATAAAACACACTTTTATTAGATAAACTTTGAATTCAATTGTTCAACAAATGCCTTTAAGGCGTTACAAGAAAGAAAAACTGAAAAGTAAATCAAAACTAGAAATAATCAAAAGACAATCAGCGCTCCCATGGTCGTTTCTTGTCGGTGTGGACATAGTCATTGAGGATCCGCTCGTTCTCCAAATGCCTTGTCAACTTCTGAATCTTCTGCTCTTGCTCGTGATACTTTTCTCTGTAAGTATCCCGCTCTTCCCTTAGCTGCATCCAGGACCTCTTCAATGCCCCAATGTCAGTAGGCATGTAAGGGTGGAGGATGGTAGGAGGAACCCCTTCTTCATCAGCAACTTCAACAGTTATAGGCAAGACGGCTTCGTAGGGAATTCCCAACTTTTGGGCACGTATGCGAACCCATCGGAGATATGGTTCCATTGGTAGAGAAGTCTTCGGACCTAGCTCGTGCAGATCGGACCTGTGTACTCTATCCCAAGCTCTTATGAATATGCGGCGTTGCTCGTCACTATCTCCTTGGAAATCAAAGACAATACTTGGCATTAGCAGCTCATGAGGTCCTTCCCTCCTAGCACGCCCAAACTGACGTAAGGCCAAGCACGGATTATAAGTGATTCCTCCATTAGTTCCTATCAGTGGAACATTGGGGTATTCCCCATAGCGATCAATAATAGCTACATCTTCCATACCCTTGATAGTCCAAATGATGTCATTATGAGAGAGAGAGACATAATCCTGTAGGCCCAGCCCATGCCTTCCTTGTTCTTCAAAACTGATTTGGGGAGGTGAGAAATAAACCACCTCGCCAGCAATGGAGCACAACACATAAGGGTACCCCGCCTCTGAGCAGTACGGGCATAAAGAGAATGAAGAATGTCACCCAAGAGAGTCGGCACAGGATTACCGGATATGAAGATCTTTACCGCATTTACATTGACGAAGGAATCTGAGTTAGGAAACAACATCAAACCATATATCAGAAGAGCTAGAATGTCTTCAAATGCCTGGAAGTCTAGACTGTCCCAGAACTGATTAGCTTTACCAACTAAAAATTTAGTCAAGAAGCCCTTTGCTCCACTACGAGTCTCCCAATTAGACATTACCTCAGCCTTTGTCAGATGGAGGGCTGAAGCAATCTCTTCTGGCCTAAGGATCTTCTCCCAACCTGTAAACGGAGTTTGTTCCAGACTAGAGATACCAAGCAGATCAGAGAACTCTTCCAAGGTAGGGACCAACTGGTAGTCCTGAAAAGTAAAGCAGAGGTACAGAGGATCAAATAACTGGACTAAGACTCTCATCATCTACTCGTCCAATTTGGAAGTGACCAAACCCAAGAGGTGACCATGTCTTCTGATGAAGGAAGTAGTATCTGGCATCTTTGCAACCAAATATTTAAGCAGAGTGGGAACCTGGACAAAGTTGATCCGGATGGTGTTTCTACGCATGGGTGCCATGACCTACAAAACAGAACAAAGACGAATCCCTCCTATCTTTGAAATAGGTTAGTCCAATGCAAGATGCATGCAATATCATGATGTCATGATGTCATGATAGAAAGCACACCACAAGTATCCACAAATAGAAAACATGGTAAAGGCACACAGAGAGCCCTTAGATTTCAGGCTGGCAAGGAGCTTAGGTACTACCCTCCTTCAATTTAGTTGGTTTAAACCTGTCCTAAAAATAGTAACCGGGTTCTAGAGGATCTCAATATCACTGACTACCCTCGATCGGTCATAATTCCAGTTTAGAAACCTTTTCTTGCAGTCGAAATCATCGCGAGAGTTTAGTCTCAATGAGTGTAGCATACTGCTACTGTTCTATGGCCAAGTTGGTCAATTTAAAGGTTCTAAGGTCAGTTGGTGCTCAATGACCCCTTAGCAGACCCATATTCTCCTCGTTGCGCCACAAGGGATATCGGTACATACTAAAGTGCCACACTAACGTAGCTACTGCTTCAACTGTATCGGTCTACACCGTACAGTTCCCTCACAGTTTATTGCTACTTACCTAAAGGGTATCCCCCAGATCCGGGTTAGGATCTATAGAAACTCCAATACAAGCCCACAAATATAAAGCATACAAGTCAATCAATTGAAAACATTATGAACTATTCCTAAGGTACACCCCACTTATAAGCATCCCCAGCAGAGTCGCCAGTTCTGTGATACGGTGGGAAGAAATGACTATTTTTTGGAATGTTGGTTTGCGTTTTGCGTTTGTTTTCACAAAATGTCGCGGTAAGCAAGAGTCACCACCGAATTTTATTTTATCCAACAAGGAAAGGAAAAAAGCACAGAAAAATTCCTTTTTCGAGATGTTTCTCGGGTTCGGGGGGTAGATTATAGAAAGGGAAGGTGTTAGCACCCTTTCTATCCGTGGTTATCCACGGGCTCTTAGGTACTTGCTCAATTTTTTTCAAAATTGTTTTCTTTGTGCTTGTGGGTTTGAAAAAGTTTTTGTTTTGAAACTTCGATTTAACTCTTGCTTCTGTCCTCAAGAGTGTATGAAGTGTTTTTGAAAACTTTGTTTGAAAAAGGTGTAGGTGTGAAAAGTTTGTTTTGTTTTGAAAGATCAAGTACTTAAGAACCATCTACCTACTTGAAAAAGGAATCATTCTATGCTATCTTCCTTTAGACAATTCCATCCTACTATTGATGAGTAGGTAGCACCGTCGTTGGAGTTTGAGGGTCAATTCGAATAAGGGACGTGCGGTCACCAAAGCAATGTTAGGACGCCTTAGCGGTAACCCTAATATCTTAGATAATTTGTTTTGAGGCAACAATATCCGAGGCAACCGTTTCGAGGCGACTATGATCTTTTAGACAGGAGGACGACCTCTAAAATGACCTATACTCAATGACCGCGTACGAAGGCAACCAAGTGGGGTGTACCCTAGGAGTGCGCATGTGCGAGTGTGTCGTTTTCAGTTATTTTTATCTTTGTACAGGTTAATGGTGATCTAAGTTGATTTTAGGTTAAAACATTCAGTCTTGTCATGTCATCCTATTATCAAACATCTAACAATTATAATTTGCGGGAAATAAATTGCGGAATTTAAATTACAAGGCGTCGGGTATTTACATCGCCAAAGACAAACCCTTTAAAAATAAATAAAGCGATAAAAGATAAATAAAAGTCCTATTAAGCTATTACAAACCGGAGGCAAATACATCATTGTAAAAGAAAGTAAATCGTGTGGGGGAAATTAAATTGAGCGTAAATTAGGGTTTTGACCCTTTTTGTTAAAGAAAAGATCTTTTGTTGTTTTTATTTTGAGAAGGAAACTATCCTAAATTAATTATTAAATTAAATTAAAAAAATGAATTAATAAAAATAAAAATAAATTATTTTTAGGTTTTTGTTATTTTAAGAAAGAAATAAGAAATTGATTGAATTTGTAAAACCTAATTAAGTCTATGTTAATTTTAATTATTTACAAAAATATATTAAAGTTATTCTAATTAAACCTAAGTTAATTTTAATTAGTATTTATTAATAAAAAAGAAAGTTAAAATTTTATTGAATAAAAATATTTTTGGTGTTTTAATTTTATAAAAAAGAATTTTGATTGGTTAATAATTAAATAGAAATAATAAAATAAATAATTAAAATAAAATAAATAAAAGAGAGAGAGAGAGAGAGAGAGAGAGAGAGAGAGAGAGAGAGAGAGAGAGAGAGAGAGAGAGAGAGGGGGTATGGGCCTGATTTAGGGTGTTAGCACAGCAGATGAGAAGCCCAATTGCATTAGCCCTGTGTTGACTTTCTGGAATCAGATGAGCGCTTGTTGACTGGATCTATGATGGACCATCATCTCTTGGCCACCAGATCTGGCCAATGGCCATCTGGAAATTGATAGATGATGGTGTATGATGCGCTGCAAGCTTGGATGTACACTTGATTACCTGTAGAAGAAAAAGAACAAAGGGAGTGGGGGACCTGGGATTCGAGCCCAGGTCCTGGTGGTGATTGCCAGCTTGCCTTGCCACTACGCCGTTTTGCTTCATTTGTTAATATATTACATAACAAATATAATATATCAAAAAAGCAATTATTGGTCAGAAAATAAAAATGCACGCAAAAACATTTGAACGGGCCAATCAGAGCATGCCAGCTCTTCGTCCCTGTCCTTCCACTACTGTATTTTTACCTGCGGATTTGGATCCGCGGCTAAATGCGTAAGCTTTCTCTAAAATCTTCCCTAGGCCTCATAAATCAATTCCAAAATCATAGCTGAATTCGCCTTGGCTCCCTGATCAACATTATGCCCTTCTTGAGTCCTGATTTTTCCTGAAAAAAGAAAACCCCAAAATACAAACGAAGAACCCTAGCTATGGGGGTTCCTCATTTAGGCCAGAAAAACGCAATTGGATATTGCCAAACGTTTACAAATGTTGTGAGGAGTATAAATATGCCAATGATTTATTCAAATGATGCAAGAATGAGGAATCACGAATTCAAGAACCAAGGTGATTATTGTGACACTTACAGTGCTTTTAAAGGCCTGAGGGCGCGTGTTTTTGATCCAGGAAGGTTGTGTGATCACCCAGGAATCGATTGGGATTGGCCTCAGCTTCTGAAAACGCCTCTAAGTATGATTTTGATTTCACACTTTTTAGTGAATTTTTCAACTTTTGTATTGCTTGTTCTTGCAGCCTCTAACCCTTATTTCGTTCCTTGTGGCTTGCTTATGTATGGTACAACATGCTAGGGTAACAATTATGGTCGAAATCTTCTCCCATCATGGCCTGCATATTTGATTTGATTCACCATTACTAAACCTTCCAAATTTTCCAAAACTCAATCTTTTTGCACATGGATTGCTTGATACGCATTTGATGGTGTTAAAGATTGCAATCAAAGCCTGAAACAACAAAAAAATCTCATGTAATCAAAGTTTTGGATTTTATTTGATTTAATTTGATTAAAAATGAATAAATTCAAATAAAAATCAAATTAAATAATAAAATTGATAAATGGACACATGGCTGAAGCTGAGGCACGTGGACAATGATGAAATCTCAAATCAAGTAAAAAAGAATGGGCCCATTTGACAAAATTTGATGTTTTGGGGATGGTTGACTTTTGGCAATTTTGCAAAAATGCCCAACTTCAACAATGCATAACTTCTTCAATTTTGAACTTTTGGAGTTGTTCCTAGATTTTTTAGAAATCTTGAGATGTCCTCTAACCAACCCTTTTGGTCTCATCTCATTTTGATGTTCCATTATCAAGTTATAAGCTTTGGCAAAAAAGGTGTTTGTTTGACTTTCAAAAATGACCTATAATGTACAAATTTATAACTTCTTGTGAGTGCATTTATTGATCTTGTGGTATGAAGATGGATTGTAGGAAATTGAATCCTATTCAAAATGAGCTTTTGATGGGTCATTTCTCATAAAGTATGAGAAAGTTATGCTTGGTCAAAGTTGAGTTGACTTTTCATGCAAAACCCTAATTTAGCAACTTTTGAATCTTGATGAATTTTGAGCAATCCTTGATGAATCATGATCAATACTTGATCAAATGATGAAATATCCTTCAAAATGAGAATGTTGGAAACAAATCTTGAAGTTTGACTGTTTGTAGGTCACAGTTGACTTTTACCCCAACACAGTCGATTTTTGGACCCTTTGAGCAATTGACTGAGCAAACTTCCTCTGCAAGGCTTGAAATTTGGCATGGATGATCTTGAGAACATATTAGGACATTGGGGAGAACTTGAGGTCATTTGGATTTAAGGACCTTGATGCAACACAAAACCCTAATTTGGGGTTGACTGTCTTAGGAGATAGCTTGTCTATCCAACTCTTGAATAACCTTGAGCCACTTGGAGATTTTTCTTGCAATGCCTTGAGAAATGTGGGAGGGCAAATTTTGGGGTACAACACACGTCCACCATCATGAATACATGGTATTAGCAAATGAACGAATTAACAATCTTGCTGGAATAGTCAACCTTCAAAACATTTAGTTTAAGGATTATGCTAGCCTCCAAGACCGTCGATATAACACTCTTCATGTAATGATGGAAACGCAAAACATAAAATTGGCAAACTTTCAGTCGGCTTTCATGGCTCGCTTTCCACCAAACCAACCTGTTGAACCACCACAAGACAATGAGGAACAACAACATTAGTTAATGCTTGGCACTTTATTTCTTGCTTGTTATGCTTGTATCACTATGGTTTTATATTAAAATGTTTTACTTCCCGTACTACTTTGTGTTTTATTTTGGGTTTGTAACAATGGACATCGTATTGTATTACTTTATTGGTTATTGCATCTATTTTTGTTTGCACTTGCTTCATATTGTGTGTATGTTAGTTTGTATTCTTTTTGCAAAGTTATAAAATATTGGTCATTCTATTTTTTTTGGTTCTCTTAATCCATGTCCTTATTTCTTTTTGATGTTGTCAAAGGGGGGGAAGGAATACACAGCAGAAATATGCAATATCTCAGGGGGGTGATTGGATGATTCGCAACCATTGAGACGATTCATATTTGCGATTTGCGGTTTTTGCCATCATCAAAAAGGGGGAGTATGTGAGGGCAAAGGTGAAAGAACTGAGTTTTAATGCTTGTCAAAAACCTATTTGTGCAAATATGCCATGCTTCAAATAGGTGCAAGTGAGAAACATCAAAAACAAGCATTTTTCTCAAAACAGACTGCATGAGCTGGCTCATTGAACCTTAGGTCGGCTCATGAGAAGAAGATTTTTGCTTGGAAACGTCCGGGAAGGCGCACGCCTTCTCTATGCATCGACGCATAGTTCTAGGAAAACATGAGTTGACGCATCAAGCAATGAGTCGGTGCATTACTGAAGGAATTTCAACCTCTCTCGCTCGGGAAGGCGCACGCCTTCTGTACACCCTGCGTGAGCCGACGCATCACTAAATTATCTCATTTTTTCTGCTCTGTTTTTATATCATGAGAATCACTTATATATATTGTTTGGCCTCTATTTTCTGATTTAACACGAAAAGTGAAAGATAGACACAAGAGCTCTCTTCATCTTCAACTTCTCATTAACCATCAACAACTACACACAATCATTTTTCTTGATCAAGTTTTTAGGATTGTGTTGATAACGTCTGAATTGAAAGTGCAATTTCATATTTGGGTAGAGATCTTTGTGGGTTTTTTCTTGAATAAAACCATTGGGGTTTTGTCCTCCAAAATTGGGGGTATTTATCATAAGTCTTTGCTTCATTGAATTCAGCCGAGCTAAGGGATTGGAAGACCGTGGGGTGTTCAATCAGGTAGCAGTAACTGGAGGATTGTGAAGAAGGATTTGGGGCCAATTTCTAGAGTTCAAAATCATTCAAGGTAGAAGGAGATTTTGTTCAAGATTTGGCATACTTGATTCATATAGAATCAAGGGAAGAGGAGTGCAACATATAAGATTCATCAAGTGACTTTGAATTATGGTGATTGTATCTTCTCTTAAAAACTTTGCAAAATTAATTTCATAATCCTAATTCTAGATTCTAGAATTGCGGGCAGAGTAGCCCACGCAAGGACGACAGGGTGAACTGCCTTAACAAATACTGTGTCCATTTTAGTTTTCTGCATGTTATTTCTATTTGCTTGAATTTGTGAGTTATCAATTTTTCTCATTCATACAAAATAATTTTGGTGACAAACTAAAATTTACAACTCATATAGCATTCATTTGAATCGCTATAATCACTACAATTTGAGTATAACCAAACCTTGTGTAGTATGTACACCAAGTGTTTGGTGAATTTACAACTCACAAATTTGCTTTATCTTCTCCGCAACTAATTGGTAATAACACACACCTTGTTAAACTTCCTAAAGCGATTCATCATATTCAATTTTAGTTGTGATTCAATTCTCATCATTTTCATCAAATTGGTTTGCATATCCGATCTTTCTAATACGTAAAGTTTAGACGATCAGATTCAGGGCTGTCGCTCTCTGATAAATTTTTTTTTACAAAAAGCACAAAATTTTCAAAGGGATCGATTCAACCCCCCCCCCTCCCCCCATCTAGATCAGTCACATCGTCTAACAGTATGAACTCCTGAAACAGGATGGGTTTACCAACAAACCGATTGTAGATCAATTCCCGAAACAGGATGGGGCGACTAACTACACGAAGAACATTTATTTCAAGCTTTTGTTGGCTTAGACTAAATTGACCAAAGATTTATTCTGATACTTCTCCCAGTTGAAGACGAGCACAATTATCTTCTGGCTCAGATTAAATCAACCATAAATTTATTCTGATACTTCTCCCAGTAGATTTTTCCGGGCTCAGTTTAAATCAAATAAATATTTATTCTGATTCATCTTCAGATACAGTTGAGCGTAGACTCATTCTGACGCCTCTATCAACAGTTACTTTGGATGGCATCTATAAGCCCATCTCCAACGAATCTCCATCACCTTTGGGTTGCATTTATAATCCCATATCCGACGATTCTCTATCACCTCTCTAAATAGCATATTTAAGCTCATTCCCAATATAATCAACCGACAATGTTACTTCTTGCACATGCGAGTGCAAATTTCTGGGCACTTAAGTGTTCAATCATCTTCTACCTTCAAGTTGCGAATGGAGGACGCGTCAATCTAACTTTTCAGGTTTAAGAAGATTGAACAGGGGCAGTTGTTGTACCCTAAAATTTTCCCTCCCAGTTTTCATTCAAGATATTCTCCTAGGGTTCTCAAATGCTCAAGGCGGCTCAAGAATTGATCAGACAAACTCTCCTCCTAAGCATTGGGTTGAAAACTAGGGTTTGGTATTTCTTAAGAAAGATTGGGTTTCTAAGGTCTCAAGTGGATTTCACGGTGCTTCATATGTATTCAAGAATGCTCGTATCAAATTTCATGCCTTGCATCACAAGTTCGCTCAGTCAATTGCTCGGATGATCGAAAATCAACTGTATTGACCAAAAAGTCAACATTTTCAAGATCAAGTTCAAACTATTGTAACTTCTTCATTACTCAATATTTTTAGTGGTTCTTTTTGCATATGACTCTCCTTGACGTCATCTCCAACTTCTCTTTACAAGTCAAGAGTCGATTATGTGTGAAAGATCATAAAAAATTTGAATACTTTAGAGGTCGCTTTGTGGGCTTTGACCTAATTTCAAGTTTTTTGTTGCCTGAATTCCAATTATCATAGTTTCTACAATATTTAACATACCGGGATGATTCTTTTTGCATATTGTCATAAGCGATGTTGCCTACAAGTTTTCTTCAAGGATCGAAGGCAAATTGTTCTTACAAGACCTTAAAAGTTATTTCTCGACTTGGAATGTTCTTAACTCCTAGCTTCAAACACCATTCAAGAAGTAAACAAGACTTGAGGATTTTCATTTATTTTGTTTATCAAAAGGCCAAATTCATTTAAAGATTCAAGATCACATTTTCATTCAAACAACATTACACTATACAAAACCATTCCATGATTCTTTGGAATTTTAGAACAAAAGTAAATAGACTTCACTCAAATTTCATTTGAAGTTTACAAACCTAAAAGATGCATTCAAGAAATTCCTTTGAAGTGTCAAGATATTTCATTCATCATTACAAAACTACAAAGGAATTACACACGTTTGTACATAAGCTCAAGGCCCATAAACCAAAACTCTAATGTCCAAAACATTTGCCAAAGCTTATTCTCACATCTTCAAAACTTATCCAAAGCTGTTGTCCACTTACTACAAAACAACACTGCACTAGCTGCTAATTTGCCCTGCAAAACAGTCCAAAAATCTACATTGTGGCAGTCCAACAATTGCACAAAAATAGCCCTGTTATTGCTGCATAAAACTTAACCATCACACAGTCCAAAACCTTGCCCATGATGTACCTAGATAACCTGTAAAACCAACCCTTGTGTTACTACTCCAAAACCTGTCATAAATATCCAAATATTGCACCAAATTAGAAAAGACAGAAACTGCATTAGAAAGACATTGAAACAGTAACCAAAACAGTTCAAACTCACAAATTTCCCCCCCTAAAATCTCATCTTTCTCACTTATAAATGCAGCAAAGAAGGAAGAAAGATACATAGCAAAAAAACATATTCTAACCTCTCCCTAAAACTCTGTCAGGAAATAGTCTTCGAACTCTGCAGCAGCCAAGTTTCATATTCACTCATATAAAGTTCTCAAGCCTAATCGCAATAAAGAAATCATGAGACAACTTGAAATTATCACTACCTTAGTCTTCACATCATAACCTGTATAAAAAGAAACAAAAAAAAACTGAAACAATCCTCATAACAAAATTCAAGAAGAAGATGATGAATGAGAAACTAAGGCAAATCATAAGCCCTCCCACTGTTTTCGGAATCAAATGCACATCCTCCATATGGAGCTCCTACAACAATTGAGCCATCACACGCATCAGTAAATCCATCGCGAATTCGCACCTTCTATTCGAGATTATACTGCGTCGGCCGCCTTGCCTCCTCGAGATACCAAGGAGATATTTCGGTAGCCTCCGTGAAGCCATTGAAGAGGTAATTGCCTTAAATTTCTGTGTAATCTGTCATGATGTGCACACTTGCTTGTTTAGATCTCTGTTTTTTTTATTTACGTGAGAGGGATAATTTTGTTTTTGATTCACTGAAAGGAGTTTGAGAGGAGAATAGGGAAAAAAGGTTGGTTTTGAAAGAGTAGAAGAGAAAAGAACGTGAGAAAGTAGAGAGATAAGAGAAAGAATCATGGAAGCTGAGTTTCACGTTTTGTTTTTTTTATTGGGAATAAAAATAATTGCAACCTTTTCCCTTTCCCAAAACCCAGCCGCAATGCCTTTTTCCCCATAATTAGGGTTTCAAGAACCCTTCAAATTCCTCTTCTTATAGGACCTAACCCGGTCCGTTTTTTTAACCCAATCCACCTATTTGTTTTCACTTTTTATTATTTCTGAGTTATTATAATTTCGAATGAATAGATTGGAGCAGCGACAAAGGCATTATGGGTGCAAACTAAGGGTCCCCAGGTTCGAGACCCCCTGGGAATTTTTTTTCTTCATTTTTTCTGTTTTTCTCATTAACCCTCCCCCGTTCCTTTTTTTTCTTTTTTTTGTTGGACACTGTGATACGGTGGGAGAACTGACTTGATTATTTTGCATTTTATCGCAAATGTTGCAGTTAGCAAGAGTCGCCACCGACTTTTCTTTTATCGAAAAGGAAAGGTGAAAAAGCACAGGAAAGACCTTTGAGATTTTTTCTTGAGTTCGGGGGGTAGATTATGAAAAGGGAAGGTATTAGAACCCTTTTCATCCATGGTTTTCCATGGGCTCTTAGTTACTTGCTAGATCACTTGCTTTTGTTTTGAAATTGTGCTTTGTGTGGTTTTTGAAAGTATTTTGTAAAAGAGGCCATTGTTTAGGCAATCTTTGTAATGATTCTAATTCGTAAGAATGTAGACAAAGATGTTTGTCTTTTTGAAAATGTTTTCAATGTTTGTAAGATATTTGGAAATGTGTGTATTTGTTTTGAAATAGAAAGGATATTTGTTTGAAATGGAGCAAGTAATTAAGTGCAAACTACCTACTCAAATGTCTTTCTTGTTCATTTTCTTTTCCTTTGATATTGTTGTCTTACCATTGATTTGGCAAGAAACCCTATCTTTGGATGTACACGGGACGGGCGTGGGTCATCGTATAACCATGATTAGCAATGTTGCAAAGTATCTTAGCATTTTTTTAGGGACTAAGACAAATTTTGTAAGGCAACTTTGGATAGCGTCATTGAGGGACTATGATCTTATATTTGTTTGTTTTGCTAAGATACCTTACATGCGTAATATGGCCATTTTTGTATAAGGCAACCAAGTGGAGTAACCCTAGGGGTGATTGTGTGCAAGTGTGTTATTTTCATGCTTGATTTTGTCTTTGATTAGGGTTTTCTATTTGATTGGTTTTATCTTGCCATAAAAACCCTAATTGCTAGCATATTATATAAAAGCGATAAATTGCGAAATTTAAAGATTACTACGCTATTACTACACTTTGTGGGAGGGGTATACAATTGATGAATGGGGATTGCAATAATATAAACCTAATTAATCTATTACAACTGTGATGCGGTGGGAGAACTGACTTGAGGTTTTGCATTTGTGTTCTCAAATGTCGCGGTTAACAAGAGTCGCTACCGACTTTTCTTTTATCCCAAAGGAAAGGTAAAAAAAGCACAGGAAATACCTTTGAGATGTTTTCTTGAGTTCGTGGGGTAGATTATGAAAAGGGAAGGTGCTAGCACCCTTTTCATCCATGGTTTTCCATGGGCTCTTAGTTACTTGTTTAGATCACTTGCTTTGCTTTTGAAATTGTTTGAAATGGTGCTTTGTGCGGTTTTGAAAGTATTTTGAAAAGAGGCCATCGTTTAGGCAATCTTTGTAATGATTCTCGTTCATAAGAACGTATACAAAGATGTTTATCTTTTGAAAAATGTTCCAATGTTTTGAAAGTTGTTTGGAAATGTTTTGGAATGTGTGTGTGTTTTGAAAATAGCAAGGATTGTTTAGAAGAGAGCAGGGAACTAGGAGCTATCTACCCTACTCAAATGTCTTTCCTATGTATTTTTATTCCTTTGACATTTTTGATTTACCATTGCTTTGGTAAACAACCCTATCTTTGGATGTTAAACGGGACGGGCGTGGGTCGTCGTATGACCATGATAGCAATATTGCCAAGTATCTTAGCATGTTTGAGGGACCAAGATCATATTTGTTTAGGCAACCTTTTGATAGCGTCATCGAGGGACTATGATCTTATTTTGTATTATTTTGCCAAGATACTTTGTATGCATACCATGGCCACTTTTATTTAGGCAACCAAGTGGGTGAAACCCTAGGGGTGCTTGTGTGCAATGTGTTGTCATTTTACATGCTTTTGTTTGTCTTGGATTAGGTCATTCTATTTGTTTTATTTTTGTCTTATCATGTAAAACCCTAGTTTACTACACAGGGTATAAATGCGATAAATTGCGTAAAGTAAACTAAACTATTACAACAATTATTATGGGAGGGGGGATACAAGTTTTTGAATGGGGATATTGCACAAAATAAATCCTAAAATACTATTACAACCCAATTGAATTATTGTACAAGATAAATAAATATACAAATATTTAAATATGCAAATAAAATGTATTTATGCAAATATATTTTGTATTTGTTTTATGTATGAGAAAATAAAATTATTTAAGTCCTAAAAAAATAAGAAAAAATAACATTATTATTTTTAAAGGGGGAAACCCTAATTTTTTATTTAAAGGAAAATATTGTTTTCTAATATTATTTTTGTCCATTTATGTACAAGAAATAATAAATAATATTATTAACAAAATATTAAAAATTAAAATATGTATCAAAGTAATTATTTTATGTGTGAAATAATAAAATAAAAATATATAGTATTTTTATTAAATGTATTCATAATTTATTTAGGAAAATAAAGCATATTACCCTAATAAAATTATTTTTAATGCCAAAAATAATAAATAAAATAAAATAAAAAGGAAAAAAAAAGAAAATATTTTTCATGATTTTTTATGGTTAAAAAAAACAATAAATATAAAAATGAAAAGAAAATATGAAAAATAAATAAAATAAAGCCAGGGGTGTGGATAGTGGATCAGGGGGTGTAAAAAGTAGAAACAAAAAGGCCAAAATTGCAAAAAGCCCAGATCATCATCTTCGTCCCTATCCTTGGCTTCTTTCCTGCGCGCGTTTTTTTCAAAACCTACAACTTACTATTCTTTGCACAAAAACAAAAACTTGCAACATGAAACATGTAGCATTTTTTATCACGATTCCAATGATATAAAAAACATAATCTAACTCTCAAGGATCATGGAGAATTTATGTAGCCCTAATTTCTGACCTAATTTTTTCATGAACTTCAAGCTTCAAATTCTCACTACTCAGTTAATATAAATGACAACTATGCATATGTACAGCTTCACCATGTTAAGGATTACATCTTTGCTTCACAAATCAAAGCTTGAGGATGTCTAAATAGAGAGATAAAATTTTGAAATACCTCCTTCATCTGGATTTGGATATGGCAATGTGGGGAATTTAAGTGAGACCTGAGGATCGTGTGAGCTTCCTTGAAGTTCCCTCAAACTTTTCCAATGCTTAGCTGGCTTTGTGGATGGCTGAAACTCCCTGTAGAAGTCAAGCTGCAACCTCCAAGTTTGAAAATGGTGATGTCTGAAACAGAGCTCACAGTTGCAGTGCAAAGGCTTGGATAGTTTGGATGTGATGTATGGAAGGTGTTTCAAGTGTTAAAGGGAGAAACGCACGAGCCAATATTGAGCTTGCAAGAGTTTTGTAGAAACTGCAAGTTTGGGCAGAAAAAATCGTGTTTTTGTGTTTGGGAGAGTTTTAGAAGTTATGCACTCGTGTTCTAGCTTGAGATAAGTTTGTGAAGTTCTGTAGAATGATGCCAAGTCCACCCTTTATCAGATGTACAAGTTCTCTTTGCTTTTGCAAATTTTCTTGTATTTGAAGAAAAGTGAAGTGACTTGTGCCAAAGGCTTGTACTTGCTAGTTCTAGGGCTGCCAAGGGTTGGTAAACATTGCCTAATATCTGTGGACATTGCTTGTAACAAAGAAACAGGTCCATGGCTCAAGAATTGTAAAGTTGCAAAAAGCTTGCTTTATGAAAATGGCAATGTGCCCTTTATGCCATTTATGGATTAATCTCTTGTGCAATGCTCCAAAGGTGAAAAAAAAGGCTTTAACTACTGAGTTAGCATTAAATTATGGAGTGTAGAAGGAGTTAGGACCTGTAATACAAGGTACAAGCATGCTAGGATCTGATTTGCAACTTGATGCATTGTAAAAATAGCTTGAACAAAAGTGACAAAATGTGATTTTCTCTTATTCGATTCTCCCTAACCACAAATGACCTTGGAGAGTTCTTGGACATTTTGGAAAGCTTGCAACATGCTATACAATCCATATTTGAAATGCATTTTGAGATACCTCTCGGAACTAGGTGAAAAATTTCCATGAAGTTGGGTCAAAAACCTGCCTAAATTAGGGCAAATTTTCACTAAGTCTTTTAGTTCATGGACCCTTGTTCACAAATTCATAACTTGAGATCCAAGCATCTTTTGGGAAAACTTTGTGAATAAAAGTTGTAGATTTCATGGAGGACTACAACTTTCATGTTGGAAGTTTTCTTTGAATCCAATAGAATCATGGTGAAAAAGTGGTGAAAAGTTAGGAAAAAATAAGAAATTTTCCATACTTAGAAAAATTCTAAGTTATGAAAATTTTTCAAATTAAAACCTTATTTGCAATTTTAGGTTTCTTGGTCAAAAAGTTTCACATTTTGACATATCTTGATGAATTATGACCCTTGGCACTTGATTTTGACCAAAAAGTCAAAGTTTGACTTTTTAGCGCATAGTTGACTTTTGATCAGTTGACTGCAAAATTCATCTGTCAATCCTATGCATTTGAGATCTTTTGAACTATGTGATTAGGTAAAGATGATGTTATTGAGTCCTTGAAATCATGCTTGAACCCAATTGGTCATTGGCTAGGTTAAAAATCAGAAATTGTCCTTTCTCAGTCAAAACCCTAATTTTGACCATTTTGCCCTTTTGATGATTTGATCAAATTTCTTGAGGAGTTGTGATCCAAACTTGATCAAATGGTACATAGGAGCCTATAATGTTGTTGTGGATCAAAAATTATGAAGTTTGACTGTAAATTGGCCATGATTGACTTTTTCCCCAATACAGCTGATTTTTAGGTCAACTGTCCAATTGACTGAGCAAAAATGTGACTCAAGGCTTGAAACTTGACATGAGCAATCTTAGGGGTCCAAGATGGTGTATGAAAGTCACATTAAGCATTGTTGGTCCAAAAATACTTGTTCAAACTCAAACCCTAATTTCAGGTCATCGGTGCAAGATGAGGTCTTGAGCTGAGCAAACCCTAATCCTGTCTTGAGTCTAAGAAGTCTTGTGAGGAAAATCTTGATAAATGAGAGGGCAAATTTTGGGGTACAACAGCTGCCCCTGTTCAATCTTCTTGAACCTGAAGAGTTAGATTGGCGAGCTTTGTCGTTCGTGACTCGAAGGTAAAAGATGATTGGACACTAGAGTGCCCATAAATTTGCACTTGATGAAGTAGTTAAGGGAATGGGCTTAAAGATGCCATTTGGAGATGTGATAGAATCTTGCTGGAGATGGGCTTGTAGATGCCATCCAAAAATGTTTGCTGAGTTGTACGTTGTAAGCCAAAATAATGAGTATCAGAATGGTGTCCGTGTCTGGGACGTATCTGAGCTGTATCTGGAGACTTGAATTCTGAATAAGTAACAGAATGGAAACCGTGTCTGGAGCGTATCTAAGCTGGGGAAAATCAGAATAAGTGATGGAATGGCAACCGTGTCTGGAGCGTATCTGGACTGTATCTGAAGTTTGAATCTGAATGAGTAATAGAATAACATCCGCGTCTAAAGCGTATCTAAACTGTATCTGAAATCTGAATAAGTATCAGGATGGCATCCGCATCTGGAGCGTATCTGAACTATATCTGAAGGTTTGATTTGAATGAGAAATAGAATGGCTTCCGCGTCTGGAGCATATCTAAGCTGGGGAAAATCAGAATAAGTGATAGAATGGCATCCGTGTTTGGAGCGTATCTGAACTGTATCTGAAGTTTGAATCTGAATGAGTAATAGAATAGCATCCGTGTCTGGAGCGAATCTAAATTGTATCTGAGATCTGAGTCTGAATGAGCAACATAATGACTTCCGTGTCTGGAGTGTATCCGTACTGTATCTGATATCTGAATCTGAATGAGCAACAGAATGACTTCCGTGTCTGGAGTGTATCTGAACTAGAATCTGAATAAGTGACAAAATGACTTTCGTGTCTGGAGTGTATCTGAATTGTATCTGATAGTTAAAATCTGAATAAGTATCAGGATGGCATCCATATCTGGAGTGTATCTAAACTGTATCTGAAATCTGAATCTGAATGGGCAACAGAATGACTTCCGTGTCTGGAGTGTATCTGTACTGTATCATGATTGTATACCGTTAACGGTAGCTTGTTAATCTTATCCTGAAAAGGGTAAAATGTTAGCTGAAACACAAAGTTATGTTGCATGAAATGTATGATGCAATATATGTGTTTTATCAATGTTTATGATATATGGATGTAATGTATGCGCATGTAAGTTGATTTGTTGTATTGCTGAGGAAAATGAATCCTTGACAGCTGGGGATAATAAAACCCTTGACTGTCGCTGGGGAAAATAAATCCTTGACAACTTCTGTGGGGATGTGAGGATCCTTTATGTCTTGAAGTTGGAGTATTGACAAAAATTATGTTGTGAGAGTAATGCCAAACTACTTGAGAAATTTGCTTGGGAAATCCAGAGAACTTTGATGACTTCTACTGGGGATTACTCAATGGGAATCTTTATTCTGCTGGGGAATAGGGAAAACTCTGATGACCTCTGCGGGGAATCAAGAATGAGAGTCTTCAATTTGTTGGGGAGCAATGAAAACTTTGGCGACTTCACTGGGGAATTAAAAATGAGAACCTTCATTCTGTCGAAAATAAAAAACTCTGTGGGGAAGAAGGCTTACTGTTGGGGAGTAAGTTCAGGAGTTTTCGGGTTGTCTTCCACTTTACTGGGGAGTTATCCTAGGTTGGGGAGAGACAAAAGTTAACTGTTATCTTGGTTGATTTCCGGACTTCAAGATAACTTGCTGGGGAATTTAGAGAAGCTGGATGGTTTCCGCCGGGGATAGATAGTTAGAAGTTTTGGCTCCGCTCCGCTAGGGATTGTGAGTTTGAAGTTTTAACTCTGATGGGGATTAAGGGTTTGAAATTTTAGCTCCGTTGGGGATCTAGATGATGTACTGTAGGGATTGCTCCTGGAATAGCCTAAAGAAGTTTTCCTATCCTTTCAGTCTGTTAGTAATTGTTCTTTTCCATCCTGTTTATTTGTAAATAGTAATTATGTTCAAATGCATATGTTCATCAATGAATCATTGGATGTTTTTGCACATAAAAACACAAGTGTAAAAGAAAAAGGCAAACAGTTTTCTGTACTTTGAAAGAGATATCTTTGTATTTAAGTGTTTTGTACAAAGGAGACAGACATCCTAGTAAGAGGATGGTGTCATAAAAAATGAGAAAAATTTCATACAAAGAAAGATGGCTATGTCTATATAAAAAATCCCATGGGGTTCCCATTCTGCTATAGCCTTCGTATCTCCTAATATCTTGTCCATATGTTGCTTCGCCCGAAGATAATTGGATTGATCAGAAGCTCAGAGTTTGTCAGTGAAGAGATTGTCCTTAAAGTAATCCAACGAGACATAGTCATACGCTTTAATTCCCTAACTTTTGCCTGGACCGCCCTTTCGGGTTTTCAGTCCACCGGGAAACCCTTTTTTGCCCAAATCGCCCTTTCGGGTTTTCAACTTGCCGGGTGTACAGGTTTTTTTATTTATCCCTAATTTTTGCCTGAACCGCCCTTTCGGGTTTTCGATTCACCGGGATGCCCTTTTTTTTCCTAGGTGTGTCAACCTAGCGGGTCTCTTATGCGTAGTATCTTTTGACTATGTCTGCATTCGCAGGATGCGACAGATCGTCACCGTCCATGGTGGTTAAGATCATCGCCCCACCAGAAAAGATGTTTTTTATTACAAATGGTCCTTCATAGGTAGGAGTCCATTTGCCCCTGGGATCACTTTGTGGCAAGGTGATGCGCTTGATCACTAGATCTCCAACTTGATATGTCTGGCGTCTGACTTTCTTGTTGAAAGCCTTGATCATCTGTTTTTGATACGTCTGGCCGTGGCAAACAGCAGTGAGTCTCTTTTCATCAATCAAGTTTAGTTGATCAAGCCGGGTCTGGATCCAATCGTCTTCATTTAAACCAGCATCTTTCATGATTCTCCAGGAGGGAATCTGAACCTCGATAGGTAAAATAGCCTCCATGCCATATACCAAAGAATAGGGTGTTGCCCCAGTTGATGTGCGAGCTGTGGTATGGTACCCGTGGAGAGCAAACGGTAACATTCCATGCCAGTCCTTGTAGGTGACTGTCATCTTTTGTATGATCTTCTTAATATTTTTGTTAGCAGCTTCGACTGCACCATTCATCTTTGGCCGATAGGGGGATGAATTGTGATGTTGAATTTTGAACTGCTCGCACAAAACGGTGATCATAGTATTGTTAAGGTTTGTACCGTTGTCAATGATGATCCTTTCGGGGATACCGTACCGACAAATAAGATTCTGCTTGATGAAGCAGGCAACAACATTCTTAGTAACGGATGCGAAAGAAGTTGCTTCGACCCACTTGGTGAAGTAATCAATGGCCACCAGAATGAAGCGGTGTCCATTGGATGATGTGGGCTTGATCTCTCCAATCATGTCGATTCCCCACATAGCAAAGGGCCAAGGAGCTGTTAAGACATTTAGAGGAACAGGAGGCACGTGCACCTTGTCCGCATAGATTTGACATTTGTGGCAAGTCCGGGAGTGTTGATAGCAGTCAGCTTCCATGGTAGACCAGTAATAGCCTGCCCGTAGGATCTTCTTAGCCATCGTATGCCCGCTAGAGTGAGTGCCAAAGGTGCCTTTATGCAATTCAGCCATGATCTTTTCAGCTTCAATCTTGTCCACACAACGGAGCAGAATAGAATCATGATTGCGCTTGTACAGGATGCCATTACTCAAGAAGAACTTAGCTGAGAATCTCCTTAAGAACTTTTTGTCATTGACTGAAGCTCCTTCAGGGTATTCTTGCGCCTCGAGATACCTTTTGACTTCATGAAACCACGGTTGGTCCACTACTTCTTCGGTATTAATCTCGTGACAGTGTGTTGGTTCGTTCATCCGTTCAATGGTGAGTTTGGGAGCCTCATTATCCCAGTTAAATTTAAACATGGATGACATTGTAGCTAAAGCATCTGCTAGCTGATTTTCTTCTCGCGGGAAGTGCTCGAAGGTAATCTGCTCGAAATGTGGTAACAATGTCAAGACATGTTCTTTGTAAGGGATGAGGTTTGGATGCTTAGTGTCCCACTCTCCTTTGATATGACTGATGACCAAAGCTGAGTCCCCAAACACATCTAAGGATTTGATTCCCAAGTCTATGGCAGCCTTGAGTCCAAAGATGCATGCCTCGTACTCTGCCATGTTGTTCGTACAGTTGAAGCAAAGTCTGGTGGTGAAAGGAGTATGGCATCCTTCTAGAGATATAAGCACAGCGCCGATACCGTTACCAAGTGCATTGGATGCCCCATCAAAGTACAGGGTCTATCGGGATCCTTGTTCAGGTCTATCATATGGTCTGATCTCTTCGCAGTTGTCCAATGTCATGATGTCTTCGTCAGGGAAGTCAAACTTCATGGATTGATAATCTTCTACAGCTTGATGGGCCAGATGGTCAGCTAGCACACTCCCCTTTATAGCTTTTTGGGTCGTGTACTGTATATCGTATTCCGTTAGGATCATCTGCCATCTGGCTATCCTCCCGGACAGAGCAGGCTTTTCAAAGATGTACTTTATCGGATCCATCTTAGATATCAGCAAAGTGGTATGAGTCAATATATACTGCCTTAGCCGGCGAGCAGCCCATACCAAAGCGCAGCAAGTTTTCTCGAGCAGTGAATATCTGGTTTCACAGTCGGTAAACTTTTTGCTAAGGTAATAAATGGCATGCTCTTTTTGGCCAGACTCGTCATGCTGCCCCAGTACGCACCCCATTGAATTCTCTAGGACGGTCAGATACATGATTAGCGGTCTTCCTTCGACGGGTGGCATCAAGATAGGAGGTTCTAGCAAATACTCCTTGATTCTATCGAAAGCAATCTGACAGTCATCATTCCATCGAACTACCTGATCTTTCTTCAACAGCTTGAAGATTGGTTCACAATTAGATGTTAGGTGAGAAATGAACCTAGCAATGTAGTTTAGGCGTCCCAAAAAACCTATGACCTCTTTCTCAGTGTGATGAGCAGGCATTTCTTGTATAGCTTTGACTTTGGCAGAATCAACCTCGATGCCTTTGTTGTTGACAATGAAACCTAAGAGTTTACCAGACCGGACTTCGAATGTGCACTTGTTTGGGTTCAATCTGAGCTTGTACTCCTTCAACGTGACAAACAGCTTTTGTAGGTGATCAAGGTGTTCTTCTTCAGTTTGTGATCGGGCTATCATGTCATCTACGTAGACCTCTATCTCATGATGTATCATATCATGAAACAAAGCTACCATGGTGCGCTGATAGGTTTCCCCAGCATTCTTCAGTCCGAATGGCATCACTTTGTAGCAGAACGTACCCCACTATGTGACGAATGTAGTTTTCTCCATGTCCTCAGGTGCCATTTTGATTTGGTTATAGCCTGAAAATCCTTCCATGAAAGAAAATACTTTGTGCTGAGCTGTGTTGTCAACCAGGATGTCGATGTGCGGAAGTGGAAAGTCATCTTTAGGGCTGACCCTGTTTAAATCTCTATAATCCATGCATATTCTGACTTTGTCGTCCTTTTTAGGTACGGGCACAATGTTAGCAACCCATTGAGCATAGGAAGTAACAGCTAGAAATCCAGCATTGAACTATTTCATAACTTCTGCTTTGATCTTCTCTGACATGTCAGGTCTCATGCGGCGGACCTTTTGTTTCACTGGTGGACAGTCTTCTCTTGTGGGTAGACGGTGTACCACAATGTTTGTATCGAGTCCCGACATGTCTTCATATGACCAGGCGAAGATCTCAACATAATCATGCAATAGCTGAATTAGGCGCTCCTTGATAGCCGGCTCTAGATTGGCACCTATCTTGATTTCCTTTTTGTCATCCTCAGTACCCAAGTTGATTGTATCCAACTACTCCTCATGAGGCTGAATTGCTCTTTCCTCTTGCTGTAGTAATCTGGCCAATTCCCCTGGCACCTCACAATCTTCCGCACCTTCGTATTCGGCTTGGTAGATCAGATCTTCAGAGTCACTGAAGGCTATAGCAGTATCGTTACCCATGGGATCCGGAATAGAAGGGTACCTACATTTGTGAGTGTGGGTGTGTGTAAGGGATAGCCATCTTAAAACAACAAAATGTAAAAGAAAGACAATGAGCATAAAAATTTTAAATATGAAAAGCGTCCATGATTCATTAAATGGCATATGAAAATGAAATAAGAACCCTTACAAATGGATCGATGTGCCTCGGGTAAGACACATGGCTTTTAAAGTACGCATTGTTTGTGAATTATTACAGTCCAACAGAAATGGAAAAGATAAATTACTGAGTTATGAAAGTAATCGGAACAAAGTCTTTTGCTTCCCAGTTGCACAGTCCTCTGCTAATAGTAGGAAATATCCAATCTTCCAGGCTGCCCTCTTCTTCACTGTCCTCTAGTGCATTAACCCCTCGGTGGCTGATCTTCACAGGTGGCCCTCCGGCACGGGCGCGGCGCACGGCCTTCTGAGTATTTGAAGTGAACCCCAAGCCGAATTTTTCTGATTTGTAAGGAATGTCTGGAAGCTGCCCCCAGATGGTGCACCCCCCTTCTTCCACTACTGCTCTTGCATCCTTGAGAGATGACATCCGAGGTGGAGGTCTTGTGTTTTTTGGAATCAAAGATATCGCCTTGGTTGCCGCTATTTCTTCAGAGACTTCTTCGAAATGTTGGAAAGGGGTCTCTATGAATTCGCCATCTAACTCCACATAACAGAAGGAATTTAGATGACTAATCATATACTCCTCCTCCCCATGGACAGTTATGATCTTCCCTTGGACGGGGTACTTGGGCATCTGATGCAAGGTGGAAGTGATAGCTCCGGCATTGTGGATCCAGGGGTGTCCCAACAGGCAAGAGTAAGAAGGACGGATGTCCATTATGTAGAATGTCGAGTTGAAGGTCTGAGTACCCACTTTGATCGGGATGTCTACCTCCCCGTGGACCATCCTCTTAGAACCATCAAAAGCTCTGACCACTATATTGCTGGGTTTTAAAGTCAGCCCCTCACAATCCAATCTATCAAGGGCTTTCTTCGGTAAGACGTTCAGAGATGACCCAATATCGACCAAGACATGAGCTAGGGTTGTTCCTCTGCACTCCACTGAGACATGTAGTGCATCGTTGTGTTTTCTCCCTCGGGGTGTCAAGTCAGCATCGGAGAAACCCAGGCCATTGTCAGGTGTCAAACTGGCCACACACTCTTGGAATTGATCCGCAGACGTCTCTTGCGGCACATGAGTCGTCTTCAAAAATTTGACCAGAGCTTTGGCATGTGCTTCAGAGCAAAGCAGCAGGGCTAGCATAGATATCTTGGAAGGGGTCTGCCCCAATTGTTCAACCACATCATTATCACTTTTCTTAATGATACTCAGGATTTCTTCCATCTCCTTCTTGGATGTTTCAGGAATAACTAGCGATTGAGCCTTCGTCAGGACAGGCTCCTCTTCAACATTCTTTCTTTTATTCTCGGCAGCGGAAGTAGGGATAGGAATTGTATTGTCTTTGATGGCGGGTACACTTGTGGGTACAATCACTGGTACATATGTAATCTTCGGAACGGCCACGGGTCCAAAGGCTGTTGTTGGAGGAGCAATCTCTGGAGAAAAGATTCTTCCACTACGAGTAACCTTGCTTGTTCCGGCAATGTTACTGATGTCGGGATTATCCTCTTTGGAGCTTTCTTCTTCGGCAGTCTGTTCAATCTGTTTGATACCATGGTAGTAGATTTCTCCACCATAGTTCCATGGTACCATTTTATCTGATTTGTATGGGGCTGGCCCGGGCATTTTTATCTTCAACGGAGTAGTCACTGGAGCAGATGTAATCCTAACGGGTTTTTTAGGAACCCTGGAAGGACTGGCGTAGATGGTTATTATTGAAACTTCTGGAATTGGAATGGGTGAAATAGGAGCTTTCTCAAACAAAATTTCCTAGTTATCAATCAGTTGTTGGATACCTTTCTTCAACAGAGGACGGTCAAATGATGAGGACAGGCAAGCAAGGAAATCTTGGTCACAACCTGGGAACACCCCAGCTTTTAACAAATTCAACTTGATGGTCGAGAGCGGAGTTAACAGTTCATCCATAATAGCAAAAAACATATCTTCTTCAATAGCACTAGCATTGTGTACATGCCTAGGCATTGGAGCGGAGATAACATTCGGCTTTTCAGGAGCTTCAAACTCAACTTCCTTTGCATTGATCAGATCTTGAATCTTGTTCTTCAGAGCCCAACAGTTGTTGGTGTCGTGCCTTGGACTTTCTGAATGGTAAGCGCACCTGGCGTTGGGATGGTAGTGTGGAGAAGTAGTATTAGGATTTTTGGCGCCTCTTTCAAAGTGGCCAGATTCAACTTCAAGAGATATGGTAGGACTTGAGCGGGAGTCATGTTTATCTTGGTGAATTGCCGTACAGGCCTTTCCACCCTTTGCTGGTTATTTCTCGGCTGATCATTTCTCGGTTGGTCTGATGCAGACTTTTGAATCATAACGGCCCCCACTATTGGTCGTCTTTCGGTTCTTCCCTGATTCCTCTGTGCATAGACAGCAGACACCTCCTTTTTTCCAGTGAAGGGCTTTTTTGCAGCAGTTGAGGCAGATGCGTCCTTCTGAATTTTCCCATTTCTTATACCAGCCTCTATTCTTTCGCCAGTTAGAATCAATTCGGTAAAACCTGCAGAGGAACTTCCAATTAGATGATTAAATAAAGGACCTGACAGAGTTCCCAGGAACATGTCCACTAGCTCCCTTTCAGATAAAGGTGGTTGCACCCTTCCGGCTAGATCCCTCCACTTTTAGGCGTAGTCTTTGAAGCCCTCATTGGTAGCCATAGCCATACTCTGTAGCTGAGTACGGGTTGGCGCCAAGTCGGCGTTGTATTGATAATGTTTATAGAAAGAGGCTGCCAAGTCTTCCCAATTATGGACATCTGCCCTCTCTAACTGGTAGAACCAATTAAGCTGCGTTCCTGATAAACTGTCCTGGAAAAAGTGGACCCACAGGTCTTTGTCAATAGAATGTGGTTGAATCTTCCTGACATAGGATCTGAGGTGCATTTTTGGGCAAGACATCCCATCATACTTAGCAAACAGTGGCACTTTAAATTTTGGAGGGATTACTATTCCAGACACCAGCCCTAACTCCTCAAAATCCAGCCCCGGTACTCTCTGTACTTCCATAGCAGCTAGACGTTCTTCCAAGTGTTTATATTTGTCATCAGTCGGAGGGTATTGTTGTTCAGAGTAGTCCTCCTCTTCCTTTTCTTCTTCTTCCTCAGAATCGGATGGTACTGCCGCTCCTTTTTTTTTTCTTCCCTCTTCATCAGATGTTGATGGGAATTCCAAAGTCCATTTGGCTTGTCCTTCAAACCTTCTTCCCATGATAACCACACTAGCTCGCTTATTCTTCTTTTTCTCTTTCTCTTTCTCTGGCAGAGTCTTGAGCTCCTCCTGCCCCTTGGATAATGTCAAGAGTAGCTGTTGAAATTGTGAATTCTGAGCTTGCAAATCTTCGACTGTTTGTTCAATATCCATCTTGCTGAAATAAACATCAGAGAGATGAGGAAACTTGGTGTGAAGACCTGTTTATGCATATGATGAATGATATTTATTCATGTA
Organism: Vicia faba; assembly: GCA_948472305.1. Lineage (NCBI taxonomy): Eukaryota > Viridiplantae > Streptophyta > Magnoliopsida > Fabales > Fabaceae > Vicia > Vicia faba. The sequence goes on along the minus strand of OX451739.1, from coordinate 19,341,861 downwards.
ATTCTTTCAAGGATTCAGAAATTCAAATTTGTTTTAAACAAAAAAGAAACACACGTCATATTAATAAGATAGAATTGTTAGTACATCAATGCCACTTGGGCAAAATAATACAAAATTCTAAGGTAAAAAGACGTTGCGCATCCTCTTTGGTGCAATGTAGGTGTTGAGAGTCTGCTCTTCGTGAAGTAGCCGAGTGAGTTCCAAAACCTTCTTCTCATTTGCGTAGAATTGGGCTTCAAAAGTATCGCGCTCTCCCTTGAGCTGTATCCAACTCCTTTGTAGATCTTCGAGTGATGTTGGCATGTCAGGATGTAGGATGGTGTATGGAACCTCTCCTTCCTTGACAGGCTCTATAATCACTGGGAGAAAGGAGGGGTAAGGCATCATAAGACTTTAGGCGCGGGTTCGTACCCACTTGAGGTAAGGCTCAAGAGGGATGGAATTCTTGTGTCCCATTGTCTTACTATCCACCTTGTTGGGCATCCTCCAAGCTCGGATGAATCTCTGACGGAGTCCTTGGTCGTCGTTGTCATAGTCGAAAACCAATCCTTGAATCAGCATATCATGTGGGCCATCCCTTCGGGCATAACCAAACTTTCTTAGAGCCAAGCAGGGGTTGTAGGTGATTCCTCCCCTAATGCCAAGTAGAGAGACATTAGGGAATTCCCCACAATGGTCAACAATGATGACATTCTCTCTGAATCGAGAACACCAATGAATATTTGAATGTGTAAGTGTCATTAACCGTTGTGACCACCTCAAACCTTGCTCATTTTTCAAGACTGATTGGGGAAGATGAGAAATAAACCATCTTTCTAGGAGAGGATTGCAACACATGAGAACACATATTTTCCTCATTGTACGAGTGTGAAAAGAGTGGAGGATATCCCCAAGCAATGTAAGCACCGGGTTACGAGTCATGAAAATTTTGACAGCGCTCACATCTATGAGTTGGTCAGGATTAGGGAACAAGACCATCCCATAGATGAGAAGAGCTACAATCTCCTCAAAATCTTGTAAGTCTAGAGAATTTCAACAGCTTTGGGCCTTCTCAAACAGAAACTTTGACAAGAAGCCTTTGACACCACTTCTAGTTTCCCAATGTGTTGTGACATCAGATGAGTGCAAGTGTAAGGCTTGAGCAATCTCTTCTAGCTTCAGATCTCTTTCCGTAGAGTTGTAGGGTAGTTGATTGAGAATAGGAATCCTCAAGAGTTGAGAAAATTCCTCCAAATTGGGCACAAGCTGGTAGTCAGGAAATGTGAAGCAATGATGCAAAGGGTCAAAGAACTGGAAGAGAACTTTCAGCATATCCTCCTTTGTGTTGGTGGTGACCAATTTGAGTAGACGACCATGTCTCTCAGTGAATGGAGAGTTCTCAGGAATCCTTGAAGCTAGCTCCTTGAGTTGTGGAGGAATTCTTACAAGGTTGATCTGGATAGTTTTCCTGCGAAGTGAATCCATAACCTACAAAACAAGAACAAAAATGAATCTCCAAAATCCTTTAAATGGTTAGTGGATGCACATGATGTTCATGATGTCCATGATGTTATGCACAAGTATATATGTACAAGCAAATCACACAAGTTCCTAATTTAGGCTTGCATGGGGTTTCATAGGTAAATACCCTCTTGAAGTTTAGTTGGCTCAACCTGTCCTAGAAATAGTAACCGGGTTCTAAGGAGCTCAATATCACTAGATTGTTTCCTCGTTCATTGTTTCAATTCAGCCTCTTTACTGGCGACTGAAATATTCCAAGGAACCAACCCTCAATGAGTGTAGTATCGAGTATCTACCAACTTCGTACTGCACCAAAGCCGGTCATCTCACTACATCCTAAAAGGCCAAGTTGGTCAAGTAAAGGTTCTAGAAGTCCATTAGTGCTTCATGACATCACTCAGCGGCCCCGTATTCTCTTTGATTGACTCAAAGGCTACCGATACCCACAAATATGTCGCACTAATATAGCTATTGCTTAGACCATATCGGTATACCCCGCACAGTTTCCACAATGTATTGCTATTTATCTATAATTTTTTCCAAATCCGGGTAGAGGATTCAAACCCAAACAATAGAACCAAAGTGTAAAGCATACAAGTCAAACAAGATAACCATGTAAAGGTGATCTAAAACCCTAAGGTAACCCCACTTTTATAATGATTCCCCAGCAGAGTCTCCAGTTCTGTGATGCGGTGGGAGAACTGACTTGAGGTTTTGCGTTTGTGTTTGCAAATGTCGCGGTTAGCAAGAGTCGCCACCGACTTTTCTTTTATCCAAAAGGAAAGGTAAAAAAGCACAAGAAAGACCTTTGAGATGTTTTCTTGAGTTAGGGGATAGATTATGAAAAGAGAAGGTGCTAGCACCCTTTTCACCCATGGGCTCTTAGTTACTTGTTTAGATCACTTGCTTTGCTTTTGAAATTGTTTGAAATGGTGCTTTGTGCGGTTTTGAAAGTATTTTGAAAAGAGGCCATCGTTTAGGCAATCTTTGTAATGATTCTCGTTCGTAAGAACGTATACAAAGATTTTTGTCTTTTGAAAAATGTTCCAATGTTTTGAAAGTTGTTTGGAAATGTTTTTGAATGTGTGTGTGTTTTGAAAATAGCAAGGATTGTTTAGAAGAGAGCAAGGAACTAGGAGCTATCTACCCTACTCAAATGTCTTTCCTATGTATTTTTATTCCTTTAACATTGTTGATTTACCATTGCTTTGGTAAAAAAACCCTATCTTTGGATGTTAAACGGGACGGGCGTGGGTCATTGTATGACCATGATAGCAATATTGCCAAGTATCTTAGCATGTTTGAGGGACCAAGATCATCTTTGTTTAGGCAACCTTTTGATAGCGTCATCGAGGGACTATGATCTTATTTTGTATTATTTTGCCAAGATACTTTGCGAGGATACCATTGCCACTTTTGTTTAGGCAACCAAGTGGGTGAAACTCTAGGGGTGCTTGTGTGCAATGTGTTGTCATTTTACATGCTTTTGTTTGTCTTGGATTAGGTCATTCTATTTGTTTGATTTTTGTCTTATCATGCAAAACCCTAGTTTACTACACAGGGTATAAATGCGATAAATTGCGTAAAGTAAACTAAACTATTACAACAATTATTATGGGAGGGGGGATACAAGTTTTTGAATGGGGATATTGCACAAAATAAACCCTAAAATACTATTACAACCCAATTGAGTTATTGTACAAGATAAATAAATATACAAATATTTAAATATGCAAATAAAATGTATTTATGCAAAAATATTTTGTATTTGTTTTATGTATGAGAAAATAAAATTATTTAAGTCCTAAAAAAAATAAGAAAAAATAACATTATTATTTTTAAAGGGGGAAACCCTAATTTTTTATTTAAAGGAAAATATTGTTTTCTAATATTATTTTTGTCCATTTGTGTACAAGAAATAATAAATAATATTATTAACAAAATATTAAAAATTAAAATATGTATGAAAGTAATTATTTTATGTGTGAAATAATAAAATAAAAATATATAGTATTTTTATTAAATGTATTCATAATTTATTTAGGAAAATAAAGCATATTACCCTAATAAAATTATTTTTAATGCCAAAAATAATTTAAAAAATAAAATAAAAAGGAAAAAAAATATTTTTCATGATTTTTTATGGTTCAGAAAAAGTAAATAGAACAATAAATATAAAAATGAAAAGAAAATATGAAAAATAAATAAAATAAAGCCAGGGGGTGTGGGTAGTGGATCAGGGGGTGTAAAAAGTAGAAACAAAAAGGCCAAAATTGCAAAAAGCCCAGATCATCATCTTCGTCCCTGTCCTTGGCTTCTTCCCTGCGCGCATTTTTTTCAAAACCTGCAACTTGCTATTCTTTGCACAAAAACAAAAACTTGCAACATGAAATATGTAGCATTTTTTATCACGATTCCAATGATATAAAAAACATAATCTAACTCTCAAGGATCATGGAGAATTTCTGTAGCCCTAATTTCTGACCTAATTTTTTCATGAACTTCAAGCTTCAAATTCTCACTACTCAGTTAATATAAATGACAACTATGCATATGTACAGCTTCACCATGTTAAGGACTACATCTTTGCTTCACAAATCAAAGCTTGAGGATGCCTAAATAGAGAGATAAAGTTTTGAAAAATACCTCCTTCAGCTGGATTTGGATATGGCAATGTGGGGACTTTGAGTGAGACCTGAGGATCGTGTGAGCTTCCTTGAAGTTCCCTCAAGCTTTTCCAATGCTTGGCTGGCTTTGTGGATGGCTGAAACTCCCTGTAGAAGTCAAGCTGCAACCTCCAAGTTTGAAAATGGTGATGTCTGAAACAGAGCTCACGGTTGCAGTGCAAAGGCTTGGATAGTTTAGATGTGATGTATGGAAGGTGTTTCAAGTGTTAAAGGGAGAAACGCACGAGCCAATATTGAGCTTGCAAGAGTTTTACAGAAACTGCAAGTTTGGGCAGAAAAAATCGTGTTTTTGTGTTTGGGAGAGTTTTAGAAGTTATGCACTCGTGTTCTAGCTTGAGATAAGTTTATGAAGTTCTGTAGAATGATGCCAAGTCCACCCTTTATCAGATGTACAAGTTCTCTTTGCTTTTGCAACTTTTCTTGTATTTGAAGAAAAGTGAAGTGACTTGTGCCAAAGGCTTGTACTTGCTAGTTCTAGGGCTGCCAAGGGTTGGTAAACATTGCCTGATATCTGTGGACATTTCTTGTAACAAAGAAATAGGTCCATGGCTCAAGAATTGTAAAGTTGCAAAAAGCTTGCTTTATGAAAATGGCAATGTGCCCTTTATGCCATTTATGGATTAATCTCGTGTACAATGCTCCAAAGGTGAAAACAAAGGCTTTAACCACTGAGTTAGCATTAAATTATAGAGTGTAGAAGGAGTTAGGACCTGTAATATAAGGAACAAGCATGCTAGGATCTGATTTGCAACTTGATGCATTGTAAAAATGGCTTGAACAAAAGTGACAAAATGCGATTTTTCTCTTCTTTGATTATCCCTAACCAGAAATGATCTTGGAGAGTTCTTGGACATTTTGGAAAGCTTGCAACATGCTCTACAATCCATATTTGAAATGAATTTTTAGATACCTCTTGGAACTAGGTGAAAAATTTCCATGAAGTTGGGTCAAAAACCTGCCTAAATTAGGGCAAATTTTCACTAAGTCTTTTAGTTCATGGACCCTTATTCACAAATTCATAACTTGAGATCCAAGCATCTTTTGGGAAAACTTTGTGAATAAAAGTTGTAGATTTCATGGAGGACTAAAACTTTTATGTTGGAAGTTTTCTTTTAATTCAATTGCATCATGGTGAAAAAGTGGTGAAAACTTAGGAAAAAATAAGAAATTTTCCATACTTAGAAAAATTCTAAGTTATGAAAATTTTTCAAATTAAAACCCTAATTTGCAATTTTAGGTTTCTTGGTCAAAAAGTTTCACATTTTGACATATCTTGATGAATTATGACCCTTGGCACTTGATTTTGACCAAAAAGTCAAAGTTTGACTTTTCAGTGCACAGTTGACTTTTGATCAGTTAACTGCAAAATTCATCTGTCAATCCTATGCATTTGAGATCTTTTGAACTATGTGATTAGGTCAAGATGATGTTATTTAGTCCTTGAAATAATTCTTGAACCCAATTGGTCATTGGCTAGGTTAAAAATCAGAAATTTCTCTTTCTCAGTCAAAACCCTAATTTTGACCATTTTGCCCTTTTGATGATTTGATCAAATTTCTTGAGGAGTTGTGATCCAAACTTGATAAAATGGTACATAGGAGCCTAGAATGTTGTTGTGGATCAAAAATTATGAAGTTTGACTGTAAATTGGCCATGATTGACTTTTTCCCGAATACAGTTGATTTTTAGGTCAACTGTCCAATTGATTGAGCAAAAATGTGACTCAAGGCTTTAAACTTGACATGAGCAATCTTAGGGGTCCAAGATGGTGTATGAAAGTCACATGAAGCATTGGAGTTCCAAAAATACTTGTGCAAACTCAAACCCTAATTTCAGGTCATCAGTGGAAGATGAGGTCTTGAGCTGAGCAAACCCTAATCCTGTCTTGAGTCCAAGAAGTCTTGTGAGGAAAATCTTGATAAATGAGAGGGAAAATTTTGGGGTACAACAACAACCAAATTGAATTTATACAAATATTGGAATAAATAATGTACAAGATAATTTAAATATGCAAAGATATGTAAATGCAAAAGAAGATTTTGTTTTGTTTTGTTTTTTTTATGTAAAAAGTTTTAACCTAAGCCTAATAAATAAATCAAGATTAAACTTAAATTAATTAAGAAAGGAAATTATTTTTTAGAAAAGATTTTGATTAAACCCTAATTCTAATTTATTAAAAGGAAATAAATTTCTTTAAGTATTTTTTGTATTTTGTCTTGAAAATAATATATGGTATTTATGAAGTATTTTGGTCTTTTTATATGTTAAAATAAATATTTAATAGGTGTGAAGAAAAATAAATATTTAACCTAATTCTATTTTAATTTACAAGTTTATTTAACAAAAATAGATATTATATAACTAAATAAAAATATTTTTTATGAGAAAATAAAATAAAACAAAAATATAATATTTATCATTTTTATATTTTTTATGATTAAGAAAATATATTTGGTAAAATAAAAATAAAAATAAAATAAGTAAATAAAATATTTGGACCAGGGGTGTCATGAGTAAACTGGAAGTAGCATATTAGCAACAAAAAAAGGCCCAAGAAACTGAAGCCCAAGCTGCAAGAGGACAAAAATGAAACAAATGTGAGAAAAAATGCAAAAGGCAGGCACCAAGGCTCGAACCCATGACCTATGGTATTTTTGCGCGCTGCCTTACCACTGGGGTGGCTGACATCCGTTAGTCTAAATGAAAACACAAATACATAACACAAAACATTGCCTTGCCCTGTACTTCATCTTTAACCTCTAGCCAGCCGGACCCCCTGTAACTTCTTCATTTCTCAACAAAAATGGAAAGTAATAACATGAACATTATAGCATTTTACTCCACGATTCTAACCATGTGCACAACTAAAACTATAAGTCCAAGATCAGAGAGAATTTTGTTGGCCCTAATTCTTAACCTAATTTTTTCAGAAACTTCAAACTTAAAATTCCCTAAACTCAAGCCAAATAAATGCAAGCTATGGATATGTACAACTTCGTAGCAATGATGTCTACATTTTATATTCACAAATGGAAAGCTAACTATGCTTATATTAAGAGTTAGAAAAACAGAAAACTCACATTGAAAATAGAAATCGTGTTTTGAAAATGAGCTTGCTTTAGGATGCTGTGATGATCAAGTTAGCTTCCTTGAACCTCTAGGAAGCTAATGCAATGCTTAGCTTGTCTTAAGGGTGGCTGGAATGGTCTGGAGAAGTCCACCTGTGTTGCTCTGTTTTTGAACTTCAACAATGGGGAAGATGGAGTTACAGTGATGTTTCAGGGTGTGGGATGGTTTACTTGTAAGGTAAGGAAGCTTGGGAAAGCAAAAGGCCTGAAAATGCATGAGTGAAATGGAAGATTCAGTTCACAAGTCATAAATGGAAAGTTTGGAGGCTTGGTATGCAACTTCTGATTCTAGGGTGTTTCAAGGCTCGAGGGTGGAAGATGATTGGACACTAGAGTGCCCAGAAATTTGCACTCGACGATGTGAAGGTTGAGGGAATGGGCTTAAAGATGCCATTTGGAGAGGTGATAGAAAGTTGTAGAAGATGGGCTTAAAGATGCCATCCAAAAGTGATTGTTGGTATTGAATTTGTAAGTTGAAAGAATGAGTATTAGAATGGCGTCCGTGATTGAAGCGCATCTGAACTGTATCTGAAAGTAGAATCTGAATGAGTATCAGAATGGCGTCTGTGATTGGAGTGTATCTGAACTGTATCTGAAAGTTGGATCTGAATGAGTATCAGAATGGCGTCCGTGTCTGGAGCGTATCTGTATTGTATCTGAAAGTTTAATCTGAATGAGTATCAGAATGGCATCCGTGTCTGGAGCGTATCCGTATTGTATCTGAAAGTTGGATCTGAATGAGTATTAGAATGGCGTCTGTGATTTGAGCGTATCTGAACTGTATCTGAAAGTTGAATCTGAATGAGTATCAGAATGGCATCCGTGTCTAGAGCGTATCTGAACTGTATCTGAAAGTTGAATCTGAATGAGCATTAAAATGGCGTCCGTGATTGGAGCGTATTTGAATTGTATCTGAAAGCTCTGAACATTGTTAACAGCAACTGTTAATCTTATCCTGAAAAGGGTAAAATGTTAGCTATAATGCAAAGTCATGTTGTATGAAATGTATGATATAATGCATTTATTTTATCAATGTTTATGATATATGGATGCAATGTATGCATATGTGAGCTAATTTGTTGCACTGTTGTTGGATTAGGGAAAATAAATCCCTGACTGATGTTGAGGATATGTAAGTCTACATGTCTTGAAGTTGAAGTATTGGTGAGTTTCTTCCGAGAGAAATAAACTTTGTCGTAAGGGAAATGCCATGTACTGCTTGTAAAATCCTATTGGGGAATCCTTAGAAATTTGATGACTTCTACTGGGGATCAATAATTTGAAATTTTGTTCCACTGGGGATTTAAATGGAGTACTGTAGGGGATTACTTATGGAATAGCCTAGAGACATTTTCCTATTCTTTTAACCTATCATTAATTGTCTTTCCCATTTTGTTTATTTGTAAACAGTAATTATGTTCAAATGCATATGTTCAAAAATAAATCATTAGACGTTTTTGCAAACAAAACACAAGCGTAAAGAAAATAAAGACCAATATATTTTGCACTTTCAAAGGGATATATTTGTATTGACTTTGAGTAAAATATTTTTGTACAAAGGGGACAAACATTCTAGTAAGAGAATGTTGTCATAAAAAAAAGAAAATTTGATACAAAGAAGGATAGCTATGTGTAATAATCCCATGGGGGTTCCCATTCTGCTATAGCATTCGTATCTCTGGGCATCTTGTCTATTTGTTGCCTCGTCCGAAGATGACTGAATTGATCAGAACCTCTGAGTTTGTCAGTGGAAGCCAAAGATTATTTGTAAAGTGATCTGATGGGACATAGTCATACACTTTAATTTCCTAACTTTTTCCTGGACCGCCCTTTCAGGTTTTCAGTCCAACGGGAAACCCTTTTTTGCCCAAGTCGCCCTTTCGGGTTTTCACCTTGCCGAGTATACAGATTTTTTTGTTTTATCCCTAACTTTTGCCCGAACCTTTTTGGTTCGCCGAGATGCCCTTGTTTTTCCTAGGTATGTCAACCTATAGGGTCTCTTATGCGTAGTATCTTTTGACTATGTCCACGTTTGCAGGGTGTGGCAGGTCGTCGCCATCCATGGTGGTCAAGATCATTGCCCCACCGGAGAATATGTTTTTGATTACAAATGGTCCTTCATAAGTAGGAGTCAATTTACCCATGGGATCACCTTGCGGAAAGATGATACGCTTGATTACTAGATCCCTAACTTGATACTCTTGGCGTCTGACCTTTTTATTGAAAGCCTTGATCATCCATTTTTGATACATTTGACCATGGAAAACAGCAGCAAGTCTCTTCTCATCAATCAAGTTTAGTTGATCGAGTCGAGTCTAGATCCAATCGTCTTTGTTCAATCCTGCATCCTTCATAATCCTCAGAGAGGGGATCTGAACCTCAATAGGCAAGACGGCTTCCATGCCGTATACCAGAGAATAGGGTGTTGCCCCAGTTGATGTGCGAGCCGTGGTACGATACCCGTGGAGAGCGACTGATAACATCTCATGCTAGTCTTTGTATGTGACTGTCATTTTCTGTATGATCTTTTTAATGTTCGTATTCGCAGCTTCGACAACACCATTCATCTTTGGCCGATAGGGAGAAGAATTGTGATGCTGAATCTTGAATTGCTCGCATAATGCGGTGATCATAGTGTTGTTGAGATTTGTACCATTGTCAGTGATGATCCTTTCCGGGATATCGTACCGGCAAGTAAGGTTTTGCTTGATGAAGCGGGCAACAACATTCTTGGTAACAGAGGCGAAGGAGGCTGCTTCAACCCACTTTGTAAAATAGTCAATGGCCACCAGGATGAAGCGATGTCCATTGGAGGTTGTAGGCTTGATTTCTCCAATCATATCAATTCCCCACATAGCAAAAGGCCAAAAAGCTGTCAAGACATTCAGAGGAACTGGGGGTACATGCACTTTGTCGGCATAAATTTGGCATTTATGACAGGTTCGAGAGTGTTGATAGCAATCTGCTTCCATGATAGACCAATAATAGCCTACCCGTAGGATTTTATTCGCCATCGTATGTCCACTGGAATGGGTGCCAAAAGTACCTTCATGTAATTCAGCCATGATCCTTTCAGCTTCAACCTTATCTACGCACCGAAGCAATACAGAGTCATGATTGCGTTTGTACAGGATGCCATTACTAAGGAAGAATTTAGCAGAGAATCTCCTTAAGAACTTCTTATCAATGATTGAAGCTCCTTCTGGATATTCTCGGGCCTTGAGATACCTCTTGACTTCATGAAACCAAGGCTGGTCCACTACTTCTTCAGTATTAATCTTGTGACAGTGTGTTGGTTCATCCATTCGTTCGATGGTGATCTGGGGAGCCTCGTTATCCCAATTAAGTTTAAACATAGATGACATTGTGGCTATAACGTCTGCTAGCTGATTTTCTTCTCGCGGGAAGTGTTCGAAGGTAATCTCCTCAAAATGTGGTAGCAATGTCAAAACATATTCTTTGTAAGGGATAAGGTTAGGGTGTTTGGTGTCTCATTCCCCTCTGATCTGACTGATGACTAAGGCTGAGTCTCCAAATACATCCAATGATTTGATCCCCAAGTCTATGGCAGCTCTGAGGCCAAAGATGCACGCTTCGTATTCTTCCATGTTGTTCGTACAATTGAAGCAAAGTCTGGCGGTAAAGGGAGTATGACACCCTTCCGGAGATATGAGTACAACACTGATACCATTACCAAGTGCATTGGATGCTCCATCAAAGAACAGGGTCCATTGGGATCCTTGTTCAGGTTCGTCATATGGCCTAATTTCTTCGCAGTTGTCTAATGTCATAATGTCTTCATCCGGGAATTCAAACTTCATGGACTGATAGTCTTCTACAGCTTGGTGAGCAAGGTGATCAGCTAGCACACCGCCCTTTATAGCTTTCTGGGTAGTATACTGTATGTCGTACTCTGTCAGGATCATCTGCCATCTAGCTATTCTCCCAGAAAGAGCATGCTTCTCGAAGATATATTTTATCAGATCCATTTTAGATATCAACAAGGTATTATGAGTCAGCATATACTGTCTTAGCCAGCGAGCAGCCCATGCCAGAGCGTAACAAGTTTTCTCGAGCAGTGAATATCGAGTTTCACAGTCGGTAAACTTTTTGCTCAGGTAGTAAATAGCGTGCTCTTTTCGGCCAGACTCGTCATGCTGCCCCAATACACACCCCATTGAATTTTCTAAAACAGTCAGATACATGATCAATGGTCTCCCCTCGATTGGTGGCATCAATACAGGAGGCTCTTGTAAGTATTCTTTGATTTTGTCAAAAGCAACTTGGCACTCACCATTCCATTTGACTACTTGATCTTTCTTCAAGAGCTTGAAGATTGGCTCACAAGTAGTTGTCACATGAGAAATGAATCTGGAAATATAGTTCAAACGTCCCAAGAATCCTATGACTTCCTTCTCAGTACGGGGAGCAGGCATCTCCTGTATTGCTTTAACTTTGGTCGGATCGACCTCAATACCTTTGTTACTGACAACAAAGCCTAGGAGTTTACCAGACCGTACCCCAAATTTACACTTGGTTGGATTCAACCTCAGCTTGTACTTCTTCAGTCTCTCAAACAGTTTTTGTAAGTGGTCAAGATGCTCTTCTTCTGTTTGTGATCTGGCTATCATATCGTCTACGTAGACCTCTATCTCATGATGTATCATGTCATGAAATAAAGCTACCATGACGTGCTGATAGGTTACCCCAACATTCTTCAGTCTGAATGGCATCACCTTGTAGCAGAATGTGCCCCACTGTGTGACAAATGTTGTTTTCTCCATGTCCTCGGGTGCCATTTTGATTTGGTTATAACCTGAGAATCCGTCCATGAAGGAAAACACTTTGTGTTGTGCCGTATTGTCAATTAGGATATCAATGTGGGGGAGTGGAAAATCATCCTTAGGGCTCGCCCTATTCAAATCTCTATAGTCCACACATTCGTACTTTGCCGTCTTTTTTAGGTACGGGAATAATGTTGGCAACCCATTGAGGGTAGGAGGTGACGGCCAAAAATCCAGCATTGAATTGTTTCATGACCTCTGCTTTAATCTTTTCTTACATATCAAGCCTCATGCGGCGAACCTTTTGCTTTACTGGAGGACAATCCTCTCTTGTAGGCAAACGATGTACCACGATGTCTGCATCAAGTCCTGGCATGTCTTTATATGACCAGGCAAAAACTTCAACATAATCGTGTAACAAGATCAGACACTCCTTGACACTGGGTTCCAGATTGGCACCCATCTTGACCTCTTTTTTGTCTTCTTTGGTGCCCAGGTTGATTGTATCCACGGGTTCCTCGTGAGGCTGAATGGTTCTTTCTTCTTGTTGTAGCAGTCTGGCCAGTTCCCCTGGTACTTTACAATCTCCCTCGCCTCCGTCTTCGGCTTGGTAGATTAGATTCTCAGAGTCACGAAAGGCCATAGCAGTATCGTTACCCATGGGATCCAGAATGGATGGATACCTGCATTGTGACTGTGGGTGTGTGTAAGGGTATAACTATCTTTGAAAGAAAATAAAATGTAAAAGAAAAACAATGAGCACAAAAGTTTGTATGCAAAAACGTCCATGATTCATTGATGTCATATGAAGATGAAATAACAACCCTTACAAATGGACCATTGTGCCTCGGGTAAGACACAAGGTTTTAAGAGTGCGAATTGTTTTTGAATATTACAGATCCAACAAAATGTAAAGATAAATTACTGTGGGATAAAAGTGATTGGGACGAAGTCTCTAGCCTTCCAATTGCTGAGTCCTCCATTAACAGCCGGAAAGATCCAATCCTCCAGGTTACAATCATCTTCACCATCTTCTACCGCGTTGACCTCACAGTTTCTAATCTTCAAGGGTGGCCCTCCAGCATGGGCACGGCGTACAGCCTTTTGAGCACTTGAAGTGAAACCTAGGCCAAACTTGTCAGACTCATACGGGATATCCGGAAGTTGCCTCTAGATGGTGCATCCACCTTCCTCTACCACTGCTTTGGCGTCCTTTAGTGATGACATTCGGAGTGGAGGTCTTGTAATCTTGGGAATCTGGGACACAGTCTTGGTCACTGTCACCTCTTGATGGACCTCTTCGAAGTGTTGAAATGGAGTTTCAATGAATTCACCGTCCAATTCCACATATCTGAAGGAATTGAGATGGTTGATCATGTATGCTTCCTCTCCATGGACAGTGATAATCTTCCGTTGAACCGGATACTTCAGCATCTGGTGCAATGTAGAGGTAACAGCGTCAACATTGTGGATCTATGGTCGTCCTAGTAGACAGGAGTAAGAAGGGCGAATATCCATTACATAAAAGGTTGAATTGAAAGTTTGAGTCCCAACCTTTATGGGGATATCCACTTCCCCGTGCACCATCCTCTTCGAGCCATTAAATGCCCTTACTACTATGTTGCTTGGCTTTAACGTTAGCCCCTCGCAGTCAAGTCTGTCAAGAGCTTTTTTCGGTAATACATTCAAAGATGAGCCAGTGTCCACCAAAACATGGGCCAGATTCGTGCCCCTATATTCCACAGAGACATGCAAGGCCTCATTGTGCTTTCTTCCCCTTGGTGTCAAATCAGCATTCGAGAAGCCTAGGTCGTTATCCACTATCAAGCTGGCCACGCAGTCTTGGAATTGATCAACAAACGTCTCTTGAGGCACATGGGTTGTTTTAAGGAACTTCACCAAGACTTTCGCATGTGCCTCGGAACACAGTAGTAATGCCATCATGGTGATTTTGGAGGGAGTTTGCCCCAATTGTTCAACTACATCGTAGTCTCTCCTCTTTATAATTTTTAGGATCTCCTTCATTTCTTTCTTGGAAGCCTCGGGGATAATTAGTGATTGAGCCTTCGTCTGGACAGGCTCCACTTGAATACTATTTCCTCGAGTCTCGGCAGCAGGAGTGTTGGTAGGAATGATAACAGGAGTTGTGACGACTTCATCAATAAGAGCACTTGCAGAGATGATTATAGGTATAGAAGTAACCTTTAGAGCAGTCATGGGTATGATCACGAGTCCAGAAACTGCTTTTGGGGGAGCAATTTCTGGAGAAAAGATCCTACCGCTTCGGGTAATTTTACTAGTTCCGGCAATATTGTTGATGTCAGAATCTTCTTCTTCGGAGTTTATCTCTTTGGCGGCTAGCTAGTCTTGTTTGATTCCAATGTAATAAATGTCTCCTCCGTAATTCCACGGCACAGTTTTGTCAGATTCATATGGGACAGACCCAGGCATTGTGATTATTAAAGGAGTTGCTTTCAGAACCGATGTAATTCTAACAGGTCTTTTGGTGGAGACCCTGGAAGAATTGGCGGAAATGGTAATGATTGAAACATCTTCAACAGGAATAGGTGAAACAGGAGTACTTTCAAACAAAATCTCTTTATTATCTATCAGGCGCTGAATGCCTGCTTTCAACATAGGGCAATCAGTTGGTGAGGACAAGCAGAGATGGCAAACTTCATTACAGCACGAGAACACACCAGCTTTCAATAAGTTTATCTTAATGGTTGGAAGTAGAGTCATGAGTTCATCAATTGTGGTAACAAACAAATCTTCTTCAATAGCATTGGTATTGTGACCATGTCTGGGCATAGGATCAGAAATGACATTTGGCTTCTCGAGCGCATCAAACTCAATTTCTTTTGCTTCAATGAGGTCTTGTATTTTGTTCTTCAAGGCCCAACAGTTATTAGTATCGTGACCAGGACTTTCAGAGTGATATGCGCAACGGGCATTGGGATGATAATGAGGGGATGTTGTATTGGGGTTTTTCGGAGCTTCTTTCAAGGTTACCAAATTGGATCTCAAAAGATGCGGTAATACTTGAGACAGAATCATGTTAATTCTGGTGAATTTCCTGACTGGCCTTTCCACCCTTGGTTGATTACTTCTTTGTTGATCAGATGTAGGCTTGGGAATCATAACAGCCCCCACCATTGGTCGGTGTTCGGCCCTATCTTGGTTCCTTTATGGATACACAACAACTACCTGTTTCTTCCCAATGAATGGCTTCCTTACAGTTGTAGAAGAAGATGAATCCTTCTGAATCTTTCCACTTTTTATGCCAGCTTCCACCCTCTCTCTGGTTAATATTAGTTCAGTAAAGCCTGCAGATGAACTTCTGATTAAATGGTTAAAGAAGGGGCCAGATAAGGTGCCTAAGAACATGTCCACCAATTCCCTTTCAGACAGAGGGGGTTGAACTCTTCCAGCCAAATCTCTCCATTTTTGTGCGTAATCCTTGAAACCTTCATTGGAAGCCATGTCCATACTCTAGAGTTGAGTACGGGTAGGCGCCAGATCAGCATTGTATTGATATTGCTTGTAGAAAGTTGCGGCAAGATCTTCCCAATTGTGGACGTTGGCTCTTTCTAGTTGATAAAACTAGTCGAGTTGTGTTCCAGACGGACTGTCTTGGAAAAAGTGCACCCATAAGTCTTTATCAACGGTATGGGGTTGGATTTTTCTCACATATGACCGGAGATGCATTTTAGGGCATGACACTCCATCATATTTTGCAAACATAGGCACTTTGAATTTCGGAGGAATGACAATCCCCGACACTAGTCCCAATTCCTCAAAGTCTAAGCCTGACACCTTTTGTATTTCCATCGCGCTCAAACGCTCTTCGAGATATTTGTACTTGTCATCAGCTGGAGGATACTGTTCTTCAGAGTAGTCTCCCTCTTCTTCCGATTCTGTCAGGATAGTTGTTTCCTTGCCTTTCCCTTCTCCTTCACCGAATGTTGTTGCAAAGTTCAAAGTCCTTCTTGTCTGCCCCTGAAACCTTCTCCACATGTTTAAGACTCCAGTTACCTTCTTTGTTTTCTTTTTCCTCTCTTCAGCTAGCAGAGTCTTCAATTCTTCTTGCCCCTTGGCTAGGGTCATGAGCAATTGTTGAAACTGCGTATTCTGGGCTTGGAGATCTTTCACTGCTTGCTCGAGATCCATCTTACTGAAATAAATAGTAGAGAGATGAGGAGACTTGTTGCAAAAGACCTGCTTATGCTATGATGAATGATATGTGTATATGCGATGTTTTCAAGGATTTCAAAGATTCAAGTTTGTTTTAGACAAAAAGAAACACACGTTATATTAATAAGATAAAGTTTGAGTACATCAATGCCCCTTGGACAAAATAATACAAAACTCTAAGATAAAAAAGTAGTGCGCATCCTCTTTGGTGCAATGTAGGCATTTAGAGTCCGCTCCTCATGAAGTAGCCTAGTGAGTTCCAAAACCTTCTTCTCGCTTGCGTAGAATTGGGCTTCGAAAGTATCTCTCTCTCCTTTGATTTGTATCCAATCCCTTTGTAGGTCTTCAAGAGATGTGGGCGTGTCAGGATGTAGGATAGTGTATGGAACATCTCCCTCCTTGACAGGCTCAATGATTACCGGGAGAATGGAGGGGTAAGGCATCATAAGACTCTGAGCACGAGTTCGTACCCATTTGAGGTAAGGCTCAAGAGGGATGGAATTCTTGTGCCCCAAAGTCTTGCTATCCACCTTGTTTAGCATCATCCAAGCTCGGATAAATCTCTGGTGAACACCTTGATCTTTGTTGTCGTAGTCGAATACCAAACCTTGAATAAACATCTAGTGCGGGCCATCCCTTCGGGCGTAACCAAACTATCTTAAGGCTAAACATGGGTTATAGATAATACCTCCCCTAATGCCAAGTAGATGGACATTATGGAATTCCCCACAATGGTCGACGATGATAACATTCTCTTTGGATCGAGAGCACCAATGAATGTTTGAATGTTTGAGTGTCATCAACCTTTGTGACCACCTTGAACCTTGATCATTCTTTAAGACTGATTGGGGAAGATGAGAAATAAACCATCTTGCCAGGAGAGGGGTGCAACATATAAGGACACCTCTTTTCCTCATTGTGCAAGTGTGAAAAGAGTGTAGGATATCTCCTAGCAATGTAGGCATCGGGCTGCGTGACATGAAGATTTTGATGGCGTTCACATCTATGAGTTGGTCAGGATTTGGAAACAAAACCATCCCATAGATGAGAAGAGCCACAATTTCCTCAAAGGCTTGCAAGTCTAAGGAATTCCAACAACTTTGGGCTTTCTCAAACAGGAACTTTGCTAAGAAGCCTTTGACACCACTCCTAGTTTCCCAATGAGTTGTGACATCAGATGAGTGCAAGTGTAGAGCTTGAGCAATCTCTTCTGGCTTTGGATCTCTTTCCATACCGTTGAAGGGTAGTTGATTGAGAATGGTAATCCTCAAGACTTGGGAGAATTCTTCCAAAGTATGCACAAGTTGATAGTCGGGAAATGTGAAGCAATGGTGCAAAGGATCAAAGAACTGAAAGAGAACCTTCATCATATCCTTATCTGTGTTGGAGGTGACCAAGTTGAGTAGATGTCCATGTCTTTCGGTTAATGGAGAGTTCTCATGAATCTTTGAAGCTAGCTCCTTAAGTTGTGGAGGAATTCTTACAAGGTTGACTTGAATAGTTTTCCTGCGAAGTGAATCCATATCCTACAAAACAAGAACAAAGATGAATCCCCAAAATACTTGAAATGGTTAGTGGATGTATATGATGTTAATGATGTCCATGGTGTCATGTACAAGTATGCATATACAAGCAAAGTAAACAAGTCCTTAGTTTAGGCTTACATTGAGTTTTATAGGTAAGTACCCTCTTGAAGTTTAGTTGGCTTAAACTTGTCCTAGTAACAGTAACCGGGTTCTAAGGAGCTCAATATCACTGGATTGTTTCCTTGGTCATTGTTTCAGCTCAAGCCTCTTTAATGGCGACCGAAATATTCCAAGAAAACAAACCTCAATGAGTGTAGTATCGAGTATCTACCAACTTCGGACTGCACCAAAGTCGGTCATCTCACTACATCCTAAAGGCCAGGTTGGTCATGTAAAGGTTCTAGAAGTTCATTAATGCTTCATGACATCACTCAGCGGCCCCGTATTCTCTTTGATTAACTCAAAGGCTACCGGTACCCACAAATATGTCGCACTAACGTAACTATTGCTTAGACCATGTCAGTATACCTCGCACAGTTTCTACAACGTATTGCTACTTACCTATAATGTATCCCAAATCCGGGTAAAGGATTCAAACCCAAACAAAGAACCATAATGTAAAGCATACAAATCAAACAATGTAAGCAAGTAAATATGATATATCCCTAAGGTAACCCCACTTTTAGAACTTTCCCCAGTAGAGTTGCTAGTTATGTGATACGGTGGGAGAACTGACTTGATTGTTTTACATTTTATCACAAATGTTGCGGTTAGCAAGAGTCGCCACCGACTTTTCTTTTATCCAAAAGGAAAGGTGAAAAAGCACAGGAAAGACCTTTGAGATTTTTTCTTGAGTTCGGGGGGTAGATTATGAAAAGGGAAGGTATTAGCACCCTTTTCATCCATGGTTTTCCATGGGCTCTTAGTTACTTGCTAGATCACTTGCTTTTGTTTTGAAATTATGCTTTGTGTGGTTTTTGAAAGTATTTTGTAAAAGAGACCATTATTTAGGCAATCTTTGTAATGATTCTCGTTCGTAAGAATGTATACAAAGATGTTTGTCTTTTTGAAAAAATTTTCAATGTTTGTAAGATGTTTGGAAATGTGTGTGTTTGTTTTGAAAATAGCAAGGATATTTGTTTGAAATGGAGCAAGTAATTAAGTGCAAATTACCTACTCAAATGTCTTTCTTGTTCATTTTCTTTTCCTTTGATATTGTTGTCTTACCACTGATTTGGTAAGTAACCCTATCTTTGGATGTAAACGGGACGGGCGTGGGTCATCTTATAACCATGATTAGCAATGTTGCAAAGTATCTTAGCATTTTTTGAGGAACTAAGACCATTTTTGTAAGGCAACTTTGGATAGCGTCATCGAGGGACTATGATCTTGTATTTGTTTGTTTTGCTAAGATACCTTACATGCGTAATATGGCCATTTTTGTATAAGGCAACCAAGTGGAGTAACCCTAGGGGTGCTTGTGTGCAAGTGTGTTATTTTCATGCTTTATTTTGTCTTAGATTAGAGTTTTCTATTTGATTGGTTTTATCTTGCCATACAAACCCTAATTGCTAGCATATTATATAAAAGTGATAAATTGCGAAATTTAAAGATTACTACGCTATTACAACACTTTGTGGGAGGGGGTATACAATTGATGAATGGGGATTGCAATAATATAAACCTAATTAGTCTATTACAACCAAATTGAATTTATACAAATATTGGAATAAATAATGTACAAGATAATTTAAATATGCAAAGATATGTAAATGCAAAAGAAGTTTTTGTTTTGTTTTTTTTTATGTAAAAAGTTTTAACCTAAGCCTAATAAATAAATCAAGATTAAACTTAAATTAATTAAGAAAGGAAATTATTTTTTAGAAAAGATTTTGATTAAACCCTAATTCTAATTTATTAAAAGGAAATAAATTTCTTTAAGTATTTTTTGTATTTTTGTCTTGAAAATAATATATGGTATTTATGAAGCATTTTGGTCTTTTTATATGTTAAAATAAATATTTAATAGGTGTGAAGAAAAATAAATATTTAACCTAATTCTATTTTAATTTACAAGTTTATTTAACTAAAATAGATATTATATAACTAAATAAAAATATTTTTTATGAGAAAATAAAATAAAATAAAACAAAAATATAATATTTATCATTTTTATATTTTTTATGATTAAGAAAATATATTTGGTAAAATAAAAATAAAAATAAAGTAAGTAAATAAAATATTTGGACCAGGGGTGTCATGAGTAAACTCGAAGTAGCATATTAGCAAAAAAAACAAAAGGCCCCAGAAACTGAAGCCCAAGATGCAAGAGGACAAAAATGAAACAAATGTGAGAAAAAATGCAAAAGGCAGGCACCAAGGCTCGAACCCATGACCTATGGTATTTTTGCGCGTTGCCTTACCACTGGGGTGGCTGTACATTCGTTAGTTTAAATGAAAACACAAATACATAACACAAAATATTGCCTTGCCCTGTACTTCATCTTCAACCTCTAGCCAGCCGGACCCCCTGTAACTTCTTCATTTCTCAACAAAAATGGAAAGTGATAACATGAATATTATAGCATTTTACTTCACGATTCTAACCATGTGCACAACTAAAACTATAAGTCCAAGATCAAAGAGAATTTTGTTGGCCCTAATTCTTAACCTAATTTTTTCAGAAACTTCAAACTTAAAATTCTCTAAACTCAAGCCAAATAAATGCAAGATATGGATATGTACAGCTTCGTAGCAATGATGTCTACATTTTATATTCACAAATGGAAAGCTAACTATGCCTATATTAAGAGTTAGAAAAACAGAAAACTCACCTTGAAAATGGAAATCGTGTTTTGAAAATGAGCTTGCTTTAGGATGTTGTGATGATCAGGTTAGCTTCCTTGAACCTCTAGGAAGCTAATGCAATGCTTAGCTTGTCTTGAGGGTGGTTGGAATGGTCTGGAGAAGTCCACTTGTATTGCTCTGTTTTTGAACTTCAACAATGGGAAAGATGGAGTTACGGTGATGTTTCAGGGTGTGGGATGGTTTACTTGTAAGGTAAGGAAGCTTGGGAAAGCAAAAGGCCTGAAAACGCACGAGTGAAATGGAATATTCAGTTCGTAAGTCAGAAATGGCAAGTTTGGAGGCTTGGCATGCAACTTCTGATTCTAGGGTGTTTCAAGGCTTGGCCATTCGTGGTTTTAGTTGCAAAATGATGGCTTTATATAGAGCAAAAGGTTGGAGGACTTGTGCTTGCTCAGAAGTACAAGATCACATGTCTTGCTACATTTCTTGTTTTTGAAGCAAGTATGAGAAGTGACTTCTTAAGGCATGATTCTGATCTTGTAGGGTGGCTTGAAGCTTTAAACATGTTTTGTTCAGGTTTAGAGACTTGGTTTGTGCAGAAAGAACAAGTCCAAGGCTCAAGAAATGGAAAAATGCAAAAAGCATGCTTTTCCAAAATGGCAATGTTGCCTTTCTTCCAAAAATGGATATTTTCTTATACAATGCATTGAATGCTTGGCTTTAGGGCATGAAACCTTGTACAATCCATTAATGGTGGAGTGACAAACGAGTTTGAGGCCTGAAAAGTGAAGATTGTACAACCAATTTGCAAATTTGAAAACTTGTTCTTCATGAAAATGACCTATAATCAAAGTGATAAAACCCTAACTTCATCCCTTCGATTCTCCCTACTCAAGAATAATCTCAAGGAGTTCTTGGACATTTTGGAAAGCTTGTAATGTTTTCTACAACCCATCTTTGAAATTCTTTTGAAAATTACTCTTGGAACTAGGTGAAAAGTTGCCATGAAGTTAGGTCAAAAACATGCCTAACTAGGGCAAAATTTCACTAAGTTATTTTAATTCATGAGCATGTATTCACAAAATTACATATTGATATCCAAGCATATTTAGGATAAATTTTGTGAAGAAAAGTTGTAGATTTCATGGAGATCTACAACTTTCATGTTGGGAACTTCCTTTGAATCATTTTGTATCATGGTGAAAATTTGGCCTGAAGTTGAGAAAAAAAAAAGAAATTTTCTATACTTAGAAAAAATTCTAAGTTAAGAAATTTCAAATTTCAAAACAAGATCTTCAATCCTTGATTTATTGATGAACAAGTTTCACATTTTGACATGTTTTGATGAATTGTGATCCTTGGCATTTGAATTTGACCAAAAAGTCAAAGTTTGACTTTTCAGTATACAGTTGACTTTTGATCAGTTGACTGAAAAATTCATCTGTTAATCCAATGAATTTGTAATGTTTTGAATCATGTCATTAGGTCAAGATGATGCAATTGAACTCTTGAAATCATGCTTCAAACCAATTGATCATTTGCTAGGTCAAAAATCAGAAATTGCCCCTTCTCAGTCAAAACCCTAATTTTGACCATTTTGCCCTTTTGATGATTTGATCAAATTTCTTGGGGAATTGTGGTCCAAACTTGATTAAATGATACATATGAGTCTAAGATGTTGATGTGGATAAAAAATTATGAATTTTGACTGAAAATTGGCCATGGTTGACTTTTCCCCTAATACAACTGATTTTTGGGTCAACTGTCCAATTGACTGATCAAAAGTGTGATCCAAGGCTTGAAACTTAACATGAGTAATCTTGGGGGTCCATAATGATCCTTGAAAGTCATATGAAGCATTGATAGTCCAAAAATCCTTGTGAAAACTCAAACCCTAATTTTGGTCATCAGTTTATTAGGAGGTGTCTTGAGCTGATCAAACTCTAGTGCAGTCTTGAATCTAGGAGATCTTGTGAGCAAAATTCTTGATAAGTGAGAGGGAAAATTTTGGGGTACAACAGACACTAACAAGAAAACAAATAAATGGGCTTGAAGCCACATAACTCGATCCATGCAGCCCAACAGTTTTGCTCATGGGCACCCCCCTATTTACTTCAATTTCAGGCCCATTTCCTCTAATTTTACTTTCTTTTAATTTTTATTTGATATATATATATATATATATATATATATATATATATATATATATATATATATATATATATATATATATATATATATATATATATATATATATATATATATATATATATATATATATATATATATATATATATATATATATATATATATATATATATATATATATATATATATATATATATATATATATATATATATATATATATATATATATATATATATATATATATATATATATATATATGATTTATTTATTATTTTTAGAAATTTTCTTTATTGTATTGTTCGCTTAAGATTAATATTATTAAATGATTTTGTTTAGCTTGATTAATTTAATTATTAATTTGGTTAAACAATTTTATTTAATTTGTTTAATCGATTTTTATTTTGCTTGAATATTTAGATATTTTGTGTGCTTGATTACAAAAAATATATATAAACACTTTTTAACTCAATAGCTAAACTAAAAAATATTATTTTTATATTATTAATTATTTTACTAATTAGTTTTATTACATAGATTGTTTTAGTTTAATTAATTGTTTATTTTTAATTCGATTGGGTTGTATTGATTGTTTATTAGAATTTTAATTGTATTGTCGATTCGACTCATCTCCATTCATAATTTGTACCACAATTCCCAAAGTGTTGTAATAGTGTAGAACTTTATTTTCCACACTTTACCACATTTACTTATTATTGTATAGTAATTACGCGTGTATGGTAAGATTTAAAATCAACCGCTAGATAACCTTAATCAAGACAAATTAATTAAAATTAAAATACTTTTCACACGCGCACCTCTACGATAACCTCTCTTGTTGCCTAAAAAAACAGTCATGTCCCTCAAACGTGAAATGTTTTAGCAAATACCCTCGATTAAAAAAGACCATAGTCCCTCGACGACCCTTCGATGTTGCCTTCGGTAAACGATCTTAGTCCCTTACGAAAATTGCTAAAACATCTTACAAGTTGTCTTCTATAACTGTACAATGACCCACGCCCGTTCCTTCACATCCAATAATATGGATCCTTACCAATAATGGTAAAATAGCACTATCTAAAGGAGGAGGAAAAGAACAAAGACTTTTTGATTAGGTAGATTGCTCGTAATTTCTTGCTCACAAACTAAAACCATTTCCACACTTCACACTTTCAAAACACCTTTCAAAACAAACATTTTGTACACATTCTCAACAATACGAGAATCATTACAAAATTGCCATACATTGGCACCTTCAAAAACATCTTTCCAAACACTCCTTTTCAATAAATATTTTTAAAAACCAACACTTTGTATACATTCTCAACGATACGAGAATCATTTCAAAGTTTATCTAACGAAGGCGTTTTCAAAAAAATTTCAAACATACACAAGACACAAAACATTTCAAAGTGAGTTAGCAATTAAGAGCACGTAGATAACTACAGATGAAAAGGGTGCTAACACCTTCTCTTTTCATAATCTACCCCCCGAACTCAAGAAAATTCTCAAAAGGCCTTTCCTGTTCTTTTCACCCTTTCCTTTATTGGATAAAAGAAAATTCGGTGGTGACTCTTGTTATCCGCAACACTTGCGATAAAACGCAAAACACCAAGACAGTTCTCCCACCGTATCACATGTATGAACCCCAGCTACCGCACTTTTATTATTTATAAAAACTAGCGCCTTTTTTTATCTCGGTTTATTAAGAACACATATGGTTTAGTTTTTATATAAATAAAACTCGTTACATTATTTACACAGAACTTTAATAAAATAATTTGTTTACAAACTACATTATTTACCCAGAATATTATATTTTTTACACACAAAAAATTAATTGTCCATGAAGATCATATGTTGGATCTTCAATTCCTTGATATTCCAGGAAAGATAAAATGTATGGGAAACTCTTTTCTCCCAACAAAAAGGGTATTTTCTATGACTTTTTATTGCATTTGTTTTTTATATGAACAAAAAAAAAAGGTTAGACAAAAAAAGGATTCGATAAATAAATAATTTTCCGCTCAAATAAATATTTCATAACACAAACCTTAAACTCAAATAAGTTTCTACTCTTGCAATCCATCATAGAGAACTATTCATGGCAAACACTCTTGCAAACCTTAAACTCTTTATGACGTTGATCTTCAAATGATGGGTGCATAATATTCTCTACGACTTTTGCTTGCATTTGTTTTTGATAAGAACAAAAAATGGGTTATACAAAAAAAGTGTTAGATAAATAAATAATTTTCTGCTCAAATAACTGAGAACACAAACCTTAAACCCAAATAATTTTCTGCTCTTGCAATCCATCATAAAGAACTCTTCATAATGCTTTTATAATAGAAGTTATTTATGTTTCACGCAGACCACCAATGGTAATTTCTTGAGCATTGATAGTCATGAAATGGACAACAAGGATTTGATTAAGGATTTGATAAATATTCTCAATTTTAATGCTAAATGTTTCCTCAGTTTTTAGGAAAATCGTTAGAACATTTAATTTACAAATAAAAAATATAATTATAATAGAAGTTCCAATTTTAACGCTCAATATTAACGTTAAATGCTCCGTCAGTTTTTATGGAAAACCGACAGGTTAGAACATTTAATTTACAAATAAAAAATACAATTAAAAGAGAGATTAAAACACCGACGTGGCACACATGCATTAGAATCATATCACTAGAATAACAATGATCAACTATATTCAAGTCGTAATGTTTCTTTGATCTTTTGAGCTATTTAAACGTCTAATTACCAACTCGTTGTGTCTTCAAACATTGTCTCAAAGTCTTTTCCTATTTTCAATGCCTCATTACCAACTCACCGTGTCTTGTTTCCTTGTTTCAAAGTCATTTTTTTCTTATAAAAAATGGATGCAAATACGTTGTTCGTTATCAATGAAAAGTATGTTGATTTTAATGGTTTCAATCGTTTTGAACTAAGAAAAACTGTTAATAAACAAAGGTTGAATGATTACTTTCACATTCTTCATGGTCCCATATACATTAATCTCGTAAAAGAGTTTTGAATGAATGCCTCCATTTTTCCAGCTGGTCATAATGAAGTCATCTGGTCCTATGTCAATGGCTCTTATTTCTTCATTACTCCATCACTGATTTCTATGATGATCAACTGTCAAGAGACAGGTAGTTGTGTTGAACACTATGAATTCAACAATGTCTACTCAACTTCATTGAACTTATGCCAACCAAAATAAGCTCTCAGGTATTGCTTCTCTACTCCCAATTGCAAAATTATGGTTTCAACTTCTAGTGGCAAATCTTTGCCCAAGAGAGAAATATCTGGAAACACTTACTTGATATGACAAGTATCTCTTTTATTCCTCACCTACAACATCAGAGTTAATCTTCATCTGACCATTTTAAACTTCTTGAAGGAAATGATAAAGACTTCTCGGGAGGAAATGACTTCCCTCATACCTTATGGAAGAGTTATTTGTGAACTTTTCTATAAGTTAGGGATAGTTAGGGGTAATGTTAAAGTTAGGTGGACTGAGAAGTTTAAATTTGTTGAGTAGTTTTCTTTGTTGTGTTGTTTTTTGTTATCAATGAAATATTTCTTTTTTCTATTATTTCCTATTCTTGTTTATTGATAACAAGGTTTTTGAGCATTACTAATTAACAAAAATAACATGGCATCTGGAAAAGACGCCAAGTGATAATTTGTTAAAAAAGATTTTAAATGCGGAAACCAGGATTCAAAGTGAGGTTTCTTATAACTATATTACCTTGGTTCTCAAGAAAACCGAGATAACAGGTTTATTATTTCTTTTATAGATAAAAAGGCACTAACTTATAACTGTTTTACCTCAGTTTTTTATAACACCTACCTAACATGTTGTTCATCTTATTAAAAAAAATAAAACATTACGCTCCCAGGATATATCCTCTCGGTTTTTAGCATGTTGGAGATTAAAGCTTCAACATAAAAAGTGTTATTCGTTATAGTGGGAAGAGTTTCAGAATGAGGAACTGCTAAGATTTTATCAATTGTTGAAAAATATGAATATGTTGTTGTTTGAGGGGTCGTCAAACTCAAAATTATCAATGTGTGTGAGACTATTGGCGGCCAAATCAAATTGGAATGTTACTGATCAGTGTTTGAAATTCTTTGCAAAAATGATGTTGGACGCGACTCCTACAAAAGACAACTTGCCTACAAATTTTTATGATGCAAAAAGGTTGATTTCAAAGTTGGGTTTAGAAGTAAGAAATATTGATAGTTGCATTAGTGGTTGCACGTTGTTGTATGAAAATGAGTTTGGTATTAATAATGGAGCGTGGAGGAATGTAAGTTGGGTAAGAGTCTAAGATATCAAGTTCGAAGTAAAGCCATTAACCGTAAGCAAAAATGTGTAGCAGTGAAGTCTATGTTTTATCTTCCGATAATACCAAGGTTAAAAATAATGTTTGCTTCAATGAAAAGTGAAAGTCAAATGACATGGCATCATACAATCAAAAAAAGTTTAGGCATTATGCGACATCCATCTGATGGCGAGGCATGGAAGCACTTTGATCAGATACATCCTGATTTTGATGCAGAACCTAGAAATGTCAAGCTTAGATTATGCTCTGATGGTTTTACTCCATATGTCCAAGTGTCAGGAAGCATATATTCTTGTTGGCCAATTACTGTAACCCCTTACAACCTCCCCCTTGAGATGTGCTTGAAAAAACTATACATGTTTTTGACTTGCCTCATTCTAGGACATCGAGTCCAAAAGCCGGAATCAAAGTGTTCTTACAACCTTTAATTGATGATTTGAAGAGATTGCGGGTTGGAGAAAAGACTTATGATATATCCTGTAAAAAACTTTACTTTGTGAGCTGCCTTGATGTGGATTATTAACGATTTTTCAGCATATGACATGTTGTCTGGTTGGGGTATGCATGGAAAAATGGGATATCCGCATTGCATGAGAAACACCAAGGCATTTACGTTGGAAAAGGGGGGGAGAGAAGTTTGTGGTTTGACTGTCACTGCAGATTCCTACCAAAAAATCATCCCTATAGAAAAAACAAGATTGATTTCAAAAAAGACGAACGAGTAACAAATTTTCCTTCGCCTCGATTATCATAATGTGAAGTATGGAACCAAGTTTATGAACTACCAAAATTCACAGATACTGGTAAAGCATGTAAAATTCAAGGATATGAGGTCACACACAATTGGACAAAAAGAAGTATATTTTAGGACCTCTGATATTGTAAAGATAATTTTTTGTGACATGATTTTGATGTTTTGCATATTGAAAAGAATTTTGATGCTCAAGGCAGAACAAAAGATAATGAGAAGGCTAGAAAAGACATGGAAATTTTATGTAATCGAAAGAGTTGGAGTTGAAGCCTCAACCGAATGGAAATTTTTTTAAAACCCAAGGCTACTTACAGTCTAACTTCCCAAGAAGCTAAATCGGTTTGTCGATGGTTAAAAGAATTGAGAATACCCGATGGTTATGCTTCAAACTAAGCAAGGTGTGCCGACGCCAACACTGGGAAGTTGTATGGTATGTAAAGTCATGATTGCCATGTTTTTATGGAACAATTGCTTCCAATTATGTTTGTTTCACTACCCAATCATGTGCTTAATCCACTAACTGAAATTAGTCAATTTTTTAGAGATATTTGTGTGTCAGCTTTAACAGTGGAGGATATCATTAAGTTGGACTAAAATATTCCAGCCATTCTCTGTAAGTTGGAACAAGTATTTTTGCCTGATTTTTTTGACTCTATGAAACATCTACTTGTGCATCTTGCATATGAAGCTTATCTTGAAAGCCTTGTTCAATATACATGGATGTATCCGTTTGAAAGATTCATGGGTAATTCAAAACGATCGGTGAAAAATAAAGTTAAAGTTGAAGGATTAATATGTGCACTTACTTGCATCGGGAAACATCACATTTTTGCAGTCATTATTTCAATCACTTGATGTTAACTCCAAGAATCACAAGGAATGCAATAAATGTTAACGCAAGAAGTCAATTTACCTTATCAATCTTCAGACTTCCAGATCGTCCCTATGGAAAGAAGGATGTGCACTGACTGACCTAAAAAGAAATGCATTTTGTGCATGTTCATGTCTTGATTAACTATGTTGAAGTTAAACCATATCTTGAGTAAGTATATCCCAACTATTTAATTTTATTTGCAACGTGAATATAAAACTACCTTCAAACTTATAGTGTGTTTCTTTATAGGGAATTTAACACCTCATATTATCATAGCGTCGATGTACAAGCAACTTCCGGTCACATATATGCTTATTTTCCAGCATGGTTCAAGGAGAAATTGTCATGCATTATTGCACGGACTCAAGAAGTACTCCATTTGAGAAACTTTTCTGAAGACCTTATTCAATAGAAAAATGAATGACACACATAATTTGTGAACGAATATAAATTTCACAGAGACATGACTAAAGAGAAAAACCATAAACATTAGTGTATTTGTAAAATAAGTTACAGATGATGGTGAAGACAATATCTACGAGTTACATCGACACACATTTTATGGCGTTGTTACATATATCTACGAGTTGGTATAAAATTACGTGAACTCGGAAAATAAAGTTGTCTTATTTTATTGTGGTTGGCATAATCCATCTTCCAGAGGCACAAAAATAGATAAGACATTCAATATTGTTGAGATTTGAATGGACCGAAGGTACAAAGAGTATAACCCTTTCATAATGTCACATATTGTTAGAGCAAGTTTATTATGTTCCTTATCCTTCAATCGTCTCACGTAAACAAGAGTTGTATGTTGTAATCAAAACAAAATCATTGGGTCATATTGAAACAGACAGTCTAGTGGAAAATGTTGCTTTTCAAGTTGATGAAATTTCTCAAAATAATGATGTGATTGAAGGTGAACAAATTACAAGTTTGTGTGATACAGTGGTTGAGGGTCATCAAGTTGATGCGTCTATATTGTTGGTAGAAAATAATGTGGATATAGATCATGAAGAGTTTGGATCCGAGGACAATATCAGATCAGATGATGAGAATGATATGGATGAAAAGTTTGAATAGATTGTTTTTGTAATTTTACTTAATGCATCTATATTATTGGTACAAATATCAGATCAGATGATGTGTTGTGTTGATTTATTAATTGTGTTTTAAATGTGTTTTATTGATTTATTAATTGTGTTTATGAATTAGTATATATTGTGTTAATTTCTTAAATGTGTATTCTTTAAAAATAGATAAAATGTCACCTCAATCTGATAAGGATATGGGTAAGAGTAAGAAGACCTTACATCAGCGCCCGAGAATGGTGGTATGTGAGACACCTCAGACGGCCATGTGTCCTTCCCCAGAGTTAGATAGACCTTATGTCTATGGCCAGTTCTCAACCTCTTATGACACTACTCTCTCCTCGTTTTGTAGCGTAAATATCACATCGCAAAATCTGCCACTTACTCTGTCCTACCTGCTTTTATTGAATCATAACTGGCTAAATTTATAATTAATATAGAATACTGTGTCGTAAAAATTATATTGTTAACTTTTACGACATGAAAATCACATGACTATTGTGTGTACGTAAATTTTTACATCGCAAAATTCGTACTATCACATAATTTTTTACTTTATAGCTTAAAAATCATATGACTACTTAGTGTTTCTTTTTGTAATGTTTATTCTACCAAAAAAATAACATTTTCTTTTAGAATTCTGGACTAAGTTATTTAACTAAAGTTTGTGAAACGATACGATAATGCCCACATTTCCATTAACAAATTAAAAAATTACTAAATAAAAAATAAACTTTATTAATATAATTATTTTTGCTTTCTTTCTAACCAATATTTTGATTTTAAAGACAAATTTGCGCTTGTAAAAAAAAAAGAAGACAAAATTGTGTTAACGGTTAATTTATTAATGATTAAACAGTAATTAAATGAAGAGTTAAAAGGTAATAAAAATTATCATTTAAGCATTTCATATAATCTATTTTTAATAAAATCAACCAGTTTTCTTCTCTTCCCTTTCTTCAGTCTCTTCTATTTATCCTCTTTCTGTGTTATTCTTTCTTCTCTTTCTATTCTATCTTCTGTCTTCTCTTTTCTATTTTTAATAAAATCAACCAGTTTTCTTCTTTTCTCTATGTAAATCATGAGAAACACGAAAAATGGAGAGAGGACGGCTATGCCATTTTCGACGGTATTACGGTGGTAGATATGTGGTGGCAACAACGCGTTTCCGACAGCGAGTGTGGTGGTGGTAAGATTCGAAAGGGATTATGTGTGGCTTTTTTAGTTTAGGTTTTGTTATTAACTTTGCCTCTCTTAAACCCTAAGTTTAGGTTGATTTAGTTATTTTTGTATAAGAAAACAATGTTAATAATCATAGTTATAATTATGTTTTTTTCATAAATAATAGTTTTATTCTCTTTTATTTGATCTATTTTTGTTCTAGGTTTTAAACTTTGGGAAAAAACATTTACTTTTAGGCATTTAGGTTGGTGGGATGTTTTTTTTTTTTTGTTTGTCTGATGATTGTTAATGTCAACTATGTAGCAAGTTTTTATCTTTTGATGAATTTATAATTTATAATCTTCTGTTCTTACCAAATTTTCCTGCAAAATTTGTTTTGCTAAGGTTATAATCTTCTTGTGTTCACTTGTGTTTTCTCCTACTAAGCTAAATTTGTTCTGATAATTTATGATTAATTGTTTCAGGTTTGAGAATGTTGTTTTTTGCAACTGAAAAAGGTGTGTTTATCAGCACCTTCCATGCGTTGGTACGGCTCATAAGGTTAATTTGTCATTTTCATTTTCAAGTACTGGTTTTTTGTCTTTTTCATCTTCTTTTGTTTTTTGGTGTTTTAACTCTACTTGTGTTCTTCTATGTGGTTTAGTAGATGTTTATGTCTTCGAAATTATTCACTATAGATGTTAACTTGGATTTTTTGTATATGTTCTGTCTCAGATTACCAGGTTTAATATGTTATTAAGATTCTATATTTCACACATTCTTTACAAGGATCAAATGGCAAGGCCCTTTGATAAAACCATTGACATTAATGACCGGAAAGAGCTGTTGAAATAGCTATAAGAGTTCATCACAAATGGATCGTTCTTACCAACAATAACGAGCAATTGGAACTCATATTTTTTGATAAATATGTGAGTAATCGTCTTCCTGTTGGTTATGCGTATTTTTCAAATATATTTCATAAGATATTGGATTTATTGTGTAAACTTTGTAATAGAATGTTTATGATTTCTCTTTTGTTCTTTTTCGATTTAATGCTTTCAGTATGTGAATATACCTTATTTTGAGTATTGAAAATGATATTCGTGTCGTGAAGCTGATGGGTCGAGACATTGGTAAGTTTCCTACATGTTTAAGGCATGCATACATTTTCATAGAAATTACTCTTTGTTGAACTCAAGACTAAATTTCAGCTTGGGAATTATTTTGTTTAGGTAGGTTGCTGGCTTTCATCAAGGAATAAAATAAAAGCTTAAATACATTAGTATTTCAAATTCATCTTTTCCATTTCTTGATGAGAAGTCTTTATGGTTTGTCTTCACTGGTTTTGCCTAGAGTTGAAACATTTATAAAGTAATAAAATTGTTTCTCAGGTTGTGTTTATTGAAGAACTTATTTTGGTTTTCATCTTTGCTTTGTAAGCAACTTATTCTACATATATGTTCATTGCTCAAACAGGAATATTGAAATTTTGGAATTCGAATGTGCAGTTCTGAACCAAGTAGTTCCTTAGTAGTTTCTCAGGAAGATAAGATTATACGAACGCAATTATTTTGTATGCACAATGTTTAGATTTGGATTTCTGACATTGCAGCAATTGTTGAAACAATAATTTTTATAAAATGGATTTAACAGGTAGGAATTTGTACATTTTAATAGTTGTATTCAATAGAAAGAGTGGAGGGATCAACAATTTTATCATTCTTTTTTGAACACTGAATTCATGCTGATCTAAAGCCTACTATGTTTGAGCACTGGTCAAGGAGAAGTACTTGCATGATGGTTGGGACGACGAGCTTGATTCTTACATTCTTAATGAAGGCTTGGTAGGCTACCAATTTATATAGTTGAAATCGTTCTTTTATATCGTTTTCTTTGGCGATGTTAGTGGTGCATTAGGTGTATTATTGTATAAGAGTTTAAGTTCAAATTGTTTGGTGTTGGTGGTGTAAAGTGTTGTTAGCCGCTTTAACTTAGCGGAATTTGAACATTCTGTTATTGTTCTGTGATATCTTTTATGGGTTTTGTAGGTATGTGATGAACTCGAGGATGTTATGGAAATCAGAGGGAACATAGAGGACTATCATGGCTGTGATTTTTTACCTAGTAATGGTTTGATTACGTGGTAATACTTCAAACTGATAACACCATTTTGTTTGACTGTTTGATGAGAAAGTATAGGAGCACGTGTTGCCGTTTTCAAATGTCGATATTGTGATTTTGTTGTATGTTTCATCCTTTCAAAGCATTAACTTACTTTCTTCATCTCTATGACAGAGAGTACACAAAGATATACACATGAATGGTATATACTTGATGCGTTGATTGTTATATGTGCATCTGAATTGTAGTATGTGCATTGTTATGAGTATGATTATTGTTGAATGTTTGATATCAATGCATTGTTATATGCTTGATGCTAATTGATTGTTAGATGTGCTCTAAATTGTGGTATTTCAATAGTTTATTTGTGTTGAATAATAATTTTGGCATGCATTGTTATGAGTATGATTACTTTTCTTATGAGTATGACTGCTTACACATTATTTTACTTGGATAGATAATGAGATCACATGCGAAGATGGTATTGATGCATAAGCTAAGGAGTGATCGACAATTCCGTAACAAAGGTTGTATATTTTGTATTCTCCCGGCCTAAAATTAACCTTCTTCAAATGAGTGAAACCATAGTTTTACAACTTGTAGGTGTAGGGCATTGTCACTAAAGTGTAGTTCTTGAAAGAAGGACTTTATTTATTTATTTATTCAAAATAACTGTTGTCAATCAATTGGGGCTCTATTCTAAAGTTCATTACTTTCTGCTTCATGTTATGTGCCTGATTAGACTTTTTGTTGTAATATGTGACATTTTTCTCATTTAGATACCACAATGACCAAAACAGCTTGAGTCACATTATTCTTCTCCAACCTCTGAAACATTTAACCATCTTCATCAGTCTCTTTGATAAGCACTCATCTTTTTTCTTATCTCTCCCAATATTCTAATGTGTTGGGCAGCTAGAATATCAAGGGACTATAATTAATAACTGAGCATTATTAATACATAACTTATTTCAGATTTTGTGACTTCATCCAATACCTCTTAAATTCTTGCTTTTATCTGCTTTTACAGCTGTCTATTTGGCGTTGCAACAACAAGCTCCGTGTTAGGACTGATGAGCTCCATAAATCCTCAAAGATATTGGTTCATGTGATATGTATTTGTTAGCTATTATATCTTAGAAAGATATTAAAATATTTAATGGATTGAACTTTTGGTCCTTAGTTGAAATCATAAGGCAGTGCAATTTGTCGGT